>CM038679.1:421365779-421965779 GCA_021605205.1 Aegilops longissima
TTTGCGTGGTTCTTTTATTGGTTTGATAACGTTGGTTCTCACTTAGGGAAAATACTTATCTCTACTGTAGTGCTCCACACTTCCTCTTCGGAGAAAATCCCAACGCAACTTACAAGTAGAACGGGGTTGTAAACTATCACCAACTTCATTAACCAACACAAAAATATTGTGTCTTGTAGAAGGAGAGCTCTTGAATCGAGAGGATGACACCAAATACATGAGTTTGGTAGGTGCACTTCAGTACCTGGCGCTTATCCGACCTGGTATGTCTTTTATTTCAAGTAAAGTATGCTAGACTACCGCCAAAGGCATACTGAAATATGTACTCTACATGTTGGTCTGGCCTTTAGCAAGTCATCACCCACCCTTGTTAGCGCATTCTTTGATTCTGACTGGCATGCTGTTTGGATGATAGACGCCCAACAAATGGCTTTGCAGTATTTTTGTCCTAATCTAATTCTAATCTCATGGTGTTAAAGAAACATGCTACAGTTTCAAGGTCAAGTATAGAAGAAGAATACAAAACATTGGCTAATGCAACACACCATGATTATTTGGGTACAGTCTATGCTGAAAGAACTTGCAATTCATCATGAGCAAGCTCTGTGTCTTTGGTGTGACAGTCTTGGTGCCACATATTTATGCGTTAATCCAATTTTTCATGCAAGGACAAAACACATTGAAATTGACTTGGGTAAGCCTTCGACACCTTTCAGTTAAGAGTCAAGTATGATATAGGATTTAATCCCAAATCTAGTAATATAGAAAATGGAAGGAGATAAAAATATCTCATCCGTGGCTTGGAGAAGCCTTCAACACCTTTGAGTTAGCAAGGTTATTTTGATAAATGGAAGCCTCTTTAAATTGGCGCAAGGGACATTGTATCTAATAAGTGGATCGCTCACGAGGCCGGCAGACCACCAAGATGGAGAAACGACCAGGCACACGACACCCATGACATGGATGTAGCGTTGTAGACCACGAAAGAAAGGATGACATACCATCCTGAAATTGTGTCCTGTCTGGCGACCACCAATAGCCTCAACACCTCCCCTAAATTGACTTCTCTTAGTTTAAGTCTAGTTGTTACCCTAAAATGTCTAAAAGGACTCTCCCCTAAAATATGTTAACTCCATCAGTTCTCCTAAATTCCCACTCACAAATATGTTAAAATACCACGTAACTACCAAAAAATAACAACCAATAAGCATCCACATAAAATAGTAGCAATATCATCTCAATCTATGAATATCTCCCTTTCTGTTTTGAGTAGCAACGAACACAACAAAGTAGCAACACAAAAATCAAGAAAAATAATCTCAATCTCTTTCAATTTCTCTCTTGTCTCTATGATCCTTTTATTCTCACCGCACAAAGCAGTAGCAACAAGAATCAACATGAAAGTGCAACTAATTTCTGGGTGGTTTCGATAATTAATAACACCATATATGTCATTGATCTAATGCACATTGATAATAGATTTCAGAGAAGATCAATGATTGGCATGGCAAAGACTAGTGGATGTGGACCCCTAAAAATACAAAGGATAAAAGATTGGCAAAGCTCCAAGACTCTACATTTTTGGTAAGTGATCCAAGATCACATTGAGTCCATAGGAAAGCCAATACTTTTGATCATGACTCAATTGCTCAAGTGCTTAGTGATATTGCTCCAAATCCCTCAACTACTTCACCACTTCGGTACATCAAAACACATAAACTCATAATATAACCGTCATCGAACTTTAAGCGTGCGGACCCTACGGGTTCGAGAACTATGTAGACATGACCGAGACACGTCTCCGGTCAATAACCAATAGCGGAACCTGGATGTTCATATTGGCTCCCACATATTCTACAAAGATCTTTATCGGTCAAACCGCATAACAATATACGTTGTTCCCTTTGTCATCGGTATGTTACTTGCCCGAGATTCGATCGTCGGTATCTCAATACCTAGTTCAATCTCGTTACCGGCAAGTCTCTTTACTCGTTCCGTAATACATCATCCCGCAACTAACTCATTAGTTGCAATGCTTGCAAGGCTTAAGTGATGTGCATTACCGAGTGAGCCCAGAGATACCTCTCCGACAATTGGAGTGAAAAATCCTAATCTCGAAATACGCCAACCCAACAAGTACCTTTGGAGACACCTGTAGAGCACCTTTATAATCACCCAGTTACGTTGTGATGTTTGGTTGCACACAAAGTGTTCCTCCGGTAAACGGGAGTTGCATAATCTCATAGTTATAGGAACATGTATAAGTCATGAAGAAAGCAATAGCAGAATACTCAACGATCGTGTGCTAAGCTAACGGAATGGGTCAAGTCAATCACATCATTCTCCTAATGATGTGACCTCGTTAATCAAATGACAAATCATGTCTATGGCTAGGAAATATAACCATCTTTGATAACCGAGCTAGTCAAGTAGAGGCAGACTAGTGACACTCTGTTTGTCTATGTACTCACACATGTATTATGTTTCCGGTTAATACAATTATAGCATGAATAATAAACATTTATCATGATATAAGGAAATAAATAATAACTTTATTATTGCCTCTAGGGCATATTTCCTTCAGTTAGCACCTTTAGGATCGACAAAACCTTCTAGTTGCATCATATACAACTCTTCTTTAAAATTCCATTAAGGAATGCAGTTTTGACGTCCATTTGCCAGATTTCATAATTATAAAATGCGGCAATTGCTAACATGATTCAGACTGACTTAAGCATCACTACGGGTGAGAAGGTCTCATCGTAGTCAACTCCTTGAACTTGTCAAAAACCTTTCACAACAAGTCGAGCTTTGTAGATGGTGACATTACCATCAGCGTCTATCTTCTTCTTGAAGATCCATTTATTCTCAATGGCTTGCCGATCATCGGCAAGTCCACAAAAGTCCACACTTTGTTCTCATACATGGATCCTATCTCAGATTTCATGGCCTTAAGCCATTTATCGGAATCTGGGCTCATCATAGCTTCTTCATAGTTCATAGGTTCGCCATGGTCTAGTAACATGACTTCCAGGACAGGATTACCATACCACTCTGGTGCGGAACATGCTCTGTTCGACCTATGAGGTTCAGTAGTAACTTGATCTAAAGTTTCATGATCATCATCAATAGCTTACTCTCTAGTTGATGTAGGCATCACGGGAAAAGATTTATCTGATGTGCTAATTTCCAATTCGAGAGAAGGTACAATTACCTCATCAAGTTCTACTTTCCTCCCACTCACTTCTTTCGAGAGAAACTCCTTCTCTAGAAAGGTTCCATTCTTGGCAACAAAGATCTTGCCTTCGGATATGTGGTAGAAGGTGTACCCAATTATTTCCTTAGGGTATCCTATGAAGAAGCACTTCTCCGATTTGGGTTTGAGCTTATCAGGCTGAAGCCTTTTGACATAAGTGTCAGAACCCCAAACTTTAAGAAACGACAGCTTAGGTTTCTTGCCAAACCATAGTTCATACGGTGTCGTCTCAACGGATTTAGACGATGCCCTATTTAACGTGAATGCAGCTGTCTCTAATGCATAACCCCAAAATGATAGTGGTAAATCGGTAAGAGACATCATAGAACGCACCATATCCAATAAAGTACGGTTACGACGTTCGGACACACCATTACGCTGTGGTGTTCCAGGTGGCGTGAATTGTGAAACTATTCCACATTGTTTTAAATGAAGGCCAAACTCGTAACTCAAATATTAGCCTCCGCGATCAGATCATAGAAACTTTATTTTCTTGTTACGATGATTCTCCACTTCACTCTGAAATTTTATGAACTTTTCAAATGTTTTAGACTTGTGTTTCATCAAGTTGATATACCCATACCTACTCAAATCATCTGTGAAGGTTTGAAAATAACGATACCCGCCGTGTGCCTCAACACTCATTGGACCGCATACATCAGTATGTATTATTTCCAATAAGTCATTAGCTCGCTCCATTGTCTCAGAGAATGGAGTTTTAGTCATCTTGCCCATGAGGCATGGTTCACAACTATCAAACTATTCATAATCAAGTGATTCCAAAAGTCCACCCGCATGGAGTTTCTTTATGCGCTTTACACCAATATGACCTAAACGGTAGTGCCACAAATATGTTGCACTATGATTATCAACTTTGCATCTTTTGGCATCAATATTATGAATATGTGTATCCCTACGATCGAGATTCAATAAACCATTCACATTGGGTATATGACCATAAAAGGTTTTATTCATGTAGACAGAACAATAATTATTCTCTTATTTAAATGAATAACCGTATTGCAATAAACATGATCTAATCATATTCATGCTCAACGCAAACACCAAATAATATTTATTTAGGTTCAATACTAATCCCTAAGGTAGAGGGAGTGTGCGATGGTGATCATATCAACCTTGGATCACTTCCAACACACATCGTTACCTCGCCCTTAACTAGTCTCTATTCATTCTGCAACTCCTGTTTCGAGTTACTAATCTTAGCAACTGAACCGGTATCAAATACCCAGGGGCTACTACAAACACTAGTAAGGTACACATCAACAACATGTATATCAAATATAACTTTGTTCACTTTGCCATCCTTCTTATCCGCCAAGTACTTGGGGCAGTCTCGCTTCCAGTGACTAGTCCCTTTGCAGCAGAAGCACTCAGTTTCAGGCTTGGGTCCAGCTTTGGGCTTCTTCCCGGGAGTGGCAACTTGCTTGCCATTCTTCTTGAAGTTCCCCTTCTTTCCCTTGCCTTTTTTCCTGAAACTAGTGGTCTTGTTAACCATCAACACTTGATGCCCCTTCTTGATTTCTACCTCCGCATCTTTGAGTATTGCGAAGAGCTCGGGAATTGTCTTATCCATCCCTTGCATATTATAGTTCATCATGAAGTTATAGTAGCTAGGTGATAGTCACTAGAGAACTCTGTCAATCACTATCTTATCTGGAAGATTAACTCCCACTTGATTCAAGTGATTGTAGTACCCAGACATTCTGAACACATGCTCACTCGCTGAGCTATTCTCCTCCATCTTGTAGGCAAAGTACTTCTCAGAGGTCTCATACCTCTTGACACGGGCATGAATCTGAAATACCAATTTCAACTCTTGGAATATCTCATATGCTCCGTGGCATTCAAAACGTTTTTGAAGTCCCGGTTCTAAGCCATAAAGCATGGCGCACTAAACTATTAAGTAGTTATCATATCGAGCTTGACAAATGTTCATAACATCTACATCTGCTCCTGCAATAGGTCTGTCAACTAGCGGTGCATTAATGACATAATTCTTCTATGCAACAATGAGGATAATCCTCAGATCATAGACCCAGTCCGCTTCATTGCTACTATCATCTTTCAACTTAGTTTTCTCTAGGAACATATCAAAAAATATAAGATCAAAAAATATAAGGGAGCTAAATCGCGAGCTATTGATCTACAACATAGATATGCAAAACTATAAGACTAAGTTCATGATAAATTAAGTTCAATTAATCAAATTACTAAAGAACACCCACTTAAATAGACATCCATCAAGTCATTTAAGTGACACGTGATCCAAATCAACTAACCCATGTCCGATCATCACGTGAGATTGGGTAGTCATCAATGGTGAACATCTCTGTGTTGATCATATCTACTATATGACTCACATTCGAGCTTTTGGTATCCAGTGTTCCGAGGCCATGTCTGTACATGCTAGGCTCGTCAAGTTTAACCCAAGTATTCTACATGTGTAAAACTGTCTTACACCCGTTGTATGTGAACGTAGAGTCTATCACACCCGATCATCACGTGGAGTCTCGAAACGAAGGACTGTAGCAATGGTGCATACTCAGGGAGAACACTTTTACCTTGAAATTTAGTGAAGGGATCATCTTATAATGCTAATGCCGCTCTAAGAAAAATAAGATGCATAAAAGATAAACATCACATGCAACCAAAATATGTGACATGATATGTCCATCGTCATCTTGTGCTTTTGATCTCCATCTTCAAAGCAACGTAATGATCTCCATCGTCACCAGCTCGACAACTTGACCTCCATCGTAGCGTTGTTGCGTCGAGGTCGTCACACCAACTATTGCTTCTACAACTATCGCTAACGCATAGTGATAAAGTAAAGCAATTACATGGCGCTTGCATTTCATGCAATAAAGAGACAACCCTAAGGCTCCTGCCGGTTGTCGATATTACAAAACATGATCATCTCATACATCACATCATATCTTGACCATATCACTGATAACCCACAAGTATAGGGGATCGCAACAGTTTTCGAGGGTAGAGTATTCAACCCAAATTTATTGATTCGACACAAGGGGAGCCAAAGAATATTCTCAAGTATTAGCAGTTGAGTTGTCAATTCAACCACACCTGGATAACTTAGTATCTGCAGCAAAGTATTTAGTAGCAAAGTAGTATGGAAGTAACGGTAACAATAGCAAAAGTAATATTTTTGGGTTTTGTAGTGATTGTAACAATAGCAACGGAAAAGTAAATAAGCGAAGAACAATATGTGAAAAGCTCGTAGGCATTGGATCGGTGATGGATAATTATGCCGGATGCGGTTCATCATGTAACAATCATAACATAGGGTGACACAAAACTAGCTCAAATTCATCAATGTAATGTAGGCATGTATTCTGAATATAGTCATACGTGCTTATGGAAAAGAACTTGCATAACATCTTTTGTCCTACCCTCCTGTGGCAGCGGGGTCCTAATGGAAACTAAGGGATATTAAGGCCTCCTTTTAATAGAGTACCGGGCCAAAGCATTAGCACATAGTGAATACATGAACTCCTCAAACTACGGTCATCACCGGGAGTGGTCCCGATTATTGTCACTTCGGGGTTGCCGGATCATAACACATAGTAGGTGACTATAGACTTGCAAGATAGGATCAAGAACACATATATATATATTCATGAAAACATAATAGGTTCAGATCTGAAATCATGGCACTCGGGCCCTAGTGACAAGCATTAAGCATGGCAAAGTCATAGCAACATCAATCTCAGAACATAGTGGATACAAGGGATCAAACCCTAACAAAACTAACTCGATTACATGATAAATCTCATCCAACCCATCACTGTCCAGCAAGCCTACAATGGAATTACTCATGCACGGTGGTGAGCATCATGAAATTGGTGATGGAGGATGGTTGATGATGACGATGGCGACGGATTCCCCTCTCCGGAGCCCAGAACGGACTCCAGATCAGCCCTCCCGAGAGAGATTAGGGCTTGGCGGCGGCTCCGTATCGTAAAACACGATGAATCTTTCTCTTTGATTTTTTCTCCCTGAATACGAATATATGGAGTTGGAGTTGAGGTCGGTGGAGCTCCAGGGGGCCCATGACGCAGGGGGCGCACCCCCACCCTCATGGAAAGGGTGTGTGCCCCCTGGCCTTGATTCTTTCGCCAGTATTTTTTTATTATTTCCAAAAATAATCTCCGTGAAGTTTCAGGTCATTCCGAAATTTTTTGTTTCTGCACATAGATAACACCATGGCAATTCTGCTGAAATCAGCGTCAGTCCGGGTTAGTTCCTTTCAAATCATGCAAGTTAGAGTCCAAAACAAGGGCAAAAGTGTTTGGAAATGTAGATACGACGGAGACGTATCAACTCCCCCAAGATTAAACCTTTTCTTGTCCTCAAGCAATTCAGTTGATAAACTGAAAGTGATAAAGAAAAACTTTTACAAACTCTGTTTGCTCTTGTTGTTGTAAATATGTAAAGCCAACATTCAAGTTTTCAGCAAAGATTATGAACTAACCATATTCACAATAACACTTAGGTCTCATGTTTACTCATGTCAATGGCATAATAAACTAGCGAGCAATAATAATAAATCTCGGATGACAACACTTTCTCAAAACAATCATGATATGATATAACAAGATGGTATCTCGCTAGCCCTTTCTGAGACCGCAAAACATAAACGCAGAGCACCTCTAAAGATCAAGGACTGACTAAACATTGTAATTCATTGTAAAAGAGATCCAGTCAAAGACATACCCAATATAAATTAATAGTAATGGATGCAAATGACGTCGGTGCTCTCCAGCTGGTGCTTTTTTAATAAGAAGGTGATAACTCAACATAAAAGTAAATAGATAGGCCCTTCGCAGAGGGAAGCAGGGATTTGTAGAGGTGCGAGAGCTCGATTTTAAAGCAGAGATAAATAATATTTTGAGCAACATACTTTCATTGTCAACATAACAACCGAGAGATGGAGATATCTTCCATGCTACACACATTATAGGCGGTTCCCAAACAGAATGGTGAAGTTTATACTCCCCCTCCACCAACAAGCATCAATCCATGGCTTGCTCGAAACAACGAGTGCCTCCAACTAACAACAGTCCCGGGGGAGTTTTGTTTGCACTTATTTTGATTTGATTTGCATAAAGCATGGGACTGGGCATCCCGGTGACCAGCCATTTTCTCATGAGTGAGGACCTTGAGAATAACCCGCCTAGCATGGAAGATACAGACAACCCTAGTTGATACATGAGCTATTCGAGCATACAAAATAGAATTTCGTTTGAAGATTTAGAGTTTGGCACATACAAATTTACTTGGAACGACAGGTAGATACCGCATATAGGAAGGTATGGTGGAATAATATGGCATAACTTTGGGGTTTAAGGGATTGGATGCACAAGTAGTATTCCCGCTTAGTACAAGTGAAGGCTAGCAAAAGACTGGGAAGCGACCAACTAGAGAACGACAACAGTCATGAACATGCATTAAAATTAATAAACCTTGGGTGCAAGCATGAGTAGGATATAATCCACCATGAACATAAATATCGTGAAGGCTATGTTGATTTTGTTTCAACTACATGCGTGAACATGTGCCAAGTCAAGTCACTTGAATCATTCAAAGGAGGATACCACCCTACTATACCACATCACAACCATTTTAGTAGCATGTTGGCACGCAAGGTAAACCATTATAAACTCTTAGCTAATTAAGCATGGCATAAGTAACTATAATCTCTAATTGTCATTGCAAACATGTTTATTCATAATAGGCTGAATCAAGAACGATGAACTAATCATATTTACAAAAATAAGAGAGCTCGAGTTCATACCAGCTTCTCCCATCTCAATCAGTCCATCATATATCGTCATAATTGCCTTTCACTTGCACGACCGAATGATGTGAATAATAATAATAGTGCACGTGCATCGGACTAAGCTGGAATCTGCGAGCATTCAATACAAGGGAGAAGACAAAGCAATATGGTCTCTTGGTTAAATCAACAATAATGCATATAAGAGCCACTTCAACAATTTAATCCTGGTCTTCTCCTATCGACCCCCAAAGAAAAGAAAAGAAATAAACTATTTACACGGGAAAGCTCCCAACAAGCAAAAGAAGAGCAGGAAATCTTTTTGGGTTTTCTTTTAATTATTACTACTACAAGAAGAAAATAAACTAGCTAAAAGCTACTAATTTTTTTGGTTTTTCTTAAGGTTTATCAAACACACAAGAAGAAAGCATAAAAAGGAAAATAAACTAGCATGGATATTACAGTGAAAAAGTATGAGCACAGACATCTAGCAATGAGTGTGTAAACATGAATGTAATGTCGGTGAGAGATACGTACTCCCCCAAGCTTAGGCTTTTGGCCTAAGTTGGTCTATTGCCACGACTGGCCTGGTGGATATCCAAAGTTGTAGTTGGGGTCGTACTGAGAAGAAGAAGCCTCTGATTGCCACTGGTTGGCAATCATCTCCGGATCCCACTGGTAATTAGACTGTCGTTGTGGCATCCTGGCTCAGAGCGACCGGTTTACCATGCATTGCCAGCCCAGAGACCATGTCTTCTGGCAACACACAACATCTTGGTACAGAAAACAACCGCTTTATTGATGCTAGCAGATCAGAGTTTATATTACAACAGATATCGAGGCCAAGCAGCACGCCCGGTGCAGCTGAACAATATGTATATTATTTAGTGAACATAAAAGGGCCTCAATCATAACAACTACGCGGCAGCGGAACAACATCGTAGCGGAAACTCCATATCACAGGGACACCGATGTGGACACAATCTAGACTCGAGCAGCACTCCTTTCCAACGAGACTTTCCTGAAATCTGGCATGACACGCCAGGTCAGTACATTGAATGTACTTGCAAGCTCACAACAGGCATAATCATAATGGCAAACAGTTTCATGATAATTAACCAATTAATAACAATGCAACACTATATGTCCAACATGATGTGATCATGCTCGAACGTCCCTCGGGACGGACTTACCAACCGTGATCATTCTTGGATCACAAACAAACCACCATCATGGTCTTGACAAGAGTAACTCGTGATCCTTACGGTGATCACAACCACGACCAATATTTGGTCCCGAACATCTCGATGGCCTTGCAGCCATCATCAACAGTGCAAAGTTCATAAATCAGTGTGCAAATGTTATTAAACGTTGAATCATGGTGGGACCTACTACGAGGCGTCCGTGACCGTGGACTCGGCTATCGATAGGTTACACTCTGCAGAGGTAGCACATTGTACCCACACCACGGAACCCATGGCCTCGCACTCCCATTCGGGTGGACCAACGGCATTCCGACAAAAGCCTTCCATAGACATGACACTCTCCGGGCCACTCTGTCCCAATCCCCCAACGGGCTAGTCCTGGGTGGTCCCGTGTCTACCAAAGAAACAACGACCACCGTCCTGGCCAAAACGATCCCACTCGGGGACCCGGTACCATAATCTCAACAACGGGCACACAAGGTTATGCCTGCTTACCGGGCCAGGGCAAGCATGGCATAACATTCCCTAGTTGGAGGCACCGACTAGAGGCAATGTCAATGGACCGAATCAAGGCCTTCCCATAGAGGCAAATGTGGTTGCACTGGGAAAAACTCGATTCAGTGGCACCATGACCCAGTCAACGATATATTCAAGTTGAGTTATATTCAGGTTCAACTTAAAACAAAAATGACCGGTGTCATAGCATGCGATGAAATGCAAAACTACACATGCATCACATATTAACGAAAATGACTGATGTCAACCATATTCACACTAAGCATAAACATCAACAACTTATATTACTTTGCTGGTCAGGGTAACTCACACTTTAACCAAAATATTTTGCAGCAAGTTTTATTATTTTCTCATGCAAGAAAATAACTTCGATTAATTTCTCATATGCATAGCAAAGATTAAATCACAAACAAATCCTAATTTCTTTACCAACCAAGTTAGGTTCAAACATTCTGTAAGTCAAGTAAAATGGCTAAACAAGTACTTAACAGAATATTTTCTAGCAAATTTTACTATTTTATTTATGCAAGAAAATAACTTTAAGTAATTACTAACATGCATAACAAAATTATTTTTATCATCACCACAAATAGATCTTAGCTTTGCTTTACCAACTAAGCTAGTTTCAACATACTGTAAATCAAGCATAATAACTAACAAACACTTAACAGAATATAAATAACACAATACTTATTTAAATGCATGGATTAATCATTTCATTCAAGTAAGAAAATCATGAATATTGAAATGACACCATGAAAATGTTGTTGTGGCTTGCCTTATTGCAGATGAGGTTCACAAGCCTTCTGGTGATCCTCAAGACAAGCCTCACCATCTGAAAATAATTTTAAGCATAAAAAGAAAATATCAAGAACACTTCTGAAAATCACCAGAAATTCTAAACAGCTCAGAAAAATCTCATCTTTGATGAGCTGCTAGATTTCTTTGCAAAGAAGAAAATGCAAAAAGAATCAATTCATTTGGACTTATGGTTGAAGAGTTATGGCTGTTTGAAGCATTCTGTATCTTCAAATGAATTTGAATAAAAATAAACAAACTGGGGGGGGGGGGAAGGCGTAAAGCCCAGGGGCGCCACCACCCGTACCGCTCCGCGCGCATATAGAGTGACTGACTAGCGGGCCCCGCTAGTCAGGTGAGGAGGAGGGGGAGAAGGAAACATAAAGAGTCGCGGGTTCGCCGGAGCTCTCGCCGGCGATGAGGGATCCTTGGCCAAAACGAGAGGGAGGGATGGAGAGAGGGGACGGAGGCGCACCTGCCCGTACCCGTAGCGTAGCTAGGGGTGGTCGGACGGCATCAGAATCGACCTCGCAAGCGGAGGCAGAACGCGGTGGTCGCCGGAGATGAGGAAGACTACGAGCAGAGGCAACTCCAGGGGCTCCAGGGGGGACGGGATGGCTTCCCCGGAGAGAGGCGGAGGCCCCGGAAGGGTCGCCCTGGCCTGGGAGGGGCTGGAGCTACCGCGACGACCACAGGGGATCGCCGGCGAGCTCGAGCTCAAGGACGGCGGCCCGCGGCCTGCCCGGCCGGGCTACGGTTTACTACGCGCTTGTGGGGTGTGTGGGAGTGGTGGATGGTGCTCGAGGAGGCTGGGGGCGGCTCCATTTATAAGCGAGAGAGAGGGGGTTCGGGCTCACGGTGGACACCTGTCCACGGCGCCCGCGCGACAGCGGTGTCGGTGTCAAACCGGCGGATCTCGGTAGGGGGTCCCGAAGCTGTGCGTCTAGGCGGATGGTAATAGGAGACAAGGGACACAATGTTTTTACCAGGTTCGGGCCCTCTCGATGGAGGTAAAACCCTACTCCTCGCTTGATTGATATTGATGATATGGGTAGTACAAGAGTAGATCTACCACGAGATCGTAGAGGCTAAACCCTAGAAGCTAGCCTATGGTATGATTGTTGTTTGTCCTACGGAATAAAACCCTCCGGTTTATATAGACATCGGAGAGGGTTAGGGTTACACAGAGTCGGTTACAATGGAAGGAGATCTACATATCCGTATCGCCAAGCTTGCCTTCCATGCCAAGGAAAGTCCCATCCGGACACGGGACGAAGTCTTCAATCTTGTATCTTCATAGTCCAGAGTCCGCCAAAGGTCATAGTCCGCCATCCGGACACCCCTAATCCAGACTCCTCAAGAGCCCTGAACCAGGCTTCAATGACGACGAGTCCGGCGCGCAGTTTGTCTTCGGCATTGCAAGGCGGGTTCCTCCTCCGAATAGTTCATAGAATATTTTGAACACAAGGATAGTGTACGGCTCTGCAAAATAATTTCCACATACCACCGTAGAGAGAATAATATTTACACAAATTCAACCTGCTGACATATTCCGCAGCGTGACATCACGCCACGGCCAAGCCTTTATTCGAATCGTTTTTACTGTCCCACCTCAGCGCACTTAGCGAGGCGTTTTCCTTGGCACGTCTTATCAAAGCAGAGATCGTGTCCCCTTATCCCGGGATTCTCATCAATGCGGGCATGGGTAACCCAACCGTGCCATCAATTTATGGCGCTTGGGAGATAAGCGAGTTTTACCAGGCTGGTGGGGGCACATAGTTTAGTCCGCCCATATAAGGGGATAAGGATCCACCTTTTCCATCTACGCCTTCTTCCTCCTTTGCTTATCCATTTCCGCGCACTCGAGCTCCAGCGCCCAAGTCCGCACATCCCGCCTCAACCTTCTCCAGTCATGTCCGGAGCGGGAGGCAAGTGGATGGCCTCATCCGTCACGGAGGGGCACATCAAAAGGCTGAGGAAGGCCGGATACTTGTCCAATGACATCGCGCACCGGCTCCCCGACAAGGGGCAGCTCATCCCCACCCCCAGGCCCCATGATAGGGTGGTGTTCCTCACACACTTCCTCCGCGGACTAGGTTTTCCACTTCACCCATTTGTCCGGGGGCTCATGTTCTACTACGGCCTGGATTTCCACGATCTGGCCCCGATCTTCATCCTCAACATCTCGGCATTCATCGTCGTGTGCGAGGCCTTCCTCTGCATCCAGCCCCACTTCGGCTTATGGCTGAAGACCTTCAATGTCAAGCCGAAGGTAGTAGGCGGCCGCCAAGCGGAGTGCGGAGGCGCCATGGTGGGCAAGATGCCCAACGTTACATGGCTCGAGGGCTCCTTCGTGGAGACCATAAAGGGGTGGAAATCGGGGTGGTTCTACATCACCGAGCCGCGTGACCCTGAATGGGCAGCGGCCCCCGAATTCCGATCTGGCTTCCCTACAAGGCTCACCTCCTGGAAAGAGACGGGCCTGTCGTGGGGTAATTCGGAAGAGCTTACCAGACTCCAAACCTGTGTTCAAAACTTGGTGAACAAGAAGCTCAAGCTCGTCAACGTAGTCCAGGTCATGCTCATCCGCCGGATTCTCCCGTGCCAACAACGGGATTACAGCTTGTGGGAGTTTGATCTGGCACAGCACCAAACCCTGAGCAGGCTTTTCGACACTACGCACGAAGATGCCTGGAAGGTGCTGTTCAAGGGCGTCGAGGCTCCCGCATCCGCTACCGAAGATCGCGGATTCAGCGCGCAGCATCAAGCCAACGCGGTAAGCTATTTTGCCCTTTACGGGACACTTGTCTTTCATAGTTTGACTCTATGCGGGATCTAAACTCCCTTACCTCTAACAGGATTGGCAGAGGACGTCCGGGCAAATTGGCTGTCCGGCTCCCTTGCCAGAAGACCCAGCGGACGCCCGCTTAACGGGGCTGCTGGTTCCGCACCTTACGTGGTGCCGAGAAGAAGGTTAAGAAGAAGGCCACGGAACTCGAAGGAGTTCCGGTGCAGTGGTGTCGGACTCATCGTCCGATGACTCGAGGCGACTCTCCCGTGAAGACGAGGAGGAGGAAGAGAGGTCTCTCCCAGCCGGGGAGAGAAGAAAAGGAAGGCCGCCTAAGCGGGGGGCCGGGGTCAAGAAGGAAGGACCTCCTCCGGACTACTCCACCAATGTCGACGACGGTGAAGAGGAGTGGCCATCCAGGGCCAAGCCCCTGGCAAGATCGTAAGTATCCGGATACCAGAATAACTCATGGCGTTCCTTTATTGCACAGTACCTTCTGATGCCGAATATAATCATGCAATCCGCCCAAGGCCGGGCTTGACGCTTCGTCGAGCGGTTCCCTGGGCTCGTCGGATGTGAACAACACTTCACTTCCGACCGCCTCCTCTCCTCACGCTGCGGATGACACCGAGGTGGCGTCCCAAAAGGGGCCAAGCCAGGAGGGGGTGGTCCTGCAGGCGCCGCAAGGCGATCTCCCGGACTCCAGGCGCAAAGCGGATAAAACCCCAAAGGGCTCCAAGTCTGGCCCTAGGCCGGACACCGCACCGGAACCTTCAACGGTTCCGGCATCCGGCAGGCGGCCCCCTACTAAGAAGGGCAAGCCTACGACGCCGATAACCTCCGTCCAACCGGAGGCACCGGATAATCTGCTGGAGGTGCTTAACGGCGCCTCCATCAACGAGGAGCACCGCACTATTATGAGTGTGGTGATCCAGAAGGTTCAGTCCGCCAAGAGCGGGCTGACTGAAGCCTGTGCCAGCCTTCTAACAGGCTTTGAGGTATGTATTTAAGATATGTAAAAATATTACCGCATAGACAGTAGCCCCTCATGCTTAGTTTGGTGTTCGGAAAGAAAAGCCGAACTGAGGATCAAAAAGATATACGCAGGAGTCTAACATAAGTATGTCAATATGGGAATGCAGGCTGTGCTGCTGACCTCTGCCGCACTGACTGCGAAGGTCAATGCATTGAAGCAGAGCCTCGAGCGGTCTGAGAACGAGATCGGCCTTGCCAAGAAGCAGTTCGAGGACAAGGAAGGTAAGTAATACCTTATGTAAGTAAATAAAAATATGTGGTTGCAAAAAATGACAGGACCAACGTGGGTATTGCAGGGGCCACGAACGAGGTGGCGACCCTGAAGGAAGCGTTGTCCAAGTCCGAAAACAATGCGGCCGTGGAGCGCACCGAGCGAGAGAAGCAGGAGGCGCGAGTTGCAGAGGTGCGGCAAGAGCTCCAGGCTCTCGTGGAAAAACATGAGAGTTTGGAGCTTGACTCAAAGACTCGAGAGTCCGAGCTTGCCTTGGCGCTTGAGAGTGCCAAATCTGCCAAGGCCGAAGCCCAAAAAGCCCTCCAGGAAATTGAGGCGATGAAGAAGATAGCGGCGGGTAAGGCTTTCTTTATGCAAAGCAAGCACGCAAAAGTGAATTACTTGTTTTTTTTTGACAGAAAGACTGTAAGGGAACCCCCTACAGTATAATTGGTGCAACAACCCCAAATTGCAAGTACCATGCCTTGAACCTGGGTGGGTGGGAAGGCATCAGCCCCTTCCAACCACTAGGCTATGCCTTAGTTTGCAAAGTGAATTACTTGTTACTTACCCGAGTCCGGAGCTCTCCAGGAGCATTCGCAGATCTTCCCCGGAGTGTGTCCGATGCTGCCGCATTCTACCGAGCCGAAGAGGGGAGCTCGACGGAGAAGGTGTTCTGTCTCGAGATGCCGAGGCGGACACCCGTGCCCTTGAGCGACCAAGTGAAGCAGCTGTTCGAGCTCCATAAGGTGGCCGAACAGGCCATGAAGGGTCTCGTAGTCTGGCTGTGGCCTGGGGAAGCCATGCTTGGGAGCTACTTCGGGCTGGTAAGGCGGCTGGTAGATGTTTGTCCAAGGCTTGAAGTCATCAAGCGCTCCGTGTGCATCGAAGGTGCTCAGGGCCTTGCCCGTGCTAAAGTGCACTGGGCAAGATGGACGCCTGAAGCTTGTGACGGACGGACCACCGCCGGGCAAGGAGCATCGCAAGCCCGATATTATGAGGGCGTCCTGAAGGGTGCCCGCCATATAGCGGATGAGTGCTCCAAAGATGTAATTTTTGAGTAAACTCGCATTTGTGATCAGACGCTGAAAACTTGTTCATCTGCGCTAAGCAATGCTTTTGAATTTAAAATATTACCTTCATGCGGCCGTTTATTAAAATTGAGAGATGGCGAGTCGTCGGCTTCGCCCCCATGCATGAGTTTGGGGTGTTGGGATAAACTTGAGCGCTCTTTTTCCCATTATTGGGTCCTTCGAGGGAGGCGCTCAACACAACGAACAAGGAAATTGGACTATAATGCTTGAACACTCTCACTTAGCCATAGAATTCTATAATTTTAAATTTCGGCGAAGCCCCTAGTATTCGGAAGACCGAGTTCGGGGCGCTATTCATGCCTAGGCCGGACAAAGCCGACTCCTCGCTCTAAGTGGCATAAGTCTTTAGGGACTCGAAAACCTCTTGAACAGCGACCAGCTCTCGCCCTATCATGACGGTCAGTTTTAGCTTTCTCCACTGAGGTGCTTAGCCCAGCTCAACCGGGGCACAATCGCAGTGGTTCTCCCAGTGCTACCTTAGCCGATATAACGGAACGTAAGGTACCAAAACATGGGAGCCGGGCAAACCCAACTATTGACCCAAGACATGATTCGGAGCCGATGCATATAATGCTATAAGTTCGGGGTGCCGCACTCATGAGAGTGTTCGGACTTCTCACACCATATTCTGGGGTACGTAAGCCCCTGGTGTATTGGCCGTACCAAAGTGTACGGTTGCATAATGTCATAACTGAACATATTTTTATAAAAAGGGAATGCAATAATAGACAAAAGCTATGCATTGTTTATTCAAAAAGTCTGCGGTAAAAGCAGAACGATACAAATAGTGCGATAAGCATGAGATGGGACTATTTGACATGTCCCCCTCCAAGGGCGAGCTGCGGGATGATATGTGAAACAAGTAGACTACTCGTTATAGAGACCACCTAGACACTCGACGTAGCTTTCTGCCTCCCTGGCTGTTGCATCGTGTATTCGGCGATTGTACTGCCGGACAGGCCTTTCGTAGAGTGGAGTCCTGAAAGTAAGAAAAAAAAGAATGACAAAATCGGGAGCCCCTGGTGCGGTTGAGCCGCATTTTGGGCAAGCCGTGGTCGTGTGAAAGAGCAACTATCCCTAGGTGGTTTTGGTAATTCATAACAACATATAGCTCATTGAGCTAATACTATTCCAAGATGAATATTTCAGGAAAGCTCAATGAATGGCATGGCATGGATGATGAAAGTGGATCCCTCAAAATATTAAGGACAAAGGATTGGCTCAAGCTCAAAAGCTCAAGACTCTACATTTTACATTTTAGTGATCCAAGATCACATTGAGTCTATAGGAAAAGCCAATACTATCAAGGAGGGATGAGGTGTTGCTTAATGAGCCTCTTGCTTCATGTGCTTAGTGATATGCTCCAAAATCCTCCACTACTTTCTCACATCCACATATGACCTAAACCCAAAGTCAAACTCGGCCCTACCGATTCTTTCTATCCGGCGCCACCGAGTTCAAATGTCATAGCCACTGCCACAAACCCTAGGCAAATCGGTTTCACCGATAGGGATCTCGGTCTCACCGAGATGGGATTGTAATCTCTCTGTTTCCCTTCGTAACATTTCGGTCTAACCGAAGTGAGCGATCGGTCCCACCGAGATTGCAATGTAAACTTTCTGTTTCCCTTTCGTAACTTTTCGGTCTCACCGAAAGAGCGAATCGGTCCCACCGAGTTTACCTGACCAACTCTCTGGTTAGCTAATTACCAAAATCGGTCTCACCGAGTTTGTGTAATCGGTCTCACCGAGATTACGTTATGCCCTAACCCTAACCATATCGGTCCTACCGAGATGCATGTCAGTCCCACCGAAAACCCTAACGGTCACTAGGTTTACTAAATTGGTCCGACCGAGTTTGATGATTCGGTCCCACCGAGTTTGGTAAATTGTGTGTAACGGTTATATTTTGTGTGGAGGCTATATATACCCCTCTACCTCCTCTTCATTCGTGGAGAGAGCCATCAGAACAAACCTACACTTCCAACTTACCAGTTCTGAGAGAGAACCACCTACTCATGTGTTGAGGCCAAGATATTCCATTCCAACCACATGAATCTTGATCTCTAGCCTTCCCCAAGTTGCTTTCCACTCAAATCTTCTTTCCACCAAATCCGAATCCTGAGAGAGAGAGAGTTGAGTGTTGGGGAGACTATCATTTGAAGCACAAGAGCAAGGAGTTCATCATCAACACACCATTTGTTACTTCTTGGAGAGTGGTGTCTCCTAGATTGGATAGGTGTCACTTGGGAGCCTCCGACAAGATTGTGGAGTTGAACCAAGGAGTTTGTAAGGGCAAGGAGATCGCCTACTTGTGAAGATCTACCGCTAGTGAGGCAAGTCCTTCGTGGGCGGCGGCCATGGTGGGATAGACAAGGTTGCTTCTTCGTGGACCCTTCGTGGGTGGAGCCCTCCGTGGACTCGCAAGAACTGTTACCCCACGTGGGTTGAAGTCTCCATCAACATGGATGTACGATAGCACCACCTATCGGAACCACGACAAAAACATCCGTGTCTCCAATTGCGTTTGAATCCTCCAAACCCTTCCCTTTACATTCTTGCAAGTTGCATGCTTTATTTTCCGCTGCCAATATACTCTTTGCATGCTTGCTTGAATTGTGTGAAGATTGCTTGACTTGTTCAAAAATAGCTAAAATCTGCCAAAGTCTAAAATTGGGAAAAGGTTAGGTTTTTATTGGTCAAGTAGTCTAATCACCCCCCTCTAGACATACTTCAAGGTCCTACAAGTGGTATTAGAGCTTTGGTCTCCATTTGCTTTGATTTCCATAGCTTTTGGTGGTCATAGCCTTGGTTTCACAACCTAGGATAGTATGGCGTCTAGCGAGGGAAATTATCATCGTAGAGGTCCTTACTTTGATGGCACTAATTTTGCTAGTTGGAAGCATAATATGAAAATTCATATTCTCGGACATAACCCCGCCGTTTGGGCTATTGTGTGTATTGGCTTGCAAGGTGAATTCTTTGATGGGAGAGAACCGAACCGTGAAGCTAGTGCGGAAGAGTTGAAGATGTTGCAATACAACGCTCAAGCTTGTGATATCCTCTTTAATGGATTGTGCCCCGAAGAATTCAACAAAATCAGCCGTCTTGAGAATGCAAAGGAAATTTGGGATACTTTGATTGATATGCACGAAGGTACCGACTCCGTCAAGGAATCCAAGTTGGATGTGCTCCAAAGTCAGCTTGACAAGTTCAAAATGAAGGATGGTGAAGGTGTCGCTGAAATGTACTCTAGGCTTGCTCTTATCACAAATGAGATTGCCGGCTTAGGAAGTGAAGAGATGACCGATAGATTCATCATCAAGAAGATCCTAAGAGCATTGGATGGAAAATATGATACCGTGTGCACATTGATCCAAATGATGCCCAATTACAAAGATCTCAAGCCTACAGAAGTCATTGGAAGAATTGTTGCTCATGATATGTCACTCAAGGATAAGGAGGAACTTCACAACAAGTCGAGTGGTGCTTACAAAGCCTCATGTGAAGCCCCCACATCATCAAGTGAGAAACAAACCTTGAATGAATAATTGAGCTTAATGGTGAAGAACTTCAACAAATTCTACAAGAGTAGAAGCAAAGAAAGAAGCTCTAAGTCGAGGTCCTACAATGACAAAAGCTCTTCTAGTCGAGAGCTCAATTGCTACAATTGTGGGAGACCCGGACACTATTCCAATGAGTGTACGACACCCTACAAAAGAAGAGAAGATTCTCCCAAGAGAAGAAGTAGAAGAGAAGAATCACCACCAAGAGAGAGAAGGAGTAGAGATGATCGTTATGAACGAAGACCCTCACGGAGAAGCAAGGATTTGGAAAGGAAGGACAAGTCATCAAAGAGCTACACAAAACGAAGACATCAAGCTCATGTTGGTGAATGGGTATCCGGCTCCGACTCCGACCATCACTCCGAGAGAAGCTATCACTCTGACTCCGAATACACTCAAGATGAAGGTGTTGCCGGTCTAGCACTTGTGTCAACCAACTCCTACGACATATTTGAATCACCAAATGAAGGAATTGGTAGATGCTTCATGGCCAAAGGTCCTAAGGTAACACACCCCGAGTATGTTGATTTTGATGTTGATGAAGATGACTTGCTAGGTGATGATGATTTACTTGTTGACAACTCTAGTGATGAATACTATGACAAAACGTCAATTAATCATGCTAATCAAGTTGAAGTGAATGACAATGATAAGGAGAAAATTGAGCGTCTAACTAAAGAACTAAACACTCTTAAGTTAGCTCATGAAACTATCTTTGAAGATCATCGAGAACTTTTAAGGGCTCATGAGAAGTTACGCTTTGAAAAGCTCAATCTTGAGCAAGAGCATGAGTTCCTAAAAGCGATCAATGATGATCTTCGTAAGAAAAGTTCTTCTTACATTGCCAAGCGTTTACTCTTATCTACTTACATGCCTCAAGTCAAGTCTAGTAACAAGAACAAGAAAGATTCTTCCTCTAATAGTAACAATAACAATGCTAAATCCAATATTGTTGCTTCTAGTAGTTCTCTTGATTCCACTAATGATTCTCCTAGCCAAGTTACACTTGATCAAGAAAACAGCTTATTGAAGGGAATTATAGAGAAAGGTGTATACAAGAGTCTTTCCGGGAGTAAGCAATTTGAGGAAATTGTATGCAAGCAAGGAAGGCACCGGAAGAATCAAGGTGTTGGTTTTGAACGAAAGTTCAATGCCAATGGAGTTGAGTGGGAAGAAGATCAATACCCCAAGACGAAGTTTGTTCCTCAACAAGAGAAGTATGATCCTACTTCCTTCAAGGGAACACAAGCACAAGATGATCTTCCACCACAAGACCACAAGAACAAAGGCAAGGACAAGCTTCAAGAGGAAATTGATGCATTTGAAGAAGCACCTAAGGCCTTGGTCAAGTGGGTTCCCAAGACTACGTCAAGTTCTACTTCATCAAGTACAACCACTACACCAAGGATTCCCATCAAGATGATGTGGATCCCGAAGAAGAAGAACTAGAGAGTTCTTGAGGGTGACTCCGCCAACATTCTTCACTCATATCATTATGGCAAGGACAAGTGCAATCAACTTCCATATCTTGCACTAGTTCAAGGAGTCACAAACCCTCATGTTGGGAAGGCAAGGGACAAGGTATTGAAAGTGCAACTCACTCCAAAGGATTGCTCCAAACGATCTACATCAACATTGAGCATCCACATCTTCAACACCTACATGAAGTCATCATCGACAAAACCCAAGGTTAGTTTATCCCTCTAAGGGGGGATCTCACATCTAGGGGGAGCTTAACTCAAAGAATTGAGTCAAAGCAACTCTAATGATGTGAACACATAAATGCTTTATGTAAAAGTGGAAACCCCACTTGAGCTTAAACGATGAGTATGACCTATGATCAAATGTTCTCATTTGACTGCTAAGTCAATATACTCATATATAGATGACCTAGTCATCGCCAATTGTTTGATAGATGCTAGAATTGGTTGTGCATGCTTTGTCACATATTTCATTTGTCATCTTATTGTGTGAGCATGTTGGTTGCATATTTACTCATTCGAGGACATCCACTTATTGTTTTGATTGATTGGCTTCTTTTTCTTTGGCCAAGTGGATGGACAAGAATGCCTAAGAACCTTCTCTAGCTATTTATGCTTTTCTCGTCTCAAACTCTATTCATGCTACATCACAAAATTTGATCAAGTCAGATTCGAACCACTCTGTGTGAGGAGCACTCGGAGTCCATGATTCGTCATAGACTTAAACTTCCAAAACTTCTTTGTGATTTTCGGTCTGACCGATTCCTCCATTTTGGTCATACCGAGATTACTAAGTCGATCTAGGTTTTCATCTCGGTGCAACCGATTTGTACTTTTCGGTCACACCGAGTTGCTATAACTGTTCACAGTTTTGCATCTCGGTGCCACTGAGTTGTACCACTCGGTCACACCGACAGGGTCGGGCTATATATACGCACGGGAAAAATTTGGAAAACTTTCTCCAAATCTTCTCGCCCGCGCATACCTCGCTCTGCCAACTTGGTCTACGGATCGTCGACTTCGTCGCCATCTGCCTCCTACCGCTGGTCTCCGCCGCCGTCAACGGAATTCTCCTCCGCCGTTGCCGCCGTAGCGAGTTCCCGCCGAACTAGGGTATGAACTCGATCACAGTGCTTTCCTCGTCCGATTCTCAGCACATTGTATTCATTATGCATCTTGCCACGATTGAAACACTCCTATCTAGTCAAATCAATCCTTAGAATAGTTGCGATTCGGAAATTTAGGGTTAGGTTTCCGCCGAAACCATCTCGGACCCACCGAGTTGAAAAACTCGGTCCCACCGATTTGGATAATGCCATTGCACTAGTAAGTCTCGATCTGACCGAGAATTACAAATCGGTGTGACCGATTTTAGAACTTTGTGAAACCCTAGCAGTCTCGGTGCCACCGCACTGTGACTCAGTCTGACCGAGTTCACTAGTTTAGGTTCCAAAACTGCTTCGGTATCACTGAGTTTGAAAATCGGTAGATCCGAAATGTTTTCAGTGGGAAACTAAAACTAATTTTTTTTTGAATCATTCTTTTGAAAAAATCTCTGCATTTTGTGATGCTCATCCACTCTACCTCATCTATAACTATTCACGTGGTCAGCGATCGGTTGAACGGCATGTCGGACCAAAGTGATAGCCGAACAAATCAAGAGCAGATCCAATTGAGCGAGGGCACTAGTCCCTCAAGCAGCTCGAGATGAGGGGAGCGAAGCACTCTGAGCAATTTGCCCAAGGCTGCCACAAGGACAAGAAGAAGAAGACCTCGAGTCCGAGGATGAGGATTATGTGGCGAGTTGAGGATGAGGCAAGCTCCAAGAAGGAAGTGCTCAAGAGGAGTTTAGCTCATCTGCGGTGAAGCCTGGTTTGAAAATCAAAAGGCCAGCAGGTAGACAACCAATGTCCAAAGCCGAGTGTCTACTCAAGCTCCTTTGGAATCTCAACCCAAAGATCCTGTTCTGCAGAGGGAAAGAAAAGGAAAGAAAGGGTCAAGAAGACCATGGCAAGAGTGATAGGAAGCCTTCCATGATGGAAGAGGAGGAAGAAGAAGAGGTTGCAGAACCAGCACCCAAGGCACAAAAGCTGATGGGTGATGCTATCGAATCGAGGGCTGCAACTTCCAAGCCCAAAGCTGCCCCCAAGCCCAAGAATGCACCCAAGAGGAATACCAGGAGCATACCAAAGAATTTGAAAAGAACAAGGCCCCAATGCCTGAGGTAGATGCTGAGGAAGATGAAGAAGGGCAGGTCCTAAGGAAGCTCAAACCCAAGATCCCAGACCACAATGATGCTCATCCTGTGGCTGAAAACATGAAGATCAGGAGAGATCATGGTTTGAGGCTATGGAGAGAGTCAGATCCATATGCCACGAGGAGAAGGACTGCTGTGGACTACATGTTCCACACCAAGGAGCAGCAGGACTTTTATGAGACTATCTTGCTGGATAAGAAGCCCATAGTTTGCGATATGAGATGGGTCGACTGGACCTACATGAAGGAGAACGCAGAACACTACCCTGGAGTATATGACAGCTTCAGTGCGTGTGGAGTTGCTGATTTTGTTGGGCAGAAGCTCACCAACTGGAACGATGAACTCATCATGCAATTCTACTCCACAACACATTTCTATCCAGATGGCAGGATAGTGTGGATGTCAGAAGGAACCAGATATCATTCTACCATAGAGGAATGGGAAAGTTTGATCAATGCCCCAAAGGAAAGTGAGGATGACATGGACATTTATGGTAAGAAGAAAATGGATCATAACTCTATGTCACACATGTACAAGGAGATCCCGGATGATGCACTTGAGACCTTCAAGTTTGGATCAGTCCATTTTCATTGTCGGGGCTGCCTACGATCAAGCTGGATCTTAAGGCATACTCTATTGCCCAAATCAGGTGACCATAACATGATTAGAGGGCATGCAATCAATTTGCTTCATGTTTTTGATGTGCCTCAGAAATTCAAGGTCATGAGCCTCATAGTTGAGACAATTAAGAGGACAACAGCAGATCAGAAGAGGAGATGTGGTTATGCCCCACAGATTCAGGAGTTGATAAACTCAAAGATGGGCACAGGAAAGTATCTATTGGATAAGGAACACATGGTTCTCTATCCTGAATTTGAGGACAATCGAGTTGTCATGGTGAGAATGAACCATCATCGATTGCAAGCTCGGAGAGAAAGGAGAAGGCAAGGCAAGAGAAAGCTGCAAAGATGCCAACTCAAGCAGAGGCATCGATTACTTTTGAAGAACAAGCAGGAGCAGCTTGGTTACTTGATAGCATCAACTCTACGGATTGAGAAGGATTGGCCACCTAACTCAAAACCAGGAGAGCACGGAGAGAATCATGGAACAAAAATTCTATGATCTTGATGTCAAAGTGGTGAGATTGATCGGTGTGGAGCAGATTACAAGATGATATGCAGGAGAGGAAGGGCAAGACGACAAGCGATGCATTTGCAGAGTGCCTAGAGCTCAGAGGTCAGCTGCAGTGCCAACCTGACACGAGCCACTTCTTCAGCTCCAGCTCCAGCTCCAGCTCCAACTTCTTCAGCTCCTACCACGTCTCATTGATCGTTCATCCTTGGAGTCTGTCTACACCACCACCGAAGACCAAGCACGAGAGACGACATAGTGCTATGCATTTTCTAGGAACTTTTTGGTAACTTGTTGCCAAAGGGGGAGAAAAATGTATAGATCATAGGCTTCGAGAGAGAGAGACTTTCTTTTGTTCTCTCTTGTCTTTTTGGTTGAACTTTATTTGCGTTTGATTGCTTGAGATACTATGCATTACCTGTCAGACATTGATGATCATGTGTTTGATCATAAGCTACACTCATGCTTTTATGATATTATCTTGTTTATCCTTATATGATCATTCACTGTGCTTGGTGATGAGTGCATGTATTCAATCGTTATTATTTTGAGCGCACCACCAAGATGTATGTGACATGGAAGAGTAACCCATGAGCCTAATTTATTGTGCATTTGTAGTCCAAAGCAAGTCTTAAGATATGCACAAATTTAGGGGGAGCTCTTGCTTATCACATACTTATCAAAGCAACAATGTTTTTCAATTTTATTATCATTTGTCGAAGCTTTGATCTATATGTTGTCATCAATTACCAAAAAGGGGGAGATTGAAAGTGCAACTATCCCTAGGTGGTTTTGATAATTTATAACAACATATAGCTCATTGAGCTAATACTATTCCAAGATGAATATTTCAGGAAAGCTCAATGAATGGCATGGCATGGATGATGAAAGTGGATCCCTCAAAATATTAAGGACAAAGGATTGGCTCAAGCTCAAAAGCTCAAGACTCTACATTTTACATTTTAGTGATCCAAGATCACATTGAGTCTATAGGAAAAGCCAATACTATCAAGGAGGGATGAGGTGTTGCTTAATGAGCCTCTTGCTTCATGTGCTTAGTGATATGCTCCAAAATCCTCCACTACTTTCTCACATCCACATATGACCTAAACCCAAAGTCAAACTCGGCCCTACCGATTCTTTCTATCCGGAACAAAGAGTTCAAATGTCATAGCCACTGCCACAAACCGTAGGAAAATCGGTTTCACCGATAGGGATCTCGGTCTCACCGAGATGAGATTGTAATCTCTCTGTTTCCCTTCGTAATGTTTCGGTCTAACCGAAGTGAGCGATCGGTCCCACCGAGATTGCAATGTAAACTTTCTGTTTCCCTCTCGTAACTTTTCGGTCTCACCAAAAGAGCGAATCGGTCCCACCGAGTTTACCTGACCAACTCTCTGGTTAGCTAATTACCAAAATCGGTCTCACCGAGTTTGTGTAATCGATCTCACCGAGATTACGTTATGCCCTAACCCTAACCATATCGGTCCTACCGAGATGCATGTCAGTCCCACCGAAAACCCTAACGGTCACTAGGTTTACTAAATCGGTCCGACCGAGTTTGATGATTCGGTCCCACCGAGTTTGGTAAATTGTGTGTAACGGTTAGATTTTGTGTGGAGGCTATATATACCCCTCTACCTCCTCTTCATTCGTGGAGAGAGCCATCAGAACAAACCTACACTTCCAACTTACCAGTTCTGAGAGAGAACCACCTACTCATGTGTTGAGGCCAAGATATTC
Organism: Aegilops longissima; assembly: GCA_021605205.1. Taxonomy (NCBI): domain Eukaryota; kingdom Viridiplantae; phylum Streptophyta; class Magnoliopsida; order Poales; family Poaceae; genus Aegilops; species Aegilops longissima. The sequence goes on from CM038679.1 coordinate 421,392,678, forward strand.
CATTCCAACCACATGAATCTTGATCTCTAGCCTTCCCCAAGTTGCTTTCCACTCAAATCTTCTTTCCACCAAATCCAAATCCTGTGAGAGAGAGTTGAGTGTTGGGGAGACTATCATTTGAAGCACAAGAGCAAGGAGTTCATCATCAACACACCATTTGTTACTTCTTGAGAGTGGTGTCTCCTAGATTGGATAGGTGTCACTTGGGAGCCTCAGACAAGATTGTGGAGTTGAACCAAGGAGTTTGTAAGGGCAAGGAGATCGCCTACTTCGTGAAGATCTACCGCTAGTGAGGCAAGTCCTTCGTGGGCAACGGCCATGGTGGGATAGACAAGGTTGCTTCTTCGTGGACCCTTCGTGGGTGGAGCCCTCCGTGGACTCGCGCAACCGTTACCCTACGTGGGTTGAAGTCTCCATCAACATGGATGTACGATAGCACCACCTATCGGAACCACAACAAAAACATCCGTGTCTCCAATTGCGTTTGAATCCTCCAAACCCTTCCCTTTACATTCTTGCAAGTTGCATGCTTTATTTTCCGCTGCCAATATACTCTTTGCATGCTTGCTTGAATTGTGTGAAGATTGCTTGACTTGTTCAAAAATAGCTAAAATCTGCCAAAGTCTAAAATTGGGAAAAGGTTAGGTTTTTATTGGTCAAGTAGTCTAATCACCCCCCCCTCTAGACATACTCCAAGGTCCTACATCGTGCCCCTCCCCCTATGCCCATGGTATTTCCAGAGCGTAGTTATGTATGTGTAGTACTGGTTTCGCAATTTCGCAAGGGCTGGGGTTGGGGCCGCATTGCTACACGTGCTCGAAACGTGCTAGGCGGTCTTGTTGTAGGTTACTCCGGGCGTGCTTGACGGTGTCCGGAGTTTAATGGCTGGACTGGAGATTTGCCTTGAGAGGCTGCTTTGTCTTCCGCCGCGAGGGCCGCCGTATGCTCCTCCGTCCGGAGAGAGCGTTCAGTGTTTCCATTGACCGTAATGACTCCTCGAGGGCCTGGCATCTTGATCTTGAGGTATGCGTAGTGCGGCACCGCATTGAACTTTGCAAATGCGGTTCGTCCGAGCAGTGCGTGATAGCCACTGCGGAACGGGACTATGTCGAAGATTAACTCCTCGCTTTGGAAATTATCCGGGGATCCGAAGACCACTTCAAGTGTGGCGAGCTGCTGTTGGCCTCTACACACAGTATGGCGCCTTTAAAGGTCGTCTTTGTGGGTTTAATCCTTGAGGATCTATGCCCATTTTTCGCATTGTATCTGATAAAAAGGAGTTCGAGCTGCTTTGCCGCCGTCCATAAGGACTCTAGTGAGGTGAAATCCGTCAATGATTGGGTCTAGAACCAATGCGGCGAATCCTCCATGGCGGATGCTAGTGGGGTGGTCCCTTCGATCGAAAGTGATCGGGCAGGAGGACTATGGGTTGAACTTTGGGGCGACTGGCTCCAACGCATATACGTCCCTGAGTGCACACTTCCGTTCCCTTTTGGGGATGTGGGTTGCGTATATCATGTTCGCCGTCCGCACTTGTGGGGGGAAACCCTTCTGTCCCCTATTGTTCGGCGGCCGGGGCTCCTCCTCGTCATCGCTATGCAACCCCTTGTCGTTGTTTTCGGTGTTTAACTTGCCTGCCTGTTTGAACACCCAACAATCCCTGTTGGTGTGGTTGGCTGGTTTTTCGGGGGTGCCGTGTATCTGGCACGAGCGATCGAGTATTCGGTCCAAATTGGACGGGCCCGGAGTATTTCTTTTGAATGGCTTTTTCTGCTGACCGGGTTTAGAGCCTCTGAATCCTGCATTAACCGCTGTATCCTCAGCATTGTCGCCGTTAATGCGGCGCTTTTGCTTGTTGCGACGCGACCTGCCAATGTTGTCCTTGGTATCCGAATTACCAGGGCTCTTGGTCATGTTATTACTACGAGCTAGCCATCTGTCTTCTCCCGCGCAAAAGTGGGTGTCGGTGTCAAAACCGGCGGATCTCGGGTAGGGGGTCCCGAACTGTGCGTCTAGGCGGATGGTAACAGGAGACAAGGGACATGATGTTTTACCAGGTTGGGCCATCTCGATGGAGGTAAAACCCTACTCTGCTTGATTAATATTGATGATATGGGTAGTACAAGAGTAGATCTACCACGAGATCAGAGAGGCTAAACCCTAGAAGCTAGCCTATGGTATGATTGTTTTTCGTCCTATGGACTAAAACCCCCCGGTTTATATAGGCACCGAATAGGGTTAGGGTTGCACGGAGTCGGTTACAATGGTAGGAGATCTACATATCCGTATCGCCAAGCTTTCCTTCCATGCCAAGGAAAGTCCCATCCGGACATGGGACGAAGTCTTCAATCTTGTATCTTCATAGTCCAGGAGTCCGGCCAAAGGTCATAGTCCGGCTATCCGGACACCCCCTAATCCAGGACTCCCTCAGTAGCCCCTGAACCAGGCTTCAATGACGACGGGTCTGGCGTGCATATTGTCTTTGGCATTGCAAGGCGGGTTCCTCCTCCGAATACTTCATAGAAGATTTTGAGCACAAGGATAGTGTCTGGCTCTGCAAAATAAGTTCCACACAACACCATAGAGAGAATAACATTTACACAAGTTCAATCTGCTGACGTAACCCGCAGCGTGACATCACACCACGGCCAAGCCTTTATTCGAATCGTTTTTACTGCCCAACCTCAGCGAGTTTAGCGAGGCGGTTTCCTTGGCACGTCTTGTCAAAGCAGAGACCGTGTCCCCTTTTTCCGGGATTCTCATCAATACGGGCGTGGGTAACCCAACCGTGCCCGCTGGCACGCCTCCTCTATCGAAGGTGAGTCCCGAACGGTCACGGGGTGGGCTCCTGGTATTCAACCTCTTTATAAAGAGACCAAGGCCCCGCTCCTTTTTCTCAATCTCCACCGAATCCGCCCTTGCTTGAGTTCCAACACCCAAAGCTCCAGATTCAGCGCCGGACCTTTGATGATGTCGGCTCCGACCTCCAAGGCCGGTGGATGCCTTCCTCCGTCAGGGAACAAGACGTCCTAAAGCTAAGAGATGCCAGGTATCTAACCGGCGAAATCTCGCATAGGCTGCCTGCTCAAGGGCAGGTTATTCCCACTCCCAAGCCTGGTGAAAGCGTGGTGTTCACGTCTCACTTCCTTCGGGGACTAAGTTTCTCGATGGACCCCTTCGTGAGGGGGCTCATGTTTTATTACGGGCTGGAATTTCACGACTTGGATCCGGAGTCCATCCTCCACATCTCGTCGTTCATCATCGTATGTGAAGCCTTCCTCCGCATTACCCCACACTTCGGATTGTGGCTCAAAACCTTCAAGGTGGAGCCGAAGATGATAAAGGGGCAACAGGCAGAGTGCGGAGGGGCTGTCATAAGTAAGAATGCCGATGCTCCATGGCCCGAGGGATCTTTTCAAAAGGAGCTCAGTCTATGGCAACAAGAGGGGTTTTATATCACAGCTCCCAGGGGCACCAAATGGGTGGCGCCACCCGTCTTTCGCTCGGGTCCTCCACCGCAGCTGGCGTCATGGGTCAATAAAGGGCTTGACTGGGGGCCGTCCAAGGATGTTCCCTTGTTGCAGGGCCGTATTCGAAACCTCCTAGAGAGAGAGAGAGATCAATCTGGTCGTAGTAACGCAGGTCATGCTGATTCGTCGCATCCTGCCCTGCAAACGTCGCCCCCTCCGCCTGTGGGAGTTCAATCCGTAGGGACCATGAGCTCTTGAACACTTCATGGGCGCAACGCCCGTGGAGATGTACAAACTATTCATCGGATCACAAGCAATGTGTCCGGACTTGACCGAGGACGCAGGTCTGAGCTGCAATCGCCCGGATGCTCAAGTAAGTAATCCTGTACCCGGACACGCTATCTGTATATTTATCATAAACCTGCCCTTAAAAGAGTTGTCCCTTACACAGGAGTGGATAGCAAAAGCAAAACTGATCAGGTGTCCGGCCCCCCTCCCTGAGACCACGCCGGATCCCATGTTAACCAAGATGCTGGAGGCTGCGCCTTTAGAAGAAGGCGAAGGGGGGTACAAGGAAGCTACTGCTCCGCGAAGGAGGTTATCAAGAAAGGAGGGATCGATAATCCCTCCATCCAAGGGGAGAAGAGGACCGCCTCTGGAGACCCGGAGACCAAGGCCTCAAAGCGTGGGAAGAAATCTTCGCCAGAGGGTCCTACGGCGGAAGATGCCCCGGTCGCATTGTTTCCCCAAGGAGATCAGCCCTCCAGCGAGCCGTAAGTAGAGAGGGGAGTTTATAAAATAAAAGACATCCCTGTTTTATTTCTGAAGATGACCGAAATTTTACCTTGTAGTTCCGATCTCAGCCCTTCTCAGCAGAGCTCGTCTTCGGGGGATCTTCGTCCGGAGATGATGGAGAGCGGAATGCCTCCCCCTGCCGTACTGCCTAGCGAGGCGGACGATCCCGAGGTGTCGTCGCGGAGGGTTTCCCCGAATCCGGCAGGGGTGGAGTGCGGTCGTAGAGCCCCTCGGAGCCCTCTGTGTCCTGTCCGGCCTTCGAAAAAGGCCATCGGACGAGTCCGGCACCTCCTGGTGCACGGTTGGAGGAGTTGAAGGATCTGCTCGGGTGAGTGTCTATCTCAGAAGATCACCGTGCATTGATGGATATGGTGATTGAAAAGATTTCGTCCACGGAAAGCGGGTTGTACGAGGCCGCCAGGAGTTTACTGACGGGTTTTGAGGTACGCGCAATTATGTACCTTTTGACGGTTCCGCATATATAAGATGCGCCCCTTATAGATAGTAGCCCCTGAGACTCGGTGTGTTGTCAAAAATGACAGCGTGCCAAGGATCATAATCCCAGATATAATATGTCGCCCTTCCTATGTAGGCGGCGGGGCGTCCGGTGGCTAGCCAGACTGATGAATTTGCCGAACTCAAGCGGCAACTTGATGTGGCGGATGCCGACATCGTGCTTGTCAACAAGCGACTGGACGAGTCACAAGGTATGCAGTTTCTCCGCGGACACCTAGTAAGGGAGCTTGATGCCCATGCCTTACAACATGTATGCTTGATGCAGATGGTGCCGCTGCCGTGGAGAATCTTCGGGTAGAGCTTGCCCGAGCCATGGAACATGCCAGGAAAAGTGATGCGGCTGCCTTAAAGGAGGCCGAAGAGCTAAAAGCCGAACAGGCTGCTCACTGCCAAAGCAAGAAGGAAATGGCCGAGATGGCAGTGAAGTTGAAGGATGCTACCGACCGCTGCGAGCTTCTTGAAAAAGAAGGTCGAGTGGAGCAAGGGGACCTGAAGAAGGCTACCACCGAGGCCAAGGATGCTCGTTCTGCGATGAGAGCTATGAAGGAGGAGCTATGTCAGGCCGGAGATATCGCGGCTGGAAAGCCCTTTCTGCTGCGTAGGAAGTTCACGGATCCTAAATATGCTCAGTTGGACCGGCTGTGGAGTAGCGCGGATGCTTATCTGGACTTGGCGGCGAGTGCTGCGGATGCGGCGGAACATTTCGGAGATCAGAAGGATCACGAGATGGAAGAGCTTTTTTGGTCGCAGTTCCGTAGTCCAGAGCGTCCACTTCCATTAACCGATCGTTTGGCCGAATGGGCGGAGCTGAATAGGTTGTCCGGACTTGCCATGAAGAATGTCGTGACTTATTTATGGCCGAAAAGGCCCGAGCCGAAGAGTTATTTTGGCTTGGTGCAACAGTTCCTTGGTGCGGTTCCGCATATCAAAGCAATGAGGCGGTCAGGATGCATAGAGGGTGCGCGGATGGCTCTTGCCCGTGTCAAGACATACTGGGCGGAGATGAAGGCCACCGATGTTGCATCCCAAGATTGGACGAAGCCGAGTACATCGAGCACTATTTTCTGAAGTTCTTGAGCGCTCGTTTAATAGAGACGCGATGCTCGAAGGATATTATGTTCGAATAACATATATTATTGTAAAACAATGTTTCAATGGAATATAAAAGCTTTTTTATACTTGTGCTTTCAAGAATTAAAAATACCTCATGTGCGACCGTTAATGTATATGTGTATATAACCTGAAAGATGGCAGTCTTTGGCTTCATTTACGCATATAGTGCGGGGGTGTTTGTAGAAAATGCATTTTCACACTTGATCCAACGTCTTGGTCCTACAAAGGAGGTGATAGCGCAGTAAACTAGGCAACCGGACTATAATGCTTTATCACTTTCACTTAGCCATAGGAGTTCGACAGTGGGGCTACTATATAGCCCCTAGGGGCACCGCGCTCACCCGAATTCGAGGTAGCGTATGTGCCTGGCCGGAAGCGACCCTTCGTCAATCTTGGAGGAATTCTAAAGATTCCAATGGTCATCGAGTGGTTGACCAGTCTCATCTTGTAGCACCCGACCTCGGATGGTCAAGTCTACGTGCCGGTGTCATCCCTGGATCGGTAATCTTGACACACACATTACTCGAAGGATTTATAACAGAGTAGCAATCACACACTTATTACATCGAATGTCTCAAAGAGAAATTATTACAATAATATGGCTTAAGGCCATCTAATGCGATAACAGCGGAAGGCTTGGAAGGTAAAGTGAGTCCATCAACTCCAGCGGCATAAGCGAGCTGCACGGCAGCGACCTACAAATCCTTACTCCTCGTCGAAAAGTGCGCAACATAATATGTTGCAGCCGAAAACGGGTCAGCACATGGAATATCTTGGCAATGTAACACATAGAGAGTAATGAAAGAATAAGCTATACTACATGCATATATGGCTGGTGGAAAGCTCTATGGTTACAATTTTTGCGGAAAGCAAGTTTTCCCTACATCAAAGGAATAAATTTTACTTTAACTATCATGGTGGTTGAAACATCATTGAGAAAGTACCCCCCAACTCAGATGATCCCAATTAAGGTAATTAACATCCCAGCAATATTAATTTAGAGTGATGAGATACATGTGAATACTCAAGTACTAGATACTCAGAATTGTCCATAACAGGGGACACGGCTAACCATGATTAGATTGTACACTCTGCAGAGGTTTACGCACTTTTCCCCACAAGACTCGATCGCCTCCGTTGGTTTCTCGCACTACATGGTGTTTGAGAGGCGGATGGCCGAGACACGATCTTTCGAAACATTAACTCTCTACTCGGATAGATCATACCAAACCTATAAACCCACTACCTGTGACCTACCTCTTGAGAGCTTCACGTAACTTACTCAACTATGCTAGAGCCCATAATAGCTTGTGGCTGCACACGGAAGTTTTCTAGCATGAATAATCTCAGTTCCTTTGAGCACTGGGTGGCGGTCCATAGGAAGATCACACGGGTACCCGGATTTCAAAAAACAGACAACCTTTGGGTTCCCAGGTGCCTCAATCCACCAGGATGTGTATTTAAGTTGCCACCTTAAAGTAAACCATTAGTTAACAATCTCACATCTGTCGTGAATATCTCTCAAACCCAATCCACGTCTACGAGCATAGCATGGCAATATAAGCATAACGTAGAAGTAACTCCCAAGGTTTGAAAGTAATAGGGCAATAGGTTCCTACCTCATCATCTACTTCCCAACCCACAGATTAATGACTTCCTAATCATGCAATGGTTGAGGTTTGAAACTAATGCATAAAAACTGGGTATGAAAAGATATGATCAAGTGTTACTTGCCTTGCTGACGATCCGTAAATCCTAGAGACTCGTAGTAACATGCTTCGCACTCCAGGAATTCTATCCCAAGCAAACAATACATATATAAGCATACAACAAGAATGCACAAATAAAACTTCAACTGAAAGAGGTTGACCGGAGAGTTCAACTTAAGAACTCCGGTTTGCAAAAGAATCAAACCAAAGCGAAACAACGAAACTCAAGCGGCGAAAGAAATAAGGTCCATTTACTAATCTGAACTAGAGTCAAATTTTACAATGACAAAAACTGGTTTGAGTTGATTATTCGGAAGAGGGTTTCGATCTGAAACTCCAGCGCTTGAATCGCCTGATTCCGATAAGCAGCGAAAAGATAAACATGTTTGAAAATTGGATCTGAAATCGCGATCGGAATAACCGCGGAATAATCAAATAAAAGAAAAAGCGACGAACTGTTAAGCGAGCGAGCGTTCAGCAGAACTTAAACAGTGAGCGCGTTCGTTAAAAGCGAGCAGACGAAAGGACGTTCGTTAAATAAATAAACCGGCGAAAATAAACCGTTTTAAAAAAAGCGATCTAGGTTTTAAAAAACCGAAGGGTTTCTAAAAAACGGCGGCGGGTCGGGTACCTCCATGAGTAGCGTCCGGCGAAGCGGCGGCTCGTGGTCGGGGTGGGCGTGGGTCGGCGGCGGCGGCGGCGAAGGTGGTGGCGGCGAAAGGTGGCGGCGACGCGGGGAGGGCGGGCGAGGCGGCTCGGGCTCGGGCGGCTCGGCGGGTCGGCTCGGTGGCGGGGCGGGTGGTGGCGGGTGGTGGCGGTGGTGGCGGAGGCGGGAGGCGGCTTATAAAGGGATGGGCGGCGACGGCTTGGGAAGGGTCGCCGGGGTGGAGTCGGCTCGGACTCCCTCGGTGTCCGTGCCTCGCCTGTGGGCTGTGTGGAGGGCGGCGGCGCTCGTGGGCGGCTGGCTCATTTGGGCCTTTAGCCCGATCGGTAGCTGGTCCGTTGTTTTTATATTATTCATGAAAGAAAAATTCCTAGAAAAATAAATAAAAATCTAATAATTCCAAAATAAGTTTTCTCCGTCTAAATAAAATATTTAGAACTGGATGAACTTTTCTTGGCCCATAAAATGCAACTTTTAAAGCGTGCAAATATTTTTCTAGGGCAAATAAAATTCCAAATAAAATTAAATAAAATCCCAAAATGATTTTAACATTTTCCTCCGTTATTTCAATTATTTTGGAGAAGTCATATTATCTCCCTCATTTATTTTAAACTTGAAATATTTTTCCGAGAGAAAAATAATTAAAATCAATATCCTCGACTTTCATTGATTGATAAAATTCAATTGTGAAAATCGAAAAATCTAACTCTCTCAGGGTCCTTGAGTTGCTTAGGATTTTCGAGGATAGTAAATGAATATGCAATAAAATATGATATGCATGGATGACCTATGTATAACATGCCAAATTGAAAATTTGGGATGTTACAAACCTACCCCTTAAGATGAATCTAGCCCTCGAGATTGGGTTAACTAGAAAATAGGTGCGGATGGTCCTTGCGAATATCATCTTCTCGCTCCCAGGTGGCTTCCTCCTCGGTATGGTGACTCCACTGAACTTTGCAAAACTTGATCACCTTGTTGCGAGTGACTCGGCTATCAAACTCCAAAATCTTTACTGGCTTCTCCTCATAAGTTAGATTATCGTTCAGTTGAATCGCCTCCAAAGGTACTGTATCGTTCAACGGTATGTCGGCCATCTCAGCGTGGCACTTCTTCAGTTGCGATACGTGAAACACATCATGAACTCCTGACAGTCCTTCAGGTAACTCCAGCTTGTAGGCAACTTCTCCCATTCGTTCCAAAACACGATACGGTCCTACAAATCTTGGGGCTAATTTTCCCTTTACTCCAAAACATTTTACTCCCCTCAGGGGTGATACTCGCAGATATACTCTGTCTCCAATTTCATAGATTACTTCCTTGCGTTTTGAATCTGCGTAACTCTTACATCTAGGTGAGCAACCTTTAGTCTATCTCGATTAGTTTAACCTTCTCCTCCGAGTCTTTGATCAAGTCTGGTCCAAACAAGCGGCGATCTCAACCTCATCCCACATCAATGGTGTCCTACATCTGCGTCCATCTGAGCTTGAGCGGTGCCATCTTCAAAGCGGCACGGTAGCTGTTGTTGTATGAAAATTCTGCGTCTGACAAATTGTCATCCCAACTAGATCCATAATCTAGCGCACGAGGCTCTCAACATATCCTCCAAAATTTGATTGACTCTCTCTCATGCATCCATCCGTGCGTGGGTGGAATGCGGTACTAAACTCAATCTGGTTCCCAAAGTGCGTGTAAGCGATGCCAAAACTTTGAAGTAAACTGTGTTCCTCTATCGTCTGATACTCCTTGGGACTCCATGCAAACATACAATCCTTGTCATATATATCTTGGCCAACTTTGCACTTGTATAAGTTGTTTTCCTTTGGGATGAAGTGGGCTACTTTGGTCAACCGATCCACTACTACCCATATTGAATCATATCCGCTTTGGTTACGGGTAATCCGGTGATAAAATCCATGCCAAGTTTGTCCCACTTCCATTCGGGTATTGGCATAGGCTGCAATGATCCTGCTGGCTTTTGATGCTCGGCCTTCACTCTCGGCATACATCACAAGCGGCTACATACTCGGCAATATCCTTCTTCATACCAGTCCACGAAGCGTTCCTTCAAGTCCAAATACATCTTGGTGTTTCGGGGTGAATCGAGTATGGTGAGTCATGAGCCTCTTCAAGTATTAACTTGATCTCCAAATTGTTGGGCACATAAATCCGATCCTCAAACCACAAGGTGTCGTGCTCATCCTCGCGAAAACCTTTGGCTTTTCCTTTGCCCATCCTTTCTTTTATCTCAGCAATCTCTTTATCCTCCTTACGAGCTTCTCGAATCTTGTCTAACAAGGTCATTGAACCTCCATTGTTGCAAGAAAACCTCTTGGAACAATCTCCAACTATAGTTCCATAATATCCTCGATAACTCCTTTGGTAGTCCTCTACCATTAAGGGTATTGGCATAACTCTTCCGACTTAAAGCGTCTGCTACAACGTTGGCTTTTCTGGATGATAGTGTAGCTTCATATTGTAATCCTTTATAAGCTCCAGCCATCTCCTCATCGAGGTTCAACTCATACGTGTGAAAATATACTTCAAACTCTTATGATCCGTGTACACATCACAGCGGTTTCCTATGAGATAATGTCTCAGTCTTCAACGCATGTACTACATTTGCTAACTCCAAATCATGCGTGGCATAGTTTAACTCATGAGGCTTGATTGCCATGAGGCATCTGAAACAACTTTTCCTTCTGCATAAGAACACATCCAAGTCCCAAGCGAGAGGCATCACAATACACTTGAAACTCCTTATGTATATCTGGCAAGGTTAGCACTGGGGCTGTAGTCAACCGTTTCTTCAACTCTCGAAAACTTGTCTCACAATCCTCTGTCCATTTGAACTTGGTATCCTTCTTTAGTAACTCTGTCATAGGTTTAGCAATCTTGGAAAAATTCTCAATGAATCTCCGATAATATCCTGCCAGTCCAAGGAAACTGCGAATCTCGCCGACTGAAGTGGGTGCCAACCATTCGATGTTGACTGAATTTCTTGGGATCCTTGCTATACCCTCTCGATATAACGTGCCCAAGAAATCCAACTTCCTTCAACCAAAACTCACACTTGCTGAATTTGGCATATAAGCGGTGTTCCACGAGTTTCTCAAGAACCAAGCGTAGGTGTTCTGCGTGCTCCTCTTTGTTCTTGAGTAAACCATAATATCATCGATAAACACCACAACAAACTTGTCCAAATACTCCATGAACACTTTGTTCATCATACTCATAAAATAGGCGAGGCGTTGGTGGGTCCAAAGCGACATGACCGTATACTCATATAATCCATATCGAGTGGTGAATGCTGTCTTTGGTATATCCTTCTCTCGGATCTTCAAGCGATGGTATCTGATCGTAGATCAATCTTAGAAAACACCTTAGCTCCTTGCAAGCGATCAAACAGATCATTAATCATCGGTAAGGGATACTTGTTCTTTATCGTTACTTCATTGAGCTCGGTAATCAACAACCATCCTCGAGGATTTATCCTTCTTCTCCACCAAAATCTTGGGGCTCCCCAAGGTGATGAACTTCTCTGAATGTAACCTTTCTCCAATAGCTCCTTGATCTGTTTCTTAATTTCCTCCGGATCATTTGCGGGCATCCGATAGGGTCTCTTTGATATTGGCCGGTACACGGCATTAGTTCTATCGAAACTCAATGTCTCGATCCGGTGGCATGCTGGTAACTCTTACGGGAAAACATCTGGATAATCCCTCACTCTGGTACTTCCTCTTGCACAACTCCGTGAGGGTATTCACTTGGCTCCTCCTAGGCACATGCCTAGATACATATAATCCTTTTTCCCTCGGGGTGGTAAGATAAATTGACTTGCTAGCACAGTCAATACTTCCTCAAACTTGACATCCAATCCATACCTAATATCACATCCAATCCTTGCGACTCCAAGATAATTAGGTCGAGACGGAAAAACATGTGTGCCAATGATTAGGGGTAGCTGGGTGCACCATCGCTAGCCATATACTCTGCTCCGGCGAGCTCACTAAAGAGGGGTCCTAAGGGTGCAGGTTGGTAACAAACTTATCCACAAATCCCTTGATATGTATGAATGCGATGCACGATGATCGAAAAGAACAATAGCGATAAATGATGAACCAAAAACTTACCTATTACCACATCCGGCTGCTCTTCAACTTCCTCCACGTTAACGTGGTTCACTTGTCCTTTGTTGAATGGATTGGGCTTCTTCCAGCGCTCCCATTTCCGTTTCCATTCTTTCCTTGAGGCAGTCATTGGCATAGTGCCTGTCTTCCCTTATAAAGCAAATAACTTGGCTTAAGTCCCTCTTGGCGGGTGTAGCTGGGTTAGAGCGATTCGATTATTGTTGACTCCGTTTCCATTCCCATTCTTCGCACCATTATGCGATCCTCCTCGATATGGTTATGTCCTCCATGGTTATGAACTAGTCCTCCGAATTCGGGGTTAAGCGGGGTTTCTGGTGAGCTCTGAGTTATACTTCCCTTGTCCATACTTCCTCTTACGATTCTCAATTTTCTGCTGCTTTCCTTCAATCATTAGGGCCTTATCTACCAACTCACGGTAGTTGTTGAAAGTTGCCACCATCAGCTGCATACTCATCTCATCATTCAGCCCTTCCATAAACTTCTCTTGCTTGGCGGCATCCGTGGCCACATCATCGAGGGCATAGCGTGATAACTTGCTAAACTCATCCACGTCTTGGGCCTGATCACGGTTCCCTGGCGTAAGTTGCGAAACTCACGCTTCTTTATCTGCATGGCTCCGGTTGAAACATGTGCGTGCGAAAAGCTTGTTGGAACTGGTCCCAAGTGACATTGGTTATAGGAAAAGTAGCTGTGTAATTCTCCCACCATGCATTGCTGGTCCATCCAATTGATGTGCGGCAAAGCGCACTCTTTCGACATCCGTGCATCCTGCGGTGGTTAACTCCTTCAATCTGGCGTAACCAGTTATACGCAACTATTGGCTCGGTGCTCTTTGGAAAACACCGGCGGTTGTAACCTTAGAAAAGCAGGCTAAATTGTCCACTAGCGGCGGGTTGTTATTGTTGTTGTTGTTGGCATTGCCCTGGTTACGCACTAGCAATTGCATCAAGGTATTCGCTGTTGGATCAAGCTGAGTGAGCTCGGTGGGAAAGCAAAACCGGGTCACGTCTCGGAGGCATCTAAGGTTTTAGAGGAAGAGATTAGAAATAGAAAGAGGTCTAGTGAGAAATCACTACCCATATGCACATGAGGCAAACACTCATTCATTCAATCAAACAAGCAAGGGCATACAAAACGATCTAGGACTATCGCATAAGTGCTCAACTACTACTAGTTACATGGGGGAAAATACTACTATTATTTGGTGGTCATCTAGAAATTTTGATCGGTGGAAGACTCCATAATGTCTGCTCCAGCTTCGTCTTCATAGTCATCATCACTTGGATCTGAGTCGGTGTCATCGATGATGATGTAGTTGTCTGGATAAGCGGGGTCTTCTTCCTCTTCTTGCTCTTCTTCCTTGGGTGCTGGTCCTCCCATGAAGACTCCAATCTTCTTGACTAGGTCGTCATTCTTCTCTAATAGTATCTTGATTTCTTCTTCATATCCATCGCGGGTAGACTTGAGTTCTTCCTCCAATTCGATGATCTTAGTTTTCGCTTTCTTCAACTCCATCATGTCTGCGCACATCTGGTTCTCATGACGTCGAATGTGCTGGTTTAGCTCTGGATGTAGCTGCAATGGATCTATCCTTCTTGGTGCTGATTACTTCCCATTGCTCGTCTCGGCGTCCACATATTTGGTATATGGTGTCTTTAAGCTCCTTATTGTAGACTTCTCCAATCGTCCCATGGTAATGTGAGCTGCCATACTCTTTCCTAAGCTCCATGTGGGTGCATTGAAAACACATACTATGGGTTCCGTGCTTGGTGCAAGCGTCCTTCCGGGAACTAGGGCTTGAATCTTCGGCATTCTTCTTACGGTAAGGTGGCGTTATGCGTCCGGTGAAGCTTAGTATTCCAATATTCTAGTGGCTTCCTTCAAGTGGCGTCCAAAGGTGTGTCTTCATCCGGTTGGGCAAACTTGTACTTCATCTCCGTCATCCTAAAGAGTGGAAAAATGGAGAGGTCAGAAATGAGTAGAGAAGAGTGAAATATGGTTTTTATCTTAGTGGTCGTGTCCTACACTCAGCGTGTGCTCTGATACCATTCTTGTAGCGACCCGACCTCAGATGGTCAAGTCTCTGTGATTCGGTGTCATCCCTGGATCGGTAATCTTGACACACACGATTACTCGAAGGATTTATAACAGAGTAGCAATCACACACTTATTACATCGAATGTCTCAAAAGAGAATTTATTACAATAATATGGCTTAAGGCCATCTAATGCAATAACAGCGGAAGGCTTGGAAGGTAAAGTGAGTCCATCAACTCCAGCGGCATAAGCGAGCTGCACGGCAAGGACCTACAAATCCTTACTCCTCGTCTGAAAAGTGCGCAACATAATATGTTGCAGCCGAAAACAGGTCAGCACATGGAATATCTTGGCAATGTAACACATAGAGAGTAATGAAAGAATAAGCTATACTACATGCATATATGGTTGGTGGAAAGCTCTATGGTTACAATTTTTGCGGAAAGCAAGTTTTCCCTACATCAAAGGAATAAATTTTACTTTAACTATCATGGTGGTTGAAACATCATTGAGAAGGTACCCCCAACTCAGATGATCCCAATTAAGGTAATTAACATCCCAGCGATATTAATTTAGAGTGATGAGATAAATGTGAATACTCAAGTACTAGATACTCAGGTCCATAACCGGGGACACGGCTAACCATGATTAGATTGTACACTCTGCAGAGGTTTGCGCACTTTTCCCCACAAGACTCGATCGCCTCCGTTGGTTTCTCGCACTACATGGTGTTTGAGAGCGGATGGCCGAGACACAGATCTTTCGAAACATTAACTCTCTACTCGGATAGATCATACCAAACCTATAAACCCACTACCTGTGACCTACCTCTTGAGAGCTTCACGTAACTTACTCAACTATGCTAGAGCCCATAATAGCTTGTGGCTGCACGGAAGTTTTCTAGCATGAATAATCTCAGTTCCTTTGAGCACTGGGTGGCGGTCCATAGGAAGATCACACGGGTACCCGGGATTTCAAAAAAGCAGACAACCTTTGGGTTCCCCGGTGCCTCAATCCACCCGGATGTGTATTTAAGTTGCCACCTTAAAGTAAACCATTAGTTAACAATCTCACATCTGTCGTGAATATCTCTCAAACCCAATCCACGTCTCTGAGCATAGCATGGCAATATAAGCATAACGTAGAAGTAACTCCCAAGGTTTGAAAGTAACAGGCAATAGGTTCCTACCTCATCATCTACTTCCCAACCCACAAATTAATGACTTCCTAATCATGCAATGGTTGAGGGTTGAAACTAATGCATAAAAACTGGGTATGAAAAGATATGATCAAGTGTTACTTGCCTTGCTGATGATCCGTAAATCCTAGAGACTCGTAGTAACACGCTTCGCACTCCGGGAATTCTATCGCAAGTAAACAATACATATATAAGCATACAACAAGAATGCACAAATAAAACTTCAAATGAAAGAGGTTGACCGGAGAGTTCAACTTAAGAACTCCGGTTTGCAAAAGAATCAAACCAAGCGAAACAACGAAACTCAAGCGGCGAAAGAAATAAGGTCCGTTTACTAATCTGAACTAGAGTCAAATTTTACAATGACAAAAACTGGTTTGAGTTGATTATTCGGAAAGAGGGTTTCGATACGAAACTCCAGGCGCTTGAATCGCCTGATTCCGATAAACGAGCGAAAAGATAAACAGGTTTGAAAATTGGATCTGAAATCGCGATCGGAATAACCGCGGAATAATCCAAATAAAAGAAAAGCGACGAAGCTGTTAAGCGAGCGAGCGTTCGTTAACAGAACAAACAGATGAACGCGTTCGTTAAAGCGAGCAGACGAGCAGACGTTCGTTAAATAAATAAACCGGCGAAAATAAACCGTTTTAAAAAAGCGATCTAGGGTTTTAAAAAAACCGAAGGTTTTCTAAAAAATCGGCGGTGGGGTCGGGTACCTCCGAGGCGCGTCCGTGAAGCGGGCGGCTCCGTGGGTCGGATGGGGCGGGGTCGGCGAGGGCGGCGGCGACGGCGAAGGCGGCGGCGACGGCGCTGTGAGGGGCGGCGCGGGGGGTGGCTCGGCTCGGCGCTCGGCGGGGCGGGTCGGGTGGTGGCGGGTGGTGGCGGAGGCGGGCGGCGGCTTATAAAGGGGGCGGCGGTGGCTTGGGAAGGGTCGCCCGGGGTGGAGTCCGCTCGGACTCCCTCGGCGTCCGTGCCTCGCCTGTGTGTATGGAGGAGGCGGCGGCTCGTGGGCGGCTGGCTGGTGGGCCTTTAGCCCGATCGGTATGGTCCGTTTTTTTTTTAATTATTCTGCCGAAAGAAAAATTCCTAGAAAAATAAATAAAAATCTAATAATTCCAAAATAAGTTTTCTCCGTCTAAATAAAATATTTAGAACTGGATGAACTTTTCTTGGCCCATAAAATGCAACTTTTTAAAGCGTGCAAATATTTTTCTAGGGCAAATAAAATTCCAAATAAAATTAAATAAAATCCCAAAATGATTTTAACATTTTTCCTCCGTTATTTCAATTATTTTGGAGAAGTCATATTATCTCCCCTCATTTATTTTAAACTTGAAATATTTTTCCGGAGAGAAAATAATTAAAATCAATATCCTCGACTTTCATTGATTGATAAAATTCAATTGTGAAAATCGAAAAATCTAACTCTCTCCGAGGGTCCTTGAGTTGCTTAGGATTTTCGAGGATAGCAAATGAATATGCAATAAAATATAATATGCATGGATGACCTATGTATAGCATGCCAAATTGAAAATTTGGGATGTTACACTCACGCTATATCATGACAGTCAGTTTTCGGCTTTCTCTACTGAGGTGCTCCCCTGGCCGAACCGGAGGCACAATCGCAGTAGTTCTCCTGGTGCCGCATTAGCCGATAGAGAGAAACGTAAGGAAGCAAAACACAGGAGCCGGGCAAACCCAACATTTGACCAAAGACATGATTGAGCTGATGCATATAAGGCCTAACTTCGAGGCGCCGAACACTCCTAAGGTATTCGGTCTTTATGAAAGCAGGTGAACAATCGCCCTTGGTAAAAAGCCCCGGTGTCCAGTGCAGCGTGAAATTCTGGCGTGGCCTATGCCAAAACGCCAGCCTCCTCCTTGGTTATAGCAAGAAACCGGGGATGTGTACCAACAAGAGACAGTAAAAAAGGTTTCTGTGAGGTCTTAATCTGAAAAGAATCCTTGCAGCGGGTCCCTCTGCGTCTGCGCTGTGTCTCCGTTGTGCCGTATCACGGGCCGGGTGTAGCACGGTGTTCATCTGTAAAGAGAGGAACTTAGTTGAAAAAGATCGTATGAAAATGGGCGTTATATTATATAAACAAAGTACAATTGAAGAATGAACAAAATTGAGCTTTATTGTCTCTTGTTGTGGATCGCGGAGCCCTTATGCGGGGTATCGTCTAGCAAACCCTTATATTTCGCGAGACTCGTCCAGCCGTGTCCGAAGTCGGCCGACCTGTCTAAGAGCTTGTATTGGTGAGGCGGTTTATTGTGGGGCTGTCAAGGCATCCGCACAATTTTCGAGTTCATGGAACCCTCGATGTTTCCCTTTAATGAGATGATGTCGCGTGGACGGGCATTTTAAGTGTAAGGGATGCATAATGCGGTATTGCGTTAAAGCGGGCAAAAGCTTCGCGTCCCAATAGTGCTTGATAGCTACTTGTAAATGGGGCGAGGTGGAAGGTTAACTTTTCGCGGCGGAAGTTGTTGGGTGAGCCGAACACAACTTCTAGCGATGAGAGCCCGTACAATGGGCATATGGGCTGGCATTACCCTTGAAAGGAAGTGTTCTTTGTGGCAAAATTTTGTTGAGTCTATCCCCATATTGCGGATTGTGTCCTGATATAGCAGGTTTAGATCACTGCCGCCGTCCATTAGGACTTGTGAAAATTGGAGTCCGCCAATTATCGGATCTAATATCAAGGCAGTCCAACCTACATTCCGTATACTTATAGAGTAATCCCGATGGTCAAAAGTGATTGGTCTGAACAACCAGTGGTCGGACTCCTCTGGGATAGGCCGTATGGCACGTACCTATATGGGTGCTGCTCTGTTTTTCCCTTTTGTCACGTGAATTGAGTTCACTGTTTTGATTTCTTGTGGGAAATTCTTTTGTTTTCGGTGCTCTGCTTTTGGGGTTCGTCATCGTCTTTGCTTGGTGTGTCGAGCCCTTGTATTCGACATTGAGTTTGCGGACTGCTTGAAAACCAACAATCTCTGTGGGTGTGGTTTGCGAGGCTTCACAGAAGTCTTGTGGATTTGGCATATCTTGTCCAAGATTTTGTTTAAGTTAGAGCTCGTCCTGTTATCCTTAAGGGGTAGCTTTTATGATTCTGCGAGAGCTTTTGAATCCGGCGTTGGCTGCCATGCTCTTGGGCTGTTTCCCTTAGTCCGGCGCTGGTCCTTGCTGCGTCGTGGTTTCCGTTCCATCCGACTTGGATGTACTTGGGTCGCTGGTCTGCATCTTGCTAGCCAGCTATCCTCTCCAGCATAAGCGGGTCATGAGAACTTGTTAATCGGCCATTGTTCTTGGCTTTTCTTGGCGAGGTGTCGGTGAGCCATTCGTCTCGGACGTTGTGTTTGAAAGCTGCTAAGGCTTGGCGTCCAGGCGATCGACTATTTGGTTCTTTTAGTAAGGAATATGTTCCAAAATTTCCTGGCTGACTCTCCTGGCTGTTGAGCTATGTGACTTAAATCGTCGGCATCCGGAGGTCGGACATAGGTCCCTTGAAAATTTGCCCAAAGGCATCCTCAAGCTCTTCCCAACTTCCGATGGTGTTTTCGGGAAGGCTTTTAAGCCAATGCCGGGCTGGCCCTTTGAGCTTGAGGGGTAAGTATTTTATGGCGTGGAGATCATCTCCTCTAGTCATGTGTATATGGAGGATGTAGTCCTCAATCCAGACTCGAGTCATTGTTCCGTCGTATGCCTCTATGTTTACGGGCTTGAATCCATTGGAAATTCATGATCCGGCACCTCATCGGTGAAACATAGGGGTGTGCGGCACCCCTATATTAGGTGTACCGTGATGTTCGGATACTTGATGTGTTGCCTTGCTTACTAGAGCTTGCTTTCTTGGCCGTAGATAGATCTAAGCTGGGCCATCTTTTTAATCTGAATCCTTGTATGGTTCGCGTGCGGCTTGTGTCTGGCGCCGTTTGCCGCTCTCTGTTTGCCATGGGGTCATCCATCCGACCGGGTGGCCTCCTTGTTTTTGATTGTGGGGCTCTCGGCCTCCTCATCAAATTCAGGCGATAGTTTTCGCTTTGGGTAGCTCTTTGTTGTTGTTGTCACCGTATTTGTCTGCGGTATTGAGTACTTTGCTCCATCGATTCTGAGTGCATCTTCCGCTGTTTTGAGCTTCCTTACGCTTTTCAGGCTACGTGTTGTGGCGGCGAGCCTTTTGTGGAGGTTCTTCTGCTCCGGCAACTTGTCCGGCGTGAGTTCGTCCGGACTTTATTATCTTCGCCTTGAGGGGCGGGTTGTTTATCCAGTTGTCTGTTGGACGGTTCTTGATAGCATGTTCATCGTCCACCGGTTCACCCTGCTCTATAGCTGGGACTGTATGGCTGTTGTCTTTGTCGAGGTGGGACTTTGAGCGGCGCTTACGTCGCCGTTTGTCTGCTTTTCGATGGGCGATCCTTCGTGGCGTCCGTTGTTCCTCGTCGTCGCTTCCTTTAGGTGTGTCCACCATGTATACCTCGTGAGATGAGGTGGTTCTCCAGTGCCCTATAGGTGCTAGTTCCTGCTCCTCCCCTACATTGTCGTCCATACCGTTGATGTCTTCAGAGTCGAAGTCGAGCATGTCAGTTAAATCATCGACAGTGGCTACGAGGTGGGTGGTGGGTGGGCTTTGAATTTCTTTGTCGTCGCATCCCAACCTTCGACCATAATCCGCCGGGGCTCTCGATAAAGAGAGACTTTATTGAATTCAGGATATCGCCAAAGGCGAGTCTTTGAAAGATGTCCGTGGATGAATTCCATGATCGGCACCCAATCGGATTCGATTAGTGGGGCGTGGAGGCTGAGTCGGAGAGGAGTCCGGTGCCTTGAGTCTAAGCCGCAAAGGGCCAGGGGTAGGTGTGCGGCTCAATCACCGTGGAGATCGCAGCCCCAGGCGGAGTCAACCACCCATCCTCGATCGGCGCGGTCGGCTCGAGCTGAAGGTCGAGCGGACTACAGTGCGGCATCAGGACCTTGTTGGCGGCGAGATAGATCATGCCCCTCGGGACGGTGCAGTGGCGCTTGGCGTGGCTCGAACCGTCGAAGATCAAGTCTCGCGGATGTCGGCCGTGTAGTTCAAACTTCAAATCTGACACGATGGCGGGCGTAGCTTTCAATCTGCTCGGATGGCCAGCGAATTAGCCCATGATGCAAAGCCGCGAATATGAAGATCTGTCCGGGAGAAAAGTCTCACCACAGGCGCATCGCGATCGATGATCGGAGGAGCCATCGGGCCTAAAGGCGGCGACGGAGGAACT
Organism: Aegilops longissima; assembly: GCA_021605205.1. Taxonomy (NCBI): domain Eukaryota; kingdom Viridiplantae; phylum Streptophyta; class Magnoliopsida; order Poales; family Poaceae; genus Aegilops; species Aegilops longissima. The sequence continues at coordinate 421,413,595 of CM038679.1, forward strand.
CTCAATGAAAGCACCAATGTCGGTGTCAAAACCGGTGGATCTCGGTGGGGTCCCGAGGCGTGCGTCTAGGCGGATGGTAACAGGAGACAAGGGACACGATGTTTTTACCCGAGTTCGGGCCCTCTCGATGGAGGTAAAACCCTACTCCTGCTTGATTAATATTGATGATATGGGTAGTACAAGAGTAGATCTACCACGAGATCAGAGAGGCTAAACCCTAGAAGCTAGCCTATGGTATGACTGTTTTTCGTCCTACGGACTATAACCCTCTGATTTATATAGGCACCGAATAGGGTTAGGGTTACACGGAGTCGGTTACAATGGTAGGAGATCTACATATCCGTATCGCCAAGCTTGCCTTCCACGCCAAAGAAAGTCCCATCCGGACACGGGACGAAGTCTTCAATCTTGTATCTTCATAGTCCAGGAGTCCGGCCAAAGGTCATAGTCCGGCTATCCGGACACCCCCTAATCCAGGACTCCCTCAGCGGGTCATAAGTGTTGTGAGGACTGCCATGGATTTCAGCTTTTCCTGTCCTAGGTGCCGGGCAAGCCATTCGTCACGGATGTTATGCTTGAAGGTTGCAAGGGCCTCGGCGTCCGGACAGTCAACTATTTGATTTTTCTTGGTTAGGAACCGTGTCTAGAATTGTCTGGCCGATTCATCTGGCTGCTGAATTATGTGGCTTAGGTCATCGGCGTCTGGTGGTCGCACATAGGTGATCTGGAAGTTGTCGAGGAATGCGGCTTCCAGGTCCTCCCAACAACCAATTGATTCTGCTGGCAAGCTATTAAGCCAATGCCGAGCTGGTCCTTTAAGCTTTAGTGGGAGGTATTTGATGGCGTGTAGATCATCACCGTGGGCCATGTGGATATGAAAGAGATAGTCCTCGATCCATACCGCAGGGTCTGTTGTGCCATCGTATGATTCGATGTTTACGGGTTTGAAACCCTCGAGTTTGATGATCCATTACTTCATCATGAAGCATAGTGGGTGTCTTGGCGCCTTTGTATTGGGCTATATCACGGCGTAGCTCAAATGAGCTTTATCTGCTTGTGTTCGGCTGACGGATTTACCATATCCGGCATGGCGGTTATAAATCACGTGTAGTAGGCGCCCACACGATCCATAGATCGATCTTGTTTGCCTTTGCTGTCCTCCAATATGTCTCGTGGAGTGCGGCGCATTTCCCGTGCCTTGGTATTCTTTTAGCGGCGCGGAGTGCGGCTTGAGTGGAGGGCCGAGAGGCCTCTCTGTCGCAGCCACGAGGTGGCCGGTCGGCCGCATCATGCGCTGGTGATATAGGTCTAAGTGCTTCCTCCTCTAATCGGGGTAGCAGCCTGCGTTTTGGGTAGCTCTTGGAGGGTCGTTCGAGTTCGTACTCTTCGGCCGCAAGGACATCAGTCCATCTGTCGGCTAGCAAGTCTTGGTCAGCTCTAAGCTGTTGCTGTTTTTTCTTGAGGCTGCTCGTCGTGGCCATAAGCCTGCGTTTGAAACGCTCTTGTTCGACGGGATCCTCAGGCACGACAAATTCGTCGTCGTCGAGGCTTGCCTCATCTTCGGAGGGAGGCATATAATTATCGTCCTCTACCTCTCTGTCTTCCGCTCTCTCATGAGGGCTGGCTTCTCCATCCTCCTGTGCTGAATCCTGCTTTGGAGGGTTGTCTTCAACCTTGTCGGGGTGTTATTGTCTCCGGTGCGGAATCGCGTTTTCTTTGTGGCGGGATTTAAGGCGGCGCTTGGCAGCGGCGCTTAGGCTGTTCTTGGAGGGTCATCCTCCATCGTTCCATCGCCGTTCCTTCTTTTGGGTTGTCCACCATGTATATGTCATAACGAGGTGGCCTTCCAGTGCCCTGTAGGCGCTGGTTCTTGTTCGTCTCCTGCATCGTCGTCCATACCGTCGATGACTTCGGACTTGAAGTCGAGCATGTCGGTTAAATCATCGACAATGGCTACGAAGTGGGTGGTGGATGGGGTTTGAATTTCTTTGTCGTCCGCATCCCAACCTTGCTGACCATAGTCCGGCCAGGGGTCTCCTGATAAAGAGAGAGACTTTAGTGAATTCAGAATGTCACCGAAAGGCGAGTCTTTGAAAGATGTCATGGCGGTGAACTCCATGATCGGTGCCCAATCGGATTCGATTGGCGAGGGAAGCGGAAGGTTGAGTCGGAGAGAGTCCGGCACCTTAGAGTCACTGAGCCGCCAAAGGACAGGTATGGTGTTGGCTCGATCGCCGTAGAGATTGCAGCCCCGGCGGTGTCCGACCACCCGTCCTCGATAGGTGCGATCGGCTCGAGCTAAGGGTCGGAGCGGAACAGTGCGACCTCGAGGACCTTTGTTGGTGGCGAGCTAGATCATGCCCATCGTGGCGGTCGCGGTGCGCTTGGCGTGGCTCGAACCCGTCGAAGATCAAGTCTCCGCGGACGTCGGCGTGTAGTTCAAACTTCAAATCTGACTTGATGGCGGGCGTAACTTCGATCTGCTCCAAATGGCCAAGTGAATTGGCCCGCATGATGCAAAGCCGCCCGAATCGAAGATCTGTCCGGGAGAAAAGTCTCACCTGGACCGCATCGTTGTTGATGATCGGAGAAGCCATCGGGCCTAAGGAGGGCGACAGAGGAACTCTCGATGAAAGCACCAATGTCGGTGTCAAAACCGGCGGATCTCGGTAGGGGTCCCAGCGTGCGTCTAGGCGGATGGTAACAGGAGACAAGGGACACGATGTTTTTACCCAGTTGGGCCCTCTTGATGGAGGTAAACCCTACTCTGCTTGATTAATATTGATGATATGGGTAGTACAAGAGTAGATCTACCACGAGATCGAGAGGCTAAACCCTAGAAGCTAGCCTATGGTATGATTGTTGTTTGTCCTCGGAATAAAACCCTCCGGTTTATATAGACAGGAGAGGTTAGGGTTACACAAAAGTCGGTTACAATGGAAGGAGATCTACATAATCGTATCGTAAGCTTGCCTTCCACGCCAAGAAAGTCCCATCCGGACACGGGAACGAAGTATTCAATCTTGTATCTTCATAGTCGAGTCGGCCAAAATCATAGTCCGGCCATCCGGACACCCCTAATCGAGGACTCCCTCAAGCGGCGTGAGTGAGAGGGAGAAAGCGATGCAGCTCACTTGGCATTGTTGGCCGAGCAGGGGCGAGCACATGAACGAGGAGAAGGCGACGAGCACAGTGCGCACCGCACTGTTGGGTTGGCCGGACCGTGCCCGTGCCTGTTTATACCCCTCCACCACCACCTACTCTCTAAGAGAGCCATCAGAATGAACCACAACTTCCACTAGTCATTTTCTGAGAAGAGAACCACCTACTCATGTGTTGAGATTAAGAGATTCCAATCCAACCATTTGAACCTTGATTTCTAGCCTTCCCCAAGTTGCTTTCTATTCAATCCCCTCTCCTCCCAAAGCCAAATCTATGAGAGAGTGTTTGAGTGTTGGACAGACTATCATTTGAAGCACAAGAGTAAGAAGTTCAGCATCAATAACACCGTCTATTACCTTTTGGAGAGTGGTGTCTCCTAGATTGGTTAGGTGTCACTTGGGAGTCTCCAAGATTGTGGAGTTGAACCAAGGTTCGTAACGGCAAGGAGATATCCTACTTCATGAAGATCTACCCAAGTAAGGCTAGTCCTTCATGGACGTAAGCCATGATGGAATAGACAAGGTTGCTTCTTGATACGTCTCCAACGTATCTATAATTTTTGATTGCTCCATGCTACTTTATCTACTGTTTTGGACTATATTGGGCTTTATTTTCCACTTTTATATTACTTTTGGGACTAACCTATTAGGAGGCCCAGCCCAAATTGCTGTTTTTTGCCTATTTGATGTTTGAAGAAGCGGAATATCAAGCAGTCCAAGCGGAATGAAACCTTGGGAGCGTGATTTTCTCACGAACATGATCCGGAGACTTGGACCCTACTCCAAGAAAGAAAGGAGGCGGTCACGAGGTGGTGGCCCGCGCCCCCTACCTCGTGGGCCCCTTTGCTCCACCGGCAGCTCCACCCGGCGTACTCCTTCCTCTTAATTATATACCTCGTATCCCCAATACGATCTGTTGCGAGCAGGGGCCTACAAAACCTAATTACCTCGGACCTTGGGTCCATAGTTAGTAGCTAGATGGCCTTCCTGTATCCACAAGATCCCATCTTGGGGATCTATTCAATGAGCTTCTTTTTGCGGTGTGGGCATCCACCACGGTGGGCTTCTACATCAACACCATAGCCCCTCTGAATTCTTTTATGTATGATTGGCCGTCTCTTGAATTATGTACTAGAGTAGATTGGTACCCTAGTATCCCGAACTTCGTGCATGGCGATTCAAGACACCAGCGGCAAGGCTTGCCTAGTGACCGCCAAGGTCCTCCGTGGTTCCTTTGGAGCCATTCAAGAACAAAGTATTTAAGCCAAGGAGACAAGGCCCGGCAAGAGGAGCTTGCGGGAAGGAATACTCAAGGCACGCAGAAGACAAGACCCGGCAAGAGGAGCTTGCGGGAAGGCCGGAGGCGACAAGCTTCGGACGCGACAAGATTCAGCCGCGGCAAGGCGCTTGCCGCGGCGACAACCACTCTTCATCTTCGCTCCAGCTCATCCACCAGCGTGTCGCCATGGGACCATTCGGTAGCAGCGTGTCAAGAGGCTGTCTTGACCAGCGAAGGAACAGCGATGATGGCGGTGACAAGATTGCCATCGTGGCAGCGGTGGCGCTCTGACAGTCCTGTTGCCTTTGTTTAGGCGACATGGGCGGGCATTTAATGCTTTGTCCCTTGCCGTCGAGTTAGGTAGAATACACTTGTACAAGTAGCTGTACCAACGCAACTCATTTTCCCTTTTGCCCTTGTCTACTATGCCACTGTTGGTGACCCCTTGAGCATATAAAAGGAGGCCCATGCATAGCGTAGAAGGGGAGGTCGACTCATTGAAACCAGAAACACTCACGCTAGGTCTTGTAGCTCTCATCGCTCCCTAGCAAGAACACAATACAATCGGACAAGCAGCGGTAGGAGTATTATCTCTCCGGAGAGCTCGAAGCTGGGTAAACTGCTCGTGTGCCGCCTCGATCTGCTCTTCGTGCGACCTCCGCCCCCACCGAACGAAAGGGGCTCGGTCCGCCGGTCCCATAGGTGTTCGTGGGTCGATCAGCTTCCCGACATCTTTGGCGCGCCCGGTAGGGGCGTCGAGGCTGTGTGAACCTGATCCGGCGTTCACGAGCAACATCTTCATCATCTTCATCAACATGCCACGAAGAAGAAGGCTTGGCGGCGTGAGCCGTCCACGTCGATCCGCCACCACGGAACAAATGGGTGGTGGGGTAGGCGCCGGAGGAAGAAGCAGGCGTCGGCGAGGAGCTCATGGCGCTGCCAAGTCAAGGACAAGGCAGCGCGAGACCTCGGCGTCCGTACGCACGCGCCCATCTCGGGGCGCGGGACCGACAGCGTCATGGTATTCATAGTACCATCGTTCGTTGGATCAAGATCGAGCTGGTGGATCACGAGGCCCTCAAGACCAGCTTGCGCGCCGACATCTTTGGCACAAAGCGAGCGCAGTCGCTGGGCGGGATCTGCTCCTTCTAACATAGTTAGAAGTCCGAGCATATCCGCTCCTCGCACCGTTCGCCATTGCCACCCACCACTCCAGCGGAAGCCTTGGCGAGCTCAAGCGCTCTAGACTACCCTCCAACAGCCGACAAGGTCGGCGAATGGAGGCCACCATCGAGTCTCGCCGGCTTTGCCAGCGGCGGCGCTCGCGGCAACCAACTACATCGCTGCCGCGGCAAGGCGACAAAGCATGAGCGGTGGCGGCGAAACCTATGGGGTGCAACCACCATGCACTCTCCACCCGAAGGCCAAGATCACCAACTCGTCGGATCCACCTCGGCGGCGACTCCACGCGTCGCCGGATCCACGAGCTCGCCGTGATCAGCGCCAAGTTCTTCGAGAATAGCAACAAGAAGGCGCTCGAACTTCGCATCAGCGCCCGAAGAGAAGTGCGGCGTCAATCCGACCAGCGGCTGGGCCTTCTGTCGATATGCATGCGCCCGAAGAACGAGGCGACTTGCCGTCTGTGATGAGTTGCCCTGCGTTCACTCGTGAGCTGCGGCAAGTCGATGGCCAGCAAGAAGAATTTCAAGCGGGCGTGCGGAGAAATGCGATGGCGGGGCTCATCCGTCGGAGTTCCTCGGCATCTACACCATCGCGGTGCAAGCTGCGGGGGCGAGGCGACAAGATCCTCGCCAACTACTTCCCGGCTGGTACTCAAGCCCAATGTCGAGATCTTGGCTCATGCACTTGCGGACAGCTCCATATCCTCTTGGGCAGATCTATGCCATCGGTTTGTCGGCGCCTTCACGGTGACCACAAGCCTCATGGCCAAGAAGCGACCTTCATCTGCTTCGCCCGGAAGGAAGGAGAGTCCTGCGCAAGTTCATTGAGAGATTCAGCCGTGTGCACTACAACATCGGATGTCCACCTGCCGCGGTGATCGGCGCGTTTCATCAAAAGCGTGCGGAACCGCAGAGATGAGGAAGAGATGGCGATGTGCAAAGTCAAGGGCGTCGATGAGCTGTATGCCTGGCCGACAAGTGTACGCGTCTTTGAGGAAGGAGAGACTCCGGAGAGAATCGAAGCAGGATCGATAGTGAGGAGACCGCCCGGCGAAGAAGAGCGGCGGACGGAACAACGAAAGAAGAAGAGCAAAGAGGTGCTGGTTGTCGAGCAGTCCGGCAGCGGTGGTGCCGCCAAGAAAGCCAAAGTTGGTGGCTCCGGCAAGGAGGTTGCGGCTGGCGCCGACTGCCGACTGTGGCGACGCCGACAAGCGGGACAGCTCAACAAGCGATCTTGCAAGATCCACCGCACCAAGGGCCATGACCTCGAGCTGCAAGAAGGTCGAGCAGCTTGTTGAACAACGAAGGCTGAGTCTGGCGGCGCGACAAGGAGAAAGGCCAGGAAGGTCTTTGGGGAGTTAGCAAGCGACCGGCGGGGAGGGCCGCGGCAAAGCCAAGCAGCGGCAAGAGACAGACCTCCAGCGGCGCGACAAGGATGAAAGGCGGCGGCGGCGATGAAGATATGGAAGGCAGCGAGACCGATGAGCAGGAGTTTGAGAAAGCCACGAGAGGTCCTCTGCGTTGGCGGCGGTGCTTCTCGCATACTTCACACCGCCAACTCAAGCGGTGGATGCGGGAAGTTAATGCAGCGAGAACCATCCGTGAGTCCGCAAGCCTCGAAATGGTCCAGCCGCCTATCATCTTTGATATTGAGGACCACCCGATCGCATAACTGCGGTCGGGTGCTTGCCGATGTTGGTCTCACCAACTATCCGCAACCTCAAGGTCACCAAGATGCTAGTTGCGGCGGGGCGGCAAACCTGATCTCCTCCGCGGTGCTCCGAAGCTTGAGATCCACGACGGCGAGCTCGAAGAGGCGGCACATTCAAGGAATCAATCCGGGAAGGAGCAAGCGAAGGGAAGATCACGTTACCCGGTAACATTTGGCAGCGAGCTGAACTTCAGGGCTGAGAGGTCACGTTTGACGTTGCTGATTTTCCATTGCCTTACAATGGAATACTTGGCCGTCCAGCACTCGCCAAGTTCATGGCGGCCTCTCATTATGCATACAATTTTCTCAAGATACCAGGCCCGATAAGTGTCATTTCTGTCCATGGAGACAAGAAGGATGCTCTTATCTGCACCGACAAGATATACCGGGAGGCAGCAGCTACAACAGATAGCAAGTCACTTGCCGCTGAAGCTCCCGGGGGGAAGAAGAAGGCCAAGACCAAGTCCGGTAAGAGCTCTGATGCCCACTCCGGCAAGCGCACCTCTTCGGGGTGCTGCGCTACCGTCGAGGCCGCACCATCGAGCTCCACCGGCAAGTGTAAGAAGGCGATGGCAGCTCCACCAAAGACCAAGAAGGTGCCGCCAAGGAGGGCGGCCTTGGTGGTACCTTCACCATTAGTGCCACTCTCGACCCTAAATAGGAAGGCGCTCGTTGCTTTCTGCAGGCGAACGTCGGCGTGTTTGCATGGCAACCGTCGACATCCCGGTGTTCGGAAAGTAATTGAGCATCACCTAGCTGTCTGTCCTCATGCGCGGCCCGTCAAGCGAAAAGTCGAGGAAGCGAGCGGTGGGCGCCAGAATTCATTGCGAAGAGATCAAGAAATTGGAAGCAGCAGGCCTTGTCGGAGGTGCTCCATCCTCGTGGTTGGCCAATCCTGTAGTTGTGCGGAAGGCAAATGGGAAATGGAGACTTTGTATCGACTTCACGGATGTTAATAAAGCTTGTCCCAAAGACCCATTTCCTTGCCGCGCATCGACCAGATTGTTGACTCCACGGCTGGATGTGATTTGCTTTCATTTCTTGATGCATACTCGAGGATATCATCAGATCTTCATGGCAGAAGAGGATGAGGAGAAAACGCATTCATCACCCCATGTGGCACATCTTGTTTTGTCACGGATGCCTTTTGGGCTAAAGAATGCTGGTTCAACGTTTGCAAGAGTAGTCCATGGCGCTTTTGAGCCGCAAATGCGAAATGTAGAAGCCTACATGGATGACATAGTGGTCAAAGCAAGGACAAAGCAACTCTGGTTCAAGATTTAGATGAGACCTTTGCAAATCTGCAAGATCAACCTCAAGCTCAACCCGAGAAGTGCGTGTTGGAGTCCCTTCGGCAAGCTTCTCGGGTTCTTCATCATCTCGGCGGGAATTGAAGCCAATCCCGACAAGATCAAGGCCATTGAGCAGATTGAAGCACCAAAGCGCGTCAAGGATGTCACGAAGACTTGCGGTTGCGTGGCTGCTCTCGGCGAGTTTATCTCTAGGTCTGCTGAGCGCGCCTGCCATTTTCAAGATTTTGAAAAAGCAGGTCAATGAAATGGACTCCGAAGCGGAGGCTGCGCTGCAGGACTTAAAGAGGTACTGTCCTCCACTCCAATACTTATCGCACCTAAGCCACAAGAGAAGTTGCTGCTGTATATAGCGGCAACCAATCAAGTGGTTAGTGCTGCGTTAATAGCGGAAAGGGAGGCGGGCGATGAGCCGGCAACCAAAGGCGGATGCATCCAGCGACAAGCGAGGGCTTCACCGACAAGCTCTGGTCCCGACAAGGACGGATCTGCTTGAGCGTGCGAGAAGATCTGAAAAGGATGGTGCAGCGCCCAGTGTACTTTGTCGGTTCCCTTCTCTGAGGGGCTAGGTCAAGGTACTACGGTGTGCGAAATTGCTTTCGGCCTCCTCATGGCCTCGAAAGCTGCGCCATTACTTCCAAGCACATGAGATAACGATCGTCACTCGCTTTCCCACGAAGAGGATATTGCAAAATCCGAAAGCAGGCAGGATTGTCAGTGGGCCTTTGGGCTGTCAAGCTTTGGCCTCAAGTTTGAAAGCACTTCAACTATCCAAAGCGAGCATTGGCGAGTTCATAGCAGAATGGGCGTAACACAAGATGAAGAAATTCGAGAGATGAGCATCCCGTCAAGGAAGCAAGCAAAGAGTGGCTGATGTACTTTGATGGTGCCTTCTCGCTGCAAAGCGCCCGGTCTTGGCGTCTTGCTTGTCGCACCCACGGAGAACACCTCAAGTACATAGTCAAATGCACTTTCCCAAGGGCAAGCAACAAACAATACTGCGAGTATGAAGGTTTGCTTGCGGTCTCGAGATCATGATGACCTTGGGATCAAGAAGCTCATTATCGGGGTGACTCGCGACTTGTCGTCCGCCAAGTGAACAAAGATTATCGAGTCCGTTGATGGAAGCCTCGTTGATGAAGTGAGAAAGCTAGAAGAGCACTTTAACGACCTGCAGATGGAACATGTTCCAAGAGCTCGAGAATGATATTGCTGATGGCTGTCAAAGTCGCCGCCTCAAGTTACTGTGGAGCCAGGATTTTTGTGCTCAAGCTGACTCAACCAAGCTGTATGCGCCATCAAGCTGGACAGAACAAGAAGAGGAAGTTGATTTGGTGACTATTTTCGGCGAGCTTCCGAAGCCGCCACCAAAAGGTCCCAGGATCAACACCAAAAATCTTGAGGAGCGATCTGCTCCGACAAGCCATAGGGTTTGTTTCGTTGAAGCGGGCGCTCCCGACAAGTTTTGCTCGGCAAGCTTGCGGGAACATCAAGCTCGGCCGAGCCACGAGTTCTTGCCGTGAAGCGGATGTTCCGCAGCAACATATGTGCCTTTAGTCCTTGTTGTCGAGCCACAAGCTCCGGCATGGGCACAGACAGATTGTCCATTTCCTTGAGACGGAGAACTTCCGAAGAGCAAGAAGAAGCGGAAAGAGTAGCCCGGCGGTCAAGTATGTACCAGTTTGTCGACAAAGACGCTGTATGAGAAGAAGACTCAGCGGTGTGAAATTGAAGTGTATTCACGGGAAGATGGGCGAAGCTGTTGGCGAGAGATACGGAGGCATATGTGGTCACCACATTGGCGCAAAAGCACTTGCGGCAAAGCTTTCCGGCAAGGTTTCTTCGGCCGACAGCCCTCGAGGATGCAACGCACAAGTAACCAAGTGTGAAGCGTGCTAGTTCCATTCAAGCAAATACACCAACCAGCTCAAGCTCTCGGGCGATCCCTTTATCCTGGCCATTTTTGATGCAGGGGCTCGACATTCTTGGCCCTTTTCCCGAGCTGTCGGGGCTTTGAGTACTTATGCGTCGCAATCGACAAGTTCACAAAGTGGCGGAAGTGGAAGCGATGAGGAAGGTGGCAGCCACGATCGGCGATCAAGTTCTTGGTCGATTGTTTGCCGTTTGGAATTCTAACAGGATCATCACCGACAACGGCACACAGTTCACGAGCCGCACCTTCATGCGATCGTCCAAGATCTTGGCGCCAAGGTCTGCTTTGCTTACATTGCTCATCCGAGAAGCAGCGGTCAAGCGAGAGGGCAAATCTTTGAAGTGCTGCGGGCTCAAGACCAGAACTTTCGACAGGCTGCACAAGTGCGGAAGAAACTGGATTGAGGAGCTGCGGTGGTTCTTTGGTCGATCGGGGCGCGCCAAATCGAGCCAGCGGCGGACACCTTCGCTCTAGTCTATGGAGCGAGGCAGTTCTCCCCACGGAACTTCGTATCGGGTCACCTCAGTACTCGCTTATGATGAGCTTGAGCAAGAGCAGCTGCGACAAGATGACGCTGCTCCTTGAGGAGGACCGTCTTGAGGGCTTTGTCTGAGCTGCTCGTTACCGGCAAGCTTTGCGTCGCTACCATAGCCGCAAAGTTAGTGCGAAGCCTCGAGGAAAGCGACCTTGTTCTTGGCGCGTTCGATCCGCCAAGAATTCCAACAAGTTGGCCTTGAAGTGGGAAGGCCCTTATCGGGTGAAAGCGAGTCACTAGGCTGGCGCTGTCCGCCTTGAGACCGAAGATGGCATTCGGTGAGCAACTCACGGAACATTGAGCATCTTCGTAAGTTTTACCCGTAGAAGCGCGATTTGCGGAACCTGTTCCGGCAACCACCTTTATACAAGTCTTGCCGATGTTGCATGTAATCCTTTGTACAAAGCGGCGCGAGATCCGTGCATAAGTAAAGCTCATGTGTTGCGCACAACTTGTCAACTTCATGCTTTCATCATCATTTTGCATGTGTTATCGACATTTTGTGCAGCATCCACACCGGTAAGCAATAACGAGCCACAAGGCTCCATAACTTTATTTTCTCTTCTTTCTCTTTCTCAAAGAAAGGAAGGTTCCTTCGCCCACAAGTTAACCAGGGGGGGAAGGAGAAGATAATGGTGTGGGCCGACCAAGCGTCGCTCGAGGAAGTTTCGCCTTATCGGGAAGCAAGCGACAGAAAAGCTAAGTTGCCAAAGTTTGAGCAATCAGTTTTTAAATTTTTAAGTTATCTTCCTCGAACGATAGTACTTTGTATGGAAAACCTGTGCGCGGAGGAACCAACTCGTAGCTGGTGGCGCCCTTACTTTGTTTGAGTCCGCTCAACAACGTAAGTGAGCTGCAACTAGTTGCGACAAGGTTGCTTGTCGAGCGGCACCGCCGATGGGCTCTTGACGTTCGCACTCAGCGCTCGCTGCAAAGGTGCCCGCGCCGACAAGTTCCCTAAAAGCGTAGGGCACAAACATACAAAGGAAGGAATCAAGTAAAGGAAATAACATTGCAATCATTGCCTAAGATAGAGTTATATTACAAAATAGCTTGTCATGAGATCTAATAAATTGTTCTCCTAAACATGATCGGCAGCGACAAGGAAAGATAAAATTGGCGGCCTAATCTACGCGGTCGCCATCAACCCGCTTGATCTTGCCCACCTTGTCCAAAATGGGTGCGACAAGGGCTTTGAGTGCCTCCACATCAGCATCCGGCGGCAAGGATCGAGGGCGCCGGTGAGTTGAGGCCTGGATTGCGGAAGGCCACCTTCATCAACACCTTACGGAGAGCTCCCGCACAGATCTGGCGCGATTCCTCGGCCAGCTGCTTTGGGATCTCTTCCCGGAGTCGCTGGAGCGCCGTCACCACGCCCTTGAGGAACAAGCTAAGCTTGGCGCTGGGTTGAGGCGCTCGTCGGTGGAGTACCGAGATCCACCATCCCAGCTCCGTCGGCTCCTTGTCGATGGCGGCGGCGATATTCACAAGACCTTGATCCGATGCTCCACATTCTCCCTGAAGGTGCTCTGGCGGCGTGCTTTTCGCCGCCAGCGCCTCGTCGGCCTTGATCTTCTCCAACAGGCCCACCTCCGCTCCTTGGCACCGTCCGGCGTACGCATCGGGGTGGTCAGCTTCAGCTCAAGATCTGCTTTGGAGTCCTTGGCGGCGCTGAGCTCCTTGCTCCTCTCGGCGAGACGGCCCTGCAGCTCGCCAAGAGTGTAGGCGTCCTTCTCGCGCTCGTGCTTGAGTGCAGCAAGCTCCTCGCCGCTCTTCTGGAGATTAGCCTCCAGCTGCGTCACCTTCGTCTCCAACTCTTTCTTGGCGGCCTCGGCAGCTGCGGCAGCATCCTTTGCTTCCTTAAGAGCCCCGCCAAGTGACTCCTCGCGCGCGACAAGCTCCTCCTCGTGGCTGTCAAGGTTGATCTTCCGCTGCGCCATTTCGCCTTCTGCTGCGGATAGCTTTTCGGCAGCGAGCCTCTGCTGCTCTTCAACCTCTGCCTTCTCGAGGATGAAGGCTTTGCGCCTCAACAATTTGCTCCGCTCCGCGCCAGGACCGGAGAGCTTCTGATTGATTCCCGGAGCTCCTCCGCGCGCTTCTCTATATTCGCTCCGCCTTCGCGACAAGCGCTTCCGGGATTCAGTTTGGCTTGCGAGGCGCGGTAAGCGGCAACAGCTTCTTCGGCGGCTGCTCCTCCTTAGACTTCGCCGCTGCTGCTGCTTGGCGCGTCAACCAGCGACGGCCAGTGAGGCGAGCAGCTCTTCATCAAAGGTCTCTCCTTGACCCGGCGCCACAGGCTCGATGCCGGGGAGCTTGATGAAAACGCCGTCGCCGGCCTTGAGATAGGCGTCGGCTGAGGCTCTTGAACTGGCGCTGCACCGATGGCGGAGGGATCGGCGGTCGGCGTGGCGCTGGCGCTCCTGCGACCTCGAGGTCGTCGGTCGATCACGAGACCCTCGCCCGACCTTTGCGGCGGCAGCCTGGCGGCCTCTTCGCGGCGGATCCGCCGGCGCCCGACCTCTTCCTCCATGGTGGCGGCGTTGTCGGTGTTGCTTGCGCGTCCTCCTCGCCGGCGACCTCGGTCTCCATCGGCTCTGTGGCGGATGGATCGGCGACCGAAAAAGAAAAAACGATCAAGCAAATGTTTGAAAAGAAAAACAGAAGAAAAAAGGACCCAAGGGAAATTTTCGGGCAAGAGAATTACTGCGATGGGATCTGCAGCCATGGTCTCGACCACGGAGGATCCTTGGTGCTGTCCCTTGCGGAGAAGTCTCCCTTGCGGAGCAGCTCCTTGCGGAGAATCCTCCTTGGCGGTGAAGTCGAAGCAGATGGTATTTGGGGGCGGCTTAGGGCACTCTGATGAGGCTGCTCTGCTCCTACACAAACCAACGATCGGATATCAACGAAGAAGGAGCACCCATGCACGCCTAACGATGAAAGTAAACCATATACTTCTGCTGGGGGCTGTCTTTGGGGCTGCTTTGAGGAAGGGTTGCTGGTCCGGCAAGGGGTCTCGAGACAGCGCCTCCTGTTGCCGCAGGGGATCGTCCTCGATGACAACCATCGGGGTCTTGGCTCTCTTCAACGCTCTGGGCGGCGTCACGAAAAAGGCAAGAGTTCAGAATGAAGCAAATTAGATACAAGACGAAGCAACAAAATTGAAGAAGTACAAGCACAATATAGAAGCTTACTCTTCTTCTTCCTCATCGGAGCTGAGCACGGAGAGATCAAATTCCAGCTCGCCTCCGGTGCGACGAAGCGGAGGAGTAGGTTCCCTCGACCGCTTGGCGGGGGTGGCAGCGGTGGCTTGGGAGGATCCCGCCTCAGTTGTTGCAGCGGTGTGGGGTGCTCCAGCAGCATGATGCTTACCCATGATAGAAGCGTCGTCATGTGGCGCTGCTGACTGTTAGCCCGTCTGCCGCCCGTCTCGTCTCGGCCTTGCGGAGAGCGCCTTCTTAGTGGGCTGGGGGCTCCATTTGCGGCAAGCTGCTAGATGGAGGGGAGGAGGCGCCCTCGGCGGGTTCGCTCGACTCGGCTTCGGGTTCGGCAAGCTCCTCCTCGCCGGCGAACTCCTTTCGCTCGACAAGGCTTGCCGCCTCTGCTGCCTCTGCCTCCTCCACGGTGAACCCGAATTCGCCAGCGGCAGCAGCTACTGCCGCCTCCTCCAGCCTGGTGGCGATGCGCTGGATCTCGTCGTCGGTGGTGTCGCGGGTGAGCCTCTTACGCTTTCGTCGGGCGGATCGGCACTTCCTCCAAGCTGTCGAAGAACTGCCGCCTGACGTCGTCTGATGAGCTCTTGCAGGTTGGACCGATCCCATGCGAATCGCTGGCATCATCGGATGCGGTCGGATGCGGTTGTTGCACAATGGGGCGACAACCTAAACCACTCGGGGTGATCGGGGTCGTGTTTGAACAGCTCCAGCAGCATCGCATCCAACTCCAAGACGGTGAAATTGAAGTTGAGGCCCGGGCGCAGCCTCATGATGTCCGCCGCATTTTGGAACTCCCAAGCAGGCCTTCTCCTCTCTGCAAGGGAAGCAATCGGTGGCGAAGGAAATCTGCGCCAAGCAGGCGCCTACGGTGAGTCCGGCAAGCCTGAGACGCAAGATCCGGGTCACTGCAATCTTCAACCTAGCATCTTCCGGCGCCAAGTTGCTCCAATCGTTGCCGCGCACTATTGGAGTTTGGCGCTGGGCAGCGAAGGGGTGCGGGTTCTCCTCAACGATCCAGCACCAATCGGCTCTCCACTCCTCCCACTTGCTGCGGAGCTCTCCTTCTAGATAGGCTTCTTTCTTGCCGTCCTTGAGATCCAAGCAATCCCTCCGGCAAGTGGCTCTCCTCTCTCAACGCGGGTCATGAAGAAGTGGCGGAAGAGGGCTACGTTTGGGTGGACTCCGACAAAGTTTTCGCAAAGGTGTGCGAAAACGGCCATGGTCGAGACAGCATTGGGGTGAAATCAAGGCGAAGCCCGTAGGTGTTCATGATATCATGAAAAATTAGAGAGAAAGGCGGGCGAGCCCGCAATAGAAGAACAGCGAAGAAAGGGTACCCGGTTGGGGCTAGTTCAGAGGCAGCGGTGGGAGTACCTTCGTGCGGCGGATCTTCAGCGTCTCCGTTGACGAACGGTAGTAGTTCTCCCTCGGCTCCCTTGCGGCGAGCTGGGGGGGGGAAAACGGCCCGCTCCTTCGCAGCGCCCGCGAGCCGCTGCGCCTCGGCCGACTTCCGCCTTTCCCTTATCGGCTTTCGGAGCCATGGCGGAGAGTCTTTGGAGAGACCGGCGGCGTTGATGGCGCTGAGTGGCGATGGGGGCGGGCGCTGCTCTCTTGAGACTAGAGAAGAAGGGGGGCGGCGGTGGTTTCGATATTAGACAGCAAATGGCGAGGTGGCGACCTGCCCTGTTTCCCCTGTTTATAAGGAGGGAGAGGCGGACGTTCGCTTTCAAATAAAGAAACCCCCACGATCTCCCCACGGCGCCACGTTAAATGGCGTGCCGTTAAGTGGGGGCATGGTGGGTCGAGCAAATTACGGCGTGATCTGGGCGCGCGTGCCCGTACCTTGTTTTGGGCTGGCCCAATGGCGCTCGGCACCGTGTGTGGCCCGAGCCGGGGCTCTGTCGGTGTACTAGAGTAGGGGTACCCTAGTATCCCGAACTTCGTGCGCAGGCGATTTGCACACCAGCGGCAAGGCTTGCCTAGTGACCGCCAAGGTCCTCCGTGGTTCCTTTGGAGCCATTCAAGAACAAAGTATTTAAGCCAAGGAGACAAGGCCCTGCAAGAGGAGCTTGCGGGAAGGCCACTCAAGGCACACAGAAGACAAGACCCGGCAAGAGGAGCTTGCGGGAAGGCCGGAGGCGACAAGCTTCCGGACGACAACAAGATTCAGCAGCGGCAAGGCGCTTGCGCGCGAGCAACCCTCTTCATCTCGCTCCAGCTCATCCACCAGCGTGTCGCCATGGGACCATTCGGTAGCGCATGTCAAGAGGCTGTCTTGACCGGCGAGAAACAGTGATGGCGGCAATGACAAGATTGCCATCGTGGCAAGCGGTGGCGCTCTGACGGTCCTGTTGCCTTTGTTTAGGCGACATGGGCCGGGCATTTAATCTTTGTCCCTTGCCGTCAGAGTTAGGTAGAATAAACTGTACAAGTAGCTGTACCAACCGCAACTCATTTTTCCCTTTTTGCCCTTGTCTACGCTGCCACCTGTTGGTGACCCCTTGAGCATATAAAAGGAGGCCCATGCGCAACGTAGAGGGAGGTCGACTCATTCGAAACCAGAAACACTCACGCTAGGTCTTGTAGCTCTCATCGCTCTCTAGCAAGAACTGAATACAATCAGACAAGCAGCAGTAGGAGTATTATCTCTCCGGAGAGCTCCGAAGCTGGGTAAACTGCTCGTGTGCTTCGCCTCGATCTGCTCTTCGTGCGACCTCCGCCCCCACCGAACCGAAAGGGGCTCGGTCCGCCGGTCCCACAGGTGGTCGTGGGTCCGATCAGCTTCCCCGACACCTCCGATGAAGTGTGAGTAGTTTACTTCAGACCTTCAGGTCCATAGCTAGTAGCTAGATGGCTTCTTCTCTCTTTTTGGATCTCAATACAATGATCTCCCCCTCTCTCGTGGAGATCTATTCGATGTAATCTTCTTTTTGCGGTGTGTTTGTTGAGACCGATGAATTGTGGGTTTATGATCCAGTTTATCTATGAATAATATTTGAATCTTCTCTGAATTCTTTTATGTATGATTGATTTATCTTTGCAAGTCTCTTCGAATTATCCGTTTGGTCTGGCCAACTAGATTGGTAGTTCTTGCAATGGGAGAAGTGCTTAGCTTTGGGTTCAATCTTGCGTTGTCCTTACGAGAAAGTGAGAAAGGGTTGCAAGGCACATATTGTATTGTTGCCATCGAGGATAACAAGATGGGGTATTTATCATATTGCATGAATTTATTCCTCTACATCATGTCATCTTGCTTAAGGCGTTACTCTGTTTTTTAACTTAATACTCTAGATGCATCTTTGGATAGCGGTCGATGAGTGGACTAATAGTAGTAGATGCAGAATTGTTTCGGTCTACTTGTCTCGGACGTGATGCCTATATACATGATCATACCTAGATAACCTCATAACTATTCTCAATTCTGTCAATTGCTCAACAGTAATTTGCTCACCCACCGTAGAATATCTATGCTCTTGAGAGAAGCCACTAGTGAAACCTATGGCCCCCGGGTCTATTCTCATCATATCAATCTCCATCACTTTATTTACTTGCTTTGTTTTTACTTTGCTTTTGCTTTTTACTTTGCATCTTTATACCAAAAATTCCAAAAATATTATCTCTATCAGATCTCACTCTCGTAAGTGACCGTGAAGGGATTGACAACTCCTAACCGCGTTGGTTGCGAGTAGCTATCGTTTTGTGCAGGTACGAGGGACTTGCGTGGCCTCCTCCTGGATTGATACCTTGGTTCTAAAAAACTGAGGGAAATACTTATGCTACTGTGCTGCATCATCCTCTCCTCTTCGGGGAAAACCAACGCAAGCTCAAGGCGTAGCAGGAAGGATTTCTGGCACCGTTGCCGGGGAGGTCTACGAAAAAGTCAACATACCAAGTACCCATCACAATCCCTATCTCTTGCATTACATTATTTGCCATTTGCCTCTCGTTTTCCTCTCCCCCACTTCACCCTTGCCGTTTTATTTGCCCTCTCTTTCCCAATCTTCTCCTCCTTTTTCCTTTGCCTTTTTCCTCGTCTTTTTGTTTGCTCGTGTGTTAGTTTGCTTGTTTGTCATGATGGCCCTACCTAAATCTGGTGATCTTCACCTTAAAAGGCTAGAGGACAATGTCAGGAAGTTTATGGTTTTGCAATTTGAGCATAAGAATTTGATGGTATAAGAGCCCAAGTTGCTCGTCTTGAAAAGATGACCGCTGAAATTTCGGATATGCAAGCTACCTTAGTCAATAAGATGGCCGCTAAACCGAATTCCTATGAAAATCAAGATGAAGATCTAAAAGTTATTGATGTGTCCCCTATTAAATCTTTGATTTGCAATATGAATCTTGATGAAACTTAATATGATCTTCCTTTACCTAGAAGGCGTTCTAACAATTCTGAGTTTTTAGATCTTGATGATGAAATTGATAAAAGTGGGATTGAAAGAAATAAAAATCAAGATATTGCTAAACCCACTATATTGGATCTCAAGGAATTTAATTATGAAAATTGCTCTTTAATTGATTGTATTTCCTTGTTGCAATCCGTGCTAAATTCTCCTCATGCTTATAGTCAAAATAAGGCCTTTATCGAACACATTGTTGATGCCTTGATGCAATCTTATGAAGAAAAGCTTGAGTTGAAAGTTTCTATCCCTAGGAAACTCCATGATGAGTGGGAACCTACTATCAAAACTAAAATTAAAGATTATGAGTTTCATGCTTTGTGTGATTTGGGTGCTAGTGTCTCTACTATTCCCAAAACTTTATGTGATTTGCTAGATTTCCGTGATTTTGATGATTGCTCTCTAAACTTGCATCTTGCGGATTCCACTATTAAAAAGCCAATGGGAAGAATTAATGATGTGCTTATTGTTGCAAATAGGAATTATGTGCCCGTAGATTTTATCGTTCTTGATATAGATTGCAATCCTTCATGTCCTATTATTCTTGGTAGACCTTTCCTTAGAACGATTGGTGCAATTATTGATATGAAGGAAGGAAATATTAGATTCCAATTTACCTTAAAGAAGGGCATGGAACACTTTCCTAGAAAGAAAATAAAATTACCATATGAATCTATCATGAGAGCCACTTATGGATTGCCTACCAAAGATGGCAATACCTAGATCTATCCTTGTTTTTATGCCTAGCTAGGGGCGTTAAACGATAGCGCTTGTTGGGAGGCAACCCAACTTTTTATTTTTATTTTTTTTGTTTTTGCTTCTGTTTAGGAATAAATAATCCATCTAGCCTCTGTTTAGATGTGGTTTTATCTTTTAATCAGTGTTTGTGCCAAGTTAAACCTATTAGATCTTCTTGGGAGATAGTTATTTGATCTTGCTGTAATTTCCAGAATCTTTGCGCTCAGTGCCCGAATTGTTAAAAATCGCCAGAACGTGATAAAATAGTGATTCCAATTGCTTCTGACCAATAAACACATTTTCCAGGTCGTCTAATTTTGGTAGAATTTATTGAGTTCCATAAGTTTGCGTTAGTTACAGATTACTATAGACTGTTCTGTTTTTGACAGATTCTGTTTTGCGTGTGTTGTTTGCTTATTTTGATGAATCTATGGCTAGTAAAATAGTTTATAATCCATAGAGAAGTTGGAATACAGTAGGTTTAACACCAATATAAATAAAGAATGAGTTCATTACAGTACCTTAAAGTAGTCTTTTGTTTTCTTCCTCTAACAGACTCATGAGATTTCTATTGAGTTTTGTGTTGTGAAGTTTTCAAGTTTTGGGTGAATTCTTTTGATGGATTATGGAACAAGGAGTGGCAAGAGCCTAAGCTTGGGGATGCCCATGGAACCCCCAAGATAATCCAAGGACACCAAAAAGTCAAAGCTTGGGGATGCCCCGGAAGGCATCCCTCTTTAAATCCACTTCCATCGGTAATTTACTTGGAGCTATATTTTTATTCACCAACATGATATGTGTTTTGCTTGGGCGTCTTGTATTATTTGCGTCTTTGCATGTTAGTTTACCACAATCATCCTTGCTGTACACACCTTTTGAGAGAGCCATACATGATTTGGAATTTGTTAGAATACTCTATGTGCTTCACTTATATCTTTTGAGCTTGATAGTTTTGCTCATAGTGCTTCACTTATATCTTTTGAGCATGATAATTTTTGCTCTAGTGCTTCACTTAGATCTTTTAGAGAACGGTGGTGGATTTGTTTTAAAGAAACTTGATCTCTCATGCTTCACTTAGATTATTTTGAGATTCGTTAATAGCATGGTAATTTGCTTAATGTTAATATACTTGGTATTCAAGATATACTTGGTATTCAAGATATGTGAAACTTTCTTTTGAGTGAATTGAATACTAAGATAAATTTAATGCTTGATAATTGTTTTGAGATATGGAGGTAATAATATCAAATTCATGCTAGTTGATAATTGTGAATTTCAGAAATACTTGTGTTGAAGTTTGCAAGTCCCGTAGCATGCACGTATGGTTAAAGTTGTGTAACAAATTTGAAACATGAAGTGTACCGGCTTGTGCATCCTTATGAGTGGCGGTCGGGGACGGCGATGGTCTTTTCCTACCAATCTATCCCCTAGGAGCATTATGCGTAGTACTTGATTTTGATGGCTTCTAAATTTTTGCAATAAGTATATGAGTTCTTTTGACTAATGTTGAGTCAATGGGCTATCGCACTTTTACCTTTCCGCATTTGCTAGCCTATTGATGCAGTGCATTGCCCTTTCTCACCTTGAGAGTTGGTGCAAACTTAGCGGTGCATCAAACCCGTGATATGATCGCTCTTTCACACATAAACCTCATTATATCTTCCTCAAAACAGCCACCATACCTACCTATCATGGCGTTTCCATAGCCATTCCGAGATATATTGCCATGCAACTTCCATCATCATTATTATGACATACATTACTTTTGTCATATTGCCATTGCATGATCATGTAGTTGACATCGTATTTGGGGCAAAGCCACCATGCATTATTTTCCATACATGTCACTCTTGATTCATTGCACCATCCCGGTACACTGCCGGAGGCATTCATATAGAGTCATATTTTGTTCTAAGTTTTGAGTTGTAATTGTTGAGTTGTAAGAGAAATAAAAGTGTGATGATCATCATTACTAGAGAATTGTCCCAAGTGAGGAAAGGATGATGGACACTATGATTCCCCCATAAGTCGGGATGAGATTCCGGACAAAAAAAAGAGCAAGGCCAAAAAAAGGCCCAAAAAAATGAGAGAAAAAGAGAGAAGGGACAATGCTACTATCCTTTTACCACACTTGTGCTTCAAAGTAGCACCTTGTTCTTCATGTAGTGAGTCTCATATATTGTGCTTCAAAGTAGCACTAAGATCTTCATGATAGAGAGTCTCTCATTTTGTCACTTTCATATACTAGTGGGAATTTTTCATTATAGAACTTGGCTTGTATATTACAATGATGGGCTTCCTCAAAGTGCCCTAGGTCTTCGTGAGCAAGCAAGTTGGATGCACACCCACTTAGTTTCTTTTGTAGAGCTTTCATATACTTATAGCTCTAGTGCATCCGTTGCATGGCAATCCCTACTCCTCATGTTGACATCAATGATGGGCATCTCCATAGCCCGTTGATTATCCTCGTCGATATGAGACTTTCTCCTTTTTTGTCTTCTCCACACAATCCCATCATCATATTCTATTCCACCCATAGTGCTATACCCATGGCTCGCTCTAATGTATTGCGTAAAGGTTGAAAGAGTTTGAGATTATTTGAGTATGAAACAATTGCTTGGCTTGTCATCGGGGGTATAGAAGTTGTGAACATCTTTGTGTGACGAAAATGAAGCATAGCCTAACTATATGATTTTGTAGGGATGAACTTTCTTTTGCCATGTTATTTTGAGAAGACATGATTGCTTTGATTAGTATGCTTGAAGTACTATTATTTTTATGTCAATATGAACTTTTGTCTTAAATCTTTCGGATCTGAATATTCATATCACAAGTAAGAAGATTTATATTGAAATTATGCCAAAGTATCACTCCGCATAAAAATTCTCTTTTTATCATTTACCTACTCGAGGACGAGCAGGAATTAAGCTTGGGGATGCGATCGTCTCCAACGTATCTATAATTTTGATTTCTCCATGCTACTTTATCTCTGTTTTGGACTATATTGGGCTTTATTTTCCACTTTTATATTACTTTTGGGACTAACCTATTAACCGGAGGCCCAGCCCGAATTGCTGTTTTTTGCCTATTTGAGTGTTTGAAGAAAGCGGAATATCAAACGAAGTCCAAGCGGAATGAAACCTTGGGGGCGTGATTTTCTCACGAGCGTGATCCGGAGACTTAGACCCTACTCCAAGAAGTGCAGGCGGTCACGAGGATGGGGCGCGCCCCCTACCTCGTGGGCCCCTGACGCTCCACCGGCGTACTCCTTCCTCCTATATATACCTCGTATCCCCAAACAATCGAACAGGAGCCAAAACCTAATTCCACCGCCGTACCTTCTGTATCCACGAGATCCCATCTTGGGGCCTGTTTGAGCTCCGCGGAGGGGGCATCCACCACGGAGGGCTTCTACATCAACACCATAGCCCCTCCGATGAAGTGTGAGTAGTTTACTTCAGACCTTCGGGTCCATAGCTAGTAGCTAGATGGCTTCTTCTCTCTTTTTGGATCTCAATACAATGATCTCCCCCTCTCTCGTGGAGATCTATTCGATGTGATCTTCTTTTTGCGGTGTGTTTGTTGAGACCGATGAATTGTGGGTTTATGATCCAGCTTATCTATGAATAATATTAGAATCTTCTCTGAATTCTTTTATGTATGATTGAGTTATCTTTGCAAGTCTCTTCGAATTATCCGTTTGGTTTGGCCAACTAGATTGGTAGTTCTTGCAATGGGAGAAGTGCTTAGCTTTGGGTTCAATCTTGCGGTGCCCTTACCCAGTGACAGAAAGGGTTGCAAGGCACGTATTGTATTGTTGCCATCGAGGATAACAAGATGGGGTATTTATCATATTGCATGAATTTATTCCTCTACATCATGTCATCTTGCTTAAGGCGTTACTCTGTTTTTAACTTAACACTCTAGATGCATGCTGGATAGCGGTCGATGAGTGGAGTAATACCAGTAGATGTAGAATCGTTTCGGTCTACTTTTCTCGGACGTGATGCCTATATACATGATCATACCTAGATAACCTCATAACTATGCTCAATTCTGTCAATTCCTCAACAGTAATTTGTTCACCCACCATAGAATATCTATGCTCTTGAGAGAAGCCACTAGTGAAACCTATGCCCCCCGGGTCTATTCTCATCATATCAATCTCCATTACTTTATTTACTTGCTTTGTTTTTTACTTTTCTTTTGCTTTTTACTTTGCATCTTTATACCAAAAATACCAAAAATATTATCTCTATCAGATCTCACTCTCGTAAGTGACCGTGAAGGGATTGACAACCCCTAATCGCGTTGGTTGCGAGTAGCTATCGTTTTGTCTTTGATGCGAGGGACTTGCTCGTGGCCTCCTCTTGGATTGATACCTTGGTTCTCAAAAACTGAGGGAAATACTTACGCTACTGTGCTGCATCATCCTCTCCTCTTCGGGGAAAACCAACGCAAGCTCAAGACGTAGACTTGTTCGTGGACCCTTCATGCGTGGAGCCCTCCATGGACTCGCACATCGTTACCCTCTGTGGGTTGAAGTCTCCATAAATGTGGACGTACAATAGCACTAACTATCAGAACCACGCCAAAAATCATCGTGTCTTCATTGTGTTTGAAATATCTAATCCCTCCTTTACGTTCATATGTGAAGTCTTTACTTTCTGCTGCACAAGTCTTAGACTTGCATGTGTAGGGTGTATTTTGTTGGAAATATGCCCTAGAGGCAATAATAAAAGGATTATTATTATATTTCCTTGTTCGTGATAATTGTCTTTTATTCATGCTATAATTGTATTATCCGGAAATCGTAATACACGTGTGAATACATAGACCACTACATGTCCCTAGTGAGCCTCTAGTTGACTAGCTCGTTGATCAGCAGAGATAGTCATGGTTTCTGACTATGGACATTGGATGTCATTGATAACGGGATCACATCATTAGGAGAATGATGTGATGGACAAGACAATCCTAAGCATAGCACAAGATCGTGTAGTTCGTTTTGCTAGAGCTTTTCCGGATACCGTAGGAGTGCTTTGGGTGTGCCAAACATCACAGCGTGGCGGGTGACTATAAAGGTGCACTACGGGTATCTTGAAAGTGTCATTGGGTTGGTACGAATCGAGGCTAGGATTTGTCACTCCGTATGATGGAGAGGTATCTCTGGGCCCACTAGGTAATGCATCATCATAATGAGCTCGGTGTGACCAAGTGTGCAGTCACGGGATCATGCTTTATAGTGCAGTAAAGTGACTTGCGGTGCGAGATTGAGCGAGGTATTGGAAACCATTGGGTATACCTTCTACCTTAGATCTGAAGGCAAGATCTTTGTTGCCAAAACGGATCCTTTACGGAAAAGAGTTTCTCTCGAAAGGAGTAAGTGGGAGGAAAGTAGAACTTCGATGAAGTACTACCTCTTGAACCGGAAAGTAGTGCAGCTCGGGAAAATGTTCGATGGTGCCTACACCTCTTGGAGAGGAAATTAATGATGATGATCAAGGTACTTGATCAAGTTGCTAATGAACTTCGAGGTCCACAAGGACACGTTCCACACAGTGGTATGGAAACCCTGTCACGGAAATCATGTTGTTGAACAACGGTGAACCTTGAACTATGAAGAAGCGATGGCGGCCCAGATTCCAACAAATGGCTTGAAGCCATGCAATCCGAGATAGGATCCATGTATGAAAACAAAGTATGGACTTTGATAGACTTGCCCGATGATCGTGAGCGATAGAAAACAAATGGATCTTTAAGAAGAAGACGGACGCGGATGGTAATGTCACCATCTATAAAGCTCGACTTGTCGCTAAAGGTTACCGGCAAGTTCAAGGGATTGACTACGATGAGACTTTCTCTCCGTGGCGAAGCTGAAGTCCGTCCGAATCATGTTAGCAATTGCCGCATACTATGATTATGAGATATGGCAAATGGACGTCAAAACAACATTCCTTAACGGCTATCTTAAGGAAGAACTGTATATGATGCAGCCGGAAGGTTTTGTCGACCCTAAGAATGCTAACAAGGTATGCAAGCTCCAGCGATCCATTTATGGGCTGTTGCAAGCATCTCGGAGTTGGAACATTCGCTTTGATGAGATGATCACGGCGTTTGGGTTTATGCAGACTTATGGAGAAGCCTGCGTTTACAAGAAAGTGAGTGGGAGCTCTGTAGCATTTCTCATATTATATGTAGATGACATACTTTTGATGTGAAATGATATAGAACTTTTGGACAGCATTAAGGCCTACTTGAATAAGAGTTTTTCAATGAAGGACCTTGGAGAAGCTTCTTATATATTAGGCATCAAGATCTATAGAGATAGATCGAGACGCCTAATAGGTCTTTCACAAAGCACATACCTTGATAAGATATTGAAGAAGTTCAAAATGGATCAGTCCAAGAAAGGGTTCTTGCCTGTATTACAAGGTGTGAAATTGAGCTCGGCTCAATGTCCGACCACGGCAGAAGATATAGAAGAGATGAGTGTCATCCCTATGCCTCAGCCATAGGATCTATTATGTATGCCATCTTGTGTACAGGACTGATGTAAACCTTGTCGTAAGTTTGGTAGGAAGGTACCAAAGTAATCCCGGCAAGGAACTTTGGACAGCGGTTAAGAATATCTGAAGTACTGAAAAGGACTAAGGACATGTTTTCGTTTATGGAGGTGACGAAGAGCTCGTCGTAAAGGGTTACGTCGGCGCTAAGCCCGACACAGATCTGGATGACTCTAAGTCACAAACCGGATACGTGTATATGTTGAATGGTGGAGCGATGGCTGGTGCAGCTGCAAGCGAAGCGTCGTGGCGGGATCTACATGTGAAGTGGAGTACATGGCAGCCTCGGAGGCAGCGCATGAAGCAATTTGGGTGAAGGAGTTCATCACCGACCTAGGAGTCATACCCAATGCGTCGGGGCCGATCAAACTCTTCGTGACAACACTGGAGCTATTGCACTTGCCAAGGAGCCAGGTTTCACAAGAAGACCAGCACATCAGCGTCGCTTCAACTCCATTCGTGAAAATGTTCAAGATGGAGACATAGAAATTTGCAAAGTGCATACGGATCTGAATGTCGCGAGATCCGTTGACTAAACCTCTTCATGAGCAAAACATGATCAACACGAGAACTCTATGGGTGTTTGATTCATCACAATGTAACTAGATTATTGACTCTAGTGCAAGTGGGAGACTGTTGGAAATATGCCCTAGAGGCAATAATAAAAGGATTATTATTATATTTCCTTGTTAGGGATAATTGTCTTTTATTCATGCTATAATTGTATTATCCGAAATCGTAATACACGTGTGAATACATAGACCACTATATGTCCCTAGTGAGCCTCTAGTTGACTAGCTCGTTGATCAGCGAGATAGTCATGGTTTCTGACTATGGACATTGGATGTCATTGATAACGGGATCACATCATTAGGAGAATGATGTGATGGACAAGACAATCCTAAGCATAGCACAAGATCGTGTAGTTCGTTTTGCTACAGCTTTTCCAATGTCAATTATCTCTTCCTTAGACCATGAGATCGTGCAACTCCGGATACCGTAGGAGTGCTTTGGGTGTACCAAAGCGTCACAACATAAGCTGGGTGACTATAAAGGTGCACTACAGGTATCTCGAAAGTGTTTGTTGGGTTGACACGGATCGAGGCTGGGATTTGTCACTCCGTATTACGGAGAGGTATCTTGGGCCCACTCGGTAATGCATCATCGAATGAGCTCAAAGTGACTAAGTGTTTAGGCACGGGATCATGCATTACGATCTGAGTAAAGTGACTTGCGATGCGAGATTGAGCGAGGTATTGGGATACCGACGATCGAATCTCGGGCAAGTAACATACCGTCGACAAAGGGAATAGTATACGGGTTGCTTGAATCCTCGACATCGTGGTTCATCCGATGAGATCATCGAGGAGTATGTAGGAGCCAACATGGGTATCCAGATCCCGCTGTTGGTTATTGACGGAGAGCCGTCTCGGTCATGTTCGCATGTCTCCGAACCCGTAGGGTCTACACATAAGGTTCGGTGATGCTAGGGTTGTATGAATATGAGTATGTAGCAAACCGAAAGTTGTTGAGTCCGGATAAGATCCCGACGTCACGATGAGTTCCCGAATGGTCGGAGGTAAAGAATTATATATAGGAAGTGCTGTTTGACCATCGGAAAGTTTGAGGTCACCGGTATTATCTGGGACCACGGAAGGGTCGGGGTCCACAGGTGGGGCCACCTATCCCGAGAGGGCCCGTGGGCTAAAGTGGGAGGAACCAGCCTGGTGGGCTGGTGCGCTTCACTTGGGCCCCCGCGCCTAGGGTTGGAAACCCTAGGGGCGCACCACTTGCCTTGGGGCACTCCACCCCCGGCCGCTGCCCACTTGGGAGATTCAATCTCGGGGCAGGCGCCCCCAGGGGCCTATATAAGGGGGAGGGAGGGCAGCCGCACCTGAGTCTTGGCGCCTCCTCCCCTGCTACACCTCTTCCTCCTCCATGATTGCTTGGCGAAGCCTGCCGAGTCTGCTGCATCCACCACCACGCCGTCGTCTTCTTGGATCTTCATCAACCTCTCCTTCCCCTTGCTGGATCAAGGCGGAGGAGGCGTCACGCTGACCGTCACGTGTGTTGAGCGCGGAGGTGCCATCCGTTCGGCGCTAGGATCTCCGGTGATTTGGATCACGACGAGCGACTCCCTCAACCCCGTTCTCTTGAGCGCTTCAAGACGCTGATCTACAAAGGGTATGTAGATGCATCTCTCTCACTCGTTGCTAACTCATAGATGGATCTTGGTGAACGTAGGAAATTTTTTATTTTATGCAACGTTCCCCAACAGTATTTTGTTGGGAAACGTTGCATGGAAAACAAAAAATTTCTATGCACATGCAAGATCTATCCATGGAGATGCATAGGTACGAGAGGGGGAGAGCATCTTCATACCCTTGAAGATCGCTAAGCGGAAGCGTTTATCAACGCAGTTGTTGTAGTCGTACACCTTCATGATCCGTCTTGATCAAGTACCGAATGTACGGCACCTCTGCATTTAGCACACGTTCAGCTCGATGAAGTCCTCACCTTCTTAATCCAGCAAGAGGGGTGAAGTAGTAGATGAGTTCCGGTAGCACGACGACATGGTGGCGGTGTTGGTGAAGAACAATCTCCGCAGGGCTACGCTAAGCACAACAAAAACTATGATGGAGGATAAACTAGAGGGACGGGGTTGCCGGCACATGTCTTGGTGTATCTTGATGTGTTCTGGGTGCTAGCCCTGCCCCTCTATTTATATGTTGAGCCCTAGGGTCGAAACTTGGAGAAAGAGCCTCCTCAAAGTCGGTTTTGCCCGCAAGGAAGAGTCCTTCTTGGACTTCCAGGACCTGACGCCACAATGCTTGGCGTCTAGCCCAGACGCCATGGGCCTCGGCGTCTAGCCCAGGGCCAGATGCCAGGGCCTCCGGCGTTTGCCCCCTTGGCCTCCGCAAAACTCCTTTTGCATCGACCTAAAGCCCAGTGGGCTTAACCCATTGGCCTAACCATATCATCCTATATATCAATCTTTATCATGATTTAGGAAATATAATAATAACCATTTTATTCTTGCCTCTAGGGCATATTTCCATCAGTCTCCCACTTGCACTAGAGTCAATAATCTAGTTCACATCGCCATGTGATTAACACTCATAGTTCACATCGCCATGTGACCAACACCCAAAGAGTTTACTAGAGTCAATAATCTAGTTCACATCGCCATGTGATTAACACCCAAAGAGTACTAAGGTGTGATCATGTTTTGCTTGTGAGAGAAGTTTAGTCAACGGGTCTGACACATTCAGATCCGTATGTATTATGCAAATTTCTATGTCTACAATGCTATGCATGGAGCTACTCTAGATAATTGCTCCCACTTTCAATATGTATCCTCACTGAGACTCATAGTCATCCGAATTGGTGTCTAAGCTTGCATCGACGTAACTCTTCACGACGAGCTCTTTATCACCTCCATAACCGAGAAATATTTCCTTAGTCCTCTTAGGTAACTAAGAATAATTTTGACCGTTTTCCAGTGGTCTACTCCTGGATCACTATTCTACCCCCTTGCCAAACTCATGGCAAGGTACACAATAGGTCTGGTACACATCATGGCATATTTTATAGAACCTATGGTTGAGGCATAGGGAATGACTTTCATTCTCTCTCTATCTTCTGCCGTGGTCGGGCTGTGAGTCTGACTCAACTTCACACCTTGTAACACAGGCAGGAACCCTTTCTTTGACTGATCCATTTTGAACTTCTTCGAAACTTTATCAAGGTATGTGCTTTGTGAAAGTCCTATTAAGCATCTCAATCTATCCCTATAGATCTTGATGCCCAATATATAAGCAGCTTCACCAAGGTCTTTCATTGAAAATTCTTATTCAAGTATCCTTTTATGCTATCCAGAAATTCTATATCATTTCCGATCAACAATATGTCATCCACATATAATATCAGAAATGCTACAGAGCTCCCACTCACTTCCTTGTAAATACAAGCTTCACCATAAGTCTGTATAAAACCATATGCTTTGATCATCTCGTCAAAGCATATATTCTAACTCCGAGATGCTTGCACCAGTCCATAGATGGATCGCTGGAGTTTGCACACTTTGTTAGTGTTGGGGAACGTAGTAATTTCAAAAAAAATTCCTACGCACACGCAAGATCATGGTGATGCATAGCAAAAAGATGGGAGAATGTTGTCCATGTACCCTCGTAGACCGAAAGCGGAAGCGTTAGCACAACGTGGTTGATGTAGTCGTACGTCTTCACGATCCGACCGATCAAGTACCGAACGCACGACACCTCCGAGTTCAGCACACGTTCAGCCCGATGACGTCCCTCGAACTCCGATCCAGCCGAGTGTTGAGGAGAGTTTCAATCGACCGACGGCGTGGTGGCGATGATGATGTTCTACTGACGCAGGGCTTCGCCTACCGCTACAACATTATCGAGGTGGACTATGGTGGAGGGGGGCACCGCACACGGCTAAAAGATCAAACGATCAATTGTTGTATCTATGGGGTGCCCTCCTACCCCCGTATATAAAGGAGCAAGGGAGAAGGAGGCCGGCCCTAGGAGGGGCGCGCCAAGGGAGTAGGATTCCTACTCCTAGTTGGAGTAGGTTTCCTCCTTTCCTAGTCCAACTAGGAGAAGGGAAAGGGGAAGAGGAGAAGGAAGGGAGAGGGGGCGCCCCAAACCCCTTGTCCAATTCGGACTGGGCTTGGAGGGCGTCGCCACCTCCCGGCTGCTGCCTCTCCTTCCCACTAAGGCCCATTAAGGCCCAATACTTCTTTCCCGTATTCTCGTAACTCCCCGGTACTCCGAAAAATACCCGAATCACTCGGAACCCTTCCGATGTCCGAATATAGTCGTCCAATATATCGATCTTTACGTCTTGACCATTTCGAGACTCCTCGTCATGTCCCCGATCTCATCCGGGACTCCGAACTACCTTCGATACATCAAAACACATAAACTCATAATATAACCGTCATCGAACTTTAAGCGTGCGGACCCTACGGGTTCGAGAACTATGTAGACCTGACCGAGACACGTCTCTGGTCAATAAAAAATAGCGGAACCTGGATGTTCATATTGACTCCCACATATTCTCCGAAGATCTTTATCGGTCAAACTGCATAACAACATACGTTGTTCCCTTTGTCATCGGTATGTTACTTGCCCGAGATTCGATCGTCGGTATCTCAATACCTAGTTCAATCTCGTTACCGGCAAGTCTCCTTACTCGTTCCGTAATACATCATCCCGCAACTAACTCATTAGTTGCAATGCTTGCAAGACTTAAGTGATGTGCATTACCGAGTTGGCCCAGAGATACCTCTCCGACAATTGGAGTGACAAATCCTAATCTCGAAATCGCCAACCCAACAAGTACCTTTGGAGACACCTGAGAGCACCTTTATAATCACCCGATTACGTTGTGACGTTTGATAGCACACAAAGTGTTCCTCCGTAAACGGAGTTGCATAATCTCATAGTCATAGGAACATGTATAAGTCATGAAGAAAGCAATAGCAGAATACTCAACGATCGTGTGTTAAGCTAACGGAATGGGTCAAGTCAATCACATCATTCTTCTAATGATGTGACCCCATTAATCAAATGACAACTCATGTCTATGGCTAGGAAACATAACCATATTTGATCAACGAGCTAGTCAAGTAGAGGCATACTAGTGACACGCTATGTTTGTTTATGTACTCACACATGTATTATGTTTCCGGTTAATACAATTATATCATGAATAATAAACATTTATCATGATATAAGGAAATAAATAATAACTTTATCATTGCCTCTAGGGCATATTTACTTCAGTCTCCCACTTGCACTAGAGTCAATAATCTAGTTCACATCGCCATGTGATTTAACACCAACAGTTCACATCATCATGTGACCAACACCCAAAGGGTTTACTAGAGTCAATAATCTAGTTCACATCGCTATGTGATTAACACCCAAAGAGTACTAAGGTGTGATCATGTTTTGCTTGTGAGAGAAGTTTAGTCAGCGGGTCGCCACATTTGAGCCGTATGTATTTTGCAAATATTCTATGTCTACAATACTGCTTGCGGAGCTACTCTAGCTAATTGCTCCCACTTTCAATATGTACCCAGATTTAGAGTCATCTGGATCAGTGTCAAAACTTGCATCGGCGTACCCTTTACGATGAACCTTTTGTCACCTCCATAATCAAGAAACATATCCTTATTACACTAAGGATAATTTTGACCGCTGTTCAGTGATCTACTCCTAGATCACTATTGTACTCCCTTGCAAAACACAGTGTAGGGTATACAATAGATCTGGTACACATCATGGCATACTTTATAGAACCTATGGCTGATGCATAGGGAATGACTTTCATTCTCTTTCTATCTTCTGCCGTGGTCAGGCTTTGAGTCTTACTCAATTTCACACCTTGTAACACAGGCAAGAACTCTTTTTTTGACTGTTCCATTTTGAACTACTTCAAAATCTTGTCAAGGTATGTACTCATTGAAAAAACTTATCAAGCATTTTGATCTATCTCTATAGATCTTGATGCTTAATATGTAAGCATTTTCACCGAGGTCTTTCTTTGAAAAACTCCTTTCAAACACTCCTTTATGCTTTGCAGTATAATTCTACATTATTTCCGATCAACAATATGTCATTCACATATACTTATTAGAAATGTTGTAGTGCTCACACTCACTTTCTTGTAAATACAGGCTTCACCGCAAGTCTGTATAAAATTATATGCTTTGATCAACTCATCAAAGCGTATATTCCAACTCCGAGATGCTTGCACCAGTCCATAGATGGATCGCCGGAGCTTGCACATTTTGTTAACACCTTAGGATCGACAAAACCTTCTAGTTGCATCATATACAACTCTTCTTTAATAAATCCATTAAGGAATGCAGTTCTGTTTATCCATTTGCCAGATTTCATAAAATGTGGCAATTGCTAACATGATTCGGACAGACTTAAGCATAGATACGAGTGAGAAACTCTCATCGTAGTCAACACCTTGAACTTGTCAAAAACCTTTTGCGACAATTATAGCTTTGTAGATAGTAACACTACTATCAGCGTCTGTCTTCCTCTTGAAGATCCATTTAATCTCAATGGCTCGCCGATCATTTGGGCAAGTCAATCAAAGTCCATACTTTGTTCTCATACATGGATCCCATCTCAGATTTCATGGCCTCAAACCATTTCGCGGAATCTGGGCTCATCATCGCTTCCTCATAGTTTGTAGGTTCGTCATGGTCAAGTAACATGACCTCCAGAATAGGATTACCGTACCACTCTGGTGCGGATCTCACTCTGGTTGACCCACGAGGTTCGGTAGTAATTTGATCTGAAGTTACATGATCATCATCATTAGCTTCCTCACTAATTGGTGTAGGAGTCACAGGAACAGATTTACGTGATGAACTACTTTCAATAAGGGAGCAGGTCTGATTACCTCATCAAGTTCTACTTTCCTCCCACTCACTTCTTTCAAGAGAAACTCCTTCTCTAGAAAGGATCCATTCTTAGCAACGAATATCTTGCCTTCGGATCTGTGATAGAAGGTGTACCCAACAGTAACTTTCTGGTATCCTATGAAGATGCATTTCTCCGATTTGGGTTCAAGCTTATCATGTTGAAACTTTTTCACATAAGCATCGCAACCCCAAACTTTAAGAAATGACAACTTTGGTTTCTTGCCAAACCACAGTTCATAAAGTGTCATCTCAACGAATTTAGATGGTGCCCTTTTTAACGTGAATGCAGCAGTCTCTAATGCATAACCCCAAAACGATAGTGGTAGATTGGTAAGAAACATCATAGATTGCACCATATCCAATAAAGTACGGTTATGACGTCCGGACACACCATTACACTGTGGTGTTCCAGGTGGCATGAGTTGCGAAACTATTCCGCATTGTTTCAAATGACGACCAAACTCGTAACTCAAATATTCTCCTCCACGATCAGATCGTAGAAACTTTATTTTCTTGTTACGATGATTTTCTACTTCACTCTGAAATTAAATGAACTTTCCAAATGTTTCAGACTTTATGTTTCATCAAGTAGATATACCCATATCTGCTCAAATCATCTGTGAAGGTCTGAAAATAACGATACCTGCCGCGAGCCTCAATATTCATCAGACCACATACATCAGTATGTATGATTTCCAACAAATCCGTTGCTCGCTCCATTGTTCCGAAGAACGGCGTTTTTGTCATCTTGCCCAAGAGGCATGGTTCGCAAGCATCAAGTGATTCCAAAAGCCCATCAACATGGAGTTTCTTCATGCGCTTTACACCAATATGACCTAAACGGCAGTGCCACAAATAAGTTGCACTATCATTATTAACTTTGCATCTTTTGGTTTCAATATTATGAATATGTGTATCACTACGATCAAGATCCAACAAACCATTTTCATTGGGTGTGTAACCATATAAGGTTTTATTCATGTAAACAGAACAACAATTATTCTCTAACTTAAATGAATAATCGTATTGCAATAAACATGATCAAATCATATTCATGCTCAACGCAAACACCAAATAACACTTATTTAGGTTCAACACTAATCCTGAAAGTATAGGGAGTGTGCGATGATGATCATATCAATCTTGGAACTACTTCCAACACACATCGTCACTTCACCCTTAATTAGTTTCTGTTCATTCTGCAACTCCCGTTTCGAGTTACTACTCTTAGCAACTGAAACAGTATCAAATACCGAGGGGTTGCTACGAACACTAGTAAAATACATATCAATAATCTGTATATCAAATATACCTTTGTTCACTTTGACATCCTTCTTATCCGCCAAATACTTGGGGTAGTTCCGCTTCCAGTGACCAGTTCCTTTGCAGTAGAAGCACTTAGTCTCAGGCTAAGGTCCAGACTTGGGCTTCTTCACTTGAGCAGCAACTTGCTTGCCATTCTTCTTGAAGTTCCCCTTCTTCCCTTTGCCCCTTTTCTTGAAACTAGTGGTCTTGTCAACCATCAACACTTGATGTTTTTCTTGATTTCTACCTTCGCCGATTTTAGCATTGCGAAGAGCTTGGGAATTGTTTTCGTCATCCCTTGCATACTATATTTCATCACGAAGTTCTACTAACTTGGTGGTGGCGACTAGAGAATTCTGTCAATCACTATTTTATCTGGAAGATTAACTCCCACTTGATTCAAGCGATTGTAGTACCCAGACAATCTGAGCACATGCTCACTGCTTGAGCTATTCTCCTCCATCTTTTAGCTATAGAACTTGTTGGAGACTTCATATCTCTCAACTCGGGTATTTGCTTTAAATATTAACTTCAACTCCTAGAACATCTCGTATGGTTCATGACGTTCAAAACGTCTTTGAAGTCCCGATTCTAAGACGTTAAGCATGGTGCACTAAACTATCAAGTAGTCATCATATTGAGCAAGGCAAACGTTCATAACGTCTGCATTTGCTCCTGCAATAGGCCTGTCACCTAGCGGTGCATCAAGGACATAATTCTTCTGTGCAGCAATGAGGATAATCCTCAGATCACGGATCCAATCCGCATCATTGCTACTAACATCTTTCAACTTAGTTTTCTCTAGGAACATATATAAAACATAGGGAAGCAACAACGTGAGCTATTGATCTACAACATAGATATGCTAATACTACCAGGACTAAGTTCATGATAAATTAAAGTTCAATTAATCATATTACTTAAGAACTCCCACTTAGATAGACATCCCTCTAATCCTCTAAGTGATCACGTGATCCAAATCAACTAAACCATAACCGATCATCACTTGAAATGGAGTAGCTTTCAATGGTGAACATCATTATGTTGATCATATCTACTATATGATTGATGCTCGACCTTTCGGTCTCAGTGTTCCGAGGCCATATCTGCATATGCTAGGCTCGTCAAGTTTAAACTGAGTATTCCGCGTGTGCAAAACTGGCTTGCACCCGTTGTAGATGGACGAGAGCTTATCACACCGATCATCACGTGGTGTCTGGGCACGACGAACTTTGGCAATGGTGCATACTCAGGGAGAACACTTTTATCTTGAAATTTAGTGAGAGATCATCTTATAATGCTACCGTCAATCAAAGCAAGATAAGATGCATAAAAGATAAACATCACATGCAATCGATATAAGTGATATGATATGGCCATCATCATCTTGTGCTTGTGATCTCCATCTCCGAAGCACCGTCATGATCACCATTATCACCGGCGCGACACCTTGATCTCCATGTAGCATCATTGCCGTCTCGCCAATCTTATGCTTCTGCGACTATCGCTACCGCTTAGTGATAAAGTAAAGCATTACAGGGCGATTGCATTGCATATAATAAAGCGACAACCATATGGCTCCTGCCAGTTGCCGATAACTCCGTTACAAAACATGATCATCTCATACAATAAAATGTAGCATCATGTCTTGACCATATCACATCACAACATGCCCTGCAAAAACAAGTTAGACGTCCTCTACTTTGTTGTTGCAAGTTTTACGTGGCTGCTACGGGCTTAGCAAGAATCATTCTTACCTACGCATCAAAACCACAACGATAGTTTGTCAAGTTGGTGCTGTTTTAACCTTCACAAGGGCCGGGCGTAGCCACACTCGGTTCAACTAAAGTTGGAGAAACTGACACCCGCTGGCCACATGTGTGCAAAGCACGTCGGTAGAACCAGTCTCGCGTAAGCGTACGCGTAATGTCGGTCCGGGCCGCTTCATCCAACAATACTGCCGAACCAAAGTATGACATGCTGGTAAGCAGTATGACTTATATCGCCCACAACTCACTTGTGTTCTAATCGTGCATATGACATCTACGCATAAATTATGGCTCGGATGCCACTGTTGGGGAACGTAGTAATTTCAAAAAAATTCCTACGCACACGCAAGATCATGGTGATGCATAGCAACGAGAGGGGAGAGTGTTGTCCACGTGCCCTCGTAAGACCGAAAGCGAAGCGTTAGCACAACGTGGTTGATGTAGTCCCTCGTCTTCACGATCCGACCGATCAAGTACCGAGCATACGACACCTCCGAGTTCAGCACACGTTCAGCTGATGGCGTCCCTCGAACTCCGATCCGGCCGAGTGTTGAGGAGAGTTTCGTCGAGATGACGGCGTGGTGGCGATGATGATGTTCTACCGACGCAGGCTTCGCCTAAGCACCGCTACAGTATTATCAAGGTGGACTATGGTGGAGGGGGGCACCGCACACGGCTAAAAGATCAAACGATCAATTGTTGTGTCTATGGGGTGCCCCCTGCCCCCGTATATAAAGGAGCAAGGGAGGAGGAGGCCGGCCCTAGGAGGGGCGCGCCAAGGGAGTAGGATTCCTACTCCTATTTCGAGTAGGTTTCCTCCTTTCCTAGTCCACCTAGGAGAAGGGGGGAAAGGGGGGAAGAGAAGAAGGAAGGGAGAGGGGGGCCGCGCACCAAACCCTTGTCCAATTTGGACTGGGCGTGGAGGAGCGCGCACCACCTCCTAGCTGCTGCCTCTCCTTCCCACTAAGGCCCATTAAGGCCCAATACTTCTTTCCCGTATTCCCGTAACTCCCCGGTACTCCGAAAAATACCCGAAGCACTCAGAACCTTTCCGATGTCCGAATATAGTTGTCCAATATATCGATATTTACGTCTCGACCATTTCGAGACTCCTCGTCATGTCCCAGATCTCATCGCCAAACTACCTTCGGTACATCAAAACACATAAACTCATAATATAACCGTCATCGAACTTTAAGCGTGCGACCCTACGGGTTCGAGAACTATGTAGACATGACCGAGACACGTCTCCGGTCAATAACCAATAGCGGAACCTCGATGTTGATATTGGCTCCCACATATTCTACGAAGATCTTTATCGGTCAAACCGCATAACAACATACGTTGTTCCCTTTGTCATCGGTATGTTACTTGCCCGAGATTCGATCGTCGGTATCTCAATACCTAGTTCAATCTCGTTACCGGCAAGTCTCTTTACTCGTTCCGTAATACATCATCCCGCAACTAACTCACGAGTTGCAATGCTTGCAAGGCTTAAGTGATGTGCATTACCGAGTGGGCCCAGAGATACCTCTCCGACAATTGGAGTGACAAATCCTAATCTCGAAATACGCCAACCCAACAAGTACCTTTGGAGACACCTGTAGAGCACCTTTATAATCACCCAGTTATGTTGTGACGTTTTGTAGCACACAAAGTGTTCCTCCGGTAAACGAGAGTTGCATAATCTCATAGTCATAGGAACATGTATAAGTCATGAAGAAAGCAATAGCAGAATACTCAACGATCATGTGCTAAGCTAACAGAATGGGTCAAGTCAATCACATCATTCTCCTAATGATGTGACCCTGTTCACAAGTATCAAACTATTCATAATCAAGTGATTCCAAAAGTCCACCCGCATGGAGTTTCTTTATGCGCTTTACACCAATATGACCTAAACGGCAGTGCCACAAATATGTTGCACTATGATTATCAACTTTGCATCTTTTGGCATCAATATTATGAATATGTGTATCCCTACGATTGAGATTCAATAAACCATTCACATTGGGTGTATGACCATAGAAGGTTTTATTCATGTAGACAGAACAATAATTATTCTTTTATTTAAATGAATAATCGTATTGCAATAAACATGATCTAATCATATTCATGCTAAACGCAAACACCAAATAATATTTATTTAGGTTCAATACTAATCCCGAAGGTAGAGGGAGTGTGCGATGGTGATCGTATCAACCTTGGATCACTTCCAACACACATCGTTACCTCGCCCTTAACTAGTCTCTATTCATTCTGCAACTCCTGTTTCGAGTTACTAATCTTAGCAACTGAACCGGTATCAAATACCCAGGGGCTACTACAAACACTAGTAAGGTACACATCAACAACATGTATATCAAATATACCTTTGTTCACTTTGCCATCCTTCTTATCCGCCAAGTACTTGGGGCAGTATCGCTTCCAGTGACTAGTCCCTTTGCAGCAGAATCACTAAGTTTCAGGCTTGGGTCCAGCTTTGGGCTTCTTCCCGGGAGTGGCAACTTGCTTGCCATTCTTCTTGAAGTTCCCCTTCTTTCCCTTGCCCTTTTTCCTGAAACTAGTGGTCTTGTTAACCATCAACACTTGATGCCCCTTCTTTATTTCTACCTCCTCATCTTTGAGTATTGTGAAGAGCTCGGGAATTGTCTTATCCATCCCTTGCATATTATAGTTCATCACGAAGTTATAGTAGCTTGGTGATAGTCACTAGAGAACTCTGTCAATCACTATCTTATCTGGAAGATTAACTCCCACTTGATTCAAGTGATTGTAGTACCCAGACATTCTGAACACATGCTCACTCGCTGAGCTATTCTCCTCCATCTTGTAAGCAAAGTACTTCTCAGAGGTCTCATACCTCTTGACACGGGCATGAATCTGAAATACCAATTTCAACTCTTGGAACATCTCATATGCTCTGTGGCGTTCAAAACATTTTTGAAGTCTCGGTTCTAAGACATAAAGCATGGCGCACTAAACTATTAAGTAGTTATCATATTGAGCTTGACAAATGTTCATAACATCTACATCTGCTCCTGCAATAGGTCTGTCAACTAGCGGTGCATTAATGACATAATTCTTCTATGCAACAATGAGGATAATCCTCAGATCATAGACACAGTCCGCTTCATTGCTAATATCATCTTTCAACTTAGTTTTCTCTAGGAACATATCAAAAAATATAAGATCAAAAAATATAAGGGAGCTAAATCGCGAGCTATTGATCTACAACATAGATATGCAAAACTATAAGACTAAGTTCATGATAAATTAAGTTCAATTAATCAAATTACTAAAGAACACCCACTTAAATAGACATCCCTCAAGTCATCTAAGTGACACGTGATCCAAATCAACTAACCCATGTCCGATCATCACGTGAGATTGGGTAGTCATCAATGGTGAACATCTCTATGTTGATCATATCTACTATATGACTCACGTTCGAACTTTTGGTGTCCAGTGTTCCGAGGCCATGTCTGTACATGCTAGGCTCGTCAAGTTTAACCCAAGTATTCTACACGTGTAAAACTGTCTTACACCCGTTGTATGTGAACGTAGAGTCTATCACACCCGATCATCACGTGGAGTCTCGAAACGAAGAACTGTAGCAACGGTGCATACTCAGGGAGAACACTTTTACCTTGAAATTTAGTGAAGGGATCATCTTATAATGCTAATGCCGTTCAAAGCAAAATAAGATGCATAAAAGATAAACATCACATGCAACCAAAATATGTGACATGATATGTCCATCGTCATCTTGTGCTTTTGATCTCCATCTTCAAAGCAACGTCATGATCTCCATCGTCACCAGCTCGACAACTTGATCTCCATCGTAGCGTTGTTGCGTCGAGGTTGTCACACCAACTATTGCTTCTACATCTATCACTAACGCATAGTGATAAAGTAAAGCAATTACATGGCGCTTGCATTTCATGCAATAAAGAGACAACCCTAAGGCTCCTGCCGGTTGTCGATATTACAAAACATGATCATCTCATACATCACATCATATCTTGACCATATCACTGATAACCCACAAGTATAGGGGATCGCAACAGTTTTCGAGGGTAGAGTATTCAACCCAAATTTATTGATTCGACACAAGGGGAGCCAAAGAATATTCTCAAGTATTAGCAGTTGAGTTGTCAATTCAACCACACCTGGATAACTTAGTATCTGCAGCAAAGTATTTAGTAGCAAAGTAGTATGGAAGTAACGGTAACAATAGCAAAAGTAATATTTTTGGGTTTTGTAGTGATTGTAACAATAGCAACGGAAAAGTAAATAAGCGAAGAACAATATGTGAAAAGCTCGTAGGCATTGGATTAGTGATGGAGAATTATGCCGGATGCGGTTCATCATGTAACAATCATAACATAGGGTGACACAGAACTAGCTCCAATTCATCAATGTAATGTAGGCATGTATTCCGAATATAGTCATACATGCTTATGGAAAAGAACTTGCATAACATCTTTTGTCCTACCCTCCTGTGGCAACGGGGTCCTAATGGAAACTAAGGGATATTAAGGCCTCCTTTTAATAGAGTACCGGACCAAAGGATTGGCACATAGTGAATAAAGGAACTCCTCAAACTACTGTCATCACCGGGAGTGGTCCCGATTATTGTCACTTCGGGGTTGCCGGATCATAACACATAGTAGGTGACTATAGACTTGCAAGATAGGATCAAGAACACATATATATATTCATGAAAACATAATAGGGTCAGATCTGAAATCATGGCACTCGGGCCCTAGTGACAAGCATTAAGCATGGCAAAGTCATAGCAACATCAATCTCAGAACATAGTGGATACAAGGGATCAAACCCTAACAAAAATAACTCGATTACATGATAAATATCATCCAACCCATCACTGTCCAGCAAGCCTACGATGGAATTACTCATGCACGGCGGTGAGCATCATGAAATTGGTGATGGAGGATGGTTGATGATGACGATGGCAACGGATTCCCCTCTCCGGAGCCCAGA
Source organism: Aegilops longissima (assembly GCA_021605205.1). Classification (NCBI taxonomy): domain Eukaryota; kingdom Viridiplantae; phylum Streptophyta; class Magnoliopsida; order Poales; family Poaceae; genus Aegilops; species Aegilops longissima. The sequence continues at coordinate 421,455,179 of CM038679.1, forward strand.
ACGGACTCCAGATCAGCCCTCCCAAGAGAGATTAGGGCTTGGCGGCGGCTCCGTATCATAAAACACGATTAATCTTTCTCTCTGATTTTTTCTCCCCGAACACGAATATATGGAGTTGGGGTTGAGGTCGATGGAGCTCCAGGGGGCCCATGACGCAGGGGCCGCCCCCCACCCTCATGGAAAGGGTGTGGGCCCCCTGGCCTTGATTCTTTCACCAGTTTTTTTTTATTATTTCCAAAAATAATCTCCGTGAAGTTTCAGGTCATTCTGAAAACTTTTGTTTCTGCACATAGATAACACCACGACAATTCTGCTGAAAACAGCGTCAGTCCAGGTTAGTTCCATTCAAATCATGCAAGTTAGAGTCCAAAACAAGGGCAAAAGTGTTTGGAAAAGTAGATACGACGGAGACGTATCAACTCCCCCAAGCTTAAACCTTTGCTTGTCCTCAAGCAATTTAGTTGATAAACTAAAAGTGATAAAGAAAAACTTTTACAAACTCTGTTTGCTCTTGTTGTTGTAAATATGTAAAGCCAACATTCAAGTTTTCAGCAAAGATTATGAACTAACCATATTCACAATAACACTTAGGTCTCATGTTTACTCATGTCAATGGCATAATCAACTAGCGAGCAATAATAATAAATCTCGGATGACAACACTTTCTCAAAACAATCATGATATGATATAACAAGATGGTATCTCGCTAGCCCTTTCTGAGACCGCAAAACATAAACGCAGAGCACCTTTAAAGATCAAGGACTAACTAAACATTGTAATTCATGGTAAAAGAGATCCAGTCAAAGACATACCCAATATAAATTAATAGTAATGGATGCAAATGACGGCGGTGCTCTCCAGCTGGTGCTTTTTAATAAGAAGGTGATAACTCAACATAAAAGTAAATAGATAGGCCCTTCGCAGAGGGAAGCAGGGATTTGTAGAGGTGCCAGAGCTCGATTTTAAAGCAGAGATAAATAATACTTTGAGCAACATACTTTCATTGTCAACATAACAACCGAGAGATGGCGATATATTCCATGCTACACACATTATAGGCGGTTCCCAAATAGAATGGTGAAGTTTATACTCCCCCTCCACCAACAAGCATCAATCCATGGCTTGCTCGAAACAATGAGTGCCTCCAACTAACAACAGTCCCAGGGGAGTTTTGTTTGCACTTATTTTGATTTGATTTGCATAAAGCATGGGACTGGCCATCCCGGTGACCAGCCATTTTCTCATGAGTGAGGAGCGGAGTCCACTCCTCTTGAGAATAACCCGCCTAGCATGGAAGATACAGACAGCCCTAGTTGATACACGAGCTATTCGAGCATACAAAACAGACTTTTGTTTGAAGGTTTAGAGTTTGGCACATACAAATTTAATTGGAACGACAGGTAGATACCGCATATAGGAAGGTATGGTGGAATCATATGGCATAACTTTGGGGTTTAATGGATTGGATGCACAAGTAGTATTCCCGCTTAGTACAAGTGAAGGCTAGCAAAATACTGGTAAGCGACCAACTAGAGAGCGACAACAGTCATGAACATGCATTAAAATTAATAACCCTTGGGTGCAAGCATGAGTAGGATATAATCCACCATGAACATAAATATCGTGAAGGATATGTTGATTTTGTTTCAACTACATGCGTGGACATGTGCCAAGTCAAGTCACTTGAATCATTCAAAGGAGGATACCACCCTACTATACCACATCACAACCATTTTAATAGCATGTTGGGACGCAAGGTAAACCATTATAAACTCTTAGATAATTAAGCATGGCATAAGTAACTATAATCTCTAATTGTCATTGCAAACATGTTTATTCATAATAGGCTGAATCAGGAACGATGAACTAATCATATTTACAAAAACAAGAGAGCTCGAGTTCATACCAGCTTCTCCCATCTCAATCAGTCCATCATATATCGTCATAATTGCCTTTCACTTGCATGACCGAATGATGTGAATAATAATAATAGTGCACGTGCATCGGACTAAGCTGGAATCTGCGAGCATTCAATACAAGGGAGAAGACAAAGCAATATGTTCTCTTGGTTAAATCAACAATAATGCATATAAGAGCCACTTCAACAATTTAATCATGGTCTTCTCCTATCAACCTCCAAAGAAAAGAAAAGAAAAGAAATAAAACTATTTACACGGGAAAGCTCCCAACAAGCAAAAGAAGAGCAGGAAATCTTTTTGGGTTTTCTTTTAATTATTACTACTACAACAAGAAAATAAACTAGCTAAAAGTTACTAATTTTTTTGGTTTTCTTAAGGTTTATCAAACACACAAGAAGAAAGCATAAAAAGGAAAATAAACTAGCATGGATATTTCAGTGAAAAAGTATGAGCACAGACATGTAGCAATGAGTGTGTAAACATGAATGTAATGTCGGTGAAAGATACGTACTCCCCCAAGCTTAGGCTTTTGGCCTAAGTTGGTCTATTGCCACGGCTGGCCTGGTGGATATCCAAAGTTGTAGTTGGGGTCGTACTGAGAAGAAGAAGCCTCTGATTGCCACTGGTTGGCAATCATCTCCGGATCCCACTGGTAATTAGACCGTCGTTGTGGCACCCCGACTCAGAGCGACCGGTTTACCATGCATTGCTAGCCCAGAGACCATGTCTTCTGGCAACACACAACATCTTGGTACAGAAAACAACCGCTTTATTGATGCTAGCGGATCAGAGTTTATATTACAACAGATGTCGAGGCCAAGCAGCACGCCCGGTGCAGCTGAACAATATGTACATTATTTAGTAAACATAAAAGGGCCTCGATCATAACAACTATGCGGCTGCGGAACAACGTCGTAGCGGAAACTCCATATCACAGGGACACCGATGTGGACATGATCTAGACTCGAGCAGCACTCCTTTCCAACGAGGCTTTCCTGAAATCTGGCATGACACGCCAGGTCAGTACATTGAATGTACTTGCAAGCTCACAACAAGCATAATCATAATGGCAAACAATATCATGATAATTAACCAATTAATAACAATGCAACACTATATGTCCAACATGCTGTGATCATGCTCGAACGTCACTCGGGACGGACTTACCAACCGTGATCATTCTTGGATCACAAACAAACCACCATCATGGTCTTCACAAGAGTAACTCGTGATCCTTACGGTCATCACAACCACGACCAATATTTGGTCCCGAACATCTCAATGGCCTTTCAGCCATCATCAACAGTGCAAAGTTCATAACTCAGTGTGCAAATTTTATTGAACGTTGACTCATGGTGGGACCTACTATGAGGCGTCCGTGATCGTGGACTCGGCTATCGATAGATTATAAACTCTGCAGAGGTAGCACACTGTACCCACACCACGGAACCCATGGCCTCGCACTCCCATTCGGGTGGATCGATGACATTCCGACAAAACCCTTTCATAGCCATGACACTCTCCCGACCACTCTGACCCAATCCCCAACGGGCTAGTCCTGGGTGGCCCCGTGTCTACCAAAGACACAACGACCACCGTCGTGGCCAAAACGATCCCACTCGGGGACCCGGTAGCATAATCTCAACAACGGGCACACAAGGTTATGCCTGCTTACCGGGCCAGGGTAAGCATGGCATAACCTACCCTAGTTGGAGGCACCGACCAGAGGCAATGTCAATGGACCGAATCAAGGCCTTCCCACAAAGGCAAATGTGGTTGCACTGGGAAAAACTCAATTCAGTGGCACCATGACCCAGTCAACGATATATTCAAGTTGAGTTATATTCAGGTTCAACTTAAAACGAAAATGACCGGTGTCATAGCATGCCATGAAATGCAAAACTACACATGCATCACATATTAGCGAAAATGACTGATGTCAACCATATTAACACTAAGCATAAACATCAACAACTTATATTACTTTGCTGGTCAGGGTAACTCACACTTTAACAAAAATATTTTGCAGCAAGTTTTATTATTTTCTCATGCAAGAAAATAACTTCGATTAATTTCTCATATGCATAGCAAAGATTAAACCACAAACAAATCCTAATTTCTTTACCAACCAATTTAGGTTCAAACATTCTGTAAGTCAAGTAAAATGGCTAAACAAGTACTTAACAGAATATTTTCTAGCAAATTTTACTATTTTATTTATGCAAGAAAATAACTTTAAGTAATTACTAACATGCATAACAAAATTATTTTATCATCACCACAAATAGATCTTAGCTTTGCTTTACCAACTAAGCTAGTTTCAACATACTGTAAATCAAGCATAATAACTAACAAACAATTAACAGAATATAAATAACACAATAGTTATTTAAATGCATGGATTAATCATTTCATTCAAGTAAGAAAATCATAAATATTGAAATGACACCAGGAAAATGTTGCTGTGGCTTGCCTTAGTGCAGATGAGGTTCACAAGCCTTCTGGTGATCCTCAAGACAAGCCTCACCTTCTGAAAATAATTTTAAGCACAAAAAGAAAATATCAAGAACACTTCTGAAAATCACCAGAAATTCTAAACAGCTCAGAAAAATCTCATCTTTGGTGAGCTGCTAGATTTCTTTGCAAAGAACAAAATGCAAAAAGAATCAATTCATTTGGACTTATGGTTGAAGAGTTATGGCTGTTTGAAGCGTTCTGTAACTTCAAATGAATTTGAATAAAAATAAACAAACTGAGGGGGGTGACATCGAAGGTGTAAACCCCAGGGGCGCCACCACTCGTACCGCTTCACGCGCGTACAGAGTGGCTGACTAGCGGGCCCCGCTAGTCAGGTGAGGAGGAGGGGGAGAAGGAAACAAAGAGTCGCGGCTTCGCCGGAGCTCTCGCCGGCGACGAGGGCTCCTTGGCCAAAATGAGAGGGAGGTGAAGGAAATATGCCATAGAGGCAACAATAAAGTTATTATTTATTTCCTTAATATCATGATAAATGTTTATTATTCATGCTAGAATTGTATTAACCGGAAACATAATACATGTGTGAATACATAGACAAACAGTAGGTCACTAGTATGCCTCTACTTGACTAGCTCGTTGATCAAAGATGGTTAAGTTTCCTAGCCATTGACATGGGTTGTCATTTGATTAACGGGATCACATCATTAGGAGAATGATGTGATTGACATGACCCATTCTGTTGGCATAGCACCCGATCGTTTAGTATGTTGCTATTGCTTTCTTCATGACTTATACATGTTCCTATGACTATGAGATTATGCAACTCCCATTTACTGGAGGAACACTTTGTGTGCTACCAAGCGTCAGCAATGAATGGGTGATTATAAAGGTGCTCTACAGGTGTCTCTGAAGGTACTTGTTGGGTTGGCCTATTTCGAGATTAGGATTTGTCACTCTGATTGTCGGAGAGGTATCTCTGGGCCCTCTCAGTAATGCACATCACTTAAGCCTTGCAAGCATTGCAACTAATGAGTTAGTTGCGGGATGATGTATTGCGGAACGAGTAAAGAGACTTGCCAGTAACGAGATTGAACTAGGTATTGAGATACCGATGATTGAATCTCGGGCGAGTAACATACCGATGACAAAGGCAACAACGTATGTTGTTATGCGGTCTGACTGATAAAGATCTTCGTAGAATATGTGGGAGCCAATATGAGCATCCAGGTTCCGCTATTGGTTATTGACCGGAGACGTGTCTCGGTCATGTCTACATAGTTCTCGAACCCGTAGGGTCCGCACGCTTAACGTTTCGATGACACTTATATTATGAGTTTATATTTTTTGATGTACCAAAGGTTGTTCGGAGTCCCGGATGTGATCACGGACATGACGAGGAGTCTCGAAATGGTCAAGACATGAAGATTGATATATTGGAAGCCTATGTTTGGATATCGGAAGTGTTCGGGTGAAATCGGGATTTTCTGGGAGTACGGAAGGGTTACCGAAACCCCGGGGTTATTGGGCCTTAATGGGCCTTTGCGGAGAAGAGGAGGCGGCGAGGGCTGGGCGCGCGCCCCCCTAGTCCGAGTAGGACAAGGAGAGGCGGCGCCCCCCTTCCTTCCTCTCTCCTCCTTCCCCCAAGTCCTAATCCAACTAGAAAGGGGAGTCCTACTCCGGTGGGAGTAGGACTCCTCTGGTAGCGCCCTCTAGGCCGGCCGCACCTTCTCCCTTGCTCCTTTATATACGGAGCAGGGGCACCCTAGAGACAACAATTGATCGTTTGATCTTTTAGCCGTGTCTGGTGCCCCCTCCACCATAGTCCACCTCGATAATCTCAGAGTGCTTAGGCGAAGCCCTGCGTCGGCAGAACGTCATCATCGTCACCACGCCGTAGTGCTGACGAAACTTTCCCTCAACACTCGGTTGGATCGGAGTTCTAGGGACGTCATCGGGCTGAATGTGTGCTGAACTCGGAGGTGTCGTGCGTTCGATACTTGATCGGTCGGATCATGAAGATGTACGACTACATCAACCGCGTTGTGCTAACGCTTCCGCTTTCGGTCTACGAGGGTACATGGACAACACTCTCCCCTCTCGTTGCTATGCATCACCATGATCTTGCGTGTGCATAGGAAATTTTTTGAAATTACTACGTTCCCCAACAGGAGGGCTGGAGAGAGGGGATGGAGGCGCACCTGCCCGTACCCGTAGCGTAGCTAGGGGTGGTCGGACGGCGTCGGAATCGACCTCGCAAGCGGAGGCAGAACGCGGTGGTCGCCGGAGATGAGGAAGACAGCGAGCAAAGGCAACTCCAGGGGCTCCAGGGGGACGGGATGGCTTCCCCGGAGATAGGCGGAGGCCCTGGAAGGGTCGCCCTGGCCTGGGAGGGGCTGGAGCTACCGCGACGACCAGAGGGGATCGCCGGCGAGCTCGAGCTCGAGGACGGCGGCCCGCCGCCTGCCCGACCGGGCTACGGTTTCCTACGCGCTTGTGGGGTGTGTGGGAGTGGTGGATGGTTCTCGAGGAGGCTGGGGGCGGCTCCTTTCATAGGCTCGCAGAGAGGGGGGGTTTGGGCTCCGCCGATGGACACCTATCCAGGGCGCCCGACAACGAGCGGCGTTAGTGAGACGGGGAGAAGGCGATGCAGCTCACGCTGCGACTATTGGCGAATGGGGACGAGCACAGGAACGAGGAGAAGACGATGAGCACAGTGCACACCGCACTGTTGGGTTGGCCGGACCGTGCTCGTGCTCGCTGCGGCGAGCTCCGGCATCGGCGAGCGCCAGAGGGAAGTTAATGGCGTTGAGACGAGGATGGTGGCGAAGTTTGGCACGCTCGGGCAGACGGGGGAAGCGAGCACGCGCGAACAGAGCGCTCGGCGGCACTCAGAGCACGTCGACACGCAGGCATGACATGGTGAACACGCGTGGTCACCGCGCGAACTCTTCCTCAGGCCAGCCACGTCCAAAAATCATGTTTGGCATGTTGTTCGTGGTGGTTTTGAAGTTTACCACGCTTTGGTTTGGATCCAGGTGCAGTAGAGGAGTTTTTACATGCCAAGTAAGTTTCTGGTCAGTAACTTTGAGAGGTTATTGAGGTCAAATGGCTGGGAGTTGGGGGCTGTGCTTTGGAGGTTAGCCATGATCTACTAAGGTGAAGATGCACAAGAAAAACCAGGCACAATGGAGCAAGTAAAATGGTAGTTGCTGTAGAAACCACAATTTCTGTCCAGAACAGAAAATATTTTATGTAGCAAAGATATTCCAAAAATTGATGAAATATTTTTTCTCAGGAAGGTGCCCTAGGTTTCAAAGAATACTTGTGAATTATCTCAGATTTTTCTGGGCCATAAAAATTGGGGTTGCTTTGGAGCATATTGAACTAGCTAAGGTTTTTGAGAGAAAAATGAATATTTTTCATTTAAGAAAAATATTCCAAAGATTATTTTGGGGTGGATCAGAAGTAGAATGATGATTAGGGAGGGAAATGAAGCACTTGGGTGAAAGCCAAGGGCACCCAAGTGTTTAAGTCCATATGAAAAGATTCAAAAACTCCAAATTTCAAATTGACTCCAAATGAAAATCAAGCAAATGAGAGAGGGCAAAAACCAGGTTGTCACAGTCGTGGAGGATCAATTGTGGTTCCGGCTTTGGCTCTGTGGCTGATGTAGGGTTCCGGTACGCTTGGATGGTAGCTAGCGGAATGAGATATTGACCTTCAGATAAATCAAACAAGGAAGGAGCAGGCAAGGTAATAGTCTCAGGGTGACTTTTATCAAACAACAATTTATATTTAAGAGCCCTTTCACTATTCTTAACAATAAAATCATGCGCTGCCATACTCTTATAATCTAGATAAATAGTAGGCAACAATTTTTCTTCTTTCTCATAGTGCCTAATAGGTATGTTACAGTATGCAGCGAGGCGTGAGGCGAAGATGCCTCCCAAGATGGGGCCCTTTGTACGGTTAAGATTTAACCGCTTTGCAACAATAGCATACTAAATGTATCATCACGAAACAAGGCATGGCACAAAATAATAATATCGGGGACACTCAGGTTTCCACAGTTTCCGCGACCAATTAAGCATTTACTAGCAAATATAGCAAAGTAACGTAGAACAGGAAAATGTATGCTAGTGATTCGTGCGTCGGAAACCTTCCTCGTTTCCCCTACAACAATTGTATCAATAAACCCCTCCACATCGTTACTATGTGGTTCCTCTATGAAACCCTGAAAAGGTAACTTACAAACCTCACAGAATTCACGAAGGGTCATCTCCTTATACTCATCATATAAATAGAAATCCACCGTAGGTGGTGACCTCCTAGAATGGAAATGAAAATTTTGCACAAATGTATTGGTGAGTAAGAGATACTGTTCGCGTTGGTCGCGGAGGAAGTCGGTGAGGCCTGCATTCTCAGCCAACTCATAGAAAATATCATAAATCCCGGCTGCTCTCAAGAAATCGTCGCAAGGCCATTCACATGGCCGAACCTCCGTGGTGCGAGGCAGATTATATTTGGGCCTCTCCGCTTCTTCACTTTGCTTATCCTTCGAGCTTCGGCTCGAAGAGCCCCTCAAAAATATCTTCATCATTTTCTGAAAATTTCTGAAATTTTTAGTAACTTCAAATAAAAGTGAACCAAGATCAACAAAAATTGATAGCAACTACTCCTACAAGTGCCTAGAGACTATATCATGCATTAGAACTACTTGGAACCATATATATTTGACATGCAAGCTCAAGAACATGGTCACCTAGGCAGCACAAATTTGCAATGAATAAAGCACTAGAACAAAAACTAATTGGACCAATGGAGGAGTCACATACCAAGGAACAATCCCCCAAAGCAGTTTTGTGAGAGGTGCTTTGAGCAAGGAGATCGAAAATCGCAGCAAAATGAGCTAGAACTCATGCTTGAGCTGGTTGGTGATTTTTTGGGAGGAAGAAGGAGTGTGTGGGTGCAGGAATAAGTGGAGGGGAGCCACCATGGGCCCACGAGGCAGGGGGCGCGCCCAGGGGGGTGGGTGCACCCTGGACCCTCGTGCCCAGGTGCTTGCTCCCCTGCTGTGTTCTCAGTGCCAAATATTCTCAAATATTTCAGAAAAAATCATATTAAATTGGCAGGGCATTTGGAGAACTTTTATTTCCGGGGTATTTTTATATTGCACGGATAATTCAGAAAACAGACAGAAAAATACTATTTTTACTTTATTTCAACTAAATAACAGAAAGTAAACGGAGGGTACAGAAGGTTGTGCCTTCTAGTTTCATCCATCTCATGCTCATCAAAAGGAATCCACTAACAAGGTTGATCAAGTCTTGTTAACAAACTCATTTCAAATAACATGGAACCGGAGAAATTTCGAATAACACTATGTTACCTCAACGGGGATATGCACATCCCCAATAATAAGAATATCATATCTCTTTTTGACAGTAGGAAGAGGAAATTCAAAACCTCCAAAAATAATCGATGGAATTTTTCCAATGGAATTGATACTGTGGACTTAAGGTTGTTTCCTGGGAAAGTGTACCGTATGCTCATTACCATTAACATGAAAAGGGACATTGCCTTTGTTGCAATCAATAACAGCCCCTGCAGTATTCAAAAAGGGTCTTCCAAGAATAATGGATATACTATCGTCCTTGGGAATATCAAGAATAACAAAGTCCGTTAAAATAGTAACGGTTGCAACTACAACAGGCACATCCTCACAAATACCGACATGTATAGCAGTTGATTTATCGGCCATTTGCAAAGATATTTCAGTAGGTGTCAAATTATTCAAATCCAGTCTACGATATAAAGAGGGGCATAACACTAACACCGGCTCCAAGATCACATAAAGCAGTTTTAACATAGTTACTTCTAAGGGAGCATGGTATAGTTGGTACTCCTGGATCTCCCAGTTTCTTTGGTATTCCACCCTTAAAAGTATAATTAGCAAGCATGGTGGAAATTTCAGTTTCTGGTATCTTTTTTTTATTAGTAACAATTTCTTTCATATACTTAGCATAAGGATTCATTTTGAGCATATCAGTCAAAGGCATACACAAGAAGATAGGTCTAATCATTTCAGCAAAGCGCTCAAAATCCTCATCATCTTTTTTCTTGGATGGTTTAGGAGGAAAAGGCATGGGTTTCTGAACCCATGGTTCTCTTTCTTTACCGTGCTTCCTAGCAACAAAGTCTCTCTTATCATAACGTTGATTCTTTGATTGTGGGTTATCAAGATCAACAGCAGGTTCAATTTCTACATCGTTGTCATTACTAGGTTGAGCATCAACATGAACATTATCATTAACATTATCACTAGGTTCATGTTCATCGCCAGATTGTGTTTCAGCATCAGAAATAGAAATATCATTTGGATTCTCAAGTGGTTCAGCAATAGGTTCACTAGAAGCATGCAAAGTCCTATCATTTTTCTTTTTCTTCTTTTTAGAAGGACTAGGTGCATCTATATTATTTCTCTGAGAATCTTGCTCAATTCTCTTAGGATGGCCTTCAGGATACAAAGGTTCCTGAGTCATCCTACCAGTTCTAGTAGCCACTCTAACAGCATAGTCATTATTCTTACTATTCAATTCATTGAGCAAATCATTCTGAGCTTTAAGTACTTGTTCTACTTGAGTGGTAACCATAGAAGCATGTTTACTAATGAGTTTAAGTTCACTTTTAACTCTAGACATATAATCACCCAAGTGTTCAATCATATAAGCATTTTGTTTTAATTGTCTACCAAAATAAGCATTGAAGTCTTCTTGCTTAACCATAAAGTTATCAAACTCATCCAAACATTGGCTAGCAAACTTAGTAGGAGGAATTTCACCTTTATCATATCTATAGAGAGAATTTACCTTTACTACCTGTGTCGGGTTATCAAGACCATGTGTTTCTTCAATAGGTGATGAATTAAGATCATATATTTCTTCAACAGGCGGTAAATTAAGACCATGTATTTCTTCAATAGGTGGTAAATTCTTAACATCTTTAGCTTTAATACCCTTTTCTTTCATAGATTTCTGTAGAACACCCCTTTTCTTCGGAGTAGGTTTAGGAATAGGCTCAGGAGTTGGCTCAGGAAGTGTCCAATTATTTTCATTGGTCAACATATTATTCAATAGAATTTCAGCTTCATATGGTGCTCTTTTTCTGAAAACAGAACCAGCACAACTATCCAGGTAGTCTCTGGAAGCATCGGTTAGTCCATTATAAAAGATATCAAGTATTTCATTTTTCTTAAGAGGATAATCAGGCAAAGCATTAAGTAATTGGAGAAGCCTCCCCCAAGCTTGTGGGTGACTCTCTTCTTCAATTTGCACAAAATTATATATTTCCCTTAAAGCAGCTTGTTTCTTATGAGCAGGGAAATATTTAGCAGAGAAGTAGTAAATCATATCCTGGGGACTATGCACACAACCAGGATCAAGAGAATTAAACCATATCTTAGCATCACCCTTTAATGAGAACGGAAATATTTTAAGGATATAAAAGTAGGGGGTCTCTCATCATTAGTGAACAGGGTGGCTATATCATTTAATTTAGTAAGATGTGCCACAATAGTTTCAGATTCATAGCCATAGAAAGGATCAGATTCAACCAAAGAAATTATATCAGGATCAATAGAGAATTCATAATCCTTATCAGTAAAAAATATAGGTGAAGTAGCATAAGCATGATCATATTTCATTCTAGCATTCAGAGTTTTTTGTTTAAGCTTAGCTAATAATTTCTTAAGATCACTTCTATCATTGCAAGCAAGAAAGTCTCTAGCAGTTTCTTCATCCATAACATAGCCCTCAGGCACAAAAGGCAATTCATATTTAGGGGGAGAATCTTCATCATCACTTTCATCAATATTATCAGTTTCAATAATTTCATTCTCTCTAGCCCTAGCAAGTTGTTCATCAAGAAATTCACCTAGTGGCACAATAGTATCAAGCATAGAAGTAGTTTCATCATAAGTATCATGCATAGCAGAAGTGGCATCATCAATAACATGTGACATATCAAAATTAATAGCAGAAGCAGGTTTAGGTGTCGCAAGCTTACTCAAAACAGAAGGTGAATCAAGTGCAGAGATAGATGACAGTTCCTTTCCTCCCCTCGTAGTTGAGGGATAAATTTTTGTTTTCGTGTCTTTCAAGTTCTTCATAGTGACCAGCAGATATAAATCCCAAGTGACTCAAAGAATAGAGCTATGCTCCCCGACAACGGCGCCAGAAAATAGTCTTGATAACCCACAAGTATAGGGGATCGCAATAGTTTTCGAGGGTAGAGTATCAACCCAAATTTATTGATTCGACACAAGGGGAGCCAAAGAATATTCTCAAGTATTAGCAGTTGAGTTGTCAATTCAACCACACCTGGATAACTTAGTATCTGCAGCAAAGTATTTATTAGCAAAGTAGTATGGAAGTAACGATACTTGATAGCAAAAGTAATATTTTTGGGTTTTGTAGTGATTATAACAAGAGTAACGGAAAAGTAAATAAGCGAAGAACAATATGTGAAAAGCTCGTAGGCATTGGATCGGTGATGGAGAATTATGCGGATGCGGTTCATCATGTAACAATCATAACATAGGGTGACACAGAACTAGCTCCAATTCATCAATGTAATGTAGGCATGTATTCCGAATATAGTCATACGTGCTTATGGAAAAGAACTTGCATAACATCTTTTGTCCTACCCTCCCGTGGCAGCAGGGTCCTAATGGAAACTAAGGGATATTAAGGCCTCCTTTTAATAGAGTACCGGACCAAAGCATTAGCACATAGTGAATACATGAACTCCTCAAACTACGGTCATCACCGGGAGTGGTCCCGATTATTGTCACTTCAGGGTTGCCGGATCATAACACATAGTAGGTGACTGTAGACTTGCAAGATAGGATCAAGACACACACACACACACACACACACACACACACACACACACACACACACACACACACACATATATATATATTCATGAAAACATAATAGGTTCAGATCTGAAATCATGGCACTCGGGCCCTAGTGACAAGCATTAAGCATGGCAAAGTCATAGCAACATCAATCTCAGAACATAGTGGATACTAGGGATCAAACCCTAACAAAACTAACTTGATTACATGATAAATCTCATCCAACCCATCACCGTCCAGCAAGCCTACGATGGAATTACTCACGCACGGCGGTGAGCATCATGAAATTGGTGATGGAGGATGGTTGATGATGACGATGGCGACAGATTCCCCTCTCTGGAGCCCCGAACGGACTCCAGATCAGCCATCCCGAGAGAGATTAGGGCTTGGCGGCGGCTCCATATCGTAAAACGCGGTGAATCTTTCTCTCTGGTTTTTTTCTCCCCGAACATGAATATATGGAGTTGGAGTTGAGGTCGGTGGAGCTCCAAGGAGCCCACGAGGCAGGGGGAGCGCCCAGGGGGCAGGCGCGCCCCCCACCCTCATGGAAAGGGTGTGGGCCCCCTGGCCTTGATTCTTTTATCAGTATTTTTTTATTATTTCCAAAAATAATCTCCGTGAAGTTTCAGGTCATTTCGAGAACTTTTGTTTCTGCACATAAATAACACCATGGCAATTCTGCTGAAAACAGCATCAGTCCGGGTTAGTTCCATTCAAATCATGCAAGTTAGAGTCCAAAACAAGGGCAAAAGTGTATGGAAAAGTAGATACGACGGAGACGTATCAATCACATCACAACATGCCCTGCAAAAACAAGTTAGACATCCTCTACTTTGTTGTTGCAAGTTTTACGTGTCTGCTGCGTGCTTCTAGCAAGAACTGTTCTTACATACGCAAAAAACCACAATGGTGTTTCGTCAAGTTTTCTGTTTTAACCTTCTTCAAGGACCGGCCGTAGTCAAATTCGATTCAACTAAAGTAGGAGAAACAGACACCCGCCAGCCACCTTTATGCAAAACTAGTTGCATGTCAGTCGGTGGAACTGGTCTCATGTGCGTGGACATGTAAGTTTGGTCCGGGCTATTGGGGAACATAGCATGCAATTTCAAAATTTTCCTATGATCACGCAAGATCTATCTAGGAGATGCATAGCAACGAGAGGGGGTGAGTGTGTCCACGTACCCTCGTAGACCGAAAGCGGAAGCGTTAGCTTAACGCGGTTGATGTAGTCGAACGTCTTCACGATCCAATCGATCAAGCACCGAACATACGACACCTCCAAGTTCTGCACACGTTCAGCTTGATGACGTCCCTCGAACTCTTGATCCAGCAAAGTGTCAAGGCATAGTTTCATCAGCACGACGGCGTGGTGACGGTGATGGTGATGTGATCTGCGCAGGACTTCTCCTAAGCACTACAACAATATGACCGGAGGAGTAAACAGTGGAGGGGGGCACCGCGCACGGCTAAGAAACAATTGATGTGTTTTGGGTGCCCCCCTGCCCCCGTATATAGAGGAGGAGGGGAGGAGGCTGGCCCTAGGGGGCGTGCCAAGTTGGGGGAAACCCACTAGGACTCCTAGTCCTAGTCGGCCCCCTTCCTTCTTTCGGAGGGGGAAAGGGGGAAGGAGAGGGAGAGCAAGAAGGAAAGGGGGGCCACGCCCACTCCCCTTCTCCAATTCGGACTCCCCATGGGGGGGTGCGCCACCCCTTGTGGGCTGCCCACGAGGAGACTCTCCCTATGGCCCATGTGGCCCATTATTTTCCCCGGTGGGTTCTGGTAACCCCTCGGTTCTCCGATAAATATCTGAAACACTCTGAAACCATTCCGGTGTCCGAATACTATCATCCAATAAATCAATGTTTACCTCTCGACCATTTCGAGACTCCTCGTCATGTCCGTGATCTCATTCGGGACTCTAAACAATCTTCGGTCACCAAAACACATAACTCATAATACAAATCAACATCGAACGTCAAGCGTGCAGACCCTACTGGTTCGAGAACTATGTAGACATGACCAAGACACATCTCCGATCAATAACCAACAGCGGAACCTGGATGCTCATATTGGTTTCTACATATTCTACGAAGATCTTTATCGGTCAAACCGTAATGACAACATATGTCATTCCCTTTGTCATCGGTATGTTACTTGCCCGAGATTCGATCGTCGGTATCTTCATACCTAGTTCAATCTCGTTACCGGCAAGTCTCTTTACTCGTTCTGTAATGCATCATCTCGTAACTAACTTATTTGTCACATTGCCTGCAAGGCTTGTGAAAGTGCGTTATATCGACTAGAGGGGGGTGAATAGGCGATTTTTATGAATTCTTCAATGAGGAATTATCCTGTGAGGAAATTCCTAAGTGAAGAACTACTTGCAGCGGAATAAGTACTCAGAAGTAAGCATAAGAGAATGCGGACATGGTCATCATGATGAAATGAAGACAATCAAAGAGTATGAAAGCGTAAACACAGGATAGCACAAGATGAAGACAAAGCAGATCAAGAAATTGAGCGAGGAAATTGAGAAAGTCTTGATCAAAGTCTTCAAACACAGATATGAATGAACACTCAACGCAAGAATGAGGAAATGAAAGGGTTGAGGAAATAGAACCCATAAGGTTGGTGAAGACAATGATTTGGTAGACCAGTTCCAACTGCTGTCTCGGTTGTACGTCTGGTTGGAGCGGGTGAGTATTTAAACTCGAGGACACACAGTCCGGACACCCGATCGGCCGAGCACGCAGCTCGGGACACCAAGTCCTCACCGTATTCTCCTTGAACTAAGGTCACACAGACCTCGTCCAATCACTTGTGGTAAGTCTTCAGGCGACTTCCAAACCTTCACAGACTTGGTCACTCGGTGATCCACAATTCCTCTTGGATGCTCTAGACCATGACGCCTAACCGTCTGGAAGAAGCACAGTCTTCAAAGGTAACAAGTGTCGGATCCACGCAGGATCAATCTCTTCAGTGATGCTCAATCACTTTGGGTTTGTAGGGGTTTGGTTTTTGGGTTTTTCCTCACTCGATGACTTTCACTCAAAGTCCTCGGAGGATGGGTTGCTCTCAAATGACAAGTGTCAAGTTCTCTCGGAGCAGCCAACCAGCTAGTGGTTGTAGGGGGCGGCTATTTATAGCCTAGGGAGCAGCCCGACATGATAAGACATAAATGCCCTTCAATGATATGACCGTTAGGTGGATAAGATATTTTGGGACAGTGGCGCAAGAAGACAAGAACGGTCGGAAATTTGACTTTCAAATTCCTCGGGGCTATCATGTTCCTCCTTTGTGTAGACAATCCTTTGGCGAATTCCTAACTCCTCGGTCGAACAAATTCCTCGAGACCGGAAGAACTTCGTCTCATCCATCAAGAAATTGACTGAATCTGTATGAGATTTCCAAAGGCTTCACTCGAAGGGATTGGTAGGTGTAGGATTTTGAGTTGAGCATCACATGGAAATTTTTCCTTAGTATTTCCTCGACCCCCTTTAATAGTACGGTGTTTCCTATGACTCAAGAAAGAGAAAACGAAACTACGAAAACAAAAGTCTTCATGCTTCATGTTCCTTAAAAGAATACCAAGTCTTCAAGGTCACACCAATTTCTTCACTTTCAAAGTCTTCAGAAAGTCTTCAGAATATCAAAGTCTTCAGTCAAAGAACTTAATTTTTAGGGGTCGACTTTCTCTGTAAATATCAAACTCCTCATAGACTTATAGATCTGTGCACACTCATAAACACATTAGTCCCTTAACATATAAGTCTTCAATACACCAAAATCACGAAGGGGCACTAGATGCACTTACAATCTCCCCCTTTTTGGTGATTGATGACAATATAGGTTAAGTTTTCAACGGGGATAAACATATGAAGTGTAAATACTGATATTGAGGAATTTGATTGCAAGATATAGAAGAACTCCCCCTGAAGATGTGCATAGTGAGGAATTTGCTTTTGAGGCAATGCACATTTGAAGAGTTGAATCATGGAGATCTCCCCCTATATCTTGTAATTCATACACGCATTTGACATATAGTATGAAGAATTTGAAATGCATGATGAAATATGGTGCTTGATGAAATTCAACATGCGTGCAATAACATTAATGAGGAACATGCATGCAAAATAACGCATCAAGAGAATCAGAGCTCAGTGCATCAAAAGTATCAGAGCACCATCGGGTTTAAGATTACAACTCGATCCAATAAAAGTTTCAGCAGAACGAGAGTTGTAACTTAACAAAAAATTTGCCCATATAATAGACCCGCTTGAAGACTAACTCACATTTCTCCCCCTTTGTCATCGAACGACCAAAAGGATCGAAACTGAGGACTAACGCCCCTGAAGAATTTCAAGTTGATGAAGGAGCGCCAACGTTGTTGGGGTCGGTTGTCGTAGTAGGGCCTGCCACAGTGTCGTCCAAGTCTTCATTTTCATCAGTGTCTCGTGATGAAGAATAGGAGCTGGCCACCAAGGAAGGAACTTTGACCTTCTTATATTTCTTCGGTGGAGGTGCAGACCAGTCAAAGTCTTCCTTGAGACCCATTGTCTTGAGTTCTTCCGTGTTGTAGACATTAGAAAGAACAGCCAGTGCGGTTGAAGGTTTCATGGAGGTAGTATTGGTTTTTCTTCACTGCATTGTGTGTAGAGGTCATGTTGTGAAGAATTGAACCAAACTGACGCTTGACCCATTTATGATTTCGATCCACCTTCTGATGAAGACCGAGGAGTAACTCACGATCAGTCATCACCACGGTCTTTGTGGCTTGAGGACTTTGCTTGGCTGAGGTATTGGCGGCAGAGTCATGTGTGGCGAGTCATCATTGGTGGAGTAGGATGCAGCTTTGCTAAATCGACCATCCAATGGACGAATGCCTTCATCTATCACAGCAGTTGCCTTGCCCTTGTCATCAAGCGAGGTAAATGTCCGCTTGAGGACTTCAATCGGGGCAAGTAGCTGCAGTGGTTCGAGTATCAACTTTGTAATTGAGTGAAGACCTTGTCTGATGAACCTCATAATCCATGGTGCATAAGGCTTCACTCAAAAGGTGACATAGCAATGTTTGCCAGAGTCCTCATGAAGAAATCATGGAAGTTGACGGGAACGCCATGAATGATATTGAAAAGCATATTCTTCATGATGCCAACGACTTCTTCATCATTTGAGTCGTGGCCTTTGATAGGACTCATTGTCTTCGTCAGAATCCGATAGACAGTCCGAGGCACATATAGTAATTCCTTGACGAGGAATTTGGTTCGAGGTGCCTGTCCTGGCTTCAAAGGCTTCATCAGCACTTGCATGTAGTGATTTGAAAGCTCAGGTTCATTGTAGATACAACGAGCACCATCAAGGGAGGATCGAGTGGTAGGGCACGAAGCAATTCAGATTCTTTGGTGCCTTGTAGTGAGTATTTTCGGACATCCAGTCCAACACCCATGAGTTCACATCTTGGCGTCTCCGTGATGTGCAGCGTCGCATAGAATTGAAGAATGAGTTCTTCATTCCAATCACGTATGTCGGTGCAGAAATTGAAGTCCCGCATCGTGAAGAACACCGAGGACTGGCTCAAGCTGGCAGAGATTCCATGTCCACATGAGGAATATGTGCATGATCAAGACTTTGTCTTTGTTGAAGAGCACAGAGGAATAGAAGTTGGCTTGGTGGCAGTCCGTAAACGCCTCTTCCTTATGCGAGCAGAGTCATATGGGTTGTAATCTGTGAAGAAAGCGTGCTCGCCAAAGAAGTCTTCAACCTTGAACTTTTGCTTCGTTGAGAATGGATTCTTTGGTTTTGGCAATGGAGTGTCAGTGAGTTGCATCACGACCTCTGGAATCGCAATCTCAGGTTCTTCAGGCTGAGGAATTTCTGGTTCCTCTACATGTGCGATCGAGGATCAGCAAGAAGGAGTTCATCGGCGCTAGTGGCTGGAATTTCTTCATGTCTGATGAAGTGGGATGAGTTTCTTGAGCCCATTTGAACTGTTGGTGCAGGGACCGAGGAATCTGTTGGATTGGGGTGAAGAGTGGAGAATTTGGATGCTGACTTTCCCAAAAGTCATCGTTCATCACTGGTGTTGTACTTCCAATATCCACATCTTCTTCAATCTCCTAAACACCGGCCTCTTCAGCTGTGAACTGAGGCATAGGCGAGGAAATGATTGGGGTTGAAGGGATTGCTTCAACTTCAATTTCTTCATCAATGCTCTGATGAAGCAGCAGAGTGATTTTCTTCATCAGATCCGCTTGGGATCTCATAATCTTCACCAAAAGGAACAAGGTCCTTTGATGGCATGGAGGAAATTGGAACAACATCAATGGGATTGTCAAATGAGCTGGTCATTGTCTTCATCTTCTTCGGGGCTGAAGAATTTGAAGCAGCAGATGCTTTCCTTTTCTTCATCGCAGCTTGTTCGCAGCCTTGGTCTTCTTCACATCGATGCGATGGAAGGATTGGAGTTGGTGTAGGCGCAGGAGGAGCCGAGGAATCTGGTTGAATTTCCTCGGCGAATCGATGCGATTGCCTCGACTTCTTCGATTTCTTCAGCGCACCACTAGTGGATGCCCCGCAATTTCTTCAGTGGGTGGAATGGAGTCATCAGCCTCGAACTAGCATTGTCTTGAAGAGCTTTGAACTTCATCGGTGGTCTTGGCATGTTCTTCGATTGGCTGAGTAGAGGCTCCACTGAGGAATTTCTTGTTGCGTTGGGGCTGCAACATTGGTGAACTTCTTCGTCAGGTTGACGAATCTGACTTTGGCTCCTTGCCAATCAGCATAATAGGAGTCAAATTTGTCGCTGAGGGCTTTGATGTCAGCTTGCATCTTGATAAGTTCTTCAGTTGTCATCTTGACAACATTTTTCTTCAGCAGTTTCTCCTTTCATCTTGTGATTTCTTGATCTCTCCGTCGTATCAAATTTCCATTTCTCCTCTTGGATGAAATGAGTCAAGATGTGACTTTGGCCAGTGTCAACTTGAAGTCGAGGCATAGGAGTGTTTGGGTCCTTGTGCCGAGATCAATGTAGTCTAGGATCGCTCTTGGATCCAACAAAGAGTGGCACAGTGTGCCTTTGGCTCTAGCGGCCCTTTCTTGTCGGTCTCGATGATTTCCGCAAGTTCATCATCATCAGCCTCATCATCTTGGTGGCTCTTGGAAGGCGACCTGTTTCTTCTTGGGACTTGGCCGAGGACCTCGCCCAGTGTGGCCTTAGTCTTCAGCAGAGTCGGGCGGATGAAGAATTTGGTGCAGGTGAGGAACTTTTTGAGACACCGAGGCAATGGAGATGCATGTAGTCCTTTGGCACGTGGCCAGATGCACAGGTGCTGAGGACTTTGTCGGAACTGCTGAGGACTTTGTAGGAGCTGCTGAGGACTTGGGAGGAGAAAGTGCAGCATGAGGAATTGGCCGTGAGGGCACAGCCGAGGAACTTGGCCGTGAGGGCACTGTTGTTGAAGCACTTGGCTTGTGTGCGGGCTTCTTTGCCATAGATTTTCTTGGCTTGACAGAGGCCTCGATGGCAGCAGCAGATGTGAGTCCTCATTAAATTTCCTCTCTGCCTCGTTGGCTTGTCTTGCCAATTTGGCTTGGCGCTTGGCCCATTCTTCAGGAAAGTCCTCACCACGCTTGATGCTGGTGGGGTCAGCTTCTTGACCAGGTGCCAATGGAGCCCTTGGGCATGGAGGATTGATAGAGAATTTCTTCATGTACTTTGGAGTAACATATCTGTACTCCCTCCATTCCCTTGCCCATCTCCTTTCAATCCTTTGAATGCGCACCTTGCGCTGATTTTTGTTTTGTTTGCCGAACTCGGCTTCATCAGGTGTGCAATAATCAGCATAGATTTCCTCAGAATCTCAAACGCATCATGACCTCAGCCTCTTTCCTCCTTTCGTGGCTTCTTTCCTTTCGCCATATTCTTGGTGAGGAATTTGAACAATCGAATTCTCTGAAGAAGTATGCAACTTTTCTTCGAGGAACGCTGCAAATGAGTTAAGTTGATGAGAACCTAGTGATTCAGCAGCGGACATGAGTACCTGTGAACAGAGTATAGTTGCGAGGAATTTGGAGAGGTCATATGCGTTCTCAGAAGGTTTTTCAAAAAGAACTAGTTTGAGGAATTTGACCAGATGAGCCTTGAAGAATTTCACTAAGTGATCTTTGTCTTAGGTTCCAGAGTTGTATAGATCGAGGATCCACACAATTGAGGAATCTTGAAGAAAATCATTGCTTAGAGAAACGAATCAAGAGCATATTTTGTTTGAGGTGTTCATTTGTGTGAAGATTTGAAGAATAAACACCTTTGAAGATTTTCAGGAAGGTTTGAGAATCAAAGCGAGTAATAAAAGTAACTTTTAATTACCCGAACTGAAGAACACGACGAACTGAGAAGAACAGATGGGAAGTTTGACAGGTTAGATCTTCCACGCCCTAACTCGGCGGAGGAAGACAGCTACGACGGCGGCGGAGTGAAGATTTCCGCGGTCGGCGCGAGTACGACAGCGACGAGGTCGAGGCAGTGAAGCTCTTCCTCATCAGCGACGATGGAGTAGCGGCGGCGCTAGGGTTTGAGAAGCTCGAGCGGAGTAAAGGAAGTGAGGAAGGGGAGAGGGGGTATATATAGCCACGGTGAAAAACTGTTCGCCTGAAGATTTGGGACGAACGTGCCCCTGACCCTTCTCATTCGCTTGACATGTGTCACCCACGTACTGAAAAGTGGAGATTGTGTTAGATCGTGGGTGAATAGATAAATCTATTGTGGGATGCGGAACGGTTTGAGCGGCAAAAACGAAAGTTTGGATAAGATCAGTTTTAAAGTTTCGTTCTCAATTTCTTGGTGACAAGGACACAAAGTGAAGATTTTGAACGAGTTTCAAATAGAATGCACATGAAGAATTTGTGAATAGATTGGGTTGAGTATAGCATAGAGGGGAAGGGTCGATCACATTCACTTAGCGTAAAAAGCAACTTGAAGAAATAGCCATAAGTGAATGTTGAGAGGACATAAACCCATATATATATATATAGCCAATGAAGAAAAACGACGGAAACAGTGAAGATTTTGCAAAGTTGAAGAATTTGAAAACTGAAGAATTTCAAAAACGAGGAAAAATTCAAATTGAAGATTTTCAACTTTGGTGGTGGCGTGACTCCATCAGATAAGAATGATGATTTCAAACACCGCGCATAATTGTCGAGGGTTCGAGAATCAAATTCTTCATTAATTTCTTCACACTTAGAGTGTTATTCTTCATTGATTGAAGAAAATGTTTCTTCATGTGTTGCACATCTAAGTCATCAATTTTGCATATGTGTCGGGATGTGTGTCCTTTTCAAAGAACATTCAAGATTCTAAGATATTTAGCTCACACCGCAACTTGCTAAATCTCTTCTCATCCAAGGGCTTTGTGAAGATATCGGCTAGTTTTTCTTGATCTTCACATGCTCGATGGAGATGTCGCCTTCAACACATGATCACGAAGAAAATGATGACGAATCTGAATGTGCTTTGTCTTCGAGTGCTGAACTGGGTTGTGAGCAATCTTGATGGCACTCTCATTATCACAGTAGAGAGGCACATTCTTCACGTTGATGTCGTAGTCCTTGAGAGTTTGCTTCATCCACAACAATTGAGCACAACAAGAGCCAGCAGCAATGTATTCAGCTTCCGCAGTAGACAGTGATACGCAGTTCTGTTTCTTTGAGGACCAACAGACCAAGGATCTTCCGAGGAAATGACAAGTACCAGATGTTGACTTGCGGTCCACACGATCACCGGCATAGTCGAGTCGAATATCCAATGAGATCAAAAGTAGAGCCCTTGGGGTACCATAATCCTAGTGTTGGTGTGTGAGCTAGATATCAAGAATATGCTTCATGCCTTATGGTGTGATTCCTTGGTGTAGCTTGAAATCGGGCACACATGCAAACACTAAGCATTATATCTGGCCTAGATGCACATAAGTACAATAAAGAACCAATCATGGAGCGGTATACCTTGTGATCGAAGTCAATACCATTTTCATCAATGCATAGATGGCCATTTGTGGGCATAGGAATTTTGACACCTTTGCAATCTTGCATGCCGAATTTCTTCAGGACATCTTTGAGGTATTTCTCATGAGATATGAATATGCCATTGTGTTGTTGATTTAATTTGAAGACCTAAGAAGAATTTCAACTCTCCCATCATAGACATTTGATATTCTTCACTCATCATATAGGCAAATTCATCACTATAACGTTGGTCAGTACAGCCAAAGATAATATCATCAACGTATATTTGGCACACAAACAGTTCACCATCATATGATTTAGTAAAAAGAGTAGGGTCGAGTGAACCGGGTGTGAAGCCATTCTTCACGAAGAATTCCTTCAATGTATCATACCACGCCTGTGGGGCCTGTTTGAGACCATAGAGGGCCTTGTTGAGTCTCAAGACTTTGTCGGATTCTTTGGATCTTCAAAACCTGGGGGTTGAGCAACATATACTTCTTCCTCAAGCTTACCATTGAGGAATGCACTTTTCACATCCATTTGATATAAAGTGATATTATGATGATTAGCATAAGCAAGTAATATGTGAATAGCCTCAAGTCTAGCCACAGGTGCAAAAGTTTCATCAAAATCAATTCCTTCAACATGTGTGTAGCCTTGAGCTACAAGTCGTGCCTTATTCCTCACCACAAGGCCATTTCATCTTGCTTGTTGCGGTAGATCCACTTTGTGCCAATGATATTATGCTTGCGAGGATCTGGACGTTTGACCAGTTCCGAGACATTGTTGAGCTCGAACTGATGTAATTCTTCTTGCATTGCCTGAATCCACTCAGGCTCCAGAAATGCTTCATCTACCTTAGTGGGCTCTGTGATAGAGACAAAAGCATAGTGCCCACAAAAGTTAGATAAATGTGAAGCTTTTGAGCGTGTGAGAGGACCTGGTGATTCAATGTCATCGATGATCTTGTCAACTTGCACTTCTTTTGCAACGCGAGGATGAGCTGGTTGTCGCCGAGGAATTTGATAAGCATTTTCTTGAGACCATTTCCATCAGATTATCCTCAGTGCATCACCGACGTTCTTCGTCAGACAGAATGAATTCTTCACAGATTCTTCAAGAGGAATGACATCCTCAGTTGCCTTGAACTTGATAGATTCCTCGGTGTTGGTTCATCTAACACGAAGGTAGGTGCTCTCTTTGCGAGCCATTAGTTTCATCGAACCGCACATCTACAGATCAACAATCTTGTGAAGAGCGATGTTGAAGACTCAGAGGTGTGCTAGTCCTTTCCGTAACCAAGCATAAAACCTTCATGTGCTTTTTGCAAATTTAGAATTGTGATGAGGATCTCTAATCCAGCATTTAGCATCAAGACTTTGAAATAACTCACATTGGGTTCTTGTCGTTGAGGAGTTCATAGGCAGTCTTCTTGAAGAATTTGTGAAGATATACTCTGTTGATGATGTGGCACGCGGTATCAATTGCATCAATCCAAAACAACTAGGCGTTTTGTATTCATCAAGCATAGTGCGAGCCATCTCAACAAGAGTTCTGTTCTTGCGCCCACGATGCCATTTTGCCGAGGAGTATAGGGAGTAGATAACTCATGAGTAATACCAAGTTCATCAAGATAGGCATCAAGACCGAATTCTTGAACTCAGTTCCATTGTCACTCCCGATGTGTCGATCTTCACACCAAAGTTAGTTGAAGCCCTCGAGGAAAATCGCTTGAAGACTTCCTGCACTTCATTTTGTAAGTAACAATGTGTACCCATGTGTAACGAGAGTAATCATCAACAATAACAAAGCCATATAGAGATGCATCATTAGTGACTGCTGAGTAATGATTAGGACCAAAGAGGTCCATGTGAAGCAATTCAATGGACGAGTAGTGGTCATGATAGTCTTATTTGGATGCTTGGCCTTGGTCATTTTTCCAGCTTCACGGGCTCCACACAAGTGATCCTTGAGGAATTTGACATTCTCAATGCCAATGACATGCTTCTTCTTCGCAAGCGTGTGTAAATTCCTCATGCTGCGTGACCAAGTCGCCGATGCCATAGCCAATATCTCAAGCTTTTGCAAGTAGACACACGGCTGGTTGTGGTCCAGAGAGAAATCAACAATATACAAGTCTCCTCTCCTAAAGCCTTCAAGACTTTGGAATTGTCAGCTTCCATGATCACAACACAACGATACTTGCCAAAGATAACAACCATATCAAGATCACAAAGCAT
Source organism: Aegilops longissima (assembly GCA_021605205.1). NCBI lineage: Eukaryota > Viridiplantae > Streptophyta > Magnoliopsida > Poales > Poaceae > Aegilops > Aegilops longissima. The sequence goes on from CM038679.1 coordinate 421,480,732, forward strand.
TGAGATCGACATGAGGTTGTATCCTAAGGACTCAACAAGCATGACTTTGTCCATGTGTATGTCCTTAGAGATCGCAACCTTACCAAGACCCAATACCTGACTTTTGCCTTTATCAGCAAATATGATATGCTTCAGATGTGACGGTGATAAGGGAGCATCCATCAATAGATTCTTGTCACCAGTCATGTGATTTGTACATCCACTATCGAGGACCCACTCATTGGCTTTGGGTTGATTATCCTGCAGATGAATTAGTGCAACTTACGATCTCATATACTTCATCAGTGAAGAATATGATATCAAGTTCATAAGATGAATTTCATCAGGCAGTATAACAGATAAGTAGTATGAGGACGTGTGAAATGAAAGTTCATTTCTTCATGATTAGCCTGCGTCCTTTCAGGCATTTTTGTCGTGCCCCCAAGAAATTCTTCAGACGTTAAAGCACGCCCGAGACCTGACCGCAGAAGAGATTAGTTCTTTTCTTCACCACCCACATCTGAAGGGGTGGCAAAGAGTTCATCACTCTGTGAGCTCCATATGAGAATGGTGGCATAGAGGCCAATCCATTTTGTTTCACATAAGAGGGGTTAGGGTAAACATATGAATAAGCAGAGAAATTCTTCGAGGACTTATGAACATATTGGTTTGAAGAATAATGCACATATTCATAGCCCTTAGCTCTACCCTCAAAAATGAGTTGTTAGCACGATGACAATCATATGAGGACTTTGATCCTTTTGAGGAATTTGATCCACGTGAGGAATTTGGTCCGTATGAGGACTTGGATCCATATGAAGAATTTGGTCCATATGAAGAGTTTGATCTGGGGTTCCTATTCTTCACGTGTGGTGTCATGAGGACATTCACCAAGATTTTCAAGGCACTTCTTGGGAACCCAGATTTTCTTCATAGGGGAACCGCTCTGCAGCTTAGTGCCAACATATCTAGCAAATACTTCACCATTCTGATTTTTGAACAGTTTATAGTTGAGTCAAATGACTCATCGGAAGAATGAGGAGATTCGCATGCAAAGCCAGATAAGTTAGATGGATCAATCTGGAGGTCCCTTTGCAGCAACCCATGAGGTTTTGGGATACCGCCAAAGCTTCCAATATGTTCCATCAGCATTGAGTTTCCTCTCAAAGGCAATACCCTCTTTCCTAGGGTTTCTGTTGAGGATCTGCTTTTTAAGCACATCACAAAGAGTCTGATGCCCTTTGAGGCTTTTGTACATGCCTGTCATGTACAACTCCTTCAGCCCTGCATCGTCAGTGATACTAGCAATGTCCTCAGATGAGGAATTAGTGATAGCAGAGGCAGGTGAAGAATTTGTAACAGTTGAAGCATTTGAACATTCAGTGAAGAATTAGCGATTCACGCTCAATGCACTTTAAGCATGGAGGAACAAATTCTTCCTCGAAGCGCTGATTTGTTGAGCAAGTAATGAATCGCGCTCCTTCGAAGATCTTCATAACTCACTCTTAGCTTCTCAAGATCTTGCTTTTTTGAAGAAATTCATAAGAAAGTTTCTCATGATCGATAAGAGGGTGTTATGATGACCTTGAAGGTTGTCAAACCTAGATCAAGTCTCAAGATTTTCATCGGGGCTTTAATGCGATCCATTTCTTCACCCAACATATCATCACTTTTATCTAGCATGTTTTGAACCTTTTCAAAAGCCCTTTGTTGTTTTACAGCAATCTTAGCAAGTTTTGAGTAGATGGGCTTTAGATCTTCATCAGATTCATTTTCACTAGATTCATAGTCACTACTCAGATGAGGAACATTCGGTTACCTCGTCACCCTTTGCCATGAGACATGATGCAGGCGATGATGATTCTGGTTCGAAAGTCATCGTTTTGAGAGATTCCTTGAAGTCCTCAAACCAAGGATCATGACGGGTTCGATGACCTTCATAGACGTCGGAGATTCGGTCCCAGATAAGCTTGGCATTGCAAATATGCATAATGCGCTTGAATTCATCTCTAGATAGGCAGGAACAGATGATATCCTTCGCCATGATGTCAAGTCGAGTGAACTTGCGAATATCATCTGCGTTCGCCGTCTTGCATAGATCAGGAAGACCAATTTCAAGTGACGGTCCACAGCTCGCTGTCCATTGCCATGAGGCGCTCTCATCATGGCCTTCCACTTGGGAAAGTCATGACCGTCAAAGATAGGGCATGTCACTTTCTTCATACTGCAATCGACATAACTAAAACTCTGTGGTTAAACCAAAATCACACGTAACAAGGAGTACCTTGCTCGATACCAATTGAAAGTGCGTTATATCGACTAGAGGGGTGAATAGGCGATTTTATGAATTCTTCAATGAGGAATTATCCGTGAGGAAATTCCTAAGTGAAGAACTACTTGCAGCGGAATAAGTACTCGAAGTAAGCATAAGAGAATGCGGACATGGTCATCATGATGAAATGAAGACAATCAAAGAGTACCGAAAGCGTAAACACAGGATAGCACAAGATGAAGACAAACAGATCAAGGAATTGAACTGAGGAAATTGAGAAAGTCTTCACCAAAGTCTTCAAACACAGATATGAATGAACACTCAACACAAGAATGAGGAAATGAAAGGGTTGAGGAAATAGAACCAGTAAGGTTGGTGAAGACAATGATTTGGTAGACCAGTTCCAACTGCTGTCTCGCTTGTACGTCTGGTTGGAGCGGCCGAGTATTTAAACTCGAGGACACACAGTCCGGACACCCGCTTGTTGAGCACGCAGCTCAGACACCAAGTCCTCACCGATTCTCCTTGAACTAAGGTCACACAGACCTCGCCCAATCACTCGTGGTAAGTCTTCAGCGACTTCCAAACCTTCACAGACTTGGTCACTCGGCGATCCACAATTCCTCTTGGATGCTCTAGACCATGACGCCTAACCGTCTGGAAGAAGCACAGTCTTCAAAGGTAACAAGCGCCGGATCCATGCAGGATTAATCTCTTGATGATGCTCAATCACTTTGGGTTTGTAGGGTTTGGTTTTGGGTTTTCCTCACTCGATGACTTTCACTCAAAGTCCTCTGAGGATGGGTTGCTCTCAAATGACAAGTGTCAAGTTCTCTCGGAGCAGCCAACCAGCTAGTGGTTGTAGGGGCGGCTATTTATAGCCTAGGAGCAGCCCGACATGATAAGACATAAATGCCCTTCAATGATATGACCGTTAGGTGGATAAGATATTTTGGGACAGTGGCCAAGAAGATAAAGAACGGTCGGAAATTTGACTTTCAAATTCCTCGGGGCTATCATGTTCTCCTTGTGTAGGCAATCCGCCTGGCGAATTCCTAACTCCTCGGCCGAATAAATTCTCAGAGACCGTAAGAACTTCGTCTCACATCAAGAAATTGACTGAACTGTATGAGATTTCCAAAGGCTTCACTCAAGGGATTGGTAGGTGTAGGATTTTAGTTGAGCATCACATGGAAATTTTTCCTTAGTATTTCCTCGACCCCTTTAACAAAGACGGTGTTTCCTATGACTCAAGAAAGAGAAAACAAAACTACGAAAACAAAAGTCTTCATGCTTCATGTTCCTCAAAAGAATACCAAGTCTTCAAGGTCACACCAATTTCTTCACTTTCAAAGTCTTCAGAAAGTCTTCAGAATATCAAAGTCTTCAGTCGAAGAACTTCATTTTTAGGGGTCGACTTTCTTTGTAAATATCAAACTCCTCATAGACTTATAGACCTGTGTACACTCATAAACACATTAGTCCCTTAACCTATAAGTCTTCAATACACCAAAATCACTAAGGGGCACTAGATGCACTTACAAAATTAGTCCCTTAACCTATAATTTGTCAAACCGTAATGACAACATATGCCATTCCCTTTGTCATCGGTATGTTACTTGCCCGAGATTCGATCGTCGATATCTTCATACCTAGTTCAATCTCGTTACCGGCAAGTCTCTTTACTCGTTCCGTAATGCATCATCACGTAACTAACTTATTTGTCACATTGCCTGCAAGGCTTGTCATGATGTGCATTACCGAGATGGCCCAGAGATACCTCTCTGATACTCGGAATGACAAATCCTAATCTCGGTCCATGCCAACCCAACAAACACCTTCGAAGACTGGAAGTGCGTTATATCGACTAGAGGGGGGTGAATAGGCGATTTTTATGAATTCTTCACCGAGGAATTTGCTGGTGAGGAAATTCCTTAGCGATGAACTACTTGCAGCGGAATAAGTACTCAATAGTAAACATAATAGAACACAAGCATAGTCATCACGATGAAATGAAGACAAGCACAGAGTACAGAAAGCATAAGCACAGGATAACACAGGATGAAGATAAACAGACTGAAGAAATTGAACTGAGGAAATTGAGAAAGTCTTCAGCCAAAGTCTTCAAACACAGATATGAACAAGCACACAACACAGTTATGATGAAATGAAAGAGTTGAGGAAATAGAACCAGTTGGCTTGGTGAAGACAATGATTTGGTAGACCAGTTCCAACTGTTGTCTCAGTTGTACATCTGATGGAGCGGCTAGGTATTTAAACCTGAGGACACACAGTCCCGGATACACAGTCCTCACCGTATTCTCCTTGAGCTAAGGTCACACAAACCTCGCCTAATCACTCGTGGTAAGTCTTCAGGTGACTTCCGAACCTTCACAAACTCGGTCACGCGGCGATCCACAATTCCTCTTGGATGCTCTAGACCATGACGCCTAACCGTCTGGAAGAAGCTGATCTTCAAAGGTAATAAGCGCCGGATCCACGCAGGATCAATCTCTTGATGATGCTCAATCACTTTGGTTTTGTAGGTGTTTGGGTTTGGGTTTTTCCTCACTCGATGATTTTCGCTCAAAATCCTCGGAGGATGGCATGCTCTCAAATGACAAGTGTCAATTTCTCTCGAAGCAGCCAACCAACTAGTGGTTGTAAGGGGCGGCTATTTATAGCCTAGGGAGCAGCCGACATGATAAGACATAAATGCCCTTCAATGATATGACCATTAGGTGGATAAGATATTTTGGGACAGCTGGCGCGTAGCACAGCAACGGTCGGAAATTTGAGTATCAAATTCCTCAGGGCTTTCATGTTCCTCACTGTGTAGGCAATCCGCACTAGCGAATTCCTAACTCCTCAGTCAGAACAAATTACTCAGAGACCAGAAGAACTTCGTCTCTGTCACTGAAGAATATGACTGAACTGTATGAGATTTTCAATGGCTTCACTCGAAGGGATTGGTAGGTGTAGGATTTTGAGTTGAGCATCACATGGAAATTTTTCCTTAGTATTTCCTCGACCCCCTTTAATAGTACGGTGTTTCCTATGACTCAAGAAAGAGAAAATGAAACTATGAACGCAAAAGTCTTCACGCTTCATGTTCCTCGAATGAATACCAAGTTTTCAACGTCACACCAATTTCTTCACTTTCAAAGTCTTCAGAAAGTCTTCAGAAATCCAAAGTCTTCAGTCGAAGAACTTCATTTTTAGGGGTCGACTTTCTTTGTAAATATCAAACTCCTCATAGACTTATAGACATGTGTACACTCATAAACACATTAGTCCCTTAACCTAGAAGTCTTCAATACACCAAAATCACTAGGGGGCACTAGATGCACTTACAATCTCCCCCTTTTTGGTGATTGATGACAATATAGGTTAAGTTTTCAATGGGGATAAACATATGAAGTGTAATTACTGATATTGAGGAATTTGATTGGAAGATATAGAAGAACTCCACCTAAAGATGTGCATAGTGAGGAATCTGCTTTTGAAGCAATGCACACTTGAAGAGTAGAATCATGGAGATCTCCCCCTATATCTTGTAATTCATACACGCATTTGACATAATATATGAAGAATTTGAAATGCATGATGAAATATGGTGACTGATGTAATTCAGCATGCTTGCATTAACATTAATGAGGAATAAGCATGCAGAAAAACACAGCAAAAGTATCAGACCACCATAGAGTTTAAGTTTACAACTCGATCCAATAAAGTTTCAGAAGAGCGAGAATTGTAACTTAGCAAAGAAAGCCCATATAAAAGACCCGCTTGAAGACTAACTCAAATTTCTACCCCTTTGTCATCGAATGACCAAAAGGATCAAAATTGAGGACTAACGCCCCTAAAGAATATCAAGTTGATGAAGGGGCGCCAGTGTTGTTGTGGTCATTTGTTGATGTTGGGCCTGCCACAGTGTCGTCCAAATCTTTATGTTCGTCGGTGTCGCGCGATGAAGAATAGGAGCTGGCCACCAAGGAAGAACCTTGACCTTCTTGTATTTCTTCGGTGGAGGTGCAGACCAGTCAAAGTCTTCCTTGAGACCCATTTTCTTCAGATCTTCTTCGCTATAGACATGAGACAGAACATCCCAGGTACGGTTGAAGGTTTCATGGAGGTAGTATTGGTTTTTCTTCACTGCATTGTGGGTTGAGGTCATGTTGTGAAGAATTGAACCAAACTGACGCTTGACCCATTTATGATTGCGATCAACCTTCTGATAAAGATTGAGGAGAAGCTCACGATCAGTCATCACCCTGGGCGCTGTGCCTTGAGGATTTTGCTTGGCTGTGTTGGCGGCAGAGTCATGGGTGGCAGAGTCGTGATTGGTTGAGTAGGATGCAGCCTTACAAAATTGACCATCCAATGGACGAATGCCCTTCATCTATAACAGCAGCGGCCTTGCCCTTGTCATCCGCTGAGCAAAATGTCCGTTTGAGGACTTCAATTGGAGGCAAGTAGTTGCAGTGGTTCAGTGTATCATCTTTGTAGTTGAGTGAAGACGTTGATCTGATGAATCTCATAATCCAAGGTGCATAAGGCTTCAGCTCAAATGGTGACATAGCGATATTGGCGAGAGTCCTCATGAAGAAATCATGGAAGTTGACAGGAACACCATGAATGATACTGAAAAGCAGATTCTTCATAATGCCAACGACTTCTTCTTCATTCGAGTCGTGGCCCTTGATTGGACTCAATGTCTTCGTCAAAATGCGATAGACAGTCCGAGGCACATATAGTAATTCCTTCACAAGGAATTTGGTTCTGTGGGCCTGACACGCTTCAAAGGCTTCATCGTAACTTGCATGTAGTGTTTTGTAAGATCAGTTCATCAGAGACGCAATGAGCAGCTTCAAGGGAGGATCGAGTGGTAAGGCACGAAGCAATTCGATTGTTGGTGCCTTGTAGTGAGTATTTTAGACATTCAGTCCAGACCCATGAATTCACATCTTCGTAATCTCCGTGATGTGCAGCGTCAGATAAAATTGAAGAATGAATTCTTCATTCCAATCACATATGTCGCTGCAGAAATTTAACAATCCAAAGATCGTGAAGAACACCGAGGATCGGCTCAAGCACGGCAGTGATTCCATATCCACGTGAGGAATGTGCGCATGATCAAGACTTTGTCTTTGTTGAACAAAGACCGAGGAATAGAAATTAGCCTGGCTGGCCGTCCAGAAACGCCTCTTCCTTATGCAAGTAGAGTCATAGGGGTTGTAGTCAGTGAAGAATACATGCTCGCCGAAGAAATCTTCAGCCTTGAATTTTTGTTTCCTTGAGAATGGGTCCTTTGGCTTGGGCAGAGGAGTGTCAGTGAGTTGCATCACAACCTCAGGAATCGCAATCTCAGGTTCTTCAGGCTGAGGAATTTCCGGTTCCTCTTCTGTGCCAGTCTGCGTCTTCAGATGTTCAGCAGCAGCAGTTTCTTCAGCACTAGTGGCTGGAATTTCTTCACGTATAGATGAAGTGGGGTGAGTTTCTTCAGAGCCCATTTGAACGGTTGGTGCAGGGGACTGAGGAATTTGCTGTAAAGGTGTGAACAGTGGAGAGTTGGGATGCTGACTTTCCCAAAAATCATCATTCATCATTGGAGTGGTGCAGCCAATGTCCACATCTTCATCTTCCATTTCTTCAATGCCAGCCTCTTCAGCTGTGAACTGAGGCATTGGCGAGGAAACAACTGGTGTTGAAGGGATTTGATCCGCTTTAATTTCTTCATCCATCTACTCTGACGAAGCAGCAGAAGGATTTTCTTCATTGGATCCGCTAGGGATCACATATTCTTCACCAAAAGGAACGATTTCCTTTGATGGCATGGTAGAGATCGGAACAGCATCAATGGGTTTTGCAAATGAACTGGTCAAAGGCTTCATCTTCTTCAGAGCTGAAGAATCTGAAGTGACTGATGCTTTCCTTTTCTTCACAGCGGCACGCTCTGCAGCCTTGGTCTTCTTCACATCTGATGCAGATAGAAGGATTGGAGTTGGGGTAGGCGCATGAGGAGCAGAGGAATCTGGTTGATTTTCTTCAAGCACAACTGATGCAGTTGCCCTGACCTCTTCATTTTCTTCAGGCGCACCGCTAGTGGATGCCCTGGCAATTTATTTAGCGGCAGGAATGCAGTCATCAGCCCTAGAACTCACATTTTCTTCAGCAGCCTGAAAGTCATCAGCAGTGCTGGCATGTTCTTCAGTTGGCTGAGCAGATGCTTCAGCCTGAGGAATTTCTTGTTACGATGGGGCTGCAACATTGGTGGTGAACTTCTCAGTCAGTTTAACAAACCTGACTTTGGCTCCTTGCCAATCAGCATAGTAAGCATTGAAATCATCACTGAGGGTTTTGATTTCGGACTGGATTTTTATAAGTTCATCAGTTGTCATAGAGACAACGTTGTTCTTCAGAAACTTTTCTTTCTCAGATCGCACCTTCTTGATCTGCTGGCCTTCTCATATTTCCATTTTTCTTCTTGGATGAAATGGGTCAAGATGTGACTTTGGCCAGAGTCAAATTGAAATCAGGCATAGGAGTGTTTGGGTCCTTGTGCCGTAGATCAATATAGTCGAGGATCAACCTTGATCCAAAAAAGCAAGGCACATTTGTGCCTTTGGCTCTAGCGGCCCTGACTTGCCTATCTCTGATGATCTCAGCAAGTTCTTCATCATCAGCTTCATCTTCTTCAGACGGCACTTGAAAGGCGACCTACTTCTTCTAAGGACTAGGGTGAGGACCTCGTCCAGCAGTGGCCTTTGTCTTCAGCAGAGTGGGTCCCGTTGAAGAATTGGGTGCAGCTGAGGAACTAGCTGAAGCTCCTGAGGCAATAGAGATGCCTGTAGTCCGTTGGCACGTGGCAAGATGCACAGGTGCTGAGGACTTTGTCGGAGCAGCTGAGGACTTTGGAGGAGCTGAGGATTTTGGAGGAGTAGGAGCAGTGTGAGGAATTGGCCTTGAGGGCTTTGAAGATTCTGGCCGTGGGGGCATTGCTGAGGAACTTGGCCTTGAGGGCACTGTAGGTGAAGCACTTGGCTTACGTGCAGGCTTCTTTGCCATAGATTTCTTCGGCTTGACAGAGGCCTCAGTGGCAGCAGCAGCAGCAGAGTCTTCATTGAATTTCCTCACTACTTCTTTGGCTTGTCTAGCCAACTTGGCCTGGCGCTTGGCCCATTCATCAGGCTAGTCCTCACTGCGCTTGAGGCTGGTGGGATTTGCTTCTTGGCCAGGTGCCAATGGAGGTCTTGAGCATGGAGGATTGAGAGCGAATTTCTTCATGTATTTGAGAGTAACATATCTGTACTCCCTCCACTCTCTTTCCCATCTCCTTTCTATCCTCTGGATGCGCACCTTGCGCTGATTTTTATCTTCCTCAGGAGGTGTGCAGTACCCAGCATAGAGGTCATCAGGGGTTTCAAAGGCAGTGTCAATTTCAGGCCTCTTTCCTCCTTTCTGTGGCTTCTTTCCGTCTGCCATTTTCCTCAGTTGAGGAATTTGAACAATCGAATTCTCTGAAGAAGTATGCAACTTTTCTTCGAGGAACGCTGCAAATGAGTTAAGTTGATGAGAACCTAGTGATTTAGCAGCGGACATGAGTACCCGTGAACAGAGTATAGTTGCGAGGAATTTGGAGAGGTCATATGCGTTCTCAGAGGGTTTTTCAAAAAGAACAAGTTTGAGGAATTTGACCAAATGAGTCTTGAAGAATTTCACTAAGCATTCTTTGTCTTAGGTTCTAGAGTTATATAGATCGAAGATCCACACAATTGAGGAATCTTGAAGAAAAATGATGCTTAGAGAAACGAATCAAGAACAGATGACTTGTGAGGTGTTTAGTGTGTGAGGATTTGAAGAAAAACACCTTTGAAGATTTTGTAGTAAACATTTGAATCAAGGAGGGAAGTAAAAGTAACTTTTAATTACCTGAACAAAGAACACGATTTAACCGTGAGATGGAGAAATGAAGTTAAATCGTGTAGATCTTCCACGCCCTAACTCGGCGGAGGAAGACGGCCACGGCGGCGGCGGAGTGAAGATTTCATGTCGGGCTGAAAGTACGACAGCGATGAGGTCGAGGCGGTGAAGCTCTTCCTCACCGGGCGACGATGAAATAGCGGCGGCGCTAGGGTTTGATAAGCTCGAGCGGGAGAGAGAGGTTGAGCGGAGTAAAGGAAGTGAGGAAGGGGAGAGGGGGTATTTATAGCCACGGTGAAAAACTGTTCGCTCAAGATTTTGGACTAACGTGCCTGACCCTTCTCATTCAAGATGACATGTGTCACCCACGCATCGAAAAGTGGAGATCATGTTAGATCGTGGGTGAATAGATAAGTCTATCGTGGGATGCGGAACGGTTTGAGCGGCAAAACCGAAAATTTTGGATAAGATAAGTTTTAACGTTGCGTTCGCAAATTCTTCAGCTGACAAGGACACAGTGAAGATTTTGAATGAGTTTCAAATAGAACGCACATGAAGATTTTGTGAATAAATTGGGTTGAGTATAGCATAGAGGGGGAAGGGTCCGATAACATTCACTTAGCGTAAAAACCAACTTGAAGAATTAGCCATAAGTGAATGTTGTAGAGGACATAAACTCATATATATATATATATATATATATATATATATATATATATATATATATATATATATATATTGACTGTACTATATATATATATATAAAGCCAATGAAGAAAATCAACGGAAACAGTGAAGATTTTGCAAAGTTGAAGAATTTGAAAAACTGAAGAATTTCAAGAAACTGAGGAAAAACTCAAATTGAAGATTTCAACTTTGGTGGTGGCGTGACCCACCATATAAGAATGATGATTTCAGACATCGCTGCATAATTGTCGAGGGTTCGAGAATCAAATTCTTCGTTAATTTCTTCACACTTAGAGTGTTATTCTTCATTGATTGAAGAAAAATGTTTCTTCATGTGTTGCACATCTAAGTCATCAATTTTGCATAAGTGTTAGGATGAGTGTCCTTTTCAAAGAACATTCGAAGACTCTAAGATATTTAGATCACACCGCAACTTGCTAAATCTCTTCTCATCCAAGGGCTTTGTGAAGATATCGGCTAGCTGGTCTTCAGTCTTCACATGCTCAATAGAAATGTTGCCCTTCAACACATGATCGCGAAGAAAATGATGACGAATCTGAATGTGCTTTGTCTTCGAATGCTGAACTGGGTTGTGAGCAATCTTGATGGCACTCTCATTGTCACAGAGGAGAGGCACATTCTTCACGTTGACGCCATAGTCCTTGAGAGTTTGCTTCATCCATAGCAATTGAGCACAGCAAGAACCAGCAGCAATGTACTTAGCTTCAGCAGTAGACAGTGATAGGCAGTTCTGTTTCTTCGAGGACCAACAAACCAAATATCGTCCGAGGAAATGACATGTACCAGATGTTGACTTGCGGTCCACACGATCACTAGCATAGTCAGAGTCAGAATATCCAATGAGATCAAAAGCCGAGCCCTTGGGGTACCATAATCCAAGTGTTGGTGTGTGTGCTAGATATCGAAGAATATGCTTCACAGCCTTATGGCGTGATTCCTTCGGTGTAGCTTGAAATCGGGCATACATGCAAACACTAAGCATTATATCTGGTCAAGATGCACATGAGTATAATAAAGAACCAATCATGGAGCGGTATACCTTATGATCGAAGTCAATACCATTTTCATCAGTGCACAGATGGCCATTTGTGGGCATAGGAATTTTGACGCCTTTGCAATCTTGCATGCCGAATTTCCTCAGTACATCCTTGAGGTATTTCTCCTGAGATATGAATATGCCATTGCGCTGTTGAGGAATTTGAAGACCTAAGAAGAATTTCAATTCTCCCATCATAGACATTTGGTATTCTTCACTCATCATATAGGCAAATTCATCACTATAACGTTGGTCAGTACAGCCAAAGATAATATCACCAACATATATTTGGCACACAAACAATTCACCATCATAAGATTTAGTGAAAAGAGTAGGGTCGAGTGAACCGGGTTTGACGCCTTTCTTCATGAGGAATTCCTTCAAAGTATCATACCACGCCCGAGGGGCCTGCTTGAGACCATAGAGGGCCTTATTGAGTTTGAAGACTTTGTCAGGATGCTTTGGATCTTCAAAACCTGGGGGTTGAGCAACATATACTTCTTCCTCAAGCTTACCATTGAGGAATGCACTTTTCACATCCATTTGATATAAAGTGATATCATGATGGTTAGCATAAGCAAGTAATATGTGAATAGCCTCAAGTCTAGCAACATGAGCAAAAGTTTCACCAAAATCAATTTCTTCAACCGGTGTGTAGCCTTGAGCTACAAGTCGTGCCTTATTCCTCACCACAAGGCCATTTTCATCTTGCTTGTTGCGGTAGATCCACTTTGTGCCAATGATATTGTGCTTGCAAGGATCTGGGCGTTTGACCAGTTCCCAGACGTTGTTGAGCTCGAACTGATGTAATTCTTCTTGCATGGCCTGAATCCATTCAGGCTCCAGAAATGCTTCATCTACCTTAGTGGGCTCCGTGATAGAGACAAACGCATAGTGCCCACAAAAGTTAGATAAATGTGAAGCTTTTGAGCGTGTGAGAGGACCTGGTGCTTCAATGTCATCGATGATCTTCTCAACTTGCACTTCTTTTGCAACGCGAGGATGAGCTGGTTGTCGTCGAGGAATTTTATCAGCATTTTCTTCAGCACCATTATCTTCAGCATTTTCTTCAGGTGCATTAGCTCGACGTTCTTCACGTTCTGGAATGAATTCTTCACCAGATTCTTCGATAGGAATGACATCCTCAGTAGCCTTGAACTTGATAGAATCCTCAGGTGCTGGTTCATCTATCACAGAAGGTAGGTGCTCTCTTTGCGAGCCATTAGTTTCATCAAACCACACATCTATAGTATCAACAACCTTGTGAAGAATGTTGTTGAAGACTCTGTAGGTGTTCGAGTGCTTTCCGTAACCAAGCATAAAACCTTCATGTGCTTTCGGTGCAAATTTAGCATTGTGATGAGGATCTCTAATCCAACATTTAGCACCAAAGACTTTGAAATAACTCACATTGGGTTTCTTGTCAGTGAGGAGTTCATAGGCAGTCTTCTTGAAGAATTTGTGAAGATATACTTTGTTGATTATATGGCATGCAGTATCAATTGCATCAATCCAAAAACAACGAGGCGTTTTGTATTCATCAAGCATAGTGCGAGCCATCTCAGCAAGAGTACTGTTCTTGCACTCCACGATGCCATTCTATTGAGGAGTATAAGGGGCAGATAACTCATGAGTAATACCAAGTTCATCAAGATAGTCATCGAGACCAGAGTTCTTGAACTCAGTTCCATTGTCACTTCTGATGTGCTTGATCTTCACACCAAAGTTGGTTGAAGCCCTCGAGGAAAATCGTTTGAAGACTTCCTGCACTTGATGTTTGTAAGTAACAAGGTGTAGCCATGTGTAACGAGAGTAATCATCAACAATAACAAAGCCATATTGAGATGCTTCATTTGAAACCGCAGAATAATGGTTAGGACCGAAGAGATCCATGTGAAGCAATTCAAATGGTCGAGTAGTGGTCATGATAGTCTTCGCTGGATGCTTAGCCTTGGTCATCTTTCCAGCTTCACAGGCTCTGCATAAGTGATCCTTGAGGAATTTGACATTCTCAATGCCAATGAAATGCTTCTTCTTCGCAAGCGTGTGCAAATTCCTCATGCCTGCATGACCAAGTCGTCGATGCCAGAGCCAACCTTCTGAAGCTTTTGCAAGTAGGCACACGGCTGGTTGCGGTCCTGTAGAGAAATCAACAATATACAAGTCTCCTCTCCTAAAGCCTTCGAAGACTTTGGAATTGTCAGCTTCCATAACCACAACACAGCGATACTTGCCAAACACAACTACCATATCAAGATCACAAAGCATTGAGACAGACATAAGGTTGTATCCTAAGGACTCGACAAGCATGACTTTGTCCATGTGTCGATCCTTTGTGATTGCAACCTTACCTAGACCCAATACCTGACTTTTGCCTTTGTCAGCGAAGATGATATGCTTCAGATGCGATGGTGATAAGGGAGCATCCACCAACAGATTCTTGTCACCAGTCATGTGATTTGTACATCCACTATCGAGGACCCACTCAGTGGCTTTGGGTTGATCATCCTGCAGATGAATTAGTGCAGCTTACGAACTTCATATACTTCATCAGTGAAGAATATGACATCACAATTCATCAGATCAATTTCATCAAGTAATAGAACAGATAAAGCAGTATGAGGACGTGAGAAATGAAAGTTCATTTCTTCATGATTCGCCTGCGTCCTTTCAGGCACTTTTCAGGTCTCCAGCAAATTCTTCAGACGTTCACGCACATCTGGAGACCTGACCCTGCAAAAGAAATTAGTTCTTTTTCTTCACCACCCACATCTGAAGGGGTGGCAAAGAGTTCATCACTCTGCGAGCTCCATATGAGAAAGGTGGCATAGACACCAATCCATTTCGTTTCTCATAAGAGGAGTTAGGGTAAGCATATGAATAAGCAGAGAAATTATTCGAGGACTTATGAACATAATGATTAGAAGAATAATGCTCATATTCATAGCCCTTAACTCTTCCCTGCGAGACAGAGTTGTTAGCACGATGATAATCATATGAGGACTTTGATCCTTTTAAGGAATATGATCCACGTGAGGAATTTGGTCCGTATGAGGACTTGGATCCATATGAAGAATTTGGTCCATATGAAGAATTTGATCTGGGGTTCTTATTCTTCACAGGTGGTGTCATGAGGACATTCACCTGAAGACTTTCAAGGCACCTTTGGGAACCCAGATTTTCTTCAAAGGAGAACCGTTCCTGCCAGTTAGTGCCAACATATCTAGCAAATACTTCACCATTCTGATTTTTGAACAGTTTATAGTTGGAGTCAAATGACTCATCAGAAGAATGAGAAGATTCACATGTAAAGCCAGATAGATTAGATGGATCAACTGGAGGGCCCTTTGCAGCAACCCATGAGGTTTTGGGGTACTACTCAGGCTTCCAAGATGTACCATCAGCATTGTGTTTCCTCTCAAAGGCAATACCCTATTTCCTAGGGTTCCTGTTGAGGATCTGCTTTTTAAGCACATCACAAAGAGTCTGATTCCCTTTGAGGTTTTTGTACATGCCTGTCATGTACAATTCCTTCAGCCCTGCATCGTCAGTGATACTAGCAATGTCCTCAGATGAGGAATTAGTGATAGCAGAGGCAGGTGAAGAATTTGTAACATTAGAAGCATTTGAACATTCAGGAGAAGAATTAGCAGATTCACGCTCAATGCATTTCAAACATGGAGGAACAAATTCTTCCTGACCAGTGCTGATTTGTTGAGCAAGTAATGAATCGCGCTCCTTCTGAAGATCTTCATAACTCACTCTTAGCTTCTCAAGATCTTGCTTTCTTTAAAGAAATTCATAGGAAAGCTTCTCATGATCAGATAAGAGAGTGTTATGTTGATCTTGAAGGGTATCATACTTAGTATGTAGTCTCTGAAGACTTTCAGCCAAAGCTTTTGATTGATCCATTTCTTCACCCAACATATCATCGCTCTTATTTAGCATGTATTGAACTTTTTCTAAAGCTCTTTGTTGTTTAGTGGCAAGGGAAGCAAGTTTGACATAGCTGGGTCCAAATTCATCACCAGATTCATCATCACTTGACTCGGATAGGTAGCATTCAGTTACCTCAGCACTTTTTGCCATAAGGCATGATGAAGAGGATGACGATTCTGGTTCGAATGTCATCGCTTTGAGAGATTCCTTGAAGTCCTCAAACCAAGGATCATGACGGGTTTGATGACCTTCATAGACCTCAGAGAGACGGTCCCAGATAAGCTTTGCATGATCGAGATGCATGATGTTCCTGAACTGATTTTGAGACAGATAGGAGCAGATGACGTCCTTCGTCGTGAGGTTGAGAAGAGTGTACTTGCGAATGTCATCAGCTCCCGCCGTCTTGCACAGATCGGTAAGACCAATCTCAGTGACGGTCCACAGTTCATTGTTCATCGCCATGAGGCGCTTCTTCATCATGGCCTTCCACTTGGGATACTCATGACTGTCAAAGATGGGGCATGTCACTTTCTTCATACATGCGGTCGACATAACTAAAACTCCAGGAGGTCAAACCAAAATCACACAGAACAAGGGAGTACCTTGCTCTGATACCAATTGAAAGTGTGTTATATCGACTAGAGGGGGGGGTGAATAGGCGATTTTTATGAATTCTTCACTGAGGAATTTGCCGGTGAGGAAATTCCTTAACGATGAACTACTTGCAGCAGAATAAGTACTCAATAGTAAACATAACAGAACACAAGCATAGTCATCACGATGAAATGAAGACAAGCAGAGTACGTAAAGCGTAAGCACAGGATAACACAGATGAAGATAAACAGATCAAGAAATTGAACTCGAGGCAATTGAGAAAGTCTTCACCAAAGTCTTCAAACACAGATATGAACAAGCACACAACACGCTTATGAGGAAATGAAAGAGTTGAGGAAATAGAACCAGTTGGCTTGGTGAAGACAATGATTTGTAGACCAGTTCCAAGCTGTTGTCTCAGCTTGTACATCCTGGTTGGAGCGGCTAGGTATTTAAACCTAAGGACACACAGTCCGGACACACAGTCCTCACCATATTCTCCTTGAGCTAAGGTCACATGACCTCGCCCAATCACTTGTGGTAAGTCTTGGTGACTTCGAACCTTCACAAACTCGGTCACTCCGCGATCCACAATTCCTCTTGGATGCTCTAGACCATGACGCCTAACCGTCTGGAAGAAGCACGATCTTCAAAGGTAACAAGCATTGGATCCACGCAGGATCAATCTCTTTAGTGATGCTCAATCACTTTGGGTTTGTAGGTGTTTGGGTTTGGGTTTTTCCTCACTCGATGATTTTCGCTCAAAATCCTCGTGATGCTCTCAAATGACAAGTGTCAGTTTCTCTCGGAGCAGCCAACCAACTAGTGGTTGTAGGGGGCGGCTATTTATAGCATAGGGAGCAGCCCGACATGATAAGACATAAATGCCCTTCAATGATATGACCGTTAGGTGGATAAGATATTTTGGGACAGGCGCGCAGAGTACAAAGAACGGTCGAAATTTGAGTATCAAATTCCTCGTGGCTATCATGTTCCTCATGTGTAGGCTATCCAAGACCGGTGAATTCCTAACTCCTCAATCAAAACAAATTCCTCGAGACCGTAAGAACTTCGCTTCACATCAAGAATATGACTGAACTGTATGAGATTTCCAATGGCTTCACTTGAAGGGATTGGTAGGTGTAGGATTTTGAGTTGAGCATCACATGGAAATTTTTCCTTAGTATTTCCTCGACCCCCTTTAACAGTACGGTGTTTCCTATGACTCAAGAAAGAGAAAATGAAACTACGAAAATTTCTTCATGTTCCTCGAATGAATACCAAGTCTTCAAGGTCACACCAATTTCTTCACTTTCAAAGTCTTCAGAAAGTCTTCAGAAATCCAAAGTCTTCAGTTGAAGAACTTCATTTTTAGGGATCGACTTTATTTGTAAATGTCAAACTCCTCATAGACTTATAGACCTGTGTACACTCATAAACGCACTAGTCCCTTAACCTATAAGTCTTCAATACACCTAAATCACAAAGGGGCACTAGATGCACTTACAGAGGCACATGTAGAGCATCTTTATAATCACCCAGTTACGTTGTGACGTTTGTGAAGGAAATATGCTCTAGAGGAAATAATAAAGTTGTTATTTATATTTTCTTATATCATGATAAATGTTTATTATTCATGCTAGAATTGTATTAACCAAATACTTAGTACATGTGTGAATACATAGACAAACAGAGAGTCCCTAGTATGCCTCTACTTGACTAACTCATTAATAAAAGATGGTTAAGTTTCCTGACCATAGACATGTGTTGTCATTTGATGAACGGGATCACATCATTAGAGAATGATGTGATGAACAAGACCCATTCGTTAGCTTAGCATTATGATCGTTTAGTTTTATTGCTATTGCTTTCTTCATGACTTATACATATTCCTCTGACTATGAGATTATGCAACTCCCGAATACCAGAGGAACACTTTGTGTGCTATCAAACGTCACAACGAATCGGGTGATTATAAAGATCTCTCTGTGTGTCTCCGAAGGTGTTTGTTGAGTTGGATAGATCAAGATTAGGATTTGTCACTCCGTGTATCAGAGAGGTATCTCTGGGCCCTCTCGGTAATGCACATCACTATAAGCCTTGCAAGCAATGTGACTAATGAGTTAGTTACGGGATGATGCATTATGGAACGAGTAAAGAGACTTGCCGGTAACGATATTGAACTAGATATGATGATTCCGACGATCGAATCTCGGGCAAGTAACATACCGATGACAAAGGGAATGACATATATTGTTGTGCAGTTTGACCGATAAAGATCTTCGTAGAATATGTAGGAAGCAATATGAGCATCCAGGTTCCGCTATTGGTTATTAACCAAAGATGTGTCTTGCTCATGTCTACATAGTTCTCGAACCCGTAGGGTCCGCACGCTTAACGTTCGATGACGATTTGAATTATGAGTTATGTGTTTTGGTGACCGGAGTTCATTCGGAGTCCCATATGAGATCGTGGACATGACGAAGAGTCTCGAAATGGTCGAGAGATAAATATTCATATATTGGAAGGTTGTATTCGGACATCGGAATGGTTCCGAGTGATTCGGGTATTTTACCGGAGTACCGAGGGGTTATCGGAACCCCCCGGGGAAGTGTTGGGCCAACATGGGCCTAAGGCAGACAGATGGAAGCCCGTGGGGGGGTGCGTGCCCCCCTCCTAGGGAGTCCGAATAGGACAAGAGGAGGGGGCGTGGCCCCCTTCCCTTTCCCTCTCCCTCTCCTTCCTTTTCCCTTCGGTGGAGAAAGGAAAAGGGGGGGGGCGAATCCTACTTGGACTGGGAGTCCAAGTAGGACTCCCCCCTTGGCGCGCCCCTCCTGGCCGCCGGCCTCCTCCTCCCCTCCTTTATATATGGGGGCGGGGCACCCCAAAGGCACACCAAGAATTCTCACAGCCGTGTGCGGTACCCCCTCCACAGTTTACTCCTCCGGTCATAGCGTCATAGTGCTTAGGCGAAGCCCTACACGGATCACATCACCATCACCGTTGCCACGCTGTCATGCTGACAAAACTCTCCCTCGACCCTCTACTAGATCAAGAGTTCGAGGGACGTCATCGAGCTGAACGTGTGCTGAACACAGACACTACAAAAAAATACACTTCCGTGATGATACGTGTTTGTCACAGTAGGTCACGTTTTTGTCATGCATGTACATCCATGACAAATTTATGACAGAATCAAGATAGTCATACCGTGTTGTCGTGAGAAGTGTTCCATGACATTACCAAAATTATCATCACGGAAGTGTCCACTTCCATGACGATAAATCGCGCGTCACGTAAGTGCTTTCGTCAAGGGTGACCGACACGTCAGATCCACCGTGAACGAACGCCGTTAAGCTATCGGGTCGGGTTTTGGATCCGATAACCCGTTAACAACCCGACCAATGGGGATTTTCCACGTGTAAAATCATCATTGGCTAGAGGAAACACGTGTCGGCTCATCGCTGGGATGAAGTCATCCACTCATTGGACAGAGGCGCCTATGATAGGTCGACCACGCGGCACAGCCCAACGGTGGTCCATTCCGTGAAAAAGGCCGCCCAAGAAAATTAGCAGCCGCCCATATAAGGCCTACTTGTGTCAGTCCATTTAAGCCCACGGCCCATACGAGATGTGCCAATTCGCCCGTTAAAGATTTGACACCATTGCAGCCCATCGCCGATCGAGCCCGTTAACGCCCGCTATATATTTGGGCTCAATATCGGCCCGATGAGATTTCGCTCGTTAACGGCCCATTTAATGGATGGGCCAATTTTCGTGATGTACATCTTTCGACCTTTAGCGACCCATTTAAATGTTGGGCTAATTTCCGCCCGGTGTGTCTTTTAGCTGTTGACGCCCATAAACTGATGGGCCATTTGTAGTCGGACTGAGTTTCGCCTTTAGCGGCCCATTTAAGTGTTGGGCCAATTTCTGGCCCGGTGTCACTTTCAGCCTGTTGACGGCCCATAAATCAGTTGGGCCATTTGTAGTCGAACCTGAGTTTTGGCCTTTTAGCGACCCATTTAAGTGTTGGGTCAATTCCCGGCCCTGTGTGCCTTTCGCCCTATTAACGGACCATAAATGAGTTGGGCCATTTGTAGTCGGACCTTAGTTTTGGCCTCTTAACGGCCCATGCCCTTCATGGTCCAACATCGGCCCGGTTTCTCTTTCGGCCTGCTAAAGGCCCACAACACAGTTGGGCCGTTTACAATACGACCTGACTTTCGGCCTCTTAGCGCCCATGCTCTTCATGGTCCAAAGATAAGTTCATTGTCTCTTTCGCCTGCTAAAGGCCTCATAAAGATAGTTGGGCCATATGTAGCCCAAACTTAGTAACGGCATGTTAACGGCCCATGAAATAAATTGGGGCAACTGTTGTTCGCTTCGATGTCGGCTCGTTAACGACCGGGAGGTAAGAGGGCGACCATTAACTTTCGGCCTAGTAACGCCCATTAACTTAATGGGCCCACTAAAGTTCGTTTCATGTCTTTAGGCCAAATTAGATAATTTGAGCCCATTAGGACGACGAGCAAAGGTACGTCATACGAGGAATAATGTTGCACATCCAGCATATATTACAGAAATTACATCCATTGGGCAATCAAAGATTGATGCGGTGCAAATAAATGAGCGAGAACCTAACCATCTACAACGTCACAATCTGCAACCTCAAAGATGATGACGCCCATAAGCATGTGGGCAAGTTCGTGCTGCTTTGCTACATTGTCTCTCGAAAACATTGATCGCTTGTTGTGTCGCACGACTCTGCACCTCCGATTCATCCACCATTTCCATCATTGCTTCAACCATTAATTGGTTCACAAACATACATTTATTCCATTGCATTCGAGATGAGGATACTTAATGTATTCAGATGGCGATTTTGGCGTGCTTGTATTATTGATAGTGGAGAGTGTCTCACCATCTGCATCATAACATAAATTAGGACGGAACCAAACAGATTAATCATGAGTTATTGCCATATTACCTGGCCTAGATTTATTGGAAAGAAACAATGGGGTTGCCTTGCTGTTTTTAGAGTTTGTCCTCTTATCTTCAAAGAGCCGGCACAAAATTAACACACTAGCATTGCTATCATTGGCCAAGTCGATAATAGGAAGGCAACATTGACACAACGAACGCTTGGGAAACTAGCCTACACCAAATTAACACAATATGGCACAGCTATCATCAGCCTGTAAGGTAATAGGAAAGCAACATTGACACAATAAATGAATGGGCAACCAGAGAAGCACTACAATTCAAGAATGTGCGTGATATGAGATAGTACATTCATGCAGCTCAAGATGCAAAACTACTGTGCAGTTTTCCTTACAAAAATCAACATTGGCGCCTTTAACATTTTGCTACAACTAATTTTAGATCAGATAAAGGTTAGATTCATGCAGATTAACAAAATACATGTTGATGTAAAAATATAGTGATATACAACAGTACTTACATCAAGATTGGAGCACGAGAATTTCGCAAGATATTTTCCTCGAATACGGTCCCAATGGAGGAAGTCTTGTATCGCTTAACCTTATTTTCTAAAAGAGAGATGGGTAAGAAACATGTAGAAAATATGATCAGAATGCTATAAAATTTCATGATGCGAGGATACGCACACGCTTCTTAGAATGGAGTTGACATTCTTTTGCCGGATCGAGCGACTAGTTCTTTGGCCACGGAATCGCTTATTATCGATGGGAGTTGGGTTTCTCTGTCTTTGGAGTAGTATCTATGAAAAATGGAGTTGGTTTATTATCTCTTGGCGTTTGGATCTTTTGCAAAGACCTGGTTTGTAACCCTTCGATTCTAACATAGCCGTTTTCCCTTGCATGCCTTATATAGAAGAATGGTGATTCAGGTTATAAAACATGCTACAAGAGAGATGGAATAGGTATCAAGAATAGAAAGGCATGACATATTGACATGTATTCCTCCATCCGAAATAAATGGATGGGTCTAGGCGATTTCAGTTCTAGATACATCCAATTTTATCCATTTGCGACATTTAATCCAGACGGAGGAGTATGATGTAAGAGCTAGGGATACTGACAGACAACACAAGAAAAAACACCGAAAACCCACTGCAGAACCAAAGTATTCAAACCCACCGATGTGAGATAGTACACTCATGCAGCTCAGATGCAAAACTACCGTGCAGTTTTCCTTGCAAAAATCAACATTGTGGCCTTTAATCATACATTTTGCTACAACTAAATTTAGATCGATAAAGGTTGGATTCACGCCGATTAACAAAATACATGCTGATGTAAAAATATAGTGATATACAACAGTACTTACATCTACATTGGAGCACAGAGAATTCTGCAAGAATCTTTCCTCATAAACGATACCATTGCAGAAAATCTTCTATCTGTTAAGCTTATTTTCTAAAAGAGAGATGGGTAAGAAACATGTAGAAAATATGATCAGCATGCTATAAAATTTCATGATGCAAGGATACGCACACGCTTCTTAGAATTGAGTTGACATATTTTTGCTGGATGGAGCGGACTAGTTCTTTGGCCTTGGAATCGCTTATTATCGAGAGGAGTTGGGTTTCTCGTGTTGGAGCAAGATCTATAAAAACCGGAGTTGGTTTATTATCTCCTGGCGTTTGGATCTTTTGCAAAGGCCTTGTTTGTAACCCTTCAGATTCTAACATAGTTATCTTCCCCTTGCATGCCTTGTATAGAAGAATGGTGCTTTAATTATAAAACATGCGGCACTAGAGAGATGGAATAGGTACTGAAGAATAGAAAGGCATGACTTATTGACATGTATTCCCTCCATCCGGAAAAAAATGGATGGGTCTAGGCGTATTTCAGTTCTAGATACATCCTTTTTTATCCATTTCGGCAACATGTAATCCGGACGGAGGGAGTATGGTGTAAGAGCTAGGGATACGACAGACAACACAAAGCAAAAAACACTAGTTGAATGTAAAACTGTATGCTAGCGGAATATGTACAGAAATAACTAAGGCAACATACACGTGTATGATTGGGAAAATAAGATGGCATTGCAACAGAGCACTAGAACAACACTTCAATGTAAAAAAACATGGTATGGTAGATGATGAAGTACATCTCGATGAATAACAATGCATAAGATATTCGAAGCATGATGTCCAAATTAAGCAGATGGCATTGCGATAGAGTAGAATCACAAGATTTGAATTTGAAAATATGTTATCATGAATGGAATAGGTCTTTGAAAAACAGGAAGGCATGACATATTTACATGCATGATCAGCATGCTAAGCACATGGCATTGCAACAGTGAGTAGATACACTCCAGACATTATATGCATGTTGTACCCATATCACATGCCAAGTTAGAGCAAGGACCTTGTGGGGTGAAGAGGATTCATCATCTTTTCGCAAGTCTTCAAGAACCGCCTTTACATGTTCCATCATATTGGGTATCATTGACATCAAGTTTATTGGCATTTACATTGCTATGTGAGGTTCTTGTGGATATATCGGTGTGTGCAATTATATCGATATGCATGGAAGACAACTAGTAGTTAGATTTATGTAGTGAGTGCCTGAGGAGACGACATAAATAGTAGGACTGGGGTTAACTAGCAGCAACAGGTCTCATAAACTAAAGGGACAACACAGATGAAAGCTACAGAATATGTATCGTTTGTACTCGAGATTAACTAGATGGCACACAAAAGTATTAAAGAACAACATAGGTAATACTAGAAGTGGTATAATGCTATAATCACCAGCCTGTGGGATAGCATTGGCTGATGGATGATAACTATGGAACAGTGTTACGTAAAGAACAAGTATCTTAGCTGAACTATGGAACAACATTAACTCCTGAACAAGACCCGTAAGAGATCAGCATGAATATACGGTGAAATGTGATGATCTATTTTCCATGCTTAGATGAATAACAAAGCCATAAATGTTGCACACAAGTAAGATGAGGGTACAACCTATCTGGCTGCCATCCATAGGAGTGAGCATCATGTGCTGACTTGTCGATGGCCCTGCGGTTGTTGTGGCTGTCCATGTCGAGCACGCGCATTCGATGCAGGGAACTGTTGAGTGGGGACTATAGCTCCCTTCGGTGTATGCTTCCCTTGTTGGAGCAGCTATGTGAGTCGGAAGACGGTGTGTCCAAGATGCAGATAACGATAATGTTAAGAACGACATATCTCTTTGATATGAAGAAATACACTAAGAGATCAACAAGAAGGTACGAGTGGTCACATGTCCATTGATCAAGACTAAATTGGGGTCACACGATATTATTTTATTTTGGTACTGTCCGATCTATGCCGGACGGCTGGCCGTCTTGTGCCTCCCGGCTGACACTGTTCAGAATCTTCCCCGAAGAGCCAGCGACCAACGGCAGAGTGGTCTGCCTCCGCCGTCCGTGGCCCCGCCAAAACCCCGCTCCCCGCCCCACCCGACCGCTAGTGGTTGTGCGCCCGGCCAATCCACAAAGACTCCCGTCATCCAGATCCGCGGCGGCAGTACCTTCAACCCACGCAACTCTAAAAGATAGCCATCTAAGCGCCGCTCGCATGGCGAACTTGCGCCCCGCACCCTTACGTTAGACACCAGCCAACCGGCAGCCTAGGAGCTCCGCCACCTCGAGGGGTGCTGCTTCCCATTGCGAATCGATTGGCCTAGAATAAAATTCAGACAATTAACGCCTAAATAAAGTGATTTGAGATGAGGGTGCGACCTATCTGGCGGCATGGTGAAGTAGGCAGGTCCAGCTGCCGAGTCGGTGAGGCCGGCGCGGTTGCGGTGGCGACCGACGGCAGGGAAAGAGCGATGTCGCGACGGTCGACAGCTACGCCTAAGCAGCGCCAGGACTCTGGACGGATCCGAAGTTGGAGCCGCTGCGGCGCCGTGAACAACGGCGGGGGTGAATCAGCTTCGGTACGGTTCACGCGGCCATCATCGAGGCAGCACCAGCAGCAGCACGGAGTAAGAGGCACACGGCCCAGTGCATGATAGCAAATGGACAGCGTCTCCGGCATTAGGGAGGAGGGCGGCTGTGGAATTGGTGCGGTGGGGGCGCCATGGAGGTGGGGCTGAGGTTTGGCGGCTCGGGAGAAGGGAGCTTCCTGGGAGAAGGTGATTTGATGCCCACGAGGTATGAATGGGGCGGGGGGGGGGGGGCAGGGGCGGGGGAATTGGGAGGGTGGAACCATGTCTTACGGACACATTTGTCGAAATGTGAGGGGAGTTACAGTTCTACCCTTGCCTATAGGCTTCTCGGCTTGGGTCTGTGTACCGAGGGTCGGGATAGTAGAGTAACTTTGCTTCTCCCCAAATAGTGGGCGGAGCGATTTCAAGCGAGGAGGGCGTGTTTTGAACTATAGTGGGCGCGAGCGATTCGGGCGAGGAGAGTGTGTTTTGAAATAGTGGGCGCGAGCTATTTCGGGCGAGGAGAGCGTGTTTTGCTGACCATGGTTTATGAATTATTCGGCACATGTCATTTCGGCCGAGGAGAAGGCGCGCTTGGATGAAGTTACGAACCTACCCTCGATGTACAATGGGCCAATTGATGTGTATCCCACATAGGACGGTAATTTCGCGTCTCCCATTTATTTGCTCGAGCAAATTCCACTGAGCAGAGAGGATGTTTAACGGTTCGTTCAAATTTTGGGAGAACGAGCATCCACGTCTACCTTACCAAGTCGATTCGGATCAAATTTTGAAATATTAGCTTGCCACTTCCTTTTTAGATGGAGAGATGATGCTCGGGAGTAATGTGTTTTTACATGCTCGTTGCTAGCGATTTACTATATGACAAATAGTTGACCAACTCAAAAATGCGAATCAAACCCAAAATGAAATATCTCGATTCAATGAAATAGCTCATTCAGTAGGTCAAAATAGTGAACTAAATCCAAAGTTGAACACCTCAATCGAGTAGCATGTTGTACAGTATTATAGTACTCCATGAACATGAAAGTCAAATTAATGAACTTGTTTGATATACGCATATATCCGTTCATGTGTGGATTGCAGACAACATGTTCTCCAATTTAAATATTTGAATGCAAGTTTATATCGAAACATGGTTTATATCAGTCTTTGATGCATAAACGCGACCTCCCCTCTCCCGGACTCTGTTCTCTCTCTCTCTCTCTCTCTCTCTCTCTCTCTCTCTCTCTCTCTCTCCGACAATCTTCACACGCACGATCCCACACAAAAACCTTGTTGGTCCCTCTCCCTTTCTCTCCATCTCTTTCTCTCTCTCTCTCTCTCTCTCTCTCTCTCTCTCTCTTTGTGTGTGTGTGTGGGGGGTCTTTCTAGTTCGCATGCATATATACACCATCTATAGGTCTCTCTCAAGACACTATGTATGATACTCTAGCTAGTCCAAGCTAGATATATTGGGTGCACTCATCGTGACGCACACAAATTCCTTGGCTCTTTGCAAGAACTCTCTCACGCACCACTATGTCGCGTCTCGGAGCTCTTCCCCTCTCTCAAACTCTCCATCCACTGGTCACATACACATGCATATCTCACTGCACTGAGCAGGCCCATCTAAAACTCTTTCTCTCTCCCTCGCTCTCTCTCCATCTCACACGCACACACATACAATCTCATGCCCAGCTAGCCAAGTATGATGGTCTCTCACTCAATTGTAGGCACACGCAGTCCCCTATATGTATATGACTAGCTAATCTTAGTCTCCATCACAAACATGTGCATGGTCTATCTCGATTTCTCTCGGGCATCTTTCTATCGCAAGACGCACTCCTCGATCTCCCACCCATATAGTCCCCTCACGATCTCGACGGGATCTCTCTATCACAAACACACCTCTCTCCCTCCCCATGCGCCCATGCCATCCATGTGTCCCTCTCGACCTTTGTTCCTTGTTGGCCAGACCTCTATTGGACATGTGCTACAGGGGTGTGTCTCTCCGTTGCAAACAATCACACACTAGCTATCTTAGTGTATCTCCTCGCCTCGCTTTTCCATCTCGGAGATGCACGCGTGATATGTTCGCATAAGAAATGAAAAAACACACTCTCTCTCTCTAATTTATCGTTTGTTGTCACTTTCTCTTTCACACACATACTATTTTTGCACACTTACTCATTCTCATTCACACGCACTTGATCTGTCTCGACTGAGGCACTCTCCTCGGTCCATAGCATATAGATTTATTGAAAAGTCAAACATCACAAAGTTTGACCATGTACGTGGAGAAAAAGAATTACATCTAGTACAGCAAACATATACCATTAGATTCACCATGAGATGTAGTTTTTTATGATGTATCTTTGGTATTGTAGATATAAATAACATTTGCGTAAACCTGATCAATGTTTCCAAAGTTTGACTTCTAAAAAATTTACATGCACTGCATTATCGAGCGATTGGAATGTCTCTTTCCCCCTCTCAGCTATCTGACGCACCACTCAGCCTTATCAGGTGAGGGAGTCCTGGATTAGGGGGTGTCCGGATGGCCGGACTATGACCTTTGGCCGGACTCCTGGACTATGAAGATACAAGATTGAAGACTTCGTCCCGTGTCCGGATGGGACTTTCCTTGGCGTGGAAGGCAAGCTTGGCGATATGGATATGTAGATCTCCTTCCATTGTAACCGACTCTGTGTAACCCTAACCCTCTCCGTTGTCTATATAAACCGGAGGGTTTTAGTCCGTAGGACGAACAACAATCATACCATAGGCTAGCTCCTAGGGTTTAGCCTCTCTGATCTCGTGGTAGATCTACTCTTGTACTACCCATATCATCAATATGAATCAAGCAGGAGTAGGGTTTTACCTCCATCGAGAGGGCCCGAACCTGGGTAAAAACATCATGTCCCTTGTCTCCTATTACCATCCGCCTAGACGCACAGTTCGGGACCCCCTACCCGAGATCCGCCGGTTTTGACACCGACATCGGGGCTCCTCAATCTCTCGCAAACTTTATTGGTCAGTTTGGTTCGTGACCTGACCCTCATGCCTTGATGGCCGGTACTGCCTGGTGTGGACGTGAGATGTAAAATATTTCTCTCCGTCTGTGCTTGTGTGGTCTTGAAGCGTTTGGTTTATGCCTGGGCCAGGCAAAGCATCAACATCCCATCAATCAATCCATGCATCAATTATTTAATGCTAATATCCATACATGTTGTTGTTAGCCTCGTGGCCACACGACTCAGAACGCCGACGTTCAAATCGATCGCTGGGCAAAGCTACTTGCGATGTCCGGAGTTCAGCCATACTAATTAAAGTGCAAGGAACCCGGGCCAGGCGGGCTTTCTTTTTCACAGGGTAGCAACCAAACAAGCATGCATGAAATCCAGCCACAACCCCAGGCCAGGCAAAAGATGCTCAGGACGCAAGCCAAAATGGCCTTATATCTCCCTGGGTCACACATACACATGTCTGAAAGTGCAACTATCCCTAGGTGGTTTTGGTAATTCATAACAACATATAGCTCACTGAGCTAATGCTATTCCAAGACAAATATTTCAGGAAAGCTCAATGAATGGCATGGCATGGATGATGAAAGTGGATCCCTCAAAATATTAAGGACAAAGGATTGGCTCAAGATCAAAAGCTCAAGACTCTACATTTTACATTTTAGTGATCCAAGATCACATTGAGTCTATAGGAAAAGCCAATACTATCAAGGAGGATGAGGTGTTGCTTAATGAGTCTCTTGCTTCATGTGCTTAGGGATATGCTCCAAAACCCTCAACTACTTTCTCACATCCACATATGACCTTAACCTAAAGTCAAAATTGGTCCTACCGATTCTTTCTATCCGGCGCCACCGAGTTCAAATGTCATAGCCACTGCCACAAACCCTAGGCAAATCGGTTTCACTAATAGGGATCTCGGTCTCACCGAGATAGGATTGTAATCTCTCTGTTTCCCTTCGTAATGTTTCGGTCTAACCGAAGTGAGCGATCGGTCCCACCGAGATTGCAATGTAAACTCTCTGTTTCCCTTTAGTAACATTTCGGTCTCACCAAAAGAGCGAATTGGTCCCACCGAGTTTACCTGACCAACTCTCTGGTTAGCTAATTACCAAAATCGGTCTCACCGAGTTTGTGTAATCGGTCTCACCGAGATTACGTTATGCCCTAACCCTAACCATATCGGTCCTACCGAGTTGCATGTCAGTCCCACCGAAAACCCTAGCAGTCACTAGGTTTACTGAATCGGTACCGAGTTTGTTGATTCGGTCCCACCGAGTTTGGTAAATTGTGTGTAACAATTAGATTTTGTGCGGAGGCTATATATACCCCTCCACCTCCTCTTCATTCGTGGAGAGAGCCATCAGAACAAACCTACACTTCCAACTTACCAGTTCTGAGAGAGAACCGCCTACTCATGTGTTGAGGCCAAGATATTCCATTCCAACCACATGAATCTTGATCTCTAGCCTTTCCCAAGTTGCTTTCCACTCAAATCTTCTTTCCACCAAATCCAAATCCTGTGAGAGAGAGTTGAGTGTTGGGGAGACTATCATTTGAAGCACAAGAGCAAGGAGTTCATCATCAACACACCATTTGTTACATCTTGGAGAGTGGTGTCTCCTAGATTGGCTAGGTGTCACTTGGGAGCCTCCGACAAGATTGTGGAGTTGAACCAAGGAGTTTGTAAGGGCAAGGAGATCGCCTACTTCGTGAAGTTCTACCGCTAGTGAGGCAAGTCCTTCGTGGGCGACGGCCATGGTGGGATATACAAGGTTGCTTCTTCATGGACCCTTCGTGGGTGGAGCCCTCCGTGGACTCACGCAACCGTTACCCTTCGTGGGTTGAAGTCTCCATCAACGTGGATGTACGATAGCACCACCTATCGGAACCACGACAAAAACATCCGTGTCTCCAATTGCGTTCGAATCCTCCAAACCCTTCCCTTTACATTCTTGCAAGTTGCATGCTTTAATTTCCGCTGCCTATATACTCTTTGCATGCTTGCTTGAATTGTGTGAAGATTGCTTGACTTGTGCAAAGATAGCTAAAATCTGCCAAAGTCTAAAATTGGGAAAAGGTTAAGTTTTTAATTGGTCAAGTAGTCTAATCACCCCCCTCTAGACATAATTCAAGGTCCTACAAGTGGTATCAGAGCTTTGGTCTCCATTTGCTTTGATTTCCATAGCTTTTGGTGGTCATAGCCTTGGTTTCACAACCTATGAGAGTATGGCATCTAGCGAGGGAAATTATCACCGTAGAGGTCCTTACTTTGATGGCACTAATTTTGCTAGTTGGAAGCATAAGATGAAAATGCATATTCTCGGACATAACCCCGCCGTTTGGGCTATTGTGTGTATTGGCTTGCAAGGTGAATTCTTTGATGGGAGAGAACCGAACCGAGAAGCTAGCGCAGAAGAGTTGAAGATGCTGCAATACAACGCTCAAGCTTGTGATATCCTCTTCAATGGCTTGTACCCCGAAGAATTCAACAAAATCTGCCATCTTGAGAATGCAAAGGGAATTTGGGATACTTTGACTGATATGCATGAAGGTACCGACTCCGTCAAGGAATCCAAGTTGGATGTGCTCCAAAGTTAGCTTGACAAGTTCAAAATGAAGGATGGTGAAGGTGTCGCTGAAATGTACTCTAGGCTTGCTCTTATCACAAATGAGATTGCCGGCTTAGGAAGTGAAGAGATGACCGACAGATTCATCATCAAGAAGATCCTAAGAGCATTGGATGGAAAATATGATACCGTGTGCACATTGATCCAAATGATGCCAAATTACAAAGATCTCAAGCCCATGGAAGTCATTGGAAGAATTGTTGCTCATGAGATGTCACTCAAGGATAAGGAGGAACTTCACAACAAGTCAAGTGGTGCTTGCAAAGCCTCATGTGAAGCCCCCACATCATCAAGTGAGAAACAAACCTTCAATGAAGAATTGAGCTTAATGGTGAAGAACTTCAACAAATTCTACAAGAGTAGAAGCAAAGAAAGAAGCTCTAAGTCAAGGTCCTACAATGACAAAAGATCTTCTAGTCGAGAGCGCAATTGCTACAATTGTGGGAGACCCGGACACTATTCCAATGAGTGTACGGCACCCTACAAAAGAAGAGAAGATTCTCCCAAGAGAAGAAGTAGAAGAGAAGAATCACCACCAAGAGAGAGAAGGAGTAGAGATGATCGTTATGAACGAAGACCCTCACGGAGAAGCAAGGATTCGGAAAGGAAGGACAAGTCATCAAAGAGCTACACAAAACGAAGACATCAAGCTCATGTTGTTGAATGGGTATTGGCTCCGACTCCGACAATCACTCCGAGAGAAGCTATCACTCCGACTCTGAATACACTCAGGATGAAGGTGTTGCCGGTCTAGCACTTGTGTCAACCAACTCCTACGACATATTTGGACTAACCCATGTAGGTATTGAAAGTGCAACTCACTCCAAAGGTTTGCTCCAAAAGATCTACATCAACATTGAGCATCCACATCTTCAACACCTACATGAAGTCATCATCGACAAAACCCAAGGTTAGTTCATCCCTCTAAGGGGGGATCTCACATCTAGGGGGAGCTTAACTCTAAGAATTGAGTCAAAGCAACTCTAATGATGTGAACACATAAATGCTTTATGTAAAAGTGGTAACCCCACTTGAGCTTAAACGATGAGCATGACCTATGATCAAATGTTCTCATTTGACTCCTAAGTCAACATACTCATATATAGATGACCTAGTCATCGCCAATTGTTTGATAGATGCTAGAATTGGTTGTTCATGCTTTGTCACATATTTCATTTGTCATTTTATTGTGTGAGCATGTTGGTTGCATATTTTACTCATTCGAGGACATCCACTTGTTGTTTTGATTGATTGGTTTCTTCTTCTTTGGCCAAGTGGATGGACAAGAATGCCTAAGTACCTTCTCTAGCTATCTATGCTTTTCTCGTCTCAAACTCTATTCATGCTACATCACAAAATTTGATCAAGTCGATTGAACCACTGTGTGAGGAGCACTTGAGTCCCGATTAGTCATAGACTTAAAACTTCCAAAACTTCTTTGTGATTTTCGGTCCGACCGATTCATCCATTTCGGTCATACCGAGATCACTAAGTCGATCTAGGTTTTCATCTCAATTGCAACCGATTTGAACTTTTCGCTCACACCGAGTTGTCAGAAGCTATTATCAGTTATGCATCTCGGTGCCACCGAAGTTGTTCCACTCGGTCACACCGACATGTTGTCGGGCTATATATTCACACGGGCAAAATTTTGGAAAACTTTCTGAAACTCTTTTGCCGCAAGATAGCTCGCTCTGCCTACTAGGTCTCCGGATCGTCGACTTCGTCGCCAGCCGCCTCCTGTCGCTGGTCTCCGCCGTTGCCGCCGTAGCAAGTTCACGGCCGAACTAGGGTATGAACTCGATCACAGTGCTATCCTTGTCTGATTCTCAGCACATTGTGTTCAGTATGCTTCTTGCCACGATTGAAACACCTCTATCCAGTCAATATAATCCTTAGAATAGATGTGATTCGAAAATTTAGGGTTAGGTTTCCGCCGAAACCATCTCGGACCCACCGAGTTGAAAAACTCGGTCCCACCGATTTGGCTAACGCCATTGCACTAGTAACTCTCGGTCTGACCGAGAATTGCTAATCGGTGTGACCGATTTTAAAACTTTTTGAAACCCTAGTAGTCTCGGTGCCACCAAACTGTGACTCGGTCTGACCGAGTTCACTAGTTTAGGTTCCAAAACTGCTTCGGTATCACCGAGTTTGAAAATCGGTAGATCCGAAATGCTTTCGTGGAAAACTAAAACTAAGTTTTTGAATCATTCTTTGCAAAATCTCGCATTTTGTGATGCTCATCCACTCTACCTCATCTATAACTATTCACGTGGTCAGCGATCGTGTGTGTAGCATGTCGGACCAAAGTGACAGCGAACAAGTCGGAAGAGCAGATTCACATGAGTGAGGGCACTAGTCCCTCTAGCAGCTCGAGATGAGGGAAGCGAAGCACTCCCGGCAATTTTCCCAAAGCTGCCACGAGGACAAGGAAGAAGAGAACCTCAGTCCGAGGATGAGGATTATGTGGCAGTTGAGGATGAGGCTATTTCAAAGAAGAAAGTACTCAAGAAGGAGTATAGCTCAAGCTGCATAAAGCCAGGATGAAGATCAAAAGGCTGCGGAAGATAACCAATGTCTAAAGCGAGTCTCCACTCAAGCATCTTTGGAATCTCAACCCAAAGAGCCTGCTGCAGAAGGAAAGAAAAGGAAGGAAAGGGTCAAGAAGACCATGGCCAGAGTAATAGGAAAGCCTTCCATGATGGAATAATAGGAAGAATATGAGGTTGCTGCACCAGCACCCAAGGCACAAAAGCTGATGGGTGATGCTATAAAGTCAGGGGCTGCAACTTCAAAGCCTAAAGAAGCACCCAAAGCTGCCTCCAAGCCCAAGAATGCACCTAAGAGGAATACCAGGAGTATACCAGCTGCTGAAAAGAACAAGGCCCCAAATGCACGATGTTCTGCTTGAGGAAGATGATGAAGGGCAAGTCCTAAGGAAGCTCAAACCCAAGATCCCAGACCACAATGATGCTCATCATGTGGCTGAAAACATGAAGATCAGGAGAGATTCAGGGTTGAGTCTATGGAGAGAGTCAGATCCATATTCCACCAGGAGAAGGACTGCTGTTGATTACAGGTTCCACACAAAGGAGCGGCGGGACTTCTATGAGACAATCTTGTTGGACAAGAAGCCCATAGTGTGTGATATGAGGTGGGTCGACTGGACCTACATACAGGAAAATGAAGAACACTATCCTGGAGTGTATGATAGCTTCAGTGCATGTGGATTTGCAGACTTTGTTAGGCAGAAGCTCACAAACTGGAATAATGAGCTCATTATGCAATTCTACTCCACAGCACATTTCTATCCAGATGGCAGGATAGTTTGGATGTCTGAAGGAACGAGATACCAATCAACCATTGAGGAATGGGCAAGTCTGATCAATGCCCCAAAGGAGAGTGAAGATGACTTGGACGTTTATGCCAAGAAGAAGATGGATCACAACTCTATGTCACAGATGTACAAGGAGATCCCAGATGAGGCACTTGAGACTTTCAAGTTTGGGTCAGTTCATTTTCTTCTGTCAGGGCTGCCAACGATCAACTGGATCCTAAGGCACACTCTGTTGCCCAAATCAGGTGACCACAACATGATCAGAGGGCATGCAATTAATTTGCTACACATATTTGATGTGCCCCAGAAATTCAAGGTCATGAGCCTCATAGTTGAAACTATCAAGAGGACAGCAGCAGACCAAAAGAGAAGCTGTGGATATGCCCCACAAATTCAGGAGTTGATTAACTCAAAGATGGGCACAGGGAAGTATATGTTGGATAAGGAACACTTTGTTCTCTATCCTGACTTTGAGGACAATCAAGTTGTCATGACTGAGAATGAACCATCATCAGTACAAGCTCAAGAAAGGAAGGAGAAAGCAAGGAAAGAGAAGGCTGCCAAGATGCCAACTCTAGCAGAGGCATCTGAGTACTTTTTGAAGAACAAGCAGGACCAGCTTGGTTACTTGATAGCATCAACTCTGCGGATATGAGAAGGGGTTGACCACCCTAAATCAAAACCAGGAGAGCCTGGAAATAATCATGGAACAAAAATTCTATGATCTTGATGTCAAAGTAAATGAGATTCAGTCAGTTGTGGAGCAGCTACAGGATGACATGCAGGAGAGGAAGGGCGGGACAACAAGCGATGCATTTGCCGAGTGCCTCGAGCTCGGAGATCAGCTGCAGAGCGATGCCAGACACGAGTCACTTCATCTGCTCCGGCTACAGCTCCAGCAACAACCAGCTCCAAAGACCAACTCCTTCAGCTCCTTCCACACCAACTCAAGTCTTCGCCCAAGGATCCATCTCACGCCACCAGTGAAGACCAAGCACGAGAGACGATATAGTCCTATGCATTTTCTAGGAACTTTTTGGTAACTTGTTGCCAAAGGGGGAGAAAAATGTATAGATCATAGGGCTTCGAGAGAGAGAGTTTGCTTTTGTTCTCTCTTGTCTTCTTGGTTGAACTTTGTTTGCCTTTGATTGCTTGAGATACTATGCTATTACCTGTGAGACATTGATGATCATGTGTTTGATCATAAGCCACACTTATGCTTGTTAGATGATATTATCTTACTTACCCTTATATGATCATCCACTGTGCTTGGTGATGAGTGCATGTATTCAATCCTTATTATTTTGAGCGCTCCACCAAGATGTATGTGACATGGAAGAGTAACCCATGAGCCTAATTCCTTGCGCATTTGCAGTCCAAAGCAAATCTTAAAATATGCACAAATTTAGGGGGGAGCTCTTGCTTATCACATACTTCTCAAAGCGACGATGTTTATCAATCTTATTATCATTTGTCGAAGCTTTGATCTATATGTAGTCATCAATTACCAAAAAGGGGGAGATTGAAAGTGCAACTATCCCTAGGTGGTTTTGGTAATTCATAACAACATATAGCTCATTGAGCTAATGCTATTCCAAGACAAATATTTCAGGAAAGCTCAATGAATGGCATGGCATGGATGATGAAAGTGGATCCCTCAAAATATTAAGGACAAAGGATTGGCTCAAGCTCAAAATCTCAAGACTCTACATTTTACATTTTAGTGATCCAAGATCACATTGAGTCTATAGGAAAAGCCAATACTATCAAGGAGGGATGAGGTGTTGCTTAATGAGTCTCTTGCTTCATGTGCTTAGTGATATGCTCCAAAACCCTCAACTACTTTCTCACAACCACATATGACCTAAACCTAAAGTCAAAATCGGTCCTACCGATTCTTTCTATCTGGCGCCACCGAGTTCAAATGTCATAGCCACTGCCACAAACCCTAGGCAAATCGGTTTCACCGATAGGGATCTCGGTCTCACCGAGATGGGATTGTAATCTCTCTGTTTCCCTTCGTAATGTTTCGGTCTAACCGAAGTGAGCGATCGGTCCCACCGAGATTGTAATGTAAACTCTCTGTTTCCCTTTCGTAACATTTCAGTCTCACCGAAAGAGCGAATCGGTCCCACCGAGTTTACCTGACCAACTCTCTGGTTAGCTAATTACCAAAATCGATCTCACCGAGTTTGTGTAATCGGTCTCACCGAGATTACGTTATGCCCTAACCCTAACCATATCGGTCCTATCGAGTTGCATGTCAGTCCCACCGAAAACCCTAACGGTCACTAGGTTTACTGAATCGGTCCGACCGAGTTTGTTGATTTGGTCCCATCGAGTTTGGTAAATTGTGTGTAATGGTTAGATTTTGTGTGGAGGCTATATATACCCCTCCACCTCCTCTTCATTCGTGGAGAGAGCCATCAGAACAAACCTACACTTCCAACCTACCAGTTCTGAGAGAGAACCGCCTACTCATGTGTTGAGGCCAAGATATTCCATTCCAACCACATGAATCTTGATCTCTAGCCTTTCCCAAGTTGCTTTCCACTCAAATCTTCTTTCCACCAAATCCAAATCCTGTGAGAGAGAGTTGAGTGTTGGGGAGACTATCATTTGAAGCACAAGAGCAAGGAGTTCATCATCAACACACCATTTGTTACTTCTTGGAGAGTGGTGTCTCCTAGATTGACTAGGTGTCACTTGGGAGCCTCCGACAAGATTGTGGAGTTGAACCAAGGAGTTTGTAAGGGCAAGGAGATCGCCTACTTCGTGAAGATCTACCGCTAGTGAGGCCAGTCCTTCGTGGGCGACGGCCATGGTGGGATAGACAAGGTTGCTTCTTCGTGGACCCTTCGTGGGTGGAGCCCTCCGTGGACTCGCGCAACTGTTACCCTTCGTGGGTTGAAGTCTCCATCAACGTCGATGTACGATAGCACCACCTATCGGAACCACGACAAAAACATCCGTGTCTCCAATTGCGTTTGAATCCTCCAAACCCTTCCCTTTACATTCTTGCAAGTTGCATGCTTTAATTTCCGCTGCCTATATACTCTTTGCATGCTTGCTTGAATTGTGTGAAGATTGCTTGACTTGTGCAAAGATAGCTAAAATCTGCCAAAGTCTAAAATTGGGAAAAGGTTAAGTTTTTAATCGGTCAAGTAGTCTAATCACCCCCCTCTAGACATACTTCAAGGTCCTACAATGTCTCGCTCGCGCTATACATATAGACCCATCCAACACTCTCCGCCCTTGTTCTCTCTCCATGTGACACGCACCCCCCTAAGTACCATAATCCCTCTCTCCATCATAGGCGCAAGCACTCCCCCCCCCCCTCCTAAGTATGATTATCTCTTACTAGCCATCAGGAACACACGTATTGTCTCCTTCCATCCATACATCTATCTTGATATCTCTCAGGGCATCTTCTATCGCGCACACACCTTGTCACTCGATCTCCCACCCATGTAGTCCCATCACGATCTCCAGGGGATCTCTCTATGACAAACATACACTCTCTCCTCCCCATGTCTGCATTTTCTCCGTACGTCTCTCTCGACCTCTCTCCCTTGTTTGTCAGACCCCTCTTGGCCACGTGCTAGGGGTCTTGCTCTTTCAGTTCCAAACAACCACACACTATCTCCTCACCTTGCCTCCGTTGTCGAAGATGCATGTGTTATATGTTTGCATAAGACACGCACGCTTTTTCTCTACTTTTATCGTGTGTTGTCCTTGTCTCTTTCACACACGCACACACACTTTTTTCTCTCTCTCTCTCTCTCTCTCTCTCTCTCTCTCTCTCTCTCTCTCTCTCTCTCTCTAGTTAGGGACTCTGTCACGTCCATAAGCATATGGATGTTTTGAAAAGTCAAACCTCAGAAAAGTTTGACCAGGTATATGTGGAGAAAAACATTTACATCTGGAACGATCATTAGATTCATCACAACATGTACTTACTTCATACTATCATTTATCTTTGGTATTGTAGATATAAGTAGTTTCTTTATAAACTTGGTCAAAGTTTCAAAAGTTTGACTTAAAAAGTTGGAACTACATTATCGAGCGGAGGGAGTAGCTCTTTCTCTCTCGCTATCTCTCACGGGCCTCCCTCTCACTCGAACTCTCTATACCGACGGATTATCGCTCCCGTGTCGCCAGATAGCTCAAATATATTGTTTAGTTGACGGTCAACCAATCCACATGCTGCCTTGTCACTCGTGTTCTCATATCTTCGTGTCTGGCCCATGTGGCGGTGGGTGAAAATAAGTAAACTAGAGGCCCATCGACACGCGGTGAAGTAAACAAAGTAGAAACCACTGGGTAGCACCCGCACGCTAGTAAATTGAGGCGATTGAGGACAAACTTCTTGCGCGCGAAGGACGACTTCGCGACAATTCGCCACTCTTGCGGCGGCATGCATGTAGGACGACACCCAGCAAACAACACACACCAGCACACGTGTACACCGGCGTCGCCGCTGATTGAGATGGACGGCGAGGCAGCCAACAAGCGGAGGCGGCTCGAGCCAAAACCGCATCCGGCGAGCCTGGACTTCATTACCAGCCTCCCCGATGACATGCTGCTCGTCATCATCGGCCTCCTCCCCACCAAATATGTCATGCGGACCACCCTGCTCTCCCGGCGGTGGCGCCCCCTCTGGCACTGCGTCCCCCTCAACCTCACCGTCGACAGCTGCCTCTGCGACGGGGATTGCAAACGCATGGCCGCAGTCTCAAGATCCTTTCATTGCACCACAGGCCAGCCAGACGCCTTGACATCCGCATGTTCAAGTACCAACTGCAAGGTCCAACCCAAGTTCGACGAGTGGTTCTTATACCCGCCCTAGATCAGCTCGAGGAGCTCAGCTTTGAAGCTGGGCGATGTCGCTCTCTGCCGCCGTCCGCGCCCGCCTCACGCCAATGCTGCGGCGCGCGACTTCAGCTCTGCTATCTTCCCAGTTAATGTCGCGCCGCCTTCTTCTCCCTCAACTCAAGCAGCTCGACCTCTTCGACGTTGTCATCTCGAAGAAGGCTATGGAGCACCTGCTCGCAGCTGTATCTTGCGCTCGAGTACCTTCGTCTTGAGCAGATCCACGGGTTCATTAGCCTCCACATCGCCTCGGCGAATCTCCGATGGATTTATTTGTCTTCTTGGCCCGCAACAAGACATCAATTGGGAAGAGATCACTCAATCTGTTCCACGTTATGGTCATTGAGAATCGCCTTTCCTTGAGAGATTGCTTGTATTGGATCTAGAAGGTCCAACAAAAATCAGGGTCATTGACGCGCCGAAATTGACAGCGTTGGTGTACTCGTCTGCCAAATTCTCCGAACTCTTTATTGGATCCGTAATCGTTCAGGTACAGCACTCATCTTCTTATCCGTCTTCTTGAAATTCACATTTTAAATGTCTTCTTGATGTATTCTGACCGTCTTCGGAAAATGATTCCCACAAGCTTGACCCGATCCATGCGCACGGTGAAGATCTTAGCACTAAAATCTATCGGCCCCAATCTGGATCAAGTTGTTGGATTCCTTACATGCTTTCCATGCACGGAGAAGCTACTCATCAAGGTGAAACTTCTTTCCTATAAGTAAGCGGTAATCCTGGCGTAGCTCAATTTTTCATAATTTTCCCAAATTACGATGACAAGTGTAGTGTTCAAAACTGCATCTACGCACTGCACCGAAAGAAATGTTTTTAGTATTTTTTTCTCACGTGATCACCTGCATCGTTTTTATGCTGTACTACTATAGTAGCCTAGGCTAGTCATAGTGGAAAGTAACTTAGACTACTACAGTAACTCTATGGTTACCCTAAGAGCAAGTACTACCTCCGTCCTAGTTTACTCTTCCAATTTTGTAGTATCAAAATTTGACCATAGATTTAACTAACAAAATGTTAATGCATGTCACTAAGAACTATATCATTGGATTCATATTTGAACATAATTTCCAATGGTGTAATTTTTAGTGACATGCATTGGCATTTTCTTAGGTAAATCTATGGTCAAAATTTTATACTAAATACGAGGTAGTATTCCCTCCGCCCCAAAATTCTTGTCTTACATTTGTTTAGATACGGATGTATCTAACACTAAAATGTAACTAGATACATCCGTATTTAGACAAATTTAAGACAAGAATTTTGGGACGGAGGGAGTACAAAAGTGGGCTATGTAGGCCAAAACATGTGCAAAATTCACTTGTGATGCATTTGGCATCGATGCCCCTCCATTGCTCACCTGGTGTCCCAATCTGGATCACCTACTTTGCTCCGGTGCCAAATTAACTCACGCAATGAAAAAACACTGTGTGGGAGAGAGAGAGGACTGAGGCAATAAAAAAACACTTGTTTGGGAGAGTGAGAGGTTGGTGTAGTTGGTTTAATTGATTTGTTTATACATGTGGGTCTGTGTGCACAGCGGTGCCAACTCTCACATCGCGAGAGCGGTGCCAAAATCTTTTGATTTGACATTGATGCGTATTATGTGGCATACTTTTGTGAAATATGGCATCGGCCACATAGTGGAAGGCAAAAAATGCCCAAGCTCTTCACGTGCTCCTAGTTAAATGAGAGGAAACAGAGAGAGAGAGAGAGAGAGAGAGAGAGTGAAAAAATATCACTAGCCAGCCAACCCTATCGTATGAGCGAATGATATTGGTACCTCTTGATGACACGGCAATCTTATGCAGCCACTGCTCTAATATATTCTCTTCTTTTGCGGATAAAAAAGACCCGAAAGTGAAAAATGTGTTGCACTATAATAATCTCATCGAATGCCTTGATCTCCATCTTACAGAAATTGATTTGATCGACTACCGAGGCAGCACATCTGAGATTAAATTGGTCGGGTTCTTTGTTCTGGAGGCTAGTGTGCTCAAGGTAATGAGGTTTGGCGTTCTCTGGCGCAACGATGAATGGCGTGCTGATCACGGCAAGCGTCTAAGCCTAAATGAAAAAAATCTCCGCAGAAGTTGAATTTGTTTTTGAAACATCAAGTGGCTAGAGACTCGAAAACTTATTTGCCCATTAGTGACTTGTCAGGGCGGTGGATTTTAGTTTGTACGATAATGTTGCATCCACCTAAAGTAACGAAAGTTCTTACTAAACTTCCTAGTAATTCCCTCTTCGTAGGTGCAACATTACTCCTAACATTTGTAATATCAGTTTGAAACTTGTAATCTTGTCGTGTCCTATTCTGCGTTTTCAAAATCCGTGAATCAAACAGGTCTGAGTTGGTGATGATGTTGTGCCTCCCATCTTTCACCAATAGCCGTCGGATCTAGATCCGCGCGATACAAACCAAGCTTCTCCATTTTGCAAAAGATGCCTGCACTTGTTCCCTATTTACAAACAACTCCTTGTCTCTCACAATCAGCCTTATCTCCTCCCCACCACATCTAGAAGGCCGTGGAAAAATCTGGCGCGATGGCCGCTGACGGAGCCGTCCACCCCTAATCTTGGTGTTCCGTGCAATGCACGAGCATCTACGCACGGGAAATTATGTTGAACAGGGCTAGTTGTAAGCAGGCTAGCTCTACAGCCATGATGATAGTATTTGCAGACGGTGAGGTTGACTATGGTATGCGAACACGGCGCCTATACTCAGTGTCATCTCCGTGCAAGAGGTCTTGTCACTTCACCGTGAGGAGCAGCACGTAATACTTTGACCAGCGGGTAGTACAGTGCTAGTACTCCTACTACTACATTGGTAGTACTACTACTAGTACTAGTAGCACCACCGTCTGGATTTTGGAGTACTACCACGTCCATCTGGATTTTAGTATTTGACTAGCAATATCTAGTAATGCATGTCACAAAATGTACTACTCCTCTGTAAATAAATACATGGTGTTTTATTCCTATCGTGAGAGAACTTAATGTTTTTTGCTAACTAGAGTACTAATAGGATTACATGCAATGAACTAAACCTTGCATGTCATGTTTGGTAGTCTCAAGTCATTGAAAGCATGCACGCCCACATCTCTCATTGGTTGATATGTCACGAAATAAGAAACAAGGAGGGAGTTAATGTACCGTGCCTAAGTATTTTGGGATTATTTGGTTTTGTAAGGTGACTTACACAACATTTTTGTTTACATGCATTAACATTTTATTAGTTAAATCAAAGGTCAAAACTTGGCGCCAAAATGCAAAGGGACCAATAAACCATAAACATCAAACTTCTCTCGTTTGGCCCCAACTAGAGGTCGGTGAGATGACTATTTTGCACCGCACGGAGGGGACGCAGCTTCATTGACTTACGGCAAGCGCCTTTGGGTGAATGACACGTGGGCCCGGGGGTGGCTGGCCCACCTATCATACAGCCAAAGGCGAGTGCGATGAGAGGGCCGAGGAGTAGTACAAAATCCTACGCACCTACGCACGCTAACCAAGGGCAAGAGTGATCACTCGAATCGCAAGATCAGTTGACTAGAAGCTAAACTAGACCCATGGAGGCGATGAGCGCGAGCATCAGCCGGCTGTGCCAGATGGTCCACGACGCCATCCTGCGGCCCGACACCGAGGAAAGTCTCCAGGTAGTATTTCTTGAGGCCGCCAGGGCGAGGGGCCGCTTGGACGACAGCTTCGTCTCCTTGTTCGACGAGGTCCTCGTCAGTTTCCTCGACAAGTTCACCGTCGTCAAGAAGCTTGCGGACGACTTTGACGTAAGCCTCCAACCGACGCGCCCAGGCTCTGCGATGCCCGCCACCCTCAACGGCCACTATGGTGGCAAACTCTTCGACGCACTGGTGGCCCTGCGACTGCCCGCCGTCGCGCCGGAGAATGTCCACCTCGAGGTCGCGCTCGCCGCGCAGCGCCTGGCGCAGCAAGACACCATCAACATAATCACCCACGTCTACGTGCAAATCGCCCACAAGGACTACTACATGCAAGAGGAGGACGATAGGACGCTAGCCTTCTTGGACCGTAGGGCAACCTTGGACGGCACTGTTCAGAAGAACGTTGAGCTCGCCGCCAACGCCGCTGCTCCTCACACGTCGGTTGGTGACCCGGCGCACTAGGGCATGAGGATGTCGTTGATGGATCTGTATGTATTTTTATCTTTCCGTCAAATCCATGTAGTAGTATATGATACTACAGTAATTATCTTACCTTTCGCATCAACTTCATAATTTTCGTACGTACTCCATGCATGAACGGCGCCAGAACCAAACTTCTCATTACTCTAGGCAAAATCGTTATTTTCTATCTATCGGTCGCGCCATGGAGCAGAACCAAATTTTACAAGTTATGAGTTCAAAAGGAAAAGCCTGCCGTGTTCACGTCGCACCCCCACACGGTTGGTCCGGCACGCCGCTCAAGCGGGAATGCGTGCGGTGTTGCATTTTCACTTACAAGTGGGACCTCAGTTGAGGAAACTGACTATCGGAAAACCGCGCGATGGCTGAGAAAACAGGAGGGAGAAGAGATGGTTGTAGCACGGACTCCAAGAAAATTGGTGTCAGATGGGACTCGTGTGGGTGGCGTGTGCCGTACTGCTAGACGTGAATGCTAGTTATGGCCCATGACACCCCACTATATCGAGCCTATATCGAGGTACGTAGAACAAATTTTCTGCAGTCCATGCTCAGCCCTCCTCTATCTCTCTTCTCAGCCAGCCAATGACGCCTTGCAGAGCCCATCGCTTGTTTGCTCACATGCGCCCCACATGTCGGTGAAAACACAAGAGGACCCATCGAACCTGCACATCTTTCACCTCGACGTCTTTGGTGATGAAAAACAAATCCAATAAAGATCTTGGTGGCCACTTTTGGAGTCACTCAAGAGTAGTAAGATTCTATTTACAGTTTAACCTAAGATGCACATCTCGTGGCTTCAACTACCACTCTATTTTCTTTCATGACACAACCTGGATGTTGGATGTCCCACGTGTCGGCAAAAGGAGGAAGAACCCGACCAAATCTTCGGTTGTGCTCACGGATTAGACTAGTTGTGCTAACTTAAAATTTTATTAGTGTACTCCTCCGTTCCAAAATACTTGACTTCCATTTGTCCAAAATGGATGTACCTATATACTAAGACATGTCTAGATACATATATATTTTGACAAATAGAAGGCATGTATTGTGCAACGGAGGGAGTAGAATGGATGCAAGTTTTTGTATTGGGAAGAAGAGTACATCCATATATTGATAGAGCGCAGTTTAGTAGATGTTCCATCACTTTTAGCTAATAGCACAGAGGCTAGAGATGAGATTAGTGCACTTGTTGATACTCCTACTAGAATAGAGGCTAGACATGAGACTAGATGCGAGGAAGCAACGTCTACTTCTTTACACTCGAAGAAGAAAGAAGCACGCAAGATCGAGCCTCCGCAGATCAACAATGAATGCATCGAGAAGGCACTAATCCAACTTACAGGAGTAGTAAAATGTATTCTTGTGGTTCTTGTTTTCTTTGGTCTTGCTTTTGTAGTCAAAATTATCTTTGGAGTTCGTGCAAAACGGAGGTCCGTTTGGGGTCGTAAGGTCGGAGTTGGCCTTACAAGTGGGACCTGATTAAGGAAACCGACTATCGGCAAACCCCACCTCGCCCCCCGCCGCGATGGCTGAAGTTAGAGAAACGACGAGGTTGA
Organism: Aegilops longissima; assembly: GCA_021605205.1. Taxonomy (NCBI): domain Eukaryota; kingdom Viridiplantae; phylum Streptophyta; class Magnoliopsida; order Poales; family Poaceae; genus Aegilops; species Aegilops longissima. The sequence continues at coordinate 421,525,697 of CM038679.1, forward strand.
AGAGATTGCTCTAGCACGGACACCAAGAAATAATATGGTGTCGATGGATGTTGTGGTGGTGGCGCAGCCGTACTCACGGACGTGAATGCTTGTTACGGCCCATGCCACCCTACTACTCCTACTACTTACTCCTACTATATAGTACTAGTATCGAGGATTCGAGGTGCTGGTTACGTACTGCGAACACATTAACATGTGGCTATAGTAAAAACACCCGCCCGACGCGCGAAGCATGTGAAGCTAGTACTCCGTCTAGGTGAATAAGTCATACTAGAAGGTGCATCACGACCTAGGTGCAAGCAGATTTGTGGAAAAGAAGAATATTTCTCTCTTCTAAACACAACATTTAATCACAGCAGTTAAGAGGATGCCTTATTAGCTACCCATGCAGGCCATCGTAATTCATAGCATGCAAAGCGCTTTTATTTCTTGCCTAATAACCGCATGGACTTGCTGCATGCATTGGTCCTGCCCGAGCAAAAAAAAGGGAGGAAAGGGGTTTCCACGGAGACAACGAGGCAGAGGTGGAAGGCCACATTGGCGAACAAGGCAGAGGTATGGCATCGAGATGGAAAGTTAATGAATGACGCCTAAACATTTTGGGAAAATCTAATTTTCGTAAGGTGACTTACTCACCTAGATGGAGGGAGTACAAATAGTGTACTACTATTGTTGATTGGCCTCATCCGATAACCTGTTGCAATGCACGTACAATTATGTATTCAGAAAATAATTTTTCGCCTCGTCGCACCACTCACTCAGAGAAGCGACTCGAAAGCCATTCATAAATTTAGTAAGTTTATCACAGGCATATCATTTTATTACATACAACAGGTCATCAACCCACATCAACAATGAGGATACATTATAAATACTAAAGTTTTCACCACACAACAAATAACAAGCAATGAAATGAACTTAAACTCAACCATTCCTCGGTGTTGGAAACGCTTGCTTTGAACCACAAGTGATTCTCTGGGACGAGCCATCCATTGTCGATCTGGAGACCAACGCAGGACTGATCATCCAGGCTGAAGCGGCCTACTATATCAGTACCAGGGCAGGGAACCACCCAAATGTCCGAGGTATAGACACAATTGCTTCTCATAAATGTGTCAACAGCAGTTGGATCGCCTTTCACCATCATCGGATAGTTTTGTCCAAGGAAGAGCGAGTTTTCTCCAAGACTATCAATTTTGTACCAGGGAGAAGGAGTTGGCGCTAGCACACTAGTATCCATCCCGAATACCATGCAAAGGGTGTTGGAATAGGTCCGGAGAGTGCGACCATGGGAGACACGTGCTTCCTTAGCAGTAACATCATCAGTGGGTTGTATACACACAAGAAGAGGTGATCCATCGGAATTAGTTGCCAGGCACCACAGAGTATATGGGCGCTACTTGTCCTCATGCTCGTGATCATCACCATCGTCATCTACCCCTTGGTTATAAAAAATTTCAAGTATAGGTGGTGGGATGTTCACAGGACCTTGGAAACACAAGAAGAAGGTTAATTAGTAAAGAGAAACTTGCTAACCCGCATGCATGTGGATGAAACAATTATAATTACGGTGGAAGACAAACGTACCGAAACAACGAGGATACCATGCAAAAACAGTGCCACGAGTGGTGGCAGCAAACACAAGGCCCTCGTATTGAATTGCATCACAGTACTCATCCGTGTACAGAAACTGATTTTTGAGCAATATCCATCGAGTCAAACCACTAAGGACGGCAACAAGCTTGTCGAAGATAGCAACAACTTCATAGTTGTTTTAATTCCAAGAGCGGTTGGGAACTCGACAAATTGCTATCTTCCGTAGAAGACAGTCACCATGATCATATTTGAACTTGCGTACAATACCGGTGTGCTCAACCTCCGGGCAGTCTGCTGAGATTTTTAGAAGTGGAACCCGGTCATGAGTGTACACATTCACAAGTTCCCACTCGCAGTTGGACCCAATGTAAACAACCCAATCTCCATTTGCGCCCACCCAAGCCTTGCCCTCAAGCGATGGCATCTTAACATCATATGTATCATTATCAAGCGGCATCAACTTGCACGGGGCGAGGCCTCCGTCGTGCCGGCGCCAGTCATCAGGGTCACGACAAAGAAGATAGGGGAGATCAAACCGCTCCTTGACTCTTGGGTTCCTTGCAATGATGTTATTAGTTGAGTCGAGAATGGGCTTGAACGAACCTGCCATGCTAGCCGAGGTGATGATGTCGCACCGATCAATGAGTTCCTCCACCACGTCATCTTTCAAATCGGGGCAAGAATAACGGGGTCGTTTCCGGCCTGTTCCCTCCATGGAGAAGACGATCAAACAATGGCAGAAGAAAGGGTGAAGGGCTGAAGGAAAATGGAGGAGGGAGAGGAAGAGCGTGCGACAGCAGTTCCAAATCGAGAGGGAAAGGCGAAGAGTCGGTGGACGGTTGCGAGTTTGCCACGGTTCACGAAGAGGCGCCCCGGCCTACACGTCCGTTTGGAAATACTCCTACTACTCGCCGTCGTCTCACTGATATGTTGGAACGGGACCACATGTCAACGAAACATGGTGTGTAATTTCTCGTGCAAAATGCGATCTGGCCGCGTTGGCCCGAGGTGCCGCATTAGTTATCGACCTTTATTTTTTTAATGGTGTGCCGATCAGTTTTGAAGCACGACTAACTGGTACTGTACGCAGAGAAAATATAAACTACTCTACCACTACTCCACCTCCAGTACTAGTAGTATAAAAAAGATATATAGGTTGGAGCTTCAGCGCTTTCTTGCTAAGGGCTGCCCACTTGCTTCTCACACTACCACCCTCTCTCCAGATCTAAAAAGACGGCCCCTCTCTCCCTCCTCACCGGTGGTCACAGATCCGCCGGGAAGAAAAGGATGTGCAGCGTTGGCCTTTTCGTCGTCGGCGGCGAGGTCACGACCGACGACAAGGCCGTCCTCTCGGACCTAGCGCCCGCATGGGATGGCCTCCGTCCCCAAGCTCGCTGCCAGAGTGTGCGGAGGGCGACGACCACCACGAGCGAAGCCACTTCCGTCGACCCTCGTGTATGCTACCTCTTTTCGAACCATAACCTTGTTCTATTGCCCCATCTGCCACGTCGTTGCATGTGGATCTTTTTCCACTCCACCATCTTCCCAATTTGCTATCCTCTGCTCTGCTGGCCACGCAGAAGAAAACCATAATTTGCACTATTAAAGGAAACCCTACTTCATGCAGACTAATCCATGTCTAGGTTGAATAAGGAAAGGAAGGGAGACTGTACTGTCCAAGAGAGTAGGCATCGAACCTGCATTTAGGTTGAAAAGGGGAAAATCAGTAGCTAAGGAACGAGTCTCGTGTCTCTTGGTTGAAGAAGGGTAGATAGGCATGACAACGCAATAGAGAATGACCAGGTCGATCGGTTTGTTGTCCTCGCATAGGAAAAAGGTGGCTAAAGAGAACAAAAATGGGACGTAATCCACATATGCTGCTGGATATTTGTTGCTCGGGCAACCATACCTCCCTCACCACTCTGCGTCTGTGGAGGTACATTGTCTTGGTGCGCCCTTCGTCCGAATGGGCCTCCCATGCTCTTATTGCCACTTCTTTTTTTGTTAGTATAACGCCCAGATCAAGTCAAGCAATGCTCTTGCTAAAGTGATGCCACATTTAACTAATGCCGCTCTCGGTCTAATGCCATCGATAAATTTAAGCAATGCCATTTAATGTCTTTGGATTATTTCAGGGTTAGCTATTGATTGTGGATGTATTAAAGATTTTTCAGCTAAGGCATTCTAATGCTGTTGCACAGCCAAGATACCAACGATGAAACTTGTTACTACCTTCAGATTTTTGCAACCGTTAATGCTTATAGATTACATACCTCACTTTCATGAGATAAGTTAATTTTTTTTGTGCAGTGTCACCAAAATGCCAAGGCGCTGATGTCATTTTATTTTGGTTAAACTGCATGCACAATTATGAAGACAAGAGGAAAGGTCAAGTGGGCACCTCCTCCTCGGCTATTCTCTTGAGGAGGTCTCAGATGTTTGTCTCTAATGCATTGACTACATACGACATCATGATGTAATGTTAAGTCATTTCCTTTTATGCAGTGTCACTTTGAATTGTCAAGGCGGTGATGGCATTTTATTTTAGTAAAACTTCACAAAATTTGCTTAAAAGAAGAGGAAAGGTCAGAATGGCTCACTTTTCGAGAAAAAACTATGTATGCCTTCGACATCACCGTTGTTGCTTTATTTATTCCTTCAAACAGGTGGTTAGAAACAGTCTTGCTACCTTTTCCCATTAAGAAATTGGAATGCTTATATTTGTGAGTCTATGCTTCAACTAGTGCCACTTTTAGAGTAATCACACTTTCAATATCTATGCAAACAAGGATGCTCGATTTTAGTGGAACTGCACAAAAAGTCCAACTGGTTCAACATTAGGAGCATGTTTTTTTTCAAACCTTTATATCCAATTGGTGGCACTATGAGCTGTTCATTACGAAGGTACATGGTTTGCTACTATCTTGCTACTCTTTTTGTACTGTCATTAGATAGTAATACTAGTGGTTTGCATGTGAATTTATTGGCGGGGTGGACCTACATTGGAGGTTCAGGACATGATTCAATGATTGGATGCTCAATTTCGGTTGTATCGATTTCACCTCTTCCATCACTGCGAACATGGATATCCTTAGTCGATGAAGAATAGGCGCTATATTTCTGCTCGAACCAGCAAATCAATTCAGTATGAAATTGTCGAGGCAAATCATAAGCAGATCGATTGTCGGTCTGCGAACATGACAGATGCTAAGCGGAAGAGACATGTTTAAACCGAAAATACAAGGTGTGGTATATGTTTACTAGCTGCTTGATATTTGTGCAGACAGAGATGTCTTCCGTTGCTATTTGGCAAACAAACAAAGTGTCCGCAATTTTGGTTGAACTGCACAAGAGAATAGTATAGTCCTTGCATGCGATTGCCATTTGAAAATAGACACGTAAAGATTGGATAGTCACTTCATGGACTGCAGAAAAGTAGTCTTGTACTATTTATTGGCCAACACTAGGTGTTTCATTGCTTTGGTCTGATTATACAATGGGCATCATTTTGCCTAAGTTAAAGTTTGTATTCCGAAAATAGTCTCGCGGTGTGATCGAGACAAGACCAAATCATATTGAAGTGGATGTTCCTCCATCATGTGTGGTTCATTCTCATGGTTCCAGTTGTTGGTGAAACCACTTACGTTTGCAAGAGGAATTGTAGACTTCACAAACAAATTTGTCTTTCGATGCATCTTGAATGTTGGCCAAGAGAAGCATCCATGTTAGTAGGAAGAACAGATGTTTTTTCTAGATCTTTGCTTTTGGAGCTACATATTTGTATATGATCTATGAATCATTAAGATGCATTAACATGTTGATCTTATGTATGGGAATCGTACTAGTTAGTTTTAGTTGCGATGCAAGATCCGAAGTGGCTGATCTTTGCTTTTGAAGCTACATATTTGTATATGATCTGTGAATCATTGAGATGCATTAACAGTTACTTATTTCTGTTCGCTCGGTGTTTACAAGTTACTGATCGATCACTAGCTAGCCTACAAATGCGCTCCTGGCAGTTTTATTTGCGATGCAAGATGCGAAGTGGTAGTTTTTTGAATAAAAATTCCTACCTATGAAGAAACTGACAAGCTACACTATCGATCCTACACGGATAAATAGCGGATCACGCACGTACTACCTCCTTTCCGGTTTGTAGGGCTCAATTCAAGAAACGACATACTCGATCCTGCACGAATAAATAGCAGATCACGCACGTACTAGTACCTCCTTTTCGGTTTGCAGGGCTTAATTCAAACCTCTCACCAACCAAGGTACTCCCTCCGTCCGGGTTTATTAGTCCCGTGAGTAAAGCAGCAAGACCAAGGCATGGCAATAATTAACGGCATGCAGAAGTTTAAGCCTAATTAATTCCAGCGATTTAAGTGGCTGCATGCGTGCGCTCGGCTGCGACTCGTTGCATGCTGCTTCGCGTACTGCCTGCGAGCAATTCTGAGTGCCTGCATGCAGCCAGCCGTAATTAAGGCAGCTAATTGATGCGAAAAAAGATACGATTTAAATCCGTGGAATCATTATTGACAAGGAGGGAGATGATTCGAGTGCACTCGTTTGACCGCCATGCCGGCGTGCGACCCAGACGGGACGGGACGGCACATTCATAATTTCAGTTTCTCTAGTTTTCCACGGCAAGCTGGCGCGCTAAGCCATTATGCATTGAATTCTGATGACCATCGCGCTACCTTCCGCCTATAAGTACTGTTTCCCGGCCTTCTCCGGTGCCACCGTGACCCAACTCGCCATATCCCCATAAGCCCCCATCGGCCCGACGTCGCTCGCCACGTCCGCCATGCCCCCGCCCGTCCGCGGTAGGCGACGCCGGAGGCGGTCACCGCCGGAACTAGTGTTCGGGTTTTCACCGTAAGGCAGACGGAGGGAGGAGGAATTCTATCTGTCTTTAGATGGCAATGTGGAGATCGAGGAGTTGTTGGAGCGCGACCGCATGGAGGAGGAGCAGGAGTTGTTGGAGCGCGACCGCCTGGCGGAGGAGCAGCGTATCGCCGATTTGCGCCGCCAGCGGGACATGGAGCAGCTGCGCACCGACGCTCTGAGTCACGAGCAGAGCGCCCGCAACTGGGCCGACTACATGGAGGCCGGCACCCGGCAAATAGCCCTGGAGGCTGTCGGGCACGCACGCATTCGCGACGCTGATTTTTACTACCAGCTCGTCAAGTGGGTTTCCCGCTTGGAAGTCGAAGCTTCGGTGGACCACGCCGGCATGGAAAGGGCCAACGCGCGCGAGCAACGCGCCCTATTGCACCTCTTGCAAGTCCGAGGCGAGGCGCACGATGCTGGTGTCGGTGTTTAGCGTGTCCCACAGATGGCGACCGACATCGTCTAGTTAGCTAAGAGTAAGTTAGTACTTGTACGTGCTACATCTCGAGCTTGCGTTGGTTTTCCCCGAAGAGGAGGGGATGATGCAGCACATTAGCGTAAGTATTTCCCTCAGTTTTTGAGAACCAAGGTATCAATCCAGTAGGAGGCCACGCGCAAGTCCCTCGTACCTGCACAAAACGATAGCTACTCGCAACCAACGTGATTAGGGGTTGTCAATCCCTTCACGGTCACTTACGAGAGTGAGATCTAATAGAGATAATATTTTTGGTATTTTTGGTATAAAGATGCAAAGTAAAAGGTAAAAGCAAAGCAAGTAAATAAAGTGATGGAGATTGATATGATGAGAATAGACCCGGGGGCCATAGGTTTCACTAGTGGCTTCTCTCAGGAGCATAAGTATTCTACGGTGGGTGAACAAATTCTGTTGAGCAATTGTGAATTGAGCATAGTTATGAGGTTATCTAGGCAATGATCATGTATATAGGCATCACGTCCGAGACAAGTAGACCGAAACGACTCTGCATCTACTACTATTACTCCACTCATCGACCGCTATCCAGCATGCATCTAGAGTATTAAGTTAAAAACAGAGTAACGCCTTAAGCAAGATGACATGATGTAGAGGAATAAATTCATGCAATATGATAAATACCCCATCTTGTTATCCTCGATGGCAACAATACAATACGTGCCTTGCAACCCCTCTCATCACTAGGTAAGGACACGCAAGATTGAACCCAAAGCTAAGCACTTCTCCCATTGCAACAACTACCAATCTAGTTGGCCAAACCAAACGGATAATTCAAAGATACTTGCAAAGATAACTTAATCATACATAAAAGAATTCAGAGAAGAATCAAATATTTTCCATAGATAAGCTGATCATAAACCCGCAATTCACCGGTCTCAACAAACACACCGCAAAAAGAAGATTACATCGAATAGATCTCCACGAGAGGGGAGAACATTGTATTGAGATCCAAAAGAGAGAAGAAGCCATCTAGCTACTAACTATGGACCGAAGGTCTGAAGTAAACTACTCACACTTCATCGGAGGGCTATGGTATTGATGTAGAAGCCCTCCGTGGTGGATGCCCCCTCTGCGGAGCTCGGAACAGGCCCCAAGATGGGATCTCGTGGATCTGAGGAAGTTGCGGTGGTGGAATTAGGTTTTGGCTCCGTTACGATCTGTTGGAGTGCGTAGGTATATATAGGAGGAAGGATGCGTCGGTGGAGCGTCGGGGCCCACGAGGCGGGGGCGCGCCCAGGGGAGGCGCGCCCCACCCTCGTGACCGCCTCTGGCACTCCTTGGAGTAGGGTCCAAGTCTCCTGGATCACGTTCGGTGAGAAGATCACGTTCGAAGGTTTCATTCCGTTTGGACTCCGTTTGATATTCCGTTTCTTGAAACACTGAAATAGGAAAAAACAGCAATTGGGCTGGGCCTCCGGTTAATAGGTTAGTCCCAAAATAATATAAAAGTGGAAAATAAAGCCCATTATAGTCCAAAACAGTAGATAAAGTAGCATGGAGCAATCAAAATTATAGATACGTTGGAGACGTATCGAGGCATCCCAAGCTTAATTCCTGCTCGTCCTCGAGTAGGTAAATGATAAAAGAGAATTTTTGATGCAAAGTGATACTTTGGCATAATTTCAATGTAAATCTTCTTAATTGTGATATGAATATTCAGATCCGAAAGATTCAAGACAAAAGTTCATATTGACATAAATATAATAATACTTCAAGCATACTAATCAAAATAATTATGTCATCTCAAAATAACATGGCCAAAGAAAGTTCATCCGTACAAAATCATAGAGTTAGGCTATGCTTCATTTTCGTCACACAAAGATGTTCCCAACTTCTATACCCCCGATGACAAGCCAAGCAATTGTTTCATACTTAAATAATCTCAAACTTTTTCAACCTTCACGCAATACATGAGCGTGAGCCATGGATATAGCACTATGGGTGGAATAGAATATGATGATGGGATTGTGTGGAGAAGACAAAAAGGAGAAAGTCTCACATTGACGAGGATAATCAACGGGCTATGGAGATGCCCATCAATTGATTTCAACATGAGGAGTAGGGATTGCCATGCAACGGATGCACTAGAGCTATGAATGCTCAACAAAAGAAAACTAGTGGGTGTGCATCCAACTTGCTTGCTCATGAAGACCTAGGGCATTTGAGGAAGCCCATCGAGGAATATACAAGCCAAGTTCTATAATGAAAAATTCCCACTAGTATGAAAAAGACAACTTATGAGACTCGGTATATGAAAAACATGGTGCTACTTTGAAGCACAATATATGAGACTCACTACATGAAGAACAAGGTGCTACTTTGAAGCACAATATATGAGACTCACTACATGAAGAACAAGGTGCTACTTTGAAGCACAAGTGTGGAAAAAGAGATAGTAGCATTGCCCTTTTTTTTTTGGGGCCTTTCTTTTTTTTGGCCTTTCTCTTTTTTTTGGGCAATGCTCTAATAATTATGATCATCACACTTCTATTGATTACAACATAAAGATTACAACTCGAAACTAGAACAAGGTATGACTCTATATGAATGCCTCCGGCGGTGTACTGGGATGGTGCAATGAATCAAGAGTGACATGTATGAAAAATAATGCATGGTGGCTTTGCCGCAAATACGATGTCAACTACATGATCATGCAATGGCAATATGACAAAAGTAATGTATGTCATAATAATGATGAACGGAACGGTGGAAAGTTGCATGGCAATATATCTCGGAATGGCTATGGAAATGCCATAATAGGTAGGTATGGTGGCTGTTTTGAGGAAGATATAGGGAGGTTTATGTGTGATAGAGCGTATCATATCACGGGGTTTGGATGCACCGCGAAGTTTGCGCCAACTCTCAATGTGAGAAAGGGCAATGCACAGTGCATCAAGAGGCTAGCAATGGCGGAAAGGTAAGAGTGCGTATAATCCATGGACTCAACATTAGTCAAAAGAACCCATATACTTATTGCAAAAATTTAGAAGTCATAAAAAATCAAGTACTACGCACATGCTCCTAGGGGGATAGATTGGTAGGAAAAGACCATCGCTCGTCCCCGACCGCCACTCATAAGGATGCACAAGCCAGGTACACTTCATGCTTCAAATTTGTTACACAACTTTAACCATACGTGCATGCTACGGGATTTACTAACTTCAACACAAGCATTTCTCAAATTCACAACTAATCAACTAGCACGACTTTGATATTATCACCTCCATATCTCAAAACAATTATCAAGCATCAAACTTATCTTAGTATTCAACGCACTCAAAAGAAAGTTTCACATATCTTGAACACCAAGTATATTAACATTAAGCAAATTACCATGCTATTAACGACTCTCAAAATAATCTAAGTGAAGCATGAGAGATCAAGTTTCTTTAAAACAAATCCACCACCGTGCTCTAAAAGATCTAAGTGAAGTACTAGAGCAAAAATTATCATGCTCAAAAAGATATAAGTGAATCACTATGAGCAAATTATCAAGCTCAAAAGATATAAGTGAAGCACATAGAGTATTCTATCAAATTTCAATTCATATATGGCTCTCTCAAAAGGTGTGTACAGCAAGGATGATTGTGTTAACTAACAAGCAAAGACTCAAATAATGCAAGACGCTCCAAGCAAAACACATATCATGTTGGTGAATAAAAATATAGCTCCAAGTAAATTACCGATGGAAGTGGACGAAAGAGGGGATGCCTTCCGGGGCATCCCCAAGCTTTGACTTTTTGGTGTCCTTGGATTATCTTGGGGGTGCCATGGGCATCCCCAAGCTTAGGATCTTGCCACTCCTTGTTCCATAATCCATCAAAAGAATTCACCCAAAACTTGAAAACTTCACAACACAAAACTCAATAGAAATCTCGTGAGCTCCGTTAGAGAAAGAAAACAAAAGACTACTTTAAGGTACTGTAATGAACTCATTCTTTATTTATATTTGTGTTAACCCTACTGTATTCCAACTTCTCTATGGTTCATAAATTATTTTACTAGCCATAGATTCATCAAAATAAGCAAACAACACACGCAAAACAGAATCTGTCAAAAACAGAACAGCCTGTAGTAATCTGTAACTAGCGCAAACTTCTGGAACCCAAAAAATTGTACCAAAATTATACGACCTGGACAATTTGTTTGTTGATCAGAAGCAATTGGAATCAGTATTTTATCACTTTCTGGTGATTTTTAACAATTCGGTCACTGAGCACAAAGATTCTGGAAATTACAGCAAGATCAAATAACTATCATCCAAGAAGATCCAATAGGTTCAACTTGGCACAAACACTAATTAAAACATAAAACCACATCTAAAAAGAGGCTAGATGGATTATTTATTCCTAAACAGAAGCAAAAACAAAAAGCACAAAATAAAATTGGGTTGCCTCCCAACAAGCGCTATCGTTTAACGCCCCTAGCTAGGCATAAAAACAAGGATAGATCTAGGTATTGTCATCTTTGGTAGGCAATCCATAAGTGGCTCTCATGATAGATTCATATGGTAATTTTATTTTCTTTCTAGGGAAGTGTTCCATGCCTTTCTTTAATGGAAATTGGAATCTAATATTCCCTTCCTTCATATCAATAATTGCACCAATCGTTCTAAGGAAAGGTCTACCAAGAATAATAGGACATGAAGGATTGCAATCTATATCAAGAACAATAAAATCTACGGGCACATAATTCCTATTTGCAACAATAAGAACATCATTAATTCTTCCCATAGGTTTTTTAATAGTGGAATCCGCAAGATGCAAGTTTAGAGAGCAATTATCAAAATCACGGAAATCTAGCAAATCACACAAAGTTTTGGGAATAGTAGAGACACTAGCACCCAAATCACACAAAGCATGAAACTCATAATTTTTAATTTTAATTTTAATAGTAGCTTCCCACTCATCATGGAGTTTCCTAGGGACACATCAATAACTTTTAGATCTTCATCTTGATTTTCATAGGAATTCAAAGAACACGCTTTAATAAAGGCATCTTTGGAAGCACGCATCCTAGCGATTCTTTCTTTGCACTCATCAATGGAAATTCTCATAGCTTTGAGAGACTCATTGATATCATGCTTAGGAGGAATAGATCTAAGCTTTAAAGAATCAACCTCAAGAGGAATTCTATCAACGTTCCTAGCCAAATCATCAATTTTAAGCAAGTTCTCTTCAAGAAAAGCATTAAAATGCTTTTATGAATTCATAAACTCTTTAACACTATTCTCAAATTCAGAGGGCATCTTATTAAAATTTCCATAAGAGTTGTTGTAGGAATTTCCATAATTATTAGAAGGATTACTAGGATAAGGCCTAGGATTAAAATTCCCTCTATACGCGTTGTTTCCAAAACTATTCCTACCAACAAAATTCACATCCATAGATTCATTGTTATTCTCAATCAAGGTAGATAAAGGCATATCATTAGGATCAGAAGAAACACTCTTAGTAAATAACTTCATAAGTTCATCCATCTTTCCACTCAAGACATTGATTTCTTCTATAGCATGCACTTTTTTATTAGTAGATCTTTCAGTATGCCATTGAGAATAATTAAATATAATATTATCTAGGAGTTTAGTAGCATATCCTAAAGTGATTTCCATAAAAGTGCCTCCCGCGGCCGAATCTAAAAGATTTCTAGAAGCAAAATTCAATCTAGCATAATTTTTTTGTATAATCATCCACAAGTTCAAACCATGAGTAGGACAATTACGTATCATTAATTTCATTCTCTCCCAAGCTTGAGCAACATGTTCATGATCAAGTTGCTTACAATTCATAATATGGTTCCTAAGAGAGATAATCCTAGCGGGAGGAAAATACTTAGAGATAAAAGCATCTTCGCATTTGTTCCAAGAATCAATACTATTTTTAGGCAAAGATGAAAACCACGCTTTAGCACGATCTCTAAGCGAAAAAGGAAATAGCTTCAATTTAACGACATCATTATCGACATCTTTTTTCTTTTGCATATCACATAAATCAACGAAGCCATTCAGATGAGTAGCAGCATCTTCGCTAGGAAGGCCGGCGAATTGATCTTTCATAACAAGATTCAACAAAGCAGTATTGATTTCACAAGATTCAGTATTGGCAAGAGGAGCAATCGGAGTGCTGAGGAAATCATTATTATTGGTATTGGTGAAGTCACACAATTTGGTGGCATCTTGAGCCATCGCGACGAACAAGCAAACTAACACACGAGCAAACAAAAGGCAAAGGGAAAAAGAGGAGAGATTGGGAAAAAGAGGGCGAATAAAACGGCAAGGGTGAAGTGGGGGAGAGGAAAACGAGAGGAAAATGGCAAATAATGTAATGCGAGAGATAGGGATTGTGATGGGTACTTGGTATGTTGACTTTTGCGTAGACCTCCCAGGCAACGGCGCCAGAAATCCTTCTTGCTACGTCTCGAGCTTGTGTTGGTTTTCCCCAAAGAGGAGGGGATGATGCAGCACAGTAGCGTAAGTATTTCCCTCAGTTTTTGAGAACCAAGGTATCAATCCAGTAGGAGGCCACGCGCAAGTCCCTCGTACCTGCACAAAACGATAGCTACTCGCAACCAACGCGATTAGGGGTTGTCAATCCCTTCATGGTCACTTACGAGAGTGAGATCTGATAGAGATAATATTTTTGGTATTTTTGGTATAAAGATGCAAAGTAAAAGGTAAAATCAAAGCAAGTAAATAAAGTTATGTAGATTGATATGATGAGAATAGACCCGGGGGCCATAGGTTTCACTAGTGGCTTCTCTCAGGAGCATAAGTATTCTACGGTGGGTGAACAAATTACTGTTGAGCAATTGACAGAATTGAGCATAGTTATGAGGTTATCCAGGCAATGATCATGTATATAGGCATCACGTCCGAGACAAGTAGACCGAAACGATTATGCATCTACTACTATTACTCCACTCATCGACCGCTATCTAGCATGCATCTAGAGTATTAAGTTAAAAACAGAGTAACGCCTTAAACAAGATGACATGATGTAGAGGAATAAATTCATGCAATATGATAAATACCCCATCTTGTTATCCTTGATGGCAACAATACAATCGTGTCTTGCAACCCTTCTATCACTAGGTAAGGACACACGCAAGATTGAACCCAAAGCTAAGCACTTCTCCCATTGCAAAACTACCAATCTAGTTGGCCAAACCAAGCGGATAATTGAAGAGACTTGCAAAGATAACCAATCATACATAAAAGAATTCAGAGAAGAATCAAATATTTTCCATAGATAAGCTGATCATAAACCCACAATTCACCGGTCTCAACAAACACACTGCAAAAAGAAGATTACATCGAATAGATCTCCACGAGAGAGGGGGAGAACATTGTATTGAGATCCAAAAAGAGAGAATAAGCCATCTAGCTACTAACTATGGACCCGAAGGTCTGAAGTAAACTACTCACACTTCATCGGAGGGCTATGGTATTGATGTAGAAGCCCTCCGTGGTGGATGCCCCTCCGACGGACTCGGACACAGCCCCAAGATGGGATCTCGTGGATATAGGAAGTTGCGGCGGTGGAATTAGGTTTTGGCTCCCGTTCGATCTGTTGGGGAAGTGCGAGGTATATATAGGAGGAAGGAGTATGTCGGTGGAGCGTCGGGGCCACGACGCAGGGGGCGCCCTGGGGGGCGCGCCCCCACCCTCGTGACCGCCTCTGCACTCCTTGGAGTAGGGTCCAAGTCTCTGGATCATGTTCGGTGAGAAGATCACGTTCGAAGGTTTCATTCCGTTTGGACTCCGTTTGATATTCCGTTTCTTGAAACTTGAAATAGGCAAAAAAACAGCAATTACAGGCTGGGCCTCCGGTTAATAGGTTAGTCCCAAAATAATATAAAAGTGGAAAATAAAGCCCATTATAGTCCAAAACAATAGATAAAGTAGCATGGAGCAATCAAAATTATAGATACGTTGGAGCATGCGTATCGATAGCGCTACTAGAGTATTAGTGGGAGTAGATAGTTAACTTGGCTATGATGGTTGTCAACGTGGAAGTTCATTACTCTATATGTGGATCGGACTGTTACTTTGCTCGAATGTTGAACTTTCCGTTTGAGCGTATGGAATGGGCTGTTATTTTTTAAATGGGTTGTATTTGTCCTCCACGGGTTTAGAGGCTGACTTGTGGGCCTAGCAAGTTGGCGTACACAATCGGAGATGATTGTATGTGGAGAGGATGACAGCAAGGACCCGCCAAGGTCATGGCGACGCAAGCAAGTGCCTCCTTATTTCAAGCCAATAAAAATGGCTCCTCCTAGTGGATTTCGACATCCGGGTCCCATGCCATTGTCAAGGTAGTCAATAAGCGAGAGAATTTACTGAGCGGTGACACGAGGACCCAACAGCTCGCCCGATTATTTTGTTTTGTGATAATTTGATAAATGCCACTCCAAATCTGGTGTATCTAAGAAATGCCACTGCAATTTCCAAACTTTGAAAAATGCCATTTTCATGCCATTTCTAGTGGCATTTTTCAAAGTTTGGAGTGGCGTTTTGCAAAGTTTGCAAACTGCAGTGGCGTTTTTCAAAGTTTGCAAAAATTGCAGTGGCATTTTTCAAAGTTTGGAAATTGCAGTGGCATTTTATGAATCGCCATAATTGGAGTGGCATTTATCTAATTTGTTTTTGAGACGGAAGGTGGTGTCAAGCTGGGCTGTGCGGGACACTCGCCTGTCTAGACAACCTTTTCTTTTATGTTTACCACAGACCAGCCCAAGAGTTTTTTTTTTACGAAAATGGCTAGCCTATTTTTTTGTGATTTGTCAAGTAAGTCGCTTTATCAGGCCTGTTGGGCTGCAAATCTTTCAAGACAAGGAGAGCTTCATTATTTGGCGAGAAAATGGCCTATCAATAATGAGAAATGGGTTGTACATTTTTAAAACACATCAAACCGGCAATTATTTTCAAATATCTTGTTTTCATTTCGAGATTTTAAATTGCATTGATTTTTATGCGTGGACAATTTATTGGATTATATATTGATATACATTTATTTTTTTAATCAGTCTGAATGTGACTCAAAATTTCGGGATTAAAAACAGTTCAGACCGCACCGACATATGCAAATTTTCGTATAATTTTTAAACCATGGCCACAATATGGGCTGTAATGCTAACATAAAGAATATGGGCTCCAAAAAAACCCGTAAGAATTAGCAAATGGGTTGTAAATTATTTGAAATAATGGCAGATGGGTTGTATGCTGTTTTCCACAGATTTGAGGCTTTCCACAGAATGCATGTATACTGTTGGATGTCCATCCAACGTCCGTCGTGCTTCTTCAATCTCTGCTCTTCCTGCTCCAGCCGCTCAAACAAGCGCCGTCGGACTGCTGCTCCCTCCTCCCATGGCCGGCTGTCTTTGCTCGCTTGAGCCTCACCGCCCCACCGTACTCCCATCGCTGGCCTAGCCATCCTCTACTCACCCCACTTTGTTATTCTCTGGCGGCGGGCAGACGATAAACCCTCGTCAGATCGCCCCCCTCGCGTGGGAAACAAAAACAACTGCCGAGTCTTCCACGCCTCCGTGTCGTTCCTTCCTAGGCCTCGCCGTCGTCCACCACCCGGTACTCTCGGCGTGGCGTGGTCGGCGTGGTCAACTAATCGACATGCATCTGAAGTGGATTGTCGTGGAGAGGCCGACAGTGGGTCCACGGCCACACGCAAGGAAATGCCTCCTTATTACGCGCAAAATAATGATTCCTCCACCTGACATATGGTACCCACCGAAAGGGCCTCTGTATTTCACGAAAAAAACGTTATCGCCGCTGACAGCTCGGACCCACCAGCTATATCTTCGCACGCAAGGAAGTGCCTCCTTATTACGCACAAAAAAATGAATACCCCCCTGCTACTGGGACCCAGTATAGTGGGCCTACTAAGTTGACGGGGACGAAGGGCTTTGTCAACTTAGTCAATATGCACGATTCTAGCTCGACTGGCCGTACGATGTCCATCCAACGGCCGTAGTGCTTCTTCAACCTCTGGTCTTCTTGCTCCAAGAGCCCAAAGCAGCGCGGCCGGTCGTGCTTTGCTCCCGCTTCCGTGGCGGCTGTCTTTGCCGCCAAGGCCTCACCGCCCCATACTACTCCCACCGCTGGCCAGGCCATCCTCCACTCCACTCACCCACACCCCCGTTATTCTGCAGCGACGGCAGCGCAGCCGAACCAGTGAACCCTCGTACTCCTCTTCGCGTGGGAATCCACTTCCGCGTCTTCCCCGGCTCCACGTCGTCCCCTTCCTAGGCCTCGCCGTCGTCCACCGCCGTGGTGCTCTCGGCGCGGCGTGGTCAATGTGGTCAACGACCGAATTCCATCGGAAGAATACTGTACGTGGAGAGGCTGACAGCTGGGTCCACGGCAACCACAAGGAAGTGCCTCCTTATTACGCGGAAAGTAATTATTCCTCCACCTGACAGCAGGGACCCACCGGACGCCCACCAGTATATCGCGAAAAAATGTTTGCCCCTACTGCTGGGACCCACCCGACGGGCCACCGTATTTTGCGAAAAAAACATTCCCCCTGCTGTCAGCTCGGACCCACCGGAAGTGCCTCCTTATTACGCACAAAAAAATGAATACCGCCTGCTAGCTGGGACCCACCTTGGTGGGAGGCTGACTTGTGGGCCTACTAAGTTGACGGGGACGGAGGGCTTTGTCAACTTAGTCAATATAAACGATTCTAGCTCCAGTGACCGTACGATGTCCATCCAACGGTCGTAGTGCTTCTTCAACCTCTGGCCTTCTTGCTCCAAACGCCCAAAGCAGCGCCGGTCGTGCCGCATGCTCCTGCCTCCCGTGGCTGGATGTGCTGCCGAGGAGGCCTCACCGCCCCCTACTATTCCCACCGCTGGTCAGGCCCTGTGGCGACGGCAGCCTCATACCGCAGCCGAACCAGTGAACCCTCGTACTCCTCTCCGCGCGGGCTTCCACTACCGCGTCTTCCCTGGCTCCGCGTCGTCCCCTTCCTAGGCCTCACCGTCGTCCACCGCCGTGGTGATCTCGGCGCGGCATGGTCAACATGGTCAAGGAACAACTTCTATCGGATGTGGACTGTATGTGGAGAGGCTGACAGCTGGGTCCACGGCCGCAGCAAGGAAGTGCCTCCTTATTACGCGGAAAATAATGATTACTTCACCTGACAGCTGGGACCCACCGGACGGGCCACTGTATTTCATGAACAAAATGTTTCCCCCTGACTGCTGGGACCCACCAGCTACATCTTCGCACGCAAGGAAGTGCGTCCGGGCAAAAAAAAAACGATTCGCCCCCGGACTGCTGGGACCCACCAGCTACATCTTCGCATGCAAGGAAGTGCGTCCGGGCAAAAAAACGATTCGCCCCCCTGACTGTTGGGACCCACCAGCTACATCTTCGCACGCAAGGAAGTGCCTGACAGTCGGGACCCACCTGGTCGAAGCGTACGTAGCGTTGTCATTCTGGTCGCGAACGTGTACGTACATATATACTTGTGGATGTAGAGGCGCCGCACATGTCGTAGTAGAGGCGCGACGTAGCATGTACACGCATATAGCGGCAGGTGCAAGAAAGAAAATACGCCACATATGTGTACATACGGGCGGGTCTTGAACGCCTACTCGCGATACGCGCTCTTGTACGTCTGGCGAGGGCTCGTGTACATGGCTGGGTCGGAACGGAGAAACAGCGCGTCGTCGTGTTCATGGGGAGGCAACGGAATGCGTCGTGTTCATCGGGAGGCAACAGGCAGCGTGGGAGCCAACCGGCTGGGTCGAAGCGGAATGCGTGGTCGTGTTCATCGGGAGGGCTTGGATGGAACAGCGATGGAAGCGAGGCCGGCGTATCGCGACAACGGAGGAAACGGACCTCCCACGCTTGGAGCGGGTCCTGTTGATCGGGAGGGTCCGCGTGCCGCCAAAAGCGGAGGAAACGGACCTCCTACGGTCAAACGAGGGTCCTGTTGATCGGGAGGGTGTGGCGCACCGCAAAGCGGATTTAAACGGACCTCCTACGGTCGAAAACGGGGTCTGTTGATCGGGAGGGTGTGGCGACCGCAAAACGGAGAAACGGACTTGTGTTGGAGCGCCACGGTCAAACGGGGTCCTGTTCATCGGGAGGGTGTGGCGTCGCATAAGCAGGACTCCACGGATCTTGTTCATCTCCACCGTCGACCTCCTCCGGCCTCCACGGGCTCCTGCTCATCCGGCCTCCACCGCGCTACTCCACGGCCTCGCTCAACCACCCTCCACCGTCGATTGTTCATCCAGCCCTTCCTCTACTGTTCATCCAGCCCTCCACACCACGGGGTCCTGTTCAACCACCCCTCCACGGGCACCCCTCCATCGTCTACTGTTCTTCCAACCCTCCACACCACGGGGTCCTGTTCAACCACCACTCCACAGGCACCCCTCCACCATCTACTATTCATCCAGCCCTCCACCACACCACGGGGTCCTGTTCATCCAGCGGCAACACCATCGCTCACTGTTCATCCAACCCCCCCCAACACTCACTGTTCATCCCAGAGGCAGCATCAATCGGCTTGATTAGCGGAGAGCGCGCGAATCGCTCGATCGGGTTCGATTAACGACCATCGATCGATCGCTCGGGTTCGAATGTCGTAACTGCAGCGGCAATCGCCGGGTTGATTAGATCCCAATGCCTCGTTCGGGTTCAGTTAGAGCCAACGCCTCGCACACAAGCACGTACGTGTACGAGAGAAACGCGCATCGCTCGGCCCCCGACCTTCCACCGTAACCGGGAACTCCCTGAAATTTTCCTCCCCCTCGCTTCTACCACGGTTTTTTCCGTCATGGACGGCCCAAAGAATGTCATGCAGCTGCATATCTGGCCCGCCCAGGATGAAAAGCCCATTTTCTGTCGTGATTTTTTGTCATAGAAGTAGGAGCCCACCACATCTATGATGATACCGGGTTTTGTCACAATTATCGTCATAGAAGTGTCATATGTATGACAGAAAAAAATTCGTTCGGCCCAAAATGTCACAGATGTGTCTTTTTTTGTAGTGAGAGGTGCCGTACGTTCGGTACTTGGATCGGTTGGATCGTGAAGACGTTCGGCTACATCAACCGCGTTGACATAACACTTCCTCTTTCGGCCTACGTGGGTACGTGGACACACTCTTCCCGTCTAGTTGCTATGCATCTCCTAGATAGATCTTGCGTGATCGTAGGAAAATTTTGAAATTGCATGCTATGTTCCCCAACAGTTTGATAGCACACAAGGTGTTCCTCCGGTATTCGGGAGTTGCATAATCTCACGGTCAAAGGAATATGTATAAGTCATGAAGAAAGTAATAGCAATAAAACTTAACGATCATTATGCTAAGCTAACGGATGGGTCTTGCCCATCACATCATTCTCCTAATGATGTGATCCCGTTCATCAAATGACAACACATGTCTATGGTTAGGAAACTTAACCATCTTTGATTAACGAGCTAGTCTAGTAGAGGCTTACTAGGGACACGGTGTTTTGTCTATGTATCCACACATGTATCAAGTTTCCGGTTAATACAATTCTAGCATTAATAATAAACATTTATCATGGTATAAGGAAATATAAATAACAACTTTATTATTGCCTGTAGGGCATATTTCCTTTAGTCTCCCACTTGCACTAGAGTCAATAATCTAGTTCACATCGCCATGTGAATAACACCTAAAGTTCACATCGCCATGTGATTAACACCTAGAGTTCACATCCCATGTGACCAACACCCAAAGGGTTTACTAGAGTCAATAATCTAGTTCACATCGTCATGTGATTAACACCCAAAGAGTAATAAGGTGTGATCATGTTTTGCTTGTGAGAGAAGCTTAGTCAACGGGTCTGCCACATTCAGATCTGTATGTATTTTGCAAATTTCTATGTCTACAATGCTCTGCATGGAGCTACTCTAGCTAATTGCTCCCACTTTCAATATGTATCCAGATCAAGACTCAGAGTCATCCAGATCGGTGTCGAAGCTTGCGTCGACGTAACTCTTTACGACGAACTCTTTTATCACCTCCATAACCGAGAAACATTTCCTTAGTCCTCTAAGGATAATTTTGACCGATGTACAGTGATCTACTCCTGGATCACTATTGTACCCCTTTGCCAAACTCATGGCAAGGTACACAATAGGTCTGGTATACAGCATGGCATACTTTATAGAACCTATGGCTGAGGCATTGGGAATGACTTTCATTCTCTCTCTATCTTCTGCCTTGGTCGGGTTTTGAGTCTTACTCAACTTCATACCTTACAACTAAGGCAAGAACTCCATCTTTGACTGATCCTTTTTGAACTCCTTCAAAATCTTATCAAGGTATGTACTCATCGAAAGTATTATCAAGCGTCTTGATCTATCTTTATAGATCTTGATGCCCAATATGTAAGCAGCTTCACCGATGTCTTTCTTTGCAAAAACTCCTTTCAAAACACTCCTTTATGCTTTCCAGAAAATTCTACATCATTTCCGATCAACAATATGTCATTCACACATACTTATCAGAAAGGCTTTAGTGCTCCCACTCACTTTCTTGTAAATACAGGCTTCACCGCAAGTCTGTATAAAACTATATGCTTTGATCAACTCATCAAAGCGTATATTCCAACTCCGAGATGCTTTCACCAGTTCCATAGATGGATCGCTGGAGCTTGCACACTTTGTTAGCACCTTTAGGATCGACAAAACCTTTGGTTGCATCATATACAACTCTTCTTTAAGAAATAAATTAAGGAATGCAGTTTTGACATCCATTTGCCAGATTTCATAAAATGCGGCAATTGCTAACATGATTCGGACAGACTTAACCATCGCTATGAGTGAGAAAATCTCATCATAGTCAACAACTTTAACTTGTCGAAAACATTTTGCGACAATTCGAGCTTTGTAGATAGTAACACTACCATCATCTTCCGTCTTCCTCTTGAAGATCCATTTATTCTCAATGGCTTGCTGATCATCAGTCAAGTCCACCAAAGTCCACACTTCGTTTTCATACATGGATCCCATATCAGATTTCATGGCCTCAAGCCATTTTGCGGAATCTGGGCTCACCATCGCTTCTTCATAGTTTGTAGGTTCGCCTTGGTCAAGTAACATGACCTCCAGAATAGGATTACCGTACCACTCTAGTGCGGATCTCACTCTGGTTGACCTACGAGGTTTGGTAGTAACTTGATCTGAAGTTTCATGATCAATATCATTAGCTTCTTCACTGTTGGTGTAGGTGTCACAGAAACCGGCAAGTCCACCAAAGTCCACACTTTTGTTCTCATACATGGATCATATCTCAGATTTCATGGCCTCAAGCCATTTTGCGGAATCTGGCTTCATGATCACTTCCTCATAGTTCGTAGGTTCGTCATGGTCTAGTAACATGACTTCCAGAACAGGATTACCCTACCACTCAGGTGCGGAACATGATCTGGTTGACCTACGAGGTTTGGTAGTAACTTGATCTGAAGTTTCATGATCATCATCATTAGCTTCCTCAGTAATTGGTGTAGGCATCACGGGAACGGTTTTCTGTGACGAGCTACTTTCCAATTCGAAAGAAGGTACAATTACCTCATCAAGTTCTACTTTCCTCCCACTCACTTCTTTCGAGAGAAACTCCTTCTCTAGAAAGGATCCATTCTTAGCAACAAATATCTTCCCTTTGGGTCTGTGATAGAAGGTGTACCTGTTGGGGAACGTAGTAATTTCAAAAAAATTCCTACGCACACGCAAGATCATGGTGATGCATGGCAACAAGAGGGGAGAGTGTTGTCCACGTACCCTCGTAGACCGAAAGCGGAAGCGTTAGCACAACGCGGTTGATGTAGTCGTACGTCTTCACGATCCGACCGATCAAGTACCGAACGTACGGCACCTCCGAGTTTAGCACACGTTCAGCCCGATAACGTCCCTCGAACTCCGATCAAGCCGAGTGTTGACGGAGAGTTTAAATCGACGACGACGGCGTGGTGGCGATGTTGATGTTCTACGATGCAGGCTTCGCCTAAGCACCGCTTCTGATATCGAGGTGGACTATGGTGGAGGGGCACCGACACGGTTGGGAGAGATCAACAGATCAACTTGTTGTTGTGTCTAGAGGTGCCCCCCTGCCCCCGTATATAAAGGAGCAAGGGGGGAGGCGGCCGGCCAAGAGGAGCACCGGGAGTAGGACTCCTCCTTTCCTTGTTGGAGTAGGAGAGAAGGAAAGAGGAGGAGAGGGAGAAGGAAAAGGGGGTTGCACCCCTTGTCCAATTCGGACCAGAGGGGGGCGCGGGCCTCCTTTCTTTTGGCCTCTCTCCTCTATTCCCGTATGGCCCAATAAGGCCCATATACTCCCCGGCGAATTCCCGTAACTCACCCGTACTCCGAAAAATACTCAAATCACTCGGAACCTTTCCGAAGTCCGAATATAGTCGTCCAATATATCGATCTTTACGTCTTGACCATTTAGAGACTCCTCGTCATGTCCCCGATCTCATCCAGGACTCTGAACTCCTTCGGTACATCAAAACTCATAAACTCATAATAAAACTGTCATCGAAACCTTAAGCGTGCGGACCCTACGGGTTCGAGAACTATGTAGACATGACCGAGACACGTCTCCAGCCAATAACCAATAGCGGAACCTGGATGCTCATATTGGCTCCCACATATTCTACGAAGATCTTTATCGGTCAGACCGCATAACAACATACGTTGTTCCCTTTGTCATCGGTATGTTACTTGCTCGAGATTCGATCGTCGATATCTCAATACCTAGTTCAATCTCGTTATCGGCAAGTCTCTTTACTCGTTCCGTAATACATCATCCCGCAACTAACTCATTAGTTGCAATGCTTGCAACGCTTAAGTGATGTGCATTACCGAGAGGGCCCAGAGATACCTCTCCAACAATCGGAGTGACAAATCCAAATCTCGAAATACGCCAACCCAACAAATACCTTCGGAGACACCTGTAGAGCACCTTTATAATCACCCAGTTATGTTGTGACGTTTGGTAGCACACAAAGTGTTCCTCCGGTAAACGGGAGTTGCATAATCTCATAGTCATAGGAACATGTATAAGTCATGAAGAAAGCAATAGCAACATACCAAACGATCAAGTGCTAAGCTAACGGAATGGGTCAAGTCAATCACATCATTCTCCTAATGATGTGATCCCGTTAATCAAATGAAAACTCATGTCTATGGCTAGGTAACATAACCATCTTTGATCAATGAGCTAGTCAAGTAGAGGCATACTAGTGACACTATGTTTGTCTATGTATTTCACACATGTATTATGTTTCCGGTTAATACAATTCTAGCATGAATAATAAACATTTATCATGAAATAAGGAAATAAATAATAACTTTATTATTGCTTGTAGGGCATATTTCCTTCAGTCTCCCACTTGCACTAGAGTCAATAATCTAGATCACATCGCCATGTGATTTAACATCAATAGTTCACATCACCATGTGATTAACACCCATAGTTCACTTCGTCATGTGACCAACACCCAAATGGTTTACTAGAGTCAATAATCTAGTTCACATCGCTATGTGATTAACACCCAAAGAGTACATAGGTGTGATCATGTTTTGCTTGTGAGGGAAGTTTAGTCAACGGGTCTGCCACATTCAGATCTGTATGTATTTTGCAAATTTCTATGTCAATGATGCTCTGCACGGAGCTACTCTTAGCTAATTACTCCCACTTTCAATATGCATCCAGATTGAGGCTTTGAGTCATCTGGATCAGTGTCAAAATTTGCATCGACGTAACCCTTTACGACGAACCTTTTGTCACCTCCATAATCGAGAAATATATCCTTATTCCACTAAGGATAATTTTGACCGCTGTCTAGTGATCTACTCCTAGATCACTATTGTACTCCCTTGCTAAACACAGTGTAGGGTATTCAATAGATCTGGCACACAACATGGCATACTTTATAGAACCTATGGTTGAGGCATAGGGAATGACTTTCATTCTCTTTCTATCTTCTGCCGTGGTCGGGTTTTGAGTCTTACTCAATCTCACACCTTGTAACACAGGCAAGAACTCTTTCTTTGACTGTTCCATTTTGAACTACTTCAAAATCTTGTCAAGGTATGTACTCATTGAAAAAACTTATCAAGCGTCTTGATCTATCTCTATAGATCTTTATGCTCAATATGTAAGCAGCTTCACTGAGGTCTTTCTTTGAAAAACTCCTTTCAAATACTCCTTTATGCTTTGCAGAATAATTCTACATTCTTTCTGATCAACAATATGTCATTCACATATACTTATCAAAAATGCTTTAGTGCTCCCACTCACTTTTGTAAATACAGGCTTCACTGTAAGTCTGTATAAAACTATATGCTTTGATCAACTCATCAAAGTATATTCGAACTCCGAGATGCTTGCACCAGTCCATAAAAGGATCGCTGGAGCTTGCATATTTTGTTAGTACCTTTAGGATTGACAAAACCTTCTGCTTGCATCATATACAACTCTTCTTTAATAAATCCATTAAGGAATGTAGTTTTTGTTTATCCATTTGCCAGATTTCATAAAATGCGGCAATTGCCAACATGATTCAGACAGACTTAAGCATAGATACGAGTGAGAAACTCTCATCGTAGTCCACACCTTGAACTTGCCGAAAACCTTTTGCGACAAGTCTAGCTTTGTAGATAGTAACGCTACTATCAGCGTCTGTCTTCCTCTTGAAAATCCATTTATTTTCTATGGCTTGCCGATCATCGGGCAAGTCAACCAAAGTCCACACTTTGTTCTCATACATGGATCCCATCTCAGATTTCATGGCCTCAAATCATTTTGCGGAATCTGGGCTCATCATCGCTTCCTCATAGTTCGCAGGTTCGTCATGGTCTAGTAACATGACTTCCAGAACAGGACTACCGTACCACTCTGGTGCGGATCTTATTCTGGTTGACCTACGAGGTTCGGTAGTAACTTGATCTGAAGTTTCATGATCATCATCATTAACTTCCTCACTAATTAGTGTAGGCATCACCGAACTGATTTCGGTGATGAGCTACTTTTGAATTTGAGAGAAGGTACAGTTACCTCATCAAGTCCTACTTTCCTCCCACTCACTTCTTTCGAGAGAAACTCCTTCTCTAGAAAGGATCCACTCTCAGCAACAAAGATCTTGCCTTCGGATCTGTGATAGAAGGTGTACCCAATAGTTTCTTTTTGGGTATCCTATGAAGACGCACTTCTCCGATTTGGGTTCGAGCTTATTATGTTGAAACTTTTTCACATAAGCATCACAGCCCCAAACTTTAAGAAACGACAGCTTAGGTTTATTGCTAAACCATAGTTCATACGGTGTCGTCTCAACGGATTTAGATGGTGCCCTATTTAACGTGAATGCAGTTGTCTCTAATGCATACTCCCAAAACGATAGTGGTAAATTGGTAAGAGACATCATAGATCGCACCATATCTAATAAAGTACAGTTATGACGTTCGGACACACCATTGCACTGTGGTGTTCCAGGTGGCGTGAGTAGTGAAACTATTTCACATTGTTTTAATTGAAGGCCAAACTCATAACTCAAATATTTGTCTCTGCGACCAGATCGTAGAAACTTTTATTTTCTTGTTACGATGATTCTCCACTTCACTCTGAAATTCTTTGAACTTTTCAAATGTTTCAGACTTGTGTTTCATCAAGTAGATATACCCATATCTGCTCAAATCATCTGTGAAGGTCAGAAAATAACGATACCTGCCGCGAGCATCAACACTCATTGGACTGGATACATCAGTATGTATTATTTCCAACAAATCTGTTGCTCGCTCCATTGTTCCGGAGAACGGAGTCTTAGTCATCTTGCCCATGAGGCATGGTTCACAAGCATCAAGTGATTCATAATCAAGTGATTCCAAAAGCCCATCAGCGTGGAGTTTCTTCATTTGCTTTACACCAATATGACCTAAACGGCAGTGCCACAAATAAGTTGCACTATCATTATTAACTTTACATCTTTTGGCTTCAATATTATGAATATGTGTATCACACGATCGAGATCCAACAAACCATTTTCATTGGGTGTATGACCATAGAAGGTTTTATTCATGTAAACAGAACAACAATTATTCTCTCACTTACATGAATAACCGTATTGCAATAAACATGATCAAATCACATTCATGCTCAACGCAAACACCAAATAACACTTATTTAGGTTCAACACTAATCCCGAAAGTATAGGAGTGTGCGATGATGATCATATCAATCTTGGAACTACTTCCAACACACATCGTCACCTCACCCTCAACTAGTTTCTATTTATTCTCGCAACTCCGTTTGAGTTACTACTCTTAGCAACCGAACCAAGTATCAAATACCAAGGGGTTGCTATAAACACTAGTAAAGTACACATCAATACATGTATATCAAATATACCTATGTTCACTTTGCCATCCTTCTTATCCGCCAAATACTTGGGGTAGTTCCGCTTCCAGTGACCAGTCCCTTTGCAGTAGAATCACTTAGTCTTAGGCTTAGGTCCAGACTTGGGCTTCTTCACTTGAGCAGCAACTTGCTTGCTGTTCTTCTTGAAGTTCCCCTTCTTCCCTTTGCCCTTTTTCTTGAAACTAGTGATCTTGTCCACCATCAACACTTTGATGTTTTTCTTTGATTTCTACCTTCGCCGATTTTTGCATCGCGAAGAGCTTGGGAATTGTTTTCATCATCCCTTGCATATTATAGTTCATCACGAAGTTCTACTAACTTGGTGGTGGTGACTAGAGAATACTGTCAATCGCTATCTTATCTGGAAGATTAACTCCCACTTGATTCAAGCGATTGTAGTACCCGGACAATCTGAGCACATGCTCACTACATGAGCTATTCTCCTCCATCTTTTAGCTACAGAACTTGTTGGAGACTTCTTATCTCTCAACTCGGGTATTTGCTTGAAATATTAACTTCAACTCCTGGAACATCTCATATGGCCCACGACGTTCAAAACGTCTTTGAAGTCCCGATTCTAAGCCGTTAAGCATGGTGCACTAAACTATCAAGTAGTCATCATATTAAGCTAGCCAAACGTTCATAACGTCTGCATCTGCTCCTGCAATGGGTCCGTCACCTAGCGGTGCATCAAGGACATAATTCTTCTGTGCAGCAATGAGGACAATCTTCAGATCACGGATCCAATCCGCATCATTGCTACTAACATCTTTCAACATAGTTTTCTCTAGGAACATATCAAAATAAAAGAGGGGAGCCAAACACGAGCTATTGATCTACAACATAGATATGCTAATACTACCAAGACTAAGTTCATGATAAATTAAAGTTCAATTAATCATATTACTTAAGAACTCCCACTTAGATAGACATCCCTCGAATCCTCTAAGTGATCACGTGATCCAAATCAACTAAACCATCTCCGATCATCACGTGAGATGGAGTAGTTTCAATGGTGAACATCACTATGTAGATCATATCTACTATATGATTCACTTTCGACCTTCGGTCTCCGTGTTCGAGGGCATATCTGTTATATGCTAGGCTCTTCAAGTTTAACTGAGTATTCGCGTGTGCAACTGTTTTGCACCGTTGTATTTGAACGTAGAGCCTATCACACCCGATCATCACGTGGTGTCTCAAAGACGAAGAACTTTAGCAACGGTGCATACTCAGGAGAACACTTATACTTTGATAATTTAGTGAGAGATCATCTTATAAAGCTACCGTCGAACTAAGCAAAATAAGATGTATAAAAGATAAACATCACATGCAATCAATATAAGTGATATGATATGGCCATCATCATCTTGTGCTTGTGATCTCCATCTCCGAAGCACCATCATGATCACCATCGTCACCGGCGCGACACCTTGATCTCCATCGTAGCATCGTTGTCGTCTCGCCAATCTTATGCTTCTACGACTATCACTACCGCTTAGTGATAAAGTAAAGCATTACAGGGCGATTGCATTGCATACAATAAAGCGACAACCATATGGCTCCTGCCAGTTGCCGATAACTCGGTTACAAAACATGATCATCTCATACAATAAAATATAGCATCACGTCTTGACCATATCACATCACAACATGCCCTGCAAAAACAAGTTAGACGTCCTCTACGTTGTTGTTGCAAGTTTTACGTGGATGCTACTGGCTTAGCAAGAACCGTTCTTACCTACGCATCAAAACCACAACGATAGTTTGTCAAGTTGGTGCTGTTTTAACCTTCGCAAGGACCAGGCGTAGCCACACTCGGTTCAACTAAAGTTGGAGAAACTGACACCCGCTAGCCACCTCTGTGCAAAGCACGTCGGGAGAACCGATCTCGCGTAAGTGTACGCGTAATGTCAGTCCGGGCCGCTTCGTCCAACAATACCGCCGAACCAAAGTATGACATGCTGGTAAGCAATATGACTTATATCGCCCACAACTCACTTGTGTTCTACTCGTGCATATGACATATACGCATAAAACCAGGCTTTGATACCACTGTTGGGGAACGTAGTAATTTCAAAAAATTCCTATGCACACGCAAGATCATGGTGATGCATAGCAACGAGAGGGGAGAGTGTTGTCCATGTACCCTGAGACCGAAACCGAAGCGAGCGTTAGCACAACGGTTGATGTAGTCGACGTCTTCACGATCCAACCGATCAAGTACCGAACGCACGGCACCTCCGAGTTCAGCACACGCTCAGCCCGATGACGTCCCTCAAACTCCAATCCAGCCGAGTGTTGAGGAGAGTTTCACAAGACGACGACGGCGTGGTGACGATGTTGATGTTCTACCGACGCAGGGCTTCGCCTAAGCACTGCTACAGTATTATCAAGATGGACTATGGTGGAGGGGGGCACCGCACACGGTTGGGAGAGATCAACTGATCAACTTGTTGTTGTGTCTAGAGGTGCCCCCCTGCCCCCGTATATAAAGGAGCAAGGGGGGAGGCGGCCGGCCAAGAGGAGGGCACGCCAAGGGGGGAGTCCTACTCCCACCGGGAGTAGGACTCTTCCTTTCCTTGTTGGAGTAGGAGAGAAGGAAAGAGGAGGAGAGGGAGAAGGAAAAGGGGGCTACACCCCTTGTCCAATTCGAACCAGAGGGGGGTTGCAGGCCTCCTTCCTTTTGGCCTCTCTCCTCTATTCCCGTATGGCCCAATAAGGCCCATATACTCCCCGGCGAATTCCCGTAACTCTCCGGTACTCCAAAAAATACCCAAATCACTCGGAACCTTTTCGAAGTCCGAATATAGTCGTCCAATATATCGATCTTTACATCTCGACCATTTCGAGTCTCCTCGTCATGTCCCCGATCTCATCCAGGACTCTGAACTCCTTCGGTACATCAAAACTCATAAACTCATAATAAAACTGTCATCGAAACCTTAAGCGTGCGGACCCTACGGGTTCGAGAACTATGTAGACATGACCGAGACACATCTCCGGCCAATAACCAATAGCGGAACCTAGATGCTCATATTGGCTCCCACATATTCTACGAAGATCTTTATCGGTCAGACCGCATAACAACATACGTTGTTCCCTTTATCATCGGTATGTTACTTGCCCGAGATTCGATCGTCGGTATCTCAATACCTAGTTCAATCTCGTTCTTGGCAAGTCTCTTTACTCGTTCCGTAATACATCATCCATAACTAACTCATTAGTTGCAATGCTTGCAAGGCTTAAGTGATGTGCATTACCGAGAGGGCCAGAGATACCTCTCCGACAATCGGAGTGACAAATCCTAATCTCGAAATACGCCAACCCAACAAATACCTTCGGAGACACCTGTAGAGCACCTTTATAATCACCCAGTTACGTTGTGACGTTTGGTAGCACACAAAGTGTTCCTCCTGTAAACGGGAGTTGCATAATCTCATAGTCATAGGAACATGTATAAGTCATGAAGAAAGCAATAGCAACATACCAAACGATCAAGTGCTAAGCTAACGGAATGGGTCAAGTCAATCACATCATTCTCCTAATGATGTGAACCCGTTAATCAAATGACAACTCATGTCTATGGCTAGGAAACATAACCATCTTTGATCAATGAGCTAGTCAAGTAGAGGCATACTAGTGACACTCTGTTTGTCTATGTATTTCACACATGTATTATGTTTTCGGTTAATACAATTCTAGCATGAATAATAAACATTTATCATGAAATAAGGAAATAAATAATAACTTTATTATTGCCTCTAGGGCATATTTCCTTCAGTACCCAACATTATCTTTTGGGTATCCTATGAAGACGCATTTCTCCGATTTGGGTTCCAGCTTATCAGGCTGAAGCTTTTTCACATAAACATCGCAACCCCAAACTTTAATAAACAACAACTTAGGTTTCTTGCCAAACCACAGTTCATATGGTGTCGTCTCAACGGATTTAGATGGCGCCCTATTTAACGTGAATGCAGATGTCTCTAATGCATAACCGCAAAAATGATAGTGGTAAATCGGTAAGAGAAATCATAGAGCGCACCATATCTAATAAAGTACGGTTACGACGTTCAGACACACCATTACGTTGTGGTGTTCTAGGTGGCGTGAGTTGTGAAACTATTCCACATTATTTTAAATAAAGGCCAAACTCGTAACTCAAATATTCGCCTTCGCGATCAGATCATAGAAGCTTTATTTTCTTGTTACGATGATTCTCCACTTCACTCTAATTTCTTTGGACTTTTCAAATGTTTCAGACTTGTGTTTCATCAAGTAGATATACCCATACCTACTCAAATCATCTGTGAACATCAAAAAATAACGATACCCGCAGCGTGCCTCAACACTCATCGGACCGCATACATCGGTATGTACTATTTCCAATAAGTCATTAGCTTGATCCATTGTTCCAGAGAACGGAGTCTTAGTCATCTTGCCCATGGGGCATGGTTTACAAGTATCAAATGATTCATAATCAAGTGATTCCAAAGGTCCATCCGCATGGAGTTTCTTCATGCGCTTTATACCAATATGACCTAAACGGCAGTGCCACAAATAAGTTGCACTATCATTATCAACTTTGCATCTTTTGGCATCAGTATTATGAATATGTGTATCATTATAATCGAGATTCAATAAACCATTTATATTGAGTGTATGACCATAGAAGGTTTTATTCATGTAAACAGAACAAAAATTATTCTTTGAATTAAATGAATAATCATATTGCAATAAACATGATCCAATCATATTCATGCTCAACGCAAAGACCAAAGAACATTTATTTAGGTCCAACACTAATCCCTAAGGTAAAGGGAGTGTGTGATGGTGATCTTATCAACCTTGGAATCATTTCCAACACACATCTTCACTTCGCTCTTAAGTAGTATCTATTTATTCTGCAACTCTTGTTTTGAGTTACTAATCTCAACAACTGAACCGGTATCAAATACCCAGGGGTTGCTATGAACACTAGTAAATTACACATCAATAACATGTATATCATATATACCTTTGTTCACTTTGCCATCATTCTTATCTGCCAAGTATTTGGGGCAGTTCCACTTACAGTGATCATTTCTTTTGCAGTAGAAGCACTCAGTTTCAGGTTTGGATCTAGCTTTGGGCTTCTTCATGGGAGTTTCAACTTGCTTGCCATTCTTCTTGAAGTTCCCTTTCTTTCCCTTGCCCTTTTTCTTGAAACTAGTGGTCTTGTTAACCATCAACACTTGATGCTATTTCTTGATTTCTACCTTCGGCGATTTCAGCATCGCGAAGAGTATTGGGAATTGTTTCCGTCATCCCTTGCATATTATAGCTCATCACGAAGTTCTAGTAACTTGGTGATAGTGACTAGAGAACTCTGTCAATCACTATCTTATCTGCAAGATTAACTCCCACTTGATTTAAGCGATTGTAGTACCCAGACATTCTGAGCACATGCTCACTAGTTGAGCTATTCTCCTCCATCTTGTAGGCAAAGTACTTGTCAGAGGTCTCATACCTCTTAACTTGGGCATGAGTCTGAAATATTATTTTCAGCTCTTGGAACATCTCATATGCTCCATGGCATTCAAAACATTTTTGAAGTCCCGGTTCTAAGCCGTAAATCATGGTGCACTAAACTATCAAGTAGTCATCATACCGAGCTTGTCAAACATTCATAACGTCTGCATCTGCTCCTGCAATAGTTCTGTCACCTAGCGGTGCATCAAGGACATAATTCTTCTGTGCAGCTATGAGGATAATCCTCAGGTCACGGACCCAGTCCGCATCATTGCTACTATCATATTTCAACTTAGTTTTCTCTAGGAACATATCAAAAATAAAACAGGGGAGCTATACACAAGCTATTGATCTACAACATAGATATGCAAATACTATCAGGACTAAGTTCATGATAAATTAAGTTCTATTAATCTTATTACTTAAGAACTCCCACTTAGAAAGACATCCCTCGAGTCATCTAAATGATCACGTGATCCATATCAACTAAACCATGTCCGATCGTCACGTGAGATGGAGTAGTTTTCAATGGTGAACTATGTTGATCATATCTACTATATGATTCACGTTCGACCTTTCGGTCTCCAATGTTCCGAGGCCATGTCTGTACATGCTAGGCTTGTCAAGTTTAACCCGAGTATTCCACATGTGCAAAACTGTCTTGCACCCGTTGTATGTGAACGTAGAGGTTATCACACCCGATCATCACATGGTGTCTCTGCACGACGAACTGTCGCAACGGTGCATACTCATGGAGAACACTTATACCTTGAAATTTTAGTGAGGGATCATCTTATAATGCTACCACCGTACTAAGCAAAATAAGATGCATAAAACATAAACATCACATGCAATCAAAATATGTGACATGATATGGCCATCATCATCTTGTGCCTTTGATCTCCATCTCCAAAGCACCGTCATGATCTCCATCGTCACCGGCTTGACAGCTTGATCTCCATCGTAGCATCATTGTCGTCTCGCCAATTATTGCTTCTACAACTATCGCTAACGCATAGCGATAAAGTAAAGCAATTACATGGTGATTGCATTTCATACAATAAAGCAACAACCATAAGGCTCCTGCCAGTTGCTGATAACTTTTACGAAACATGATCATCTCATATAACAACGTATATCACATCATGTCTTGACCATATCACATCACAACATGCACTGCAAAAACAAGCTAGACGTCCTCTACTTTGTTGTTGCAAGTTTTACGTGGCTGCGACGGGCTTCTAGTAAGAATCATACTTACCTACGCATCAAAACCACAACGAAGCTTCGTCAAGTTTGTTGTTTTAACCTTCAACAAGGATCGACCGTTGTCAAATTCGATTCAACTAAAGTTAGAGAAACGGACACCCGCAAGTCACCTTTATGCAAAACTAGTTGCATCTCTGTTGGTGGAACCGGTCTCATGAACGTGGTCATGTAAGGTTGGTCTGGGCCGCTTCATCTAACAATACCGCCAAATCAAAATAAGACGTTGGTGGTAAGCACTATGACTATGATCGCCCATAACTCTTTGTGTTCTACTCGTGCATATCATCTATGCATAGACCTGGCTCGGATGCCACTGTTGGGGAACGTAGCATGCAATTTCAAAATTTGCCTACGATCATGCAAGATCTATCTAGGAGATGCATAGCAACGAGAGGGGGAGAGTGTGTCCACGTACCCTCGTAGACCGAAAGCGGAAGCGTTAGCTTAACGCGGTTGATGTAGTCGAACGTCTTCGCGATCCAACCAATCAAGCACCGAACGTACGACACCTCCGAGGTCTGCACACGTTCAACTCGATGACATCTCTTGAACTCTTGATCCAGCAAAGTGTCGAGGGAGAGTTTCGTCAGCACGACGGCGTGGTGACGATGATGGTGATGTGATCAGCGCAGGGCTTCGCCTAAGCACTACGACAATATGACCGGAGGAGTAAAGGGTGGAGGGGGCACCACACACGGCTAAGAAACAATTGATGTGTTTTGGGGTGCCCCCTGCCCCCGTATATAAAGGAGAGGGGACGAGGCCGGCCCTAGGGGGCGTGCCAAGTGGGGGGAAACCCACTAGGACTCCTAGTCCTAGTCGCCCCCTTCTTTCGGGGGAGGAGGAAGGAGAGGGAGAGGGAGAAGGAAAGGGGAGCCGCGCCCCCTCCCCTTGTCCAATTCAGACTCCTCATGGGGGAGGGGGGGGCGCCACCCCTTGTGGGCTGCCCTCTCTCTCCCCTATGGCCCATGTGGCCCATTACTTTCCCCGGGGGGTTCCGGTAACCCCTCGGTACTCTGATAAATATCCGAAACACTCTGAAACAATTCCGGTGTCCGAATACTATCGTCCAATATATCAATCTTTACCTCTCGACCATTTCGAGACTCCTCGTCATGTCCGTGATCTCATCTGGGACTCTGAACAATCTTCGGTCACCAAAACACATAACTCATATAATATTAAATTGTCATCGAATGTTAAGCGTGCGGACCCTACGGGTTCGAGAACTATGTAGACATGACCGAGACACCTCTTCGATCAATAACCAATAGCGGAACCTGGATGCTCATATTGGCTCCTACATATTCTACGAAGATCTTTATCGGTCGAACCATTATGACAACATACGTTATTCCCTTTGTCCATTGGTATGTTACTTGCCCGAGATTCGATCGTCGGTATCCATATACCATGTTCAATCTCGTTACCGGCAAGTCTCTTTACTCATTCCGTAATACATCATCCTATAACTAACTTATTAGTTGCTTTGCTTTCAAGGCTTCTTATGGTGTGTATTACCGAGAGGGCCCAGAGATACCTCTCCGATACTCGGAGTGACAAATCCTAATCTCGATCTATGTCAATCCAACAAACACCTTCAGTGATTCCTGTAGAGCATCTTTATAATCACCCAGTTATGTTGTGACGTTTGATAGCACACAAGGTATTCCTCCGGTATCCGGGAGTTGCATAATCTCATAGTCGAAGGAATATGTGATACGTCTCCAACCTATCTATAATTTTTGATTGTTCCATGCTATTATATTATCTATTTTGGATGTTAATGGGCTTTATTATACACCTTTATATTATTTTTGGGACAAACCTACTAACCCAAGGCCCAGTGCAAATTGTTGTTTTTTGCCTATTTCAGTGTTTCGCAGAAAAGGAATATCAAACGGAGTCCAAACGGAATGAAACCTTCGGGAGCGTGATTTTTGGAACAAACGTGATCCATAGGACTTGGAGTGGACGTCAAGAAACCAACGAGGAGGCCACGAGGCAGGGAGGCACGCCTGCCCCCCTAGGCGCGCCCCCACCATCGTGGGCCCGTCGTAGCTCCACCGACCTACTTCTTCCTCCTATATATACCTATGTACCCCGAAACCAACCAGGAGCACAACGAAACCCTATTTCCACCGCCACAACCTTCTGTACCCGTGAGATCCCATCTTGGGGCCTTTTCCGGCGCTCCGCCGGAGGGGGAATCGATCACGGAGGGCTTCTACATCAACACCATGGCCCCTCCGATGATGTGTGAGTAGTTTACCACAGACCTTCGGGTCCATAGTTATTAGCTAGATGGCTTCTTCTCTCTCTTTGGATCTCAATACAAAGTTCTCCTCGATCTTCTTGGAGATCTATTCAATGCAAATCTTTCTGCGGTGTGTTTGTCGAGATCCGATGAATTGTGGGTTTATGATCAAGTTTATCTATGAACAATATTTGAATCTTCTCTGAATTCTTCTATGTATGATTGGTTATCTTTGCAAGTCTCTTTGAATTATCAGTTTGGTTTGGCCTACTAGATTGATCTTTCTTGCAATGGGAGAAGTGCTTAGCTTTGGGTTCAATCTTGCGTTGTTTCGATCCCAAAGTGATGAGGGGAAACGACACATATTGTATTGTTGCCATCGAGGATAAAAAGATGGGGTTTATATCATATTGCTTGAGTTTATCCCTCTACATCATGTCATCTTGCCTAATGCCTTACTCTGTTCTTATGAACTTAATACTCTAGATGCATGCTGGATAGCGGTCGATCTGTGAAGTAATAGTAGTAGACGCAGAATCATTTCCATCTACTTGTTGCGGACGTGATGCCTATATACATGATCATGCCTAGATATTCTCATAACTATTCACTTTTCTATCAATTGCTCGACAGTAATTTGTTCACCCACCGTAATACTTATGCTATCTTGAGAGAAGCCACTAGTGAAACCTATGGCCCGCGGGTCTATTTTCCATCATATAAGTTTCCATTCTATTTTATTTTGCAATATTTACTTTCAATCTTTATCATAAAAATACCAAAAATATTATCTTATCATCTCTATCAGATCTCACTTTTGCAAGTGGCCGTGAAGGGATTGACAACCCCTTTATCGCGTTGGTTGCAAGGTTCTTATTTGTTTATGTAGGTACGATGGACTTGCGTGTGGCCCCCTACTGGATTGATACCTTGGTTCTCAAAACTGAGGGAAATACTTACGCTACTTTGCTGCATCACCCTTTCCTCTTCAAGGGAAAACCAATGCATGCTCAAGAGGTAGCAAGAAGGATTTCTGGCGCCGTTGCTGGGGAGTCTATGCACAAGTCAAGACATACCAAGTACCCATCACAACTCTTATCCCTCGCATTACATTATTTGCCATGTGCCTCTCATTTTCCTCTCCCCCACTTTACCTTTGCCTTTTCTTCGCCTTCTTCACGTATGTATATTTGTTTGTGTTTCCATTTGCCTTCTATTTGCTTGCATCTTTGCTTGCTAAAAATCCATTGATATGGATCCACTTAAAGTGTTCTACTTGCATCATCTTCGATCCTTATGTGCTCGTGCTGAAACCCCAACTAGCCTAGTTGATGGGAAATCTTTAGATTAGCATGCTCATTTTGTGCGTCATCGTTTGTCTGAAAAAGGGAGACTCTTATGGGATCAAATAAACAGATTGTTGTGTTATGCTTGGAATCTTTGTGAAATTTATGATTTTACTTGTTGCTCTAAGAACCCTAAAAAACACCTCCCCTACCTATGTGAGTTTAATGATAATGAAATCTTATCTTCTTATGCAAAGGGTGTTTATAGTTACTACGATATCGAACAAATTGAAGAATTTGTTGCTTTTAAGGGTGCTTATGAAGTTGCTTCTTTGATTGAAAAGTATGATACTACTCTCTACGAATCTGAAAATTTTGACATACTTAAATATTGCTATGAAAACTATGCTCATGTCTATGTCAAAGAATTTATTGAGAGAATGACGTTGATTCGGAAGAAAATAATGATATGCATGAATCTATAGATAATGATGATTCCGATGATTTGATTGAAATATCCCTTGATGAACATGATGCTTGCTATTCTTGTGGCCATTATGCCAATATTTATGAAGATAAATTTGCTGTAGTTCCTTATGTTAAACATGAGATCGTTGCTATTGCACCCGTACTTGGTAGTTCCTTTGATGAAAAGCATGATTGCAATGATGTTACTATAAATTCTCTTGATGCCAAATGTGCTAATAATATGCAAAACCCTAAGCTTGGGGATGCTAGTTTTGCTATGTCTACTATTTGTTGCAATGATCTTGATTGGGGTGATTCTTTCTATGGTCTTGAAAATTTATTTAAGCCCCATGATGAATATGAGATTGATATTAGTGTTTGCAATAGTATTGAAAGTGGGTTTGGAAGAGTTTCAACTTTAGATCCCACATATTTGGAGAATGTTCAATCTTATGAAGTTTTTGATAAAAGTGGGTTTGGAGAGGTCATGACTTTAGTTAATGTTAATCCCACTATTTTGGAAGAGTGTCAACTTTGCATACATGTGGATCGTGTTAAGAATATGTTTTGTGATAGCTATATTGTTGAATTTGCTTATGATCCTACATGTAATTATTATGAGAGAGGAAAATATGGTTGTAGAAATTTTCATGTTACTAAATTACCTCTCTTTATGTTGAGATTGCTATTGTTTCTTTCCGCTTCCTTGCATATGCTAGTTTTTGCTTGCCCTGATAATTTGTTTGACTATAAGATGCCTATGCATAGGAAGTATGTTAGACTTGGATGTGATTTTCATATGCTACATGATGCTCTCTTCATGTTTTAATTGCTATGTTTCATGTGAGCATCATTAAAATTATCAATGCCTAGCTAAAAAGGCTTTAAACGATAGCGCTTGTTGGGAGGCAACCCAATTTTATTTTTGTTTCTTACTTTTTGGTTATGTTTAATAATAAATAATTCATATGACTTCTGTTTAGATGTGGTTTTATGTTTTAATTAGTGTTTGTGCCAAGTAGAACCTTTGGGAAGACTTGGCTGAAGTCTTTTTGATCTTGCTGTAAAAAACAGAAACTTTAGCGCTCATGAGATTAGCTATAACTTTTTACTGAAGAGTGCTATTTAGTTGATTCTTTTTGCAGATGATTAATAGATAAATTCCTCATGTCCAGCAATTTATTTTAGAATTTTTGGAGTACCATAAGTATGCATTTTATGCAGATTACTACAGACTGTTCTGTTTTTGACAGATTCTGTTTTTCGTGTGTTGTTTCATGTTTGCTTATTTTGATGAACCTATGGCTAGTATCGGAGGTTATGAACCATAGGGAAGTTGGAATGCAGTAGGTTTAACACCAATATAAATAAAGAATGAGTTCATTACAGTACCTTGAAGTGGTGGTTTGTTTTTTTTCCGCTAACGGAGCTCATGAGATTTTCTATTAAGTTTTGTGTTATGAAGTTTTCAAGTTTTGGGTAAAGATTTGATAGATTATGGAACAAGGAGTGGCAAGAGCCTAAGCTTGGGAATGCCCAAGGCACCCCAAGGTAAAATCCAAGGACAACCAAAAGCCTAAGCTTGGGGATGCTCCGGAAGGCATCCCCTCTTTCATCTTCGTCCACCGGTAACTTTACTTGGAGCTATATTTTTATTCACCACATGATATGTGTTTTGCTTGGAGCGTCTAGTATGATTTGAGTCTTTGCCTTTTAGTTTACCACAATCATCCTTTCTGTACACACCTTTTGGGAGAGACACACATTAATCGGAATTTATTAGAATACTCTATGTGCTTCACTTATATCTTTTGAGCTAAACAATTTTGCTCTAGTGCTTCACTTATATCTTTTAGAGCACGGTGGTGGTGGTTTTATTTTATAGAAATTATTGATCCCTCATGCTTCACTTATATTATTTTGAGAGTCTTTTAGAACAGCACGGTAATTTGCTTTGGCTATAAAATTAGTCCTAATATGATAGGCATCCAAGATGGAAATAATAAAAACTTTCATATAAGTGCATTGAATACTAAGAGAAGTTTGATACTTGATGATTGTTTTGAGATATGGAGATAGTGATATTAAAGTTGTGCTAGTTGAGTAGTTGTGAATTTGAGAAATACTTGTGTTGAAGTTTGCAAGTCCCGTAGCATGCACGTATGGTAAACGTTGTGTAACCAATTTGAAACATGAGGCGTTCTTTGATTGTCATCCTTATGAGTGGCGGCCGGGATGAGCGATGGTCTTTTCCTACCAATCTATCCCCCTAGGAGCATGCGCGTAGTGCTTGGTTTTTGATGACTTGTAGATTTTTGCAATAAGTATGTGAGTTCTTTATGACTAATGTTGAGTCCATGGATTATACACACTCTCACCCTTCCATCATTGCTAGCCTCTTCGGTACCGTGCATTGCCCTTTCTCACCTTCAGAGTTGGTGCAAACTTCACCGGTGCATCCAAACCCCGTGATACGATACGCTCCATCACACATAAACCTCCTTATATCTTCCTCAAAACAGCCACCATACCTACCTATTATGGCATTTCCATAGACATTCCGAGATATATTGCCATGCAACTTTCCACCGTTCTGTTTATTATGACGAGCTTCATCATTGTCATATTGCCTTGCATGATCATGTAGTTGACATCGTATTTGTGGCAAAGCCACCATGCATATTATTTCATACATGTCACTCTTGATTCATTGCCCATCCCGGTACACCGCCGGAGGCATTCATATAGAGTCATATTTTGTTCTAGTATCAAGTTGTAATTATTGAGTTGTAAATAAATAGAAGTGCGATGATCATCATTAATAGAGCATTGTCCCAAAAAAAGAAAGGCCAAATAAAAAAAGAGGCCAAAAAAACAATAATAAAAAGGGACAATGATACTATCCTTTTTCCACACTTGTGCTTCAAAATAGCACCATGATCTTTATGATAGAGAGTCTCTTGTCTTGTCACTTTCATATACTAGTGGGAATTTTTCGTTATAGAACTTGGCTTGTATATTCCAACAATGGTCTTCCTCAAATATCCTAGGTCTTCGTGAGCAAGCAAGTTGGATGCACACCCACTTAGTTTCTTTTGTTGAGCTTTCATACATTTATAGCTATAGTGCATCCGTTGCATGGCAATCCCTACTCCTTGCATTGACATCAATTGATGGGCATCTCCCTAGCCCGTTGATTAGACTCGTCAATGTGAGACTTTCTCCTTTTTTTGTCTTCTCCACATAACCCCCATCATTATTCTATTCCACCCATAGTGCTATATCCATGGCTCACGCTCATGTATTGCGTGAAAGTTGAAAAAAGTTTGAGATTACTAAAGTATGAAACAATTGCTTGGCTTGTCATCGGGGTTGTGCATGATGAGAGCATTCTTGTGTGACGAAAATGGAGCATGACCAAACTATATGATTTTGTAGGGATGAACTTTCTTTGGCCATGTTATTTTGAGAAGACATGATTGCTTAGTTAGTATGCTTGAAGTATTATTGTTTTTATGTCAATATTAAACTTTTATCTTGAATCTTTCGGATCTGAACATTCATGCCACAATAAAGAGAATTACTTAGAAAATTATGTGAGGTAGCATTCCACATCAAAATTTCTGTTTTTATCATTTACCTACTCGAGGACGAGCAGGAATTAAGCTTGGGGATGCTTGATACGTCTCCAACGTATCTATAATTTTTTATTGTTCCATGCTATTATATTATCTGTTTTGGATGTTAATGGGCTTTATTATACACTTTTATATTATTTTTGGGACTAACCTACTAACCCAAGGCCCAGTGCAAATTCCTGTTCTTTTTGCCTATTTCAGTGTTTCGTAGAAAAGGAATATCAAACGGAGTCCAAATGAAATGAAACCTCCGGGAGCGTGATTTTTGGAACAAACGTGATCCAGAGGACTTGGAGTGGACGTCAAGAAACCAATGAGGAGGCCACGAGGCAGGGAGGCGCGCCTGCCCCCCTGGACGCGCCCCCCACCCTTGTGGGCCCCTCGTAGTTCCACCGACCTACTTCTTCCTCCTATATATACCCATGTACCCCGAAACCAACCAGGAGCACCACGAAACCCTATTTCCACCACCGCAACCTTCTATACCCGTGAGATCCCATCTTGGGTCCTTTTCCGGCGCTCCGCCGGAGGGGGAATTGATCACGGAGGGCTTCTACATCAACACCATGGCCCCTCCGATGATGTGTGAGTAGTTTACCACAGACCTTCGGGTCCATAGTTATTAGCTAGATGGCTTCTTCTCTCTCTTTGGATCTCAATACAAAGTTCTCCTCGATCTTCTTGGAGATCTATTCAATGTAACTCTTTTTGCGGTGTGTTTGTCGAGATCCGATGAATTGTGGGTTTATGATCAAGTTTATCTATGAACAATATTTGAATCTTCTCTGAATTCTTCTATGTATGATTGGTTATCTTTGCAAGTCTCTTCGAATTATCAGTTTGGTTTGGCCTACTAGATTGATCTTTCTTGCAATGGGAGA
Organism: Aegilops longissima; assembly: GCA_021605205.1. Lineage (NCBI taxonomy): Eukaryota > Viridiplantae > Streptophyta > Magnoliopsida > Poales > Poaceae > Aegilops > Aegilops longissima. Next base: position 421,568,412 of record CM038679.1, read on the forward strand.
AGTGCTTAGCTTTGAGTTCAATCTTGCGTTGCTCGATCCTAGAGGCAGTAGGGGAAACGACACGTATTGTATTGTTGCCATCGTGGATAAAAATATGGGGTTTATATCATATTGCTAGAGTTTATCCCTCTACATCATGTCATCTTGCCTAATGCGTTACTCTGTTCTTATGAACTTAATACTCTAGATGCATGCTGGATAGCGGTCGATGTGTGGAGTAATAGTAGTAGATGCAGAATCGTTTCGGACTACTTGTTGCGGACGTGATGCCTATATACATGATCATGCCTAGATATTCTCATAACTATTCACTTTTCTATCAATTGCTCGAGAGTAATTTGTTCACCCACCGTAATACTTATGCTATCTTGAGAGAAGCCACTAGTGAAACCTATGGCCCCCGGATCTATTTTCTATCATATAAGTTTCCAATCTATTTTATTTTGCAATATTTACTTTAAATCTTTATCATAAAAATACCAAAAATATTATCTTATCATCTCTATCAGATCTCACTTTTTCAAGTGGCCGTGAAGGGATTGACAACCCCTTTATCGTGTTCGTTGCAAGGTTCTTATTTGTTTGTGTAGGTACGAGGGACTTGCGTGTGGCCTCCTACTGGATTGATACCTTGGTTCTCAAAACTGAGGGAAATACTTACGCTACTTTGCTGCATCACCCTTTCCTCTTCAAGGGAAAACCAACGCATGCTCAAGAGGTAGCAATATGTATTTGACATGAAGAAAGCAATATCAATAAAATTGAACGATCAATATTCTAAGATAACGGATGGGTCTTGTCCATCACATAATTCTCCTAATGATGTGATCCCGTTCATCAAATGACAACACATGTCTATGGTTAGTAAACTTAACCATCTTTGATCAACGAGCTAGTCTAGTAGAGGCTTACTAGGTACACGCTGTTTTGTCTATGTATCCACACATGTATCAAGTTTCCAGTTAATAAAATTCTAGCATGAATAATAAACATTTATCATGATATAAGGAAATACAAATAACAACTTTATTATTGCCTCCAGGGCATATTTCCTTCACGGGCTGCTTCATCCCACAATACCGCCGAATCAAAATAAGACGTTGGTGGTAAGCAGTATGATTATCATCGCCCACAACTCTTTGTGTTCTACTTGTGCATATAATCTACGCATAGACCTGGCTCATGATGCCACTGTTGGGAAACATTGCATGGAAAACAAAAAATTTCTACGCACACGCAAGATCTATCCATGGAGATGCATAGCCACGAGAGGGGGAGAGCATCTTCATACCCTTGAAGACCGCTAAGCGAAAGCATTTATCAACGCGGTTGATGTAGTCGTACACCTTCACGATCCGTCCCGGTCAAGTATCGAACGTACGACACATCCGCGTTTAGCAGACGTTCAACTTGATGACGTCCGCGCCTTCTTGATCCAGCAAGAGAGGCGAAGTAGTATATGAGTTCCGGCAACACGACGGCCTGGTGATGATGTTGGTGAAGAACAATCTTCGCAGGGCTTCGCTAAGCACAACAGAAACTATGACGGAGGATAAACTAGAGGGACGGGGTTGCGGGCACACAACTTGGTGTGTCTTGATGTGTTCGGGGTGCTAGCCCTGCCCCTCTATTTATATGTTGAGACCTAGGGTCGAAACTTGGAGAAAGAGCCTCCTCAAAGTCGGTTTTGCTCGCAAGGAAGAGTCCTTCTCGGACTTCCAGGACCAGACGCCACAGTCCTTGGTGTCTAGCCCAGACGCCATTGGCCTCGGCGTCTGGCCCAGGGCCAGAAACCAGGGTCTCTGGCGTTTGGCCCCCTGGCCTCCGCAAAACTCCTTTTGCACCGACCTAAAGCCCCGTGTGCTTAACCCCTTAGCCTAACCATATCATCCTATATATCAATCTTTACCTTCGAACCATTCCGGAGCTCCTCGCCATGTCCGTGATCACATCCGGGACTCCGAACAACATTCGGTCATCAACATATATAACTCATATAATACTATATCGTCAACGAACGTTAAGCATGCGGACCCTACGGGTTCGAGAACTATGTAGACATGACCGAGACACCTCTCCGGTCAATAACCAATAGCGGAACCTGGCTGCCCATATTGGCTCCTACATATTCTAGGAAGATCTTTATCGGTCGAACCTTATGACAACATACATAATTCCCTTTGTCCAACGGTATGTTACTTGCCCGGGATTCGATTGTCGGTATCTTCATACCTAGTTCAATCTCGTTACCGGCAAGTCTCTTTACGCGTTCCGTAATACATCACCTCGTGACTAACTCCTTAGTCGTTTGCTTGCAAGCTTATGATGTGTATTACTAAGAGGGTCCAGAGATACCTCTCCGATACTTGGAGTGACAAATTCTAATCTCGATCTATGCCAACTCAGCAAACACCTTCGGAGATACCTGTAGAGCATCTTTATGATCACCCAGTTACATTGTGACGTTTGATAGCACACAAGGTATTCGTCTGGTATCCGGGAGTTGCATAATCTCATGGTCGAAAGAATATGTATCTGACATGAAGAAAGCAATAGCAATAACTGAACGATCAGTATGCTAAGCTAACGGATGGGTCTTGTCCATCACATCATTCTTCTAATGATGTGATCTCGTTATCAAATGACAACACATGTCCATGGTTAGGAAACCTTAACCATCTTTGATCAACGAGCTAGTCTAGTAGAGGCTTACTAGGGACATGGTATTTTTTTTATGTATTCACACATGTATTTAAGTTTCCGATCAATACAATTCTAGCATGAATAATAAACCTTTATCATGATCTAGGAAATATAATATAACCATTTTATTATTGCCTCTAGGGCATATTTCCATCATATTTGACTTGGTAGAATTGCTAAAACTTCCCTACAACTGAAATTAGGAAAATGCTAAGTTTTATTTGGTCAAGTAGTCTAATCACCCCTCTTTAGACATACTTCCGATCCTACACAACATACAACATGAAAAAAATTAGAGCAATCGCACGCCATGTATAAGCTATACAAAGCAGTAGCAATCCTCCTCTCTCTCAACCACGCAACCCAGGACTAATCCTCTCTTTCCCCCCATTTCTGACAACCCGCGTCGCCTCCGCCTCTTGCACTGCCTAGCATTGGTGACTTTTTCTCTTCCCTCACAACAACAACACGTTAGCCTAAAGAAAAACAAATCAAATGGGAGGTGAATAAAAACATACCAAGACAGAGCATCAACATGCCCGCACGAAACAGAAGCAAGGGCGAAAGTCCTCCAACGACAGAGACGAAGACAACGACGGAGGTCCTCCAATGGCAGCCACACACGCATGGTGGATGTGCTCCAACAACAACGACATCCCCGACAGAGCTCCTTCAATGGCGGCATCAAGCGACAACAAGGATGACTGCTCCCGTAATCCACTCCAGTTCCTCGCCAAATCTCACCATCCCCGCACCACCAGTGTTGACCACCCCAAAGCTGACCTCAGCCCACCACAACGAAGGCATCAACAGATCGGCATGTTTCCCGCGAGCGGCTCCAAGATGCCACACCGCCTACCGGTCTTTGACCAGGAAAGATCATCCCCCCACCATTGACAACGAAGTTCCACACGACCCATCCACTTACCAACAAGGCCCACCCAACAGAAGATCCCTCCAAATATCCCAACATGCGACTTGGTTGAAATTGAGCACCAAACCGAAATCAATGCCCTCAATTGATTGTGCTTCCAGCCCGAGGGAGCTTATAGTGATTTAAAAGATATGTAAATCTTCCTCTCTTCAGTTATGTATTTGTATATTCTAACCTTTTTGCAATTGTATTCTAACTCTTTTACTTGGCACCACCAACCTTTTCCACTTAAAAATTAAACCTTTCCACGTCTCGCAGAAAAGCCCTTGCTTTACTCCACCGTCCGCCTCCGTTCCCATCTATTCTCCCCCCCTCCTCCCCTGAAACCCCAGCTTTGCATGGGCAGGCGCCTCCCAGCCGCCGCCCTAGCCGCCGCTGTCCGTCCCTACGCCCGCTTCTCCCCCGCCGCTAGCAAGGCAGCGAAGCCCCCGACCGCTCCGCTGGATACTCCCAGGAACGCCGGTCCCGGCGCCGCCGCCGGGGCTAGCTCTGGACAGGCCGAGGTGCGGGATGTGGCGGCGGCATGCGGGATGCAGGAGGATGACCGGGTGCCGCTCGCGGAGGTGGTTTTGGACTGCACGAAGCGGTGGTTCCAGGACACGCTCAAGGAGGCGCGCGCTGGCGACGCCGCGATGCAGGTCCTCGTCGGTCAGATGTACCGCAGCGGCTACGGCGTCAACAAGAACGAGCACAAGGTGAGCCCTTCGCTTTCGCTCCGGATTTTTGTGGAATCTGGAATAAAGGAGCCGCCTTTACTAGCGACCTCGATCTGGATACCTGGCCTTGGAATATGAAAGTTCGTGATTCTTGAGAGAAACCTAGATTTGCATGTTCTACGGTTTATTATGCTCAATCCTATTATATTCTGCATCATAAATCTTATGGCAGTGTCAGAACTTCTTTAGTGAACTTGTACATAATTAGGTGTGCCTTGAGCATGTTTGCCTTCTTGCTATGCTAGTACTTCCTTCACAATTCTTGTCAATGGAGAACATGGTATAACTGAACTTGCATGGTGGCACAATTATGTACTTATCGATATAGTTGCATGAAACTGGAACCGTGCAAATATATCTGTAACCTGTTTGATCGCATCGAGCATGTAAATTGATTAATAGCCAAATGAATGGACGCAAACATGATGCCTCGGATAATCACAAGGTTGTAAAATTTGGTAACAAGTATTCGCTACATGTAAAGGGAAGTGAAGTCCATGCCGCAAACATAGCTTAAACATATACTCCCTCCATCCCAAAATTCCTGTCTTAGATTTGTCTAGATATGGCTGTATCTAGTCACGTTTTAGTGTTAGATACCGACGTATCTAGACAAATCTAAGACAAGAATTTTGGGACGGAGGTAATATATGACTGCCATTTTGGTTACAACTTTAGCCTGACCGTTTACCAACAGCACATAATAGGCTTGCAGTTCAGTTGATGGAGCATGAGCTATTCTGAAAAGGCAGTACTTACTGAAAAGCCAGTCATTTAGTTTACTTGCAGAAGTTTCAGTTTACTACTTCTATTGAATTTCATGTCTTCTCGTTATGTTGTATTGCTGCAAATATTGATTGACTAACCAAGAATTTTTTCATTGTATAGTCTAGAATTTGGATGGAGAAAGCATCAAGATATCGGTCTACAGTCTGGAAAGTTTGCAATAAACGCCCAGGTTAGCTGTCCTTGGCTAATTTCAAGCGTCCTTCTATATCTTCAACTTGCTCATGTAAAAGGTGTAGTGTTTCTTTTGTTTGTTGGTAACATGTTGTTTTGTTTTAGGGTACAATGCCAGTGACTCAGATTCAGATGATGTTAAGGAAACAGGCAAATAATGGATATTTCCGAGTTATGGGATTGTTGGCAGGGTAAGTTTCATGTCCAGAACTGCCTTTTTTTTATGGCAGCTTTATGATTGAATTAATGAAAAAAGAATCCTTGTTTACCAGTTCATCATTATATGAATATCTATACTTTTAGCTGCCTAGCATATTAGGCCATACAATGAAGAAGGTAGAATTTTGCTTGATCTTGACTTTTCTTTGCCCCCCCACCCAACACACACAAACCATGTTTATGGCGTCAACAACAAGTTGGGGCTATAGCTGAAACCCATAAGATCATGAAACCAACTCATGGTAGGGCTAGTTTTGCAGCTTATTGCAAATTAAGCCAAAAGCCCAAAAGAACTCGTTTTGGATACTTGAGCTTAACTTATTTCCACCCTCACCTCCTTCACAATGGAAATAAGCTGGGGGTAGGGTGGCTTCCCGCAGAAGCCCACTTAGAAATAAAGGGGTATAGCTTTGTACCACCAAAGTTTGCTCTATTTACAAGAAAAACGCCACCGTGAGGCGTCATCTGTACCCAGCCACCGACCCTCGATTTTTTTTTGAATCAATCGATTCATTCTGTCTCGCGAACAAGGAGCGAGCTCTTCAGCAGTTCAGCTAGGGTTCTGCCCGCCGCCGCCCCTCTGCTCTTCCCTTACCTCTCCCTTCTCTCCAGTGCCGACGACATGGATGGGGGCTAGCCCCTCCCCCGCACGCACCCGTCCCTCTGCCCCTCCGGCACCGCCGTCGACGCTCGAAGCTCCGCCTCCATAGGCACCCTCTGGTCACCACCAAAGCCATGCCTCCAAGCATCCTCCCCCGGTCGGAAAGCTCCTTGTCCGGGCTTGCTGACCGCGAAGCTCCCTGACGTCGGCCTCTCTGCTCCGCTGCAGGTCCGGCCGCCGCCGATGACCCCAACTGTCTTCATGTGCGAGCTCTCCTCCTGTCCAGCCGGCTTCCTCCGAGCTCTCTGGTTGCCCATTGAGCAGAAAATGCTTGACAATCTCATGGCGATTATTAGGAGTAGTATTCTGATTGTAGACATAGAGATGTAGCTGATTTTTGTTGACATTTCTTCAGGTGTCAGGAAGTGTAGTGGTCATGCGCATTCAGAAATAGTTCATGCGCATTCAGGAAGTGTACCTGACTTTTGTTGACATTTCTTCAGGTTTATACTTGCTGTAAAAAGGGCAGTTGCTACTGAATGCATTCAGAAATTTGTATACAAGCACTAGCATTTTGATTGTTGTTTGATTTTGTCCTGCTAGCCATTTTGCAAGTTGGCAGTAAGAACACCTTTGCTAAAATGGAAGAGAATATGAATGAAGCGCAAAGGTCCTCTGCGTTTTCTTGAAAAAAATATGGATGAAGTTGTCCAGGTTGCTGCTGTGATAAACACAATAGAAATTACATAATACTCCCTGCGTTCCAGAATGTAAGGTGTGTCGGTTTCCGTGCAAGTCAACCATTTGAATGTTTAACCAAGATTATAGAATAAAATAACAACATTTGCAATACCTAATAGATAAAATATGAAACTACTTCTCATGATGGATCAAATGATATAAGTTTTGTATTGTGGATATTGATATATTTTTCTAAAAACTCCGTCAAACATGCACTCGTTTGACTTTCGAAAAAACAAATACACCTTATAGAAAGAAATGGAGGGAGTATAAGTTAAAAGGCCATACATGTACAGTTTAGGGTACTATAGACTTTTCATCAGAGAACTTAGAAAATAAGCTCAGTCAAAAGAACTGGATGGCTTATCCTCATGGACTTATTTCCAGAGCAGCTTATTCGAGGCTTATTTCCAGAGCAGCTTATGCATAAGCCAGTCCAAAAGAACTGGCCCGTACTGGCATGTGGATAGCTAACTTGCACACACACCTGTCCATGGCTAGCTCTTTGGTGATATTCCAGTCCTTGAGATCTCTCTTTATGGACTCCTCCCATGTCAAGTTTGGTCTACCCCGACCTCTCTTGACATTATCATCACGCTTTAGCCATCACTTAAGATTATTTTCCTTATGATTAAAAAAATGAAGGTTCGAAAGATCAGTTACTATGTTTTAATCGGCAATCAGAAATACTGTACTATGGATGGTAAGTAACACTCTTACAAAGACAAGCGTTACCTCCTAATTTACCCCTGGGGCTTGACAATTTTCTTGAGCATGTGTTGACGCTTCAGGAAGGCCAGGTTATTCATTTGGGATTCTATCTTTACACATACGGGACTAAGGACACTGTTTTAATGCTCTTTTTTATATATCATAGCAGTGTATACTTTATCCCTATTTCTACTTCTTGTTCCATTTTAGGAGATTCACAGAATTTGATATTTGTTTAAAGAAGCTCCTTTACTTTGCAGGGCCTGCAGTGACTACAAAGCCAGCAAGGCGGCACGAAGAATTCAAATATGCAGTTGTATCAGGAAAAATCATCTGCGTCCCCATTTGTTTGCCCGAATAGTGTTCTGTTTTCTTTCCCTTTTTAAAGTGTGTTAAATCTGCTTATCATCACAAATGTAAAATTTCTTGGAATGTGTTTCAACTGGACATATAACAGCATCAGGATATTCATTTACACAGGTATTCGTCATGCATTATAATTCTGGGAATGTTGTGTTTGCCGAGCCCGCACAGAAAATTCGTCTGACATCTGAATGAATTCACTTAGATGGAAATTAAGTGATTTAGTATGGGTCAACACTTGCATACTCTTTCGGTGATATAATAATCTCTAGTTCTCAGAAGCTGATCCGGAACATAATCTTGACACAATTGTTGATAACTCGCTCCTACTTTTTTTTTACTTTGAAATAAACCTAGCCTTTATTCACTTGAAATAACAGTTTCATTCAAAGGCTCCTCAATCCATGTTGGAGAAATGTAGCCAACCTAGCAAGCTTATACGCTTCTCTACTACAAAAATCAAAACAAGAAAGATGATAGTAAGCGAAATAATAAAAATTGTCAAACGCTGCTGCAGCCGTCGACCGACCTCCATTTTCATTGTGTCAATTACCTTCAAATTATAAATTATCAGAGTTAATAATGAGACAATCACACCCTGCCTTTTGTGCAAGGGATAGACCGATCCTAAGCGTCAGAGCTTCTGCCATTAGAATATCTGCACATCAATCTACTCTCCAATTTTCTCCGCAATGAAATTTTCTTTATCGTCTCTCAAGACCACCCAGTCGTAGTCTTAAGTAAGCTATGACCAAAGGATGCTTCAACATCAAACATTAAGCTTCACAAAACCCACATGTGGACAGATCCACCGTGAGAGCAAGGATCCCCATAGCAATCTGGATAGTATCTTGAATCTTCTGCTTATGCACCGGCTTACGCCTTTTCCACCACAAATACTAAGCAGTGATGGCAATCAGCTCACACGTATTCTAGAGGCCCATGACAGATAAATGTTGATATCACAAGTGAAGTAAAAAAATCCAGGACAGCCTCACCAGCATGGTCAACTTCACAAATTCTCTCAGTAAGTTTGTCCAATCCCAGCCTTCTCCAAACCTTCTTAGCTTTCTGGCATTGAAACAACAAATGTTTGGTATCTTCTAGACCAGAAGAACAAGATGGGCAAAGGGGCGAAATTTTTAGATATCTATTGGCAAGCGTAACACGACGTGGAAGAGTGTCGTGTAATGTCCGGCAAATAGATATTTTAACCTTCGTTGAACAAGATAATTTCCAAATCTTGCACCAAATGAGATTAAAATTGGTTCGATCCAAATGTTTGGTATCTTCTAGACCCGAAGAACAAGATGGGCAAAGGGGCGAAATTTTTAGATATCTATTGGCAAGCGTAACACGACGTGGAAGAGTGTCGTGTAATGTCCGGCAAATAGATATTTTAACCTTCGTTGAACAAGATAATTTCTAAATCTTGCACCAAATGAGATTAAAATTGGTTCGATCCATTCCATTGGTGCCCCGAAGTTTCTCCATTTTGGTGATCCCATTTGACGAAATTGGCAGAACGAACAGAGAAAAACTCATTCTTGGTATAGCTCCAAGAAATAAAGTATTGCATGTCATATAGAGGAAGACAGATAGAAAGGACCCACTGTATATCAATTTGGCCATAACGTTTGTCTTACCAAATCTTCATTCCAACTGCTAGACATATTCAATGAAATCTGATACCTTTGACACCAAATGACTGCCTTTTGGGTTGATGACTTTTCTGTTAGCACAATTAGGGATCCAAGCATCTTCCTCGATATCAATACATTGACCATTACCAACTCGCTAGATATAACCATTTTTCAGAGAAATGATGCCCGCCATAATACTTTGCCAAGAAAAAGAAGATCTTTTTTAACTTTGCATCAGTGAATCTCCATCTGGAAAATACTTAGCTCTCAAAATGGTGGCGCATAAAGAGTCTGGGTTCTCAAGAAGAAACGAAGCCTCTTTCCCCAGCAACGCCAAATTAAAATAATGGATATCACAGAAACCCACACCTCCTTAATTTTTTGAGACACACTCCACCAAGCCATCCAATGCATGGTTTTCATCATCTCCCCACCAAAACTAAGACATTGTGTCAATAATTTCTTTGCAATTTTTTTTAGGAATTTTAAAGACAGACATAACATAGGTATGGATATCTTGGACAAAGACTTGAGAAGAATTTGCTTCCCTCCCGAGGATAATAATTTTTCTTTCCGTCCGCTAATTTTCTTTACAATACAATCGATCAGATATTGAAAACGGCCAGTCTTATCTAAACCCACATTGGCTGGCAAACCTAAATATTTGTTATTGAGAGCCTTAGTCAAAATATTCGGAATGGAACAACTTTGTTCTCTAGTTTCCACTCTCGTATTTGGACTAAATTCTATACTCTATTTATCAACGCTCACCAAATGCTCCGAGGCGATACAATACCGATCCAAAACTGATTTCAGGGAGTATTAGCTTTCATGAGGATAAACGAGTCATCAACAAAAATGAGATTGGAAATTGTGGGGGCATCTCTACACACCTCCACTCCAGAAATATTTCCACTCTCCTTCGCATGCGCTAAAAGAGTAGTAAGACCCTCCTGTTGGGTAACGTAGTAATAATTCAAAAAATTTCCTACGTGTTACCAAGATCAATCTAGGAGATGCTAGCAACGAGAGAGAGGGAGTGCATCTTCATACCCTTGAAGATCGCTAAGCGGAAGCGTTGCAAGGAATGCGGTTGATGGAGTCGTATTCACGGCGATTCAAATTGCGGAAGATCCGATCTAGCGCTGAACGGACGGCGCCTCCGCGTTCAACACACGTACAACCCGAGGACGTCTCCTCCTTCTTGATCCAGCAAGGGGAGAGGAGAAGTTGAGGGAGAACTCCGGTAGCACGACGGCGTGGTGTTGGAGCTCGTGGTTCTCCGGCAGAGCTTCGCCAAGCTCAACAAAGGAGGAAGAGGTGTAGGAGGGGGAAGGGCTGCGCCAGGGGCTGAGGTGCGGCTGCCCTCCCACCCCCTCTATTTATAGGGTGGAGGGGAGAGGGGAACGGCCCCCCTAGATGCATCTAGAGGGGGGGGGGCAAGGGGGGTACTTGCCCCCCAAGTTGGTGGGGCGGGGGGGGGGCACCCCTAGGGTTTTAACCCTAGGCGCCTTGGGCCCCTTGGGGGGGGGGGGGCGCACCAGCCCACTAGGAGGGCTGGTTCCCACCCATATTCAGCCCACTTGGTCTCCTGGGGTAGGTGGCCCCACCCGGTGGACCCCCATAACCCTTTCGGTGGTCCCAGTACAATACCGATAACCCCTGAAACCTTTCCGGCATCTGAAACTGGACTTCCCATATATAAATCTTCACCTCCAGACCATTCCGGAACTCCTTGTGACGTACGGGATCTCATCCGGGACTCCGAACAACTTTTGGTAACCACATACAATTCCCATTACAACTCTAGCGTCACCGAACCTTAAGTGTGTAGACCCTACGGGTTCAGGAACCATGCAGACATGACCGAGACACCTCTCCGGACAATAACCAATAGCGGGATCTGGATACCCATATTGGATCCCACATGATCCACGATGATCTCATCGGATGAACCACGATGTCGGGGATTCAATCAACCGCGTATACAATTCCCTTTGTCCATCGGTATGTTACTTGCCCGAGATTCGATCGTCAGTATCCCCATACCTTGTTCAATCTCGTTATCGGCAAGTCTCTTTACTCGTTCCATAACACATGATCACGTGGCTAACTCCTTAGTTACAATGAGCTCATTATGATGATGCATTACTGAGTGGCCCCAGCGATACCTCTCCGACATACGGAGTGACAAATTCCAGTCTCGATTCGTGCCAACCCAACAGACACTTTCGGAGATACCTGTAGTGCACCTTTATGGTCACCCAGTTACGTTGTGATTTTAAATACACCCAAAGCATTCCTACGACATCCGGGAGTTGCACAATCTCATGGTCTAAGGAAATGATACTTGACATTAGGAATGCTCCAGCAAACGAACTACACGATCTTGTGCTATGCTTAGGATTGGGTCTTGTCCATCACATCATTCTCCTAATGATGTGATCCCGTTATCAACGACATCCGATGTTCATGGTCAGGAAACCACAACCATCTATTGATCAACGAGCTAGTCAACTAGAGGCTCACTAGGGACATGTTGTGGTCTATGTATTCACACATGTATTACGATTTTCGGTTAATACAATTATAGCATGGACAATAGACAATTATCATGAACAAGTAAATATAATAATAACCATTTTATTATTGCCTCTAGGGCATATTTCCAACAGTCTCCCACTTGCACTAGAGTCAATAATCTAGTTACATTGTGATGAATCGAACACCCATAGAGTTCTGGTGCTGATTATGTTTTGCTCATGGAAGAGGTTTAGTCAACGGATCTGCGACATTGAGATCCGTATGTACTTTACAAATATCTATGTCTCCATCTTGAATATATTCACGAATGGAGTTGAAGCAGTGCTTGATGTGTTTGGTCTTCTTGTGAAACCTGGGCTCCTTGGCAATGGCAATAGCTCTAGTGTTGTCACAAAAGAGAGTCACCGGGCCCGATGCATTGGGAATCACTCCTAGGTCGGTGATAAACTCCTTCATCCAGACTCCTCCCTGCGCTGCTTTCGAAGCAGCTATGTACTCCGCTTCACATGTAGATCCCGCCATGACGCTTTGCTTGCAACTGCACCAGCTGACTGCCCCACCATTCAAAATATACACATATCCGGTTTGTGACTTGGAGTCATCCGGATCTGTGTCCAAGCTAGCATCGACGTAAACCTTTACGACGAGCTCTTCGGCACCTCCATAAACGAGAAACATATCCTTAGTCCTTCTCAGGTACTTCAAGATATTCTTGACCGCTGCCAATGTTCCATTCCGGGATCACTTTGCTACCTCCCTACCAAACTTATGGCAAGGTTCACATCAGGTCTGGTACACATCATGACATACATAATAGAGCCTATGGCTGAGGCATAAGGAATGACACTCATCTTTTCTCTTTCTTCTGCCGAGGTCGGGCATTGAGCTGCGCTCAATCTCACACCTTGCAATACAGGCAAGAACCCCTTCTTGGACTGATCCATATTGAACTTCTTCAATATCTTGTCAAGGTATGTGCTTTGTGAAAGACCAATGAGGCGTCTCGATCTATCTCTATAGATATTGATGCCTAATATGTAAGCAGCTTCTCCAAGGTCCTTCATTGAAAAACAGTTATTCAAGTAGGCCTTTATGCATTCCAAAAGTTCTATATCATTTCCCATCAATAGTATGTCATCCACATATAATATGAGAAATGCTACAGAGCTCCCACTCACTTTCTTGTAAATACAGGCTTCTCCATAAGTCCGTATAAACCCAAACACTTTGATCATTTCATCAAAGCGAATGTTCCAACTCCGAGATGCTTGCACCAGCCCATAGATGGAGCGCTGGAGCTTGCATACCTTGTCAGCATTCTTAGGATCAACAAAACCTTCCGGCTGCATCATATACAATTCATCCTTAAGGAAATCATTAAGGAATGCTGTTTTGACGTCCATTTGCCAGATCTCATAATCATAGAATGCGGCAACTGCTAACATGATTCGGACGGACTTCAGCTTTGCTACGGGTGAGAAGGTCTCATCGTAGTCAACTCTTGAACTTGTGGATTACCCTTAGCGACAAGCCGAGCCTTATAGACGGTCACATTACCATCCACGTCACTCTTCTTCTTAAAGATCCACTTATTCTCTATGGCTTGCCGATCATCGGGCAAGTCCACCAAAGTCCATACTTTGTTCTCAGACATGGATCCTATCTCGAATTTCATGGCTTCAAGCCATTTGTTGGAATCCGGGCCCGCCATCGCTTCTTAATAGTTCGAAGGTTCACTGTTGTCTAACAACATGATTTCCAGGACAGGGTTGCCGTACCACTCTGGTGCGGAACGTGTCCTCGTGGACCTACGAAGTTCAGTAGCAACTTGACCCGAAGTTTCATGATCATCATCATTAACTTCCTATCTAGTCGGTGCAGGCACCACAGAAACATCTTCCTGAGCTGCGCTACTCTCCGTTTCAAGAGGGGGTACCTCATCAAGTTCTACTTTCCTCCCACTTAATTACTTCTTTCGAGAGAAACTATTTCTCCAGAAAGGATCCATTCTTGGCAACAAAGATCTTGCCTTCAGATCTGAGGTAGAAGGTATACCCAATATTTTCCTTAGGGTATCCTATGAAGACGCACTTTTCCGATTTGGGTTCGAGCTTTTCAGGTTGAAGTTTCTTGACATAAGCATTGCATCCCCAAACTTTTAGAAATGATAGCTTAGGTTTCTTCCCAAACCATAATTCATATGGTGTCGTCTCAACGGATTTAGACGGTGCCCTATTTAAAGTGAATGCGACAGTCTCTAAAGCATAACCCCAAAATGATAGCGGTAGATCGGTAAGAGACATCATAGATCGCACCATATCCAATAGAGTGCAATTACGACGTTCGGACACACCATTACGCTGAGGTGTTCTAGGCGGCGTGAGTTGTGAAACAATTCCACATTTCCTTAAGTGCATGCCAAACTCGTGACTCAAATATTATCCCCCACGATCAGATCGTAGGCACTTTATTTTCCTGTCACGTTGATTCTCTACCTCGCTCTGAAATTCCTTGAACTTTTCAAAGGTCTCAGACTTGTGTTTCATTAAGTAGACATACCCATATCTACTTAAGTCATCAGTGAGGGTGAGAACATAACGATAGCCACCGTGAGCCTCAACGCTCATTGGTCCGCATACATCAGTATGTATTATTTCCAACAAGTTGGTTGCTCGCTCCATTGTTCCGGAGAACGGAGTCTTGGTCATCTTTCCTAGGAGACATGGTTCACACGTGTCAAATGATTCATAATCAAGAGACTCCAAAAGTCCGTCTGCATGGAGTTTCTTCATGCGTTTGACACCAATATGACCAAGGCGGCAGTGCCACAAGTATGTGGGACTATCATTATCAACCTTACATCTTTTGGCATTCACACTATGAATATGTGTAACATCACGTTCGAGATTCAATAAAAATAAACCATTGACCAACGGGGCATGACCATAAAACATATCTCTCATATAAATAGAACAACCATTATTCTCGGATTTAAATGAGTAGCCATCTCGCATCAAACGAGATCCAGATACAATGTTCATGCTCAAAACTGGTACTAAATAACGATTATTGAGGTTTAAAACTAATCCCGAAGGTAGATGTAGAGGTAGCGTGCCGACGGCGATCACATCGACCTTGTAACCATTCCCGACGCGCATCGTCACCTCGTCCTTCGCCAGTCTCCGCTTATTCCGCAGCTCCTGTTTTGAGTTACAAATGTGAGCAACTGCACCGGTATCAAATACCCAGGAGCTACTACGAGCGCTGGTAAGGTACACATCAATAACATGTATATCATATATACCTTTGATGTTGCTGGCCTTCTTATCCGCTAAGTACTTGGGGCAGTTCCGCTTCCAATGACCATTTCCCTTGCAATAAAAGCACTCAGTCTCAAGCTTGGGTCCATTCTTTGGCTTCTTCCCGGCAACTGACTTACCGGGCGCCGCAACTCCCTTGCCTTCCTTCTTGAATTTCTTCTTGCCCCTGCCTTTCTTGAAACTAGTGGTCTTATTCACCATCAACACTTGATGTTCCTTTTTGATCTCCACCTCCGCTGATTTCAGCATCGAATATAACTCAGGAATGGTCTTCTCCATCCCTTGCACATTGAAGTTCATCACAAAGCTCTTGTAGTTAGGTGGAAGCGACTGGAGGATTCTGTCAATGACCGAGTCATCTGGAAGATTAACTCCCAACTGAGACAAGCGGTTGTGCAACCCAGACATTTTGAGTATATGCTCGTTGATAGAACTGTTTTCCTCCATCTTACAACTGAAGAACTTGTCAGAGACTTCACTCTCGACCCGGGCATGAGGTTGGAAAACCATTCTCACTCTTGGAACATCATATATGCTCCGTGTTGCTCAAAACGCTTTTGGAGCCCCGGTTCTAAGCTGTAAAGCATGCCGCACTGAACCAGGGAGTAATCATCACTACGCGACTGCCAAGCGTTCATAACGTCTTGAGTTGCTGGGAAAATGGGTGCGTCACCTAGCGGTGCTTCAAGGACATATGCTTTCTGGGAAGCTATGAGGATGATCCTCAAGTTATGGACCCAGTCCGTATAGTTGCTTCCATCATCTTTCAGCTTGGTTTTCTCTAGGAACGCATTGAAGTTGAGGGAAACATTAGCGTGTGCCATTGGGTCTACAAGATAGATTGTAAAGACAATTTTAGACTAAGTTCATGATAATTAAGTTCATCTAATCAAATTATTTAATGAGCTCCCACTCAGATAGACATCCCTCTGGTCATCTAAGTGATACATGATCCAAATCGACTAGGCCGTGTCCGATCATCATGTGAGACAGACTAGTCATCAATGGTGAACATCTCCATGTTGATCGCATCTACTAAACGACTCATGTTCGACCTTTTGGTCTCTCGTGTTCCGAGGCCATGTCTGTACATGCTAGGCTAGTCAAGTCTACCTAAGTGTTTCGCATGTGTAAATCTGGCTTACACCCGTTGTATGCGAACGTTAGAATCTATCACACCCGATCATCACGTGGTGCTTCGAAACAACGAACCTTCACAACGGTACACACTTAGGGGGAACACATTTCTTGAAATTTTAGTGAGGGATCATCTTATTTATGCTACCGTCGTTCTAAGCAAATAAGATGTAAACATGATAAACATCACATGCAAATCATAAAGTGACATGATATGGCCAATATCATCTTGCGCCTTTGATCTCCATCTTCGAGGCGCGGCATGATCACCATCATCACCAGCATGACACCATGATCTCCATCATCGTGTCTTCATGAAGTTGTCTCGCCAACTATTACTTCTACTACTATGGCTAATGGTTAGCAATAAAGTAAAGTAATTACATGGTGTTTATATTGACTCACAGGTCATACAATAAATTAAGACAACTCCTATGGCTCCTGCCTGTTGTCATACTCATCGACATGCAAGTCGTGATTCCTATTACAAGAACATGATCAATCTCATACATCACATCCTTTTGGACACATCACATCACATAACATACCCTGCAAAAACAAGTTAGACGTTCTCTAATTGTTGTTGCATGCTTTACGTGGCTGCTATGGGTTTCTAGCAAAAACGTTTCTTACCTACGCAAAAACCACAATGGTGATATGCCAATTTCTATTTACCCTTCATAAGGACCCTCTTCATCGAATCTGATCCAACTAAAGTGGGAGAGACATACACCCGCTAGCAACCTTATGCAACAAGTGCATGTCAGGCGGTGGAACCAGTCTCACGTAATCATATGTGTAAAGTCGGTCCAGGCTGCTTCATCCCACAATGCCGCCGAATCAAGATAGGACTAGTAATGGCAAGTAAATTGACCAAATCAGCGCCCACAACTACTTGTGTTCTACTCGTGCATAGAATCTACGCATAGACCTAGCTCATGATGCCACTGTTGGGTAACGTAGTAATAATTCAAAAATTTTCCTACGTGTCACCAAGATCAATCTAGGAGATGCTAGCAACGAGAGAGAGGAAGTGCATCTTCATACCCTTGAAGATCGCTAAGCGGAAGCGTTGCAAGGAACGCGGTTGATGGAGTCGTACTCATGGAGATTCAAATTGCGGAAGATCCGATCTAGCGCCGAATGGAAGGCGCCTTCGCGTTCAACACACGTACAGCCCGGGGACGTCTCCTCCTTGATCCAGCAAGGGGAGAGGAGAAGTTGAGGGAGAAATCCGGCAGCACGACGGCGTGGTGGCGGAGCTCGTGGTTCTCTGGCAGAGCTTCGCCAAGCTAAACGGAGAAGGAGGAGGAGGTGTAGGAGGGGTAAGGGTTGCGCTAGGGCCTGATGTGCGGCTGCCCTCCCTCCCCCATCTATTTATAGGGTGAAGGGGAGAGGGGGCAGCCCCCCTAGATGCATCTAGAGGGGGGGAAGGGGGGTGCTTGCCCCCCAAGTTGGTGGTGGGGGGGGGGGCGCCCCCACCCCTAGGGTTTTAACCCTATGCGCCTTGGGCCCCATAGGGAGACGCACCAGCCCACTAGGGGGCTGTTTCCCACCCATATTCAGCCCACTTGGTCTCCCGGGGTAGGTGGCCCCACCCGGTGGACACCTAGAACCCTTTTGGTGGTCCCAGTACAATACCGATAACCCCCGAAACCTTTCCGGCGACTGAAACTGGACATCCCATATATAAATCTTCACCCCTGTACCATTCCGGAACTCCTCGTGACGTCCGGGATCTAATTCGAGACTCCGAACAACTTTTAGTAACCACAAACAATTCGCATTACAACTCTAGCGTCACCAAACCTTAAGTGTGTAGACCCTACGGGTTCGGGAACCATGCATACATGACCGAGAGACCTCTCTGGCCAATAGCCAATAGTGGGATCTGGATATCCATATTGGCTCCCACGTGTTCCATGATGATCTCATCGGATGAACCACGATGTCGGGGATTCAATCAACCCCGTATACAATTCCCTTTGTCCATCGATATGTTACTTGCCCGAGATTCGATCATCGGTATCCCCATACCTTGTTCAATCTCGTTATCGGCAAGTCTCTTTACTCGTTTCGTAACACATGATCCCGTGGCTAACTCCTTAGTCAGATTGAGCTCATTACGATGATGCATTACTGTTGGGGATATAACTATTTGTGTAAGCCGCACAGGAGGGGCCGGGTTACGCAAAGAAGACTCGCCAGATCGAAGCCTATAATCAAGCATGAAGATGGCGGTTCAATAAAGGGCTTAAGGCCCACAGGCGATTTAAGGCCCGTTGTAACAAACCGCCATAATGGCATGACTTGTATCATAAGGTAGATTTAACTAGTCACCGAGCCGGACACTGTTTATAAGCCGGCCGGGACTCTGTAAGCCGCAGGGCGTCAAGCTGTGTATATAAGGGGATGACCTGCTGGCGGCTTAGGGGCAAGAAACAACTCCTCGAGAGCCGGGCATAGCGTATCTCGCTCCCTGGTTACCGAAACATCAAGGAATACCAACCCAACTAGACGTAGGCCTTACCTTCACCGTAAGGGGCCGACCTAGTATAAACCTCTCGTGTCCTTTGTCCTGATTAACCACTTTAAGCTTCCTAGTTGCGATGGATCTACGACTAAGTCCTTGCAAGAGGACATCTGCCGTGACAATTCCACGACAGTTGGCGCCCACCGTGGGGCCAGCGCACGCTGGATTTGAGTTCTTGAAGGGCAGCTTCGAAGGGCTCAAGGGATACGCAGTGGGCCGAATGACCAAGAGTCGTCGCGGCAAGATCTACATCGACAACGAAGGCTGGGCCCCGACGCCAACTCAATTGAGTACGGGTACCGGGTCCCCTTTGGCGGAATCCACGTCTTCATCGGCCGGATTGGTGAGCCGGGCCCTGAGCCGGACAACTGCACCGACCTCGTCGAGACGGCTCAGCGTGCGAGACCCGCCCGAACTCAACCTGTCATGAAGCGTGCCTTCGTGGGCCGCGTCCACGGAGAAGAACTTTCTGAAGGATCTAAGGATGGTGGTGAGATGGCCGTCCCCGCGGATGATGATTCGTCCGCCGGCTCAACAGACTCGTTATATCAAGTACAAGATGGCATGCTTGGGGGCTGTTCCGATGGTTCCAGTATTCCGGACCCCTATGAGCCACCAAGCTGGGCAGGAGTCTTAATGGCTGGTACTCAACCCGGTCAAAACTCAACAGCTGCAATAGCAATAACGTCCGGGTCAGGTGCTGATGGATCTTATGGATAAGCTGATGGCCCTGTTAACCGCCACGGTTATTCCTGCAAATCAAGATGAGCATAAAGCGGAGGTGGCGAGGGTGCATGAGGAGATAGCCCGGGCCAAGGAGGCCTTGGCAGCTGAGGACACCAGGTTAGCTACAGAGCGGGCGGCTTTGGATGCGTGGCGCAGCAACTCCAATCGAGGCTTTCCGGCTTAATATGAGCACGAACGCATCCAATGAGGTGATGTGGAGGAGACATCAGAAAACCCAGTCCCGTTTCCCTCCGGTTTACGACCCTCGGAATCTTTTCACTACACCCGGTGCCGGTCCTAGCAACCCGCCCGAAGCCAATCAGTTTATGACACCCGGAGCGGGAGGACCGGCTCAGCCTCGAGAGATGGCACCTCCTCGTGGGAGCATGGCCCCGCCCCGCTATGTACCAATACCACCATGTCACTTCTCCAACCCCATGGAGAACTTGATAGCAGCGTCGACACGTTTGGCGGCTCTCCCAGTGGACGGTGATGACCCGACAGCGGTGGAGACCCGGAGGGTCAGAGATCTTATTCAGACGGCCCCGCACAAAGAAGAGACCTATTCTACAGCCGGGACAGATTCATTCAACTCCTCCGCCTTGGCTAGCACCGCCTCGTCAAAACCGAGTCCGAAAGTTACAACAGAGCACATGGAGTCGAAGCTTTGTCAAGCAATGCCCAGCGTCATAACCAGCCCGGTGGCTATAACCCGGTGCAAGACCGAATACGTCAGGAGGACGAGCGGGCGGCTCAACTAGCGGCTTAGCAGGCAGCATATCAAGATCTCCTAGAGTATCCGACGACTTCTATTGGAGCAGGAGTGGCTACCAGAACCGGCGGAGTTCCTTGTTTGGTGCCGGCTCTGCGGAATGTACATCTATCCAAGGACTTCAAGGGACCTCGAAAGGTGCCGAATTACACGGCCGACTTACAGCCCGGAGCATGGATCGAAAGTTACGAGATGGCCATGGAGCTACTGGAGGTCAGCGACGCAGCAATGGCTAAGTACTTCACCATGATGTTAGACGGAACAACCCGGTCTTGGTTAAAGGGTTTGCCACCCAATTCCATTAGCTCATGGGCAGAGCTAAAGGCCCGGTTTATCCAGAACTTCAAGGACACTTGCAAGCAATCTATGTCAATTGTGGACTTGACCAATTGTAAGCAGGAGGAGGGTGAATCCACAACTCATTGGGTGCGCCGGGTCAAGGAAATAATACATTCGTCCGATAAGATGGATGCCGGTTCTGCAGTCCTCATGTTGGAGAAGAATTGCCGTTTTGAGCCGCTGAGGCAGAAACTGGGGCGCCTTAGCATGATTGCAACGATATGGGTACGCTGATGGCGGCTTTAGTCAAATATGCCGATTCTGATAGTACCTGGCAAATCTGATGAGGAAAAGACAGGGAAGGGAAAGAAGAACGACAATGGAAAGGGTCAGCAGGATAACCCGGCAAATCAAGGAGGCAACAAGCGTAAGGCGGAGGGTAACCCGGAGTTTGTGGCCAATGCCAATGCACAGGGTAACAATCAGAGACGTAAGGGAAAACCGCCCCCTCGATCTGGCGGGTCAGGTCCATCTCTTGAGCGGCTTCTCAATGAGCCTTGTCGGAGACACGGTACTCGGGAATGACCCGCCACCCACTTATGGAAAGATTGCGCGATCATGAAGGCTTTCAAGAATTCCAACATGTTTGATGGCAATCATGGATCGGGCGGCGGCTCAGGGGAAGGCGGCTTTCATGGCCCGGGCGGCGGTTCAAGTTCCGGCCAGGAAGTCAAGGCGGCTATAATCAACAAAGACCTGGTCAAGGGGGACAAGCAGAAGATCGGTCAAAGTTATCGAGCCACCCAAAGCAGTTGAACGGTGGGCAGTACCATGTGTTCACCACTAATTTGTGAAAACATGACCAGAAGGTTCATAAGAGGGCCGTGAATTCTGTTGAGCCGGCGGTTCCCCATTATTTGAGGTGGTCAGAGCAGCCCATTATATGGAGCAGGGAAGATCACCCGCCCCGGGTTGATAATCCGGGTCAGTTAGCCTTGGTGGTGGCGCCTCAGGTCGGTGGATATAAATTTACCAAGGTACTCATGGACGGAGGTAGCAGTATCAACATCCTCTATTACGAGACCTTTCGTCGCATGGGTTTAACTGACAAGGATTTAAGGACGTCCAACACTGTCTTTCATGGAGTGGTGCCTGGTAAGTCGGCGTACCCAGTTGGCAAGATTGAACTGGAAGTGGCCTTTGGAGATGACTATGATTCCAGGGCTGAGAAATTGATGTTTGAGGTAGTCAAAATCAAGAGCCCGTATCATGCTCTGTTTGGACGGCCGGCTTATGCCAAATTCATGGCACGACCGTGTTATGTTTATCTGCAGCTCAAGATGCCGGGTCACAAGGGCACCATCACTGTACATGGGAGTCGAAAGGTAGCCTTGGAGTGTGAAGAAGGCGATGCGGCTTATGCTGAGTCTGTTTGTGCAGCGGAGGAGCTGAAATTTTATCAAAATAATGTTGACCCGGCGGATATGACCTCTTTAAAGAAGCCAACTACAGAGCATGACCCGGCGTTGAAGTTTAAATCGGCCGCTGAGACAAAGCTTGTTGACTTTACTCCAGGCGACTCTTCCAAGCAGTTCAGCATCAGTGCCAACTTGGATCCTAAATAGGAAAACACGCTCATCGAGTTCATCCGTGAGAACCGGGACATCTTTGCATGGAAACCTTCTTACATGCTGGGTGTCCCGAGAGAACTCGCTGAGCACACTCTTAATATTGATCCAAAATATAAGCCGGTTAGGCAATTTCTTCGACGGTTCAATGAGGAAAGACGGAAAGCTATTGGGGAAGAGGTCGCCCGACTCTTAGCGGCTGGGTTCATCGTGGAAGTTTTTCACTCGGAGTGGTTGGCTAACCCGGTGCTGGTACTCAAGAAGAACGGCACTTGGCGGATGTGTGTGGATTACACGGACTTAAATAAGGCTTGTCCGGCTGATCCCTTTGCCCTCCCCCGTATTGATCAAATCATCGATGCTACGGCGGGTTGCGAGCGATTGAGCTTTTTGGATGCTTACTCTGGCTATCATCAGATCAAAATGGCAGTTAAGGACCAGGAGAAGACGGCTTTCATCACTCCATTTGGAGCCTTCTGCTATGTATCGATGCCCTTTGGGCTCAAGAGTGCCCAGGCGACTTATCAGAGATGCGTACAAAACTGTCTCCACAATCAGATTGGGTGCAATGTTCATGCTTATGTGGATGACATCATGGTGAAGTCCAGGGAGAAGGAAACTTTGATATCCGATTTAAAGGAGACCTTTGATAATCTCCGGGTTTATAGGATGATGCTTAACCCGGACAAGTGTGTATTTGGTGTACCTGCAGGCAAGCTTCTGGGTTTCCTGGTCTCAAACAGAGGCATTGAAGCTAACCCGGAGAAGATCAAGGAGATCACCTCCTTGGCCAAACCGGCGTGCATCAATGATGTTCAACGACTGGCGTGTCGTGTTGCTGCTTTAAGCCGGTTCATAAGCCGGTTAGGTGAGAAGGCCCTGCCGCTATATCAGATGATGAAGAAAACATATGCTTTTGTCTGGAGTGATGCGGCTGGCGCTGCCTTTGAGGATTTAAAGAGACAGTTGTCTGAGCCGCCGGTCCTTGCGGCTCCCATTGATAGAGAACCATTGCTGTTATATGTGGCTGCTAACGCCCGAACCGTCAGCGTGGCCATCGTGGTGGAGCGCAAGGAGGCTGGCAAGGAGCATCTGGTTCAACGGCCGGTTTACTACATAAGTGAGGTGCTCATTGAGTCCAAGCAAAGGTATCCACATTGGCAGAAACTTGTTTATGGAGTGTGGCAAGCCGTAAGCTGAAGCAGTACTTCCAAGGTCATCCTATCACTGTGGTAAGCTCTGCCCCCTTAGGAGATATCATGCAGAATAGAGAGGCTACAGGACGAGTCGCCAAGTGGGCCATTGAGCTTGGACCCCATGGTTTGAAATACATGTCTCGGACTTCTATCAAGTCTCAAGCCCTGGTGGACTTTATCAATGATTGGACAGAGTTGCAGGCACTTGAGGAGAAGCCAGATAACACATATTGGACTATTCATTTTGATGGGTCCAGACAGTTGGAAGGCTCGGGGGCTGGAGTTGTTTTAACTTCCCCTCGAGGTGAAAAATTTTGTTATGTGCTCCGGCTTATGTTTCCCTGTACTAACAATGCAGCTGAGTACGAGGCCTTACTCCATGGTCTCCGGATGGCCAAAGAGATGAATTTGAGCTGGGTAAGGTGCTTGGGTGATTCAGATCTCGTCGCTCAACAGGTGTCAGGCACGTGGGACTCCAAGGATCCCCTTATGGCGGCTTATCATCGTGAAGTTGATGCGGTGGCTGGACACTTCAAAGGTTATCAAGTGGAGCACATTGATCGGAGGAAGAATGAGGCGGCTGATGCTTTAAGCCGGCTGGGATCTCAGCGTAAGCCGGTGCCGCCTAACACCTTTCTTGATGTTTTGCATAACCCTTCTGTCAAAGTGCCTACAGAGGAAGAACTAGCAGTGCCAGACCCGGAGGCACAGCTGGTGGCAGCTCTCCACGCTATCCCAGATTGGACAGTCCCGTATTTGGCCTATATGACCCGGGGAGAATTGCCTAAGGACGGGACCTTGGCAAGACAAATCATCAGGCGGTCCAAATCTATGACAATTGTGCATGGTGAATTGCATCACCGCAGCGTTACTGGGGCGTTTCAACGTTGTGTGTCGCCTGCGGAGGGTCAGGAGATACTTCGTGAGATCCATGAAGGAGATTGTGGTCATCATGCCGGTTCAAAATCTCTGGTGGCCAAGGCTTTCCATCATGGTTTCTATTGGCTGACGGCTCATGCTGATGCAGAGGATCTGGTCAGCAAATGTGATGGATGTCAAAAATTCTCACGACGAGTTCATATGTCAGCTCAAGAATTGAGGATGATTCCAATTACTTGGCCGTTTGCAGTCTGGGGGCTTGACATGGTTGGACCTTTCAAAAGGTCTAAGGATAAGAATACACACCTTTTGGTGGCAGTGGATAAATTCACCAAGTGGGTTGAAGCAGAGCCGGTCAGTAAGTGTGATGCAGCCACGGCGGTTCAGTTCATGAAAAAGGTGATCTTTCGTTTTGGCTTTCCACACAGCATTATAACTGATAATGGTACTAATATCTCCAAGGGTGCCATGGAAGAGTTCTGTCAACGAGAACATATCCGGCTTGATGTTTCAGCTATTGCTCATCCTCAATCTAATGGTCAAGCAGAGAGAGCTAATCAAAAGATCTTGAAGGGTATCAAACCCTGGCTCTTGGTCCCCTTACAGCGAACTCTGGGTTGTTGGGTGGAGGAGCTACCCTCTGTGCTATGGAGTATCAACACAACGCCTAACAGATCTATAGGTTATACACCTTTCTTCATGGTGTACGGAGCAGAGGCAGTTCTGCCAAGTGACATCCGGCATGACTCACCCCGAGTGGCGGCTTACGTTGAGGCTGATAATGAAAAGGCTCGTCAGGATGCACTTGACTTGCTGGATGAGGAGCGAGACTTGGCAATAGCCCGCTCGGCGATTTACCAGCAAGACCCGCGCCGCTATCACAGCCACTGGGTTAGAAGCGAGCCTTCAGAAGGCGACTTAGTGCTCCGGCTCATCCAGATCGGTCGATATGCACAAGCTATCCCTCCTTGGGAAGGACCCTTTGTGGTCAAGCAAAAATCTGAACAACGGGTCATACTACCTTATCGATGTTCGGGAGCACAAAGACTCACGTAAGTCGGAGGAAGAGACCACCGCCGTGGAACATAGCTCATCTTCCGCCTTACTATACTTGAGCCACTCTCTGATATATATATATATATATATATATATATATATATATATATATATATATATATATATATATATAGGGAAAATCCATCCTACCACTGGGGTAGTTACCCCACATGTCTCATATACTATCTTATGGTAGTATATATCCTACTTTATCATTTTAAGTATGTTCATATACTATATATAAGATATTCCAAAGTGAGTTGCATGAAAAATTTCAAGTTGGCCCATGGTTTTTATTATATTTGTGAAATACGTATATATTTGTACATAAAAGAGAGCATACTCAAAATATGATACATACTACCAAAAAATAGTATATATACTACATACTACCCGTATATACTCTCCGATTTGATAGATACTACATACTACATATAAAACTCAAGTGGTGGTAACTACCACTGGTGGTAGATAAAATTTGTCCTATATATATATATATATATATATATATATATATATATATATATATTCCTTTTAGCAATGTATATATTATATAAAGCAATAAAGCAGGACCTCTTTTTCTTTCCACCCTCAAAGGTTTATATATCTTTTTTACTAGGTGGTGGAAACAACCAACAGGAGCGGATCATATCTGAATCCAGCTTTCCCTTTGGTCCGGCTTATGATCATATCTGAATCTAGCCATGGTCACTTGGGGGCTTCCTGTTCTAACATAGGTCATATTCGAACCAAAGAGAACATAGCTGTCGATACCCAATTGATCGGCATACTGCCAAACCCACTTGGGGGCTTCTTGATCATATTTGAATCATAGCTTAACCCCTTTGGGTCAGACGTGGATCGTATTCGAATCAGCATCATTAAACAACCCTCATAGTCACTTGGGGGCTTCCTGTTCAAACATAGGTCGTATTCGAACCAAAGAGAACATAGCTGTCGATACCCACTTGATCGGCATCGCCAAAGCCACTGGAGGCTATATGATTGTATCCGAATCTTAGCTTAACCCCTTTGGAACGGTTCACTGATCGTATTCGAATCAGAGGCCTTTGAAATTAAGTTTACTATTCATTATACTCTGTAAGTATAAATGTTATTAAGGGCCAGGTAAACGTTATATGTGCCAGCTGTCAGGAGTTAAATTAACTCTCTGATTTAGGTCACATAAGCCGGCGAGTATATACCAAATAAGATCATAGGTATGCTATTGTGATTATAATCATAAACCGGCCTTTATATGATGTTTTGGTTCATACTCCGGGTTGTCAATACTTTATGTGACCCCGGATGCGATAAGTCGCCAAAGGAATTCTATTTTGTTTTATACACAGGATAAAGCAAGAAGAATTTTGACATCAAGGAAAGATCAACATAAGCTGGAAGTATATAACGATGGCGGCTTACGAAAGTATTAAGCGCCACAAACATGCTTGAAGGCATGACAAAGTTAAGAGGTTTTTCGACCCTATTACAAGACTCCCGAGTCCGAATAATGAAGCATTATTTTTGCAAAGTTATAAGCTGGCGGTCCACTCCTTTGGTGGGCTTGATGGTTCGGGTTATCCTTCTCCGCCTCTCCGTTGGTTGCTTTGTCTCGAAGGTTGACGAGGCCAGTCAATGCCACTCAAGGCTTCAAACTCAGCTTCATCATCTATTAAACGGCTGGGTCCACTTGAGGGCAAAAGTATGCTTACGCGTTGGAAGGATCAAAGCTAACTTGATCATATGGAGTGTTTGAATTCTCGGTTCTCACCGTCATAGCCGGAGAGTACTTGGAGAGGTCGAGATCATTCCCAATAAGGGTAGCCACGGACGTATGACTTTAACGCAGCGGTGAAATCATGATCATCAACACGGTACCATCCTCCTTCGGACTCGGGTATCCAAGAGCAAGGTCGGCGGGTCTAGTTCTCGAATCCATGCTTTTGCCCGGCTCAATGCGGCTACGGCCCGGCTCTTGAAGATGCCCGCCTTAAATCCTGGATCCGCCGAGGTAGCACAATGAGACACTTCAAAGACGCCTTGCGAGAAGGTGGGGAGTGGTATTTGATAAGGCTACAACAGCCAAAGCACGCTAGACCGGTCTCACACTGCTCCACTAGAGTGTGAACCGCCTTAAGTTTGACCAGCATGTTCTGCTTGAGGTTGGTGCTCCTGGGGCCTGTGTGTTCACAAACATAAAGGTGAGTCGGAGATAACGATAACGGCAATAATCAAAGGAAGGATTGCAATGTTTCGGGTTATGAACAATAACTTACCGAAGATGGCTGAGACCATTTGAGATATATGACGCTTTAAGTCGGACAACTCGGTTGTTGCTTCTGCAAGTGAAGCCTCTGCCGTCTCAGCCCAGGTCACCAGTGAAGCCTTCTTATCAGCCCAGATTTTCTTCTCTGACTCAAAATTCTTCTTCAACTTCTCTTGTTCAGAGACGCTGAATTCAAATTTGGAGTTGGCTTTTTGAGTTTCAAGCTCTTGAGTTGTCAGACGGCTCTTCAGGTCAGCAATCTCCGACTCAAATTGACTTATGGTGACCTACCTTGATACCAAGTTATGGTAAGAATCATGGTAAGATAATATTAAGTCCCAAGTACTTTGCAAGCAAAGATACTTGACACTTGGGGGCTAATGTATGCTGAAGAATTTTTAATCTACCATGCCGGGTTATGCATATTAAGTCTCAAGCACTTTACAAGTAAAGATACTTGACACTTGGGGGCTAATGTGTACCGCAAGTTCAAAACTATCATGCTATAACCGGGTTAAATATATTCTCTTTAAACCGGACAAACCAACAGTAAGCAGATTTCTAAGTCTACAACATATTTATTCATAAGCAGTAGACTTGGGGGATGGTACAGTAAGTAAGATTCAGGAAAATAGCATAAGTTATACCTCAGATTTGTGCTGTATTTGTTTTACCATGTCAATTTCCAGGTCACGGCTATTATGCACTTGATTCAGATAACCCGAGACTATATCACCAATGCTTAAGTGAGTATAATCAGTAATGTCCTGCTTGGCCTTTCGCTGCTCGACAAGTTCTTCCTTGGCAAGACATTTGGCAAGGATAGTAGGCATACTGGTTCAACAAACTAACTTTTCAAAACTTCAACTTCTGGGTCAGTCGTCTTGACCGGGCTAGGAGCTTCCAGGTTATCGGAGCTGTTGAGAGTCTCTTAGGCAGGCGGGTCAGAGGTTGGCACCGGAATGTCAGAAGCCGGTTCAGGCGGCTGATGGGTGGAGTTGTCTGGAGCAGACATATCAGGCTCCGGTTCAGTTACAATCGGGTCTTGGGACGGCTTATGCTTCTTTTCCCTCTTGCTGGGCTTCACTTGCATGCTGTTAACAAAGGTAGAAGGATGAATACTAAAGCATGAGTAAGGTCAAATCCTGGAGTAACTAAAGTTACAGTACCCGGGAGCAGTTTTGAAAGCCGGCATGTTTGATTGCATAGACTCGCCGGAGGAAGGAGAGGTATCCTGGTAATTGGAGTCAGATGAATTGAGAGGTTGACGAATTAAACCCGCCAAAGGTAAAACAGAACGTAAATTGGAGATAACCTCAGTCCGACGCTTCCTAGTTACGTCAGGTAAGCCGGAGGAGAGTTCTGCATCCTTGTTGGTCCGGGTCTGCCTCCGGCTTTCAAGCTGTTGTTGCTTCAAAAGAAATTAAGGATCTTGATAAGCTAGAGGATGTGAAAATCTTACTTTTCGGGTCACCCTTCGGATTTTTTGCTTGGGCACCGGCTTTGAGTCGGAGGAAATTATAGTTACCTCTTCGCCACCGCTATTGTTCCCGATCCTCCTCGAAAGGATGAAATGTCAATAAAAATAATGACAAAGGAGTTAAGAGAATAAGGGATTACCTCTTCATCATCCAAAGAAGTGTCATCCAATTTGAGTAAATCGGAAGCGCTGGGTTTCTTCTTCTTTGAAGTTCCTATTTTGGCGGCTTTCCTTTTGGTGTTCTTGGCTGTCCTGGCTTGTTTAGCAGCCTCATGGTCATATTGGACCTTCCAAAAGTTGTCATCGGCCTGTGAAAAAAGATAAGAAATTATGAGTACAAGTAAGGTGTGACAAGGCTAGGAATATTTATTAAGGTTGATGACTCACCTAGGGCCGGGTTCTTCTTGCGAAGGGAAGTAAGTCAAGGCGTTATTAGTTCTTGTGCCCTCCTTCAAAGAGCCGGCGGGTCGTAGCTTCCACCACATCATCTGGTAAGTCGTCAGAGCTGTGATGCAGTGGATCATCCTTTTCACCTGAATAAGTGCACATTAAGGCGGGACGACGGCTTAACGGAAGTACTCGCCAAGCGACCCAAACTCGGACCAGATCAATGCCGTTTAGGCCATTTCCCAAAAGAGCTTTGATCTTCTTGATGGTGGGATTGAGAGGCAGACGCTCAATAGCAGTTAGCTTGTCCGCTAGCGGATGGTTGGACTCAAGGCGCAGGGCCGGAAGCTGGGCAGAGGGCTCTCGTTAGCCGGGGAAGTGTCCTGGCAATAGAACCACGTCTGATTCCAATCTTTCGGATGACTCGACAGTTCAGCATAAGGGAAAAGGCAGTCTCTCCGCCGCTGAATTGAGATACCGCCAAGTTCAAGACTGGGACCGTTGACACGTTCATTCTGCCGGTTCAAATAGAAAAGCTCTCTGAACAAAAGCAGATTTGGCTCCTCTCCCAGGTACACCTCGCAGAAGACTTGGAAATTGCAGATATTTGACACGGAATTGGGTCCAATATCTTGAGGTCTAAGGTCAAAGAAATTCAAAACCTCCCTGAAGAATTTTGAGCCGGGAGGGGCAAATCCCCGGCTCATGTGATCCGTAAAAACTACTACCTCCCCTTCTTTGGGTTGAGGCCTTTCTTCAGACGGGTCAGGGGCACGATAAGACATGACCTCCTTCTTAGGCAGATGGCCAGACTTCACAAATTCAGACAGTTTACTCCTCGTAACTGTGGATGGGACCCAATTACAGGTCACAGGAGCCTTGGCCGCCTTAGGTGCCATGACAAAAATTGAGGCCTATGACAAAATAAGAGGTTCCGGCTCAAATTTCACTCGGAGGAAAATATTTAAAACTAGTCAAGATGGCGTCTTAAGAAGGGGCCTAATGATATATGGATGACTATGCAATAAATATTAAGCCGCTGCAGGTGTCAAATGAGCAGTTAAACATATTCGACAAAGGCAGTTTTTCGCTTCCGGGTGGAACAAACAAGTTTCACAAGTTGCTGTTA
This sequence comes from Aegilops longissima, assembly GCA_021605205.1. NCBI lineage: Eukaryota > Viridiplantae > Streptophyta > Magnoliopsida > Poales > Poaceae > Aegilops > Aegilops longissima. Next base: position 421,599,338 of record CM038679.1, read on the forward strand.
TCATTTCGGATCAAACAACTGTTCTAAAAAGAAAATTTTCTAGACCTAGAACTGGCGTAGATGAAGCTCAAGGGCTCGAATGGGGCCTCTGTGTGACATAAAGGGATCTACTTGCATTCAAAATAGGTGCGGAATATCTACCGCATCAGTTTTTACCATCTTTAAGATCAAGAAGAGCGGAGGTGATGAAATCTATGGAAGGATCCTGATGAACAACGAAGAACGCGAAGAACGCGAAGAACTCGAAGGTCCTTGTGTGGATCTACGAAGCAGGGAAGAGGAGACTTACAGATGCTGGATTGCAGCGGAGGGTCGTTGCGTTTTTCTGGTCAAACCAAGTTGATGCAGCGGCCGGAGTTGGTGAAGACGAAGAGATCTGTGACGGCATCGGCGGCGGAGCTCGAGCGACAGAGAAGCAGCAAGAGGAAGAGGATGACTGGAAGAAGGAGAATGGGAAGACCTAGGTCGCGCCTATTTATAAGGAAGGGATAGCTGAGACGGCGCGAGAAAGGAGGAGATAAAAGTTATTATCCAGCGGCCCCGACGCCTCGGTTTTCGGAACAGTCAGTAAAGGAAAAGATCCGTTGGAGGATACGATGAAATAAAGAATGAATTTAAGTAAGGATGATGTCACGACGGGTTAACACGAATCCAAAAGATGATGTCATGGCGGGTTAAAGAAAACCTTTGCACAGCCGGAAGACTGAAGATCTACTTCTTAAGATGTTTTAAGATTGTGACGCCCGGGTATTTAAGCTACAGTAAACCTCTGCTAATGATGCCACGTCACCTCCATTACTGTGGATAAACTCGCGTTAGTTCGGGACCTAGTTTGAATTTCAAATTCAAAATTGAGCAAACAATAAAAGTTTTCAAATATTAAAATTTAAATGTTCGGAGTGAACCAACTAATACATAGGTAATTATGGTGGAGAAACCAAACTTTGATAAAATGTTTAAAGGCCCTAAAACAATTAAAACAATAGAGAAAACAATTAAACAAATGCCTATTGAATTTATAAAATGCTAACACTATTTTATTATGGGTTAAGAATTAATCTCAGTAGTAGTATATTGGTAAATACAAATTAGGCACTAGTGGTAATTTTATAAAACTGGAAATAAAAGAAACTACAAATAAAAAGAGACAAGAAAAAAATATATATATAAAAAAGAAAACAGAAAACAATCAAACAAAAAAAAAGAAGAAGAAAAGGGAAAAGAAAACAGGACACCCCCCACCCCACTGGGCCTCGCCCACTGACCACCCAACCGTGCGCCCACCTAACCCCTCCATAACACCCCCACCGATCAAACCCTAGCCCCGCTCCCACGATCCCCACCCTCATGCGATCTGGATCGGGCGCCACAACAAGACGTCGCCCGATCCCGCTGTTTCGAGCCCGACGCAGGGGCCCGACGCCTCCGCCGTCGCGGGCTGCCTCACCACACTCCGTCGCCGAACGCCGCCGCCGCCGCCTCGCTCCACCCATCCTCCCGAACGACCTCCACGCGCCCGACGACGCCGTCCTCTTCGCTCGACGCCACCGCTGATCCTCCCGCCGGAGCCGCCCGACCCGTCGTCATCGCCGGCGCTAAGCGCCCGCCGCTGGCGCTGCCCCACCGCCGCCGCTAAGCGCCGCCTGTTGGCGCTGCCCCACCGCCGCCGCCTCGTGCCGGATCGACCTCGCCGTGGCCTCCTCATCTCCTCCCCATGGGTCGCCCCGAGCCTCGCCGCCCGCTTCTCTTCAACGCTGGTGAGGCCATCGGCCTCTCCCCTCGTCAGTGTCACCGGCGCCGTTCACTTGCTTCACATCGACCCCGCGCCCGCTGCCCTGCTCGCCAGCCGGACCTCGCCGTCACGCACCTACCCCGCACCCCCTGGCCGCGGCATTCGAACGCACGTCTCGCCGTGCCCGCCAGCTCCGACCACCGCTGCATGCCGTCGCCGTGTAGCCCACCCCTGCTCGGAGCGATGCCGCCGTTGCACGGGTGCTGCTCCTCCGGTTCGAACGAGCCGCTCCACCGTCCAAATGGTCGCCGGAGGCCTTATTTCGACCACCACCGGTAGCGTCGGGCCTCATCGCCGGCCGCGGCGCAATTTGCCGTTTGGGCCACTCCCTGTGGGTCCCGGCGCTAACCACGGTGGTTAGCCCTAAGCTAACCTCCCTAATTCACCCCGGTGACATCGACCTATGGGCCCACTTAATTAATTAAAGTAACTAACTAATTTAATTAAGCTAACAGGAATGACAAGGGCCCTAGCTAATTAACCAGATTAATTAAACATGTTTATAGTTAACAATCATCGACTAACGGACCCACTGTCAGTTGACCAAGTCAACCTGTTGATCACGACGTCAAGATGACATCATGCTGACGTCATAAATCCATTTTTTCGAATTAATTAATTAATTAATTAAATTCCAGAAATTAATAAAATCTTTAGAAAATCATATCTTTTAATCCGTAACTCGGATTAAAATATTTTCAACATGAAAGTTACTCAGAACGACGAGACGAATCCGGATACGCAGCCCGTTCGTCCGCCACACATCCCTAGCATATCGAACATGGAACTTTCCCCCTCCGGTCCGTCTGACCGAAAACGCGAAACACCGGGGATACTTTCCCGGATGTTTCCCCCCTTCGTCGGTATCACCTACTACCGCGTTAGGGCACACCTAGCACCGCGTGTTGCCTCGTTATGTTTGTGATACTTTGTTGGCCCCGTATTTACTGTTTCTTCCCCCTCTTCTTCCCCGGTAGACCCCGAGACCGGCGCTGATGCCACCGAGTTCGACTACGGAGTTGACGACCCCTCTCTCTTGCCAGAGCAACCAGGCAAGCCCCCTTGATCACCAGATATCGCCTACTCTCCTCTATACTGCTTGCATTAGAGTAGTGTAGCATGCTACTGCTTTCAGTTATACCTATCCTGATGCATAGCCTGTCCTTGTTACTACTGTTGTTACCTTTACCTGCAATCCTATATGCTTAGTATGGGATGCTAGCATTTTCATCTGTGGCCCTACATTCTTGTCCGTCTGCCGTGCTATACTATCGGGCCGTGATCACTCGGGAGGTGATCACGGGTATATACTATATTCTTATACATGATACATGTGGTGACTAAAGTCGGGTCGGCTTGTGGAGCACCCATGAGTGATTCACGGATTGGGGCTGAAAGGACCTTTGTCCCGACGGCCCTCTGGATGGATCTTTGTGGCGGAGCGGCAGGCAGGTTGAGACCGCCTAGAGAGAGGTGGGCTGGCCTGTTGGCGCTCATGGATACTTAACACGCTTAATGAGATCTTGGTATTTGATCTGAGTTGGCTACGAGCTTATACGCACTAACCATCTACGCGGGAGTAGTTATGGGTATCCGGCGTCGTGGTACCGGCGAAGCACTTCAGACGTCACGACGGGCGCGCGCGCCGGATTGGACTGAACGCCTGCTAGGCTAGGGTGCGCTTCGGCCGCCCTCGCAGAACGCAGTGGTGTGCTCGAGGCGATGGGCCTGCACCCTCGCGCTTAGGTTTAGACCCGGCGTCTTGGCCTCTCTGTTGTGCCTAGGTGGGGCTGCGACGTGTTGATCTTCCGCGGCGGGCATGACCTGTGAAAGTGTGTCCGCCAAATGGGATCAAGCGTCTTTGGGTAAGATGGTGCACCCGCAGGAAGTTAATCTATTGAATAGCCGTGATCTTTGGTAACATGACGACTTGGAGTTGTACCTTGAGCTTATGACAACTAGAACCGGATACTTGATAAAACACACCCTTCCAAGTGCCGATACAATCGGTGGTCGCTCTCTCGTGGATATGAGGAGGGATCGCGGGTAGGATTATTGCTATGTGATGTTACTTGGAGGACTTCAACCTACCCTCCTCTACTGTTGCAAGACGGTGACGAAAGCGTAGTCTTTGATAAGACTAGCTATCCCCTCTTATTCGGCTTCTGCAGTTCAGTCCACCGATATGGCCCTTTACACATATATCCATGCATATGTAGTGTAGCTCCTTGCTTGCGTAGTACTTTGGATGAGTACTCACGGTTGCCTTGTTCCCCTTTTCCCTATCTCTACTCGGTTGCTGCGATCAGACGATGGAGCCCAGAGCGACGCCACCGTCGATGACGACTACTACTCGGAGGTGCCTACTACTACGTGCAGCGGCGACGACGACCACTGTGAGTAGCTTAGGAGGATCGAGCAGAGGCCTGCGCCTCTTCGATCTGATCCCGGTTTGTGCTAGCCTTCTTAAGGCAACCTTGTTTAACTAATGTACGTACTCAGATATTGTTGCTTCCGCTGACTCGTCTATGATCGAGCACTTGTATTCGAGCCCTCGAGGTCCCCGGCTTGTATTATGATGCTTGTATGACTTATTTTATTTGTAGAGTTGTGTTGTGATATCTTCCGTGAGTCCTTGATCTTGATCGCATACATTTGCGTGCATGATTAGTGTACGATTAAATCGGGGCGTCACAAGTTGGTATCGAGCCGATCGCTGTAGGAATCCCCATCCACACTCCTTGGCGAAGTCGAGTCTAGATATTGCAAAACTTTTACTAACATGGCTGTGTGCCTTACGGGCCCACGCCGCCATCGGGTGGTACTAGGATCTTTTACTCCTCGACCTTTACTCGGGACCCCGAGCTCTCTTCTATTCGGGTTAAATGATTTTGCTAAAACAAAACTAACTTTAGGTTCTCGAAAACACTTTCCCCGGTGAGTCTAGATGATCGCCGATCGCACGTAAGATTTCAAGATACTCTCGATGTTCTCTCGAGACCTTGTGCCCATCACTTTTGCTATTCCGACCACCGATAAATCCGTATGGAAAACTACTTACACTTGCCATTCATACGATCATCCCCATTGATCTTGTTATTACAAGATACCTCAAGTTTTCTATTGTTCCGAGAATACTTTGTGCCTCTGCCTAGCAGTTCTTTGCCACATGAATACCCCTTCAAATAAATCCTCGCACTTGTCGAGTATCCGCCATCCCTAGTTGTTCATGTGTTTCACAAAAGTCTTCAAAATACTATTCGATCTCGAAAATCCTCTGGAGCCTTTGGCTCTTGAAATTCTTGCTTGCTTGCATTATGGTTAATCCCATAAGTCTCGTAGTCATGTTGACATTCCTTGTCATTATCATTTTGAGTCTGTTGACTCAATATGTTTCTGAATACCGCAATCATCATTGATCCTTATAAATTACCTTTCCGGCTGAGCTGCCATTCTTTTAACTCGGAATTGGTTCTCGATCAATCCAATTGTCGTTGATTGTACCCTAAGGCTATTCAACTTATCCATCCCTAATCGAGCATTGCTTCGACCCCTTGATTTGGGAATCATAATTTCTTTGCATTTGACAATTGAGTTAGTCATTGTTTCTATAGTTTGATCTCCTTGCATTCTTCTTCCTCTAGTTGAGTATCGATGCTCACGCCGATCCCTTGTGGACCACGGATCCTTTGTTGGATTTTATCCGACAACGCCCTTCATATTCAATAACCTTGTGAGCCTTTCCTCTGATACATAATGCCTTTGGTAAATTGTATCCTCTGCTTTCTCAACCATGCTCTGCCTTCGAGCTTGAGTTAATTATTTCTAAAGATTCTGGTATATGATTCCAAGAAGCCCCTATGGGTTGAACATATGCCTTCACTAAACCGTGTGAACCCGAAAGTTTTCACGAATCATACTCTTCTGGTGCTTCGCCGGATAAAATTTTCAACACTGCAACTTCATCGAACGTGAGAAGTGAATGAAAGGTTATGCATTGGAGAAGTGGGAGTCGACCTTGAACTTGTGTTCATGCCCATGGACACGATGTAGATCTTATCATTAAAGCTTCTCTTAAATTAATTATTCCTTTGGTATAAGTTCATCTTATATCGTGGATCCGCCTTTTGCAATCGTGGTTCGACCATGTTCTCTTTTAAATACCATTTCTCGTGCAAGTTTTAGCACTTGTCTTCTGTAGAGCAATACCCCCGTCCAACCTCTACTTTGATATGTCATCGAGTATTACCCCCTGGTATCTCGAGATTATCATGGAACTGCATAACTTCTTATGAGTTCTTCATCAAGTGCTACCTTCCCACCGATTCCAATTTTTCACGGGCTCGAGTTATTAAACACTCAAAGACACCGATAACTGAACCGAGTCCGCACTACGGTTCAACAACTCTTGAGAAGCTTCTATAAGTACGAAGTTTGTACCGAGCACGCCATTCCTAGCCTGTTTGGCTATATCATTGTCGTGATGATTTTAAGCGTGCTACCGGTCCTTCTTCTCGGAGCACAATTTTCGACGATGAACTAACCTTACGCCGATCCTCATCGTCATATCATTTCGCCTTGAACAACAAGCTTGGTTTCGAGTTTGTGTCGCACCCTTGGTTCCAATAACCTTTCACTTCATCATTACTTTGACTTGATGTCGTCGCCGATCGATTACATCTTCATGAACTCTTCGCGACAAAGGGTGTCGTGATCATCAACATTCGAGCTCATCCAGGATATCAATTGAATTCATGATGAGAAATACCATCCTTGCCCTCGATGAATTGTATTATCATCGACCACTTTATTGCCTTCCCACCAACACAAGCTTGTTCATGTTTGGTGTTATACCTTGAGTTCCTTGCTACCCAGCAATTGTTCTTCTTTACCTTGGAGTATTACCATCCTTTATGTCAAGAATGTTCTGAGATTTGTTCCACCTCTTGAGAATTCTTGACATAGAAATACTTCTCACCATCACCATTCCTTCTTGGTCCCCGTGTTAATTCCAACAAGTGAACGGTGTTGCTTGGATTCTTTCCTTCTAGCAACCCTATTTTTTTTTGAAGTTGATGGTCGAAGGTTCATTCTTAGGCTATCGATTATTGAATCACCATTCTGACATTGGTCGTGCAACCCAACCCATCGGGCTCACCTTTCAACCAATGTTTACTTGTGTATGTTTTCCTCGAGCGTACTTCCTTATATCATTTGATCTGACAAATGTTATCTCCTTGTTCACTTAATTGTGGGAGTCCATCTTTTGGGAATCTTGGTGAATTGCCGTTGAGTTCACCAGACACCTCCTTGTCCTCTCCTTGGTTTAATGATGAACTATTGCTTCAGAAACCCGCTCCCATAGTTCATTTCTCGAGAATCTTGCAATGTCATTTCGTCGGTTTGTGTTGCACCTTTTCCTCTCGGACCCCCTGAGTTTGAGGTATCATGACACCAATTGGATATGAATCTCGGTCAGATATGATGGTTGGGACAACTTTCCAAGAGTTATGATGTTGATCCTTTGATGACCCGGTAGCATGATGTCATGCCTAGCACCCCGGTGGAGGACCTATCATTATAGATTCCTTTTCAGCAAGGTTATCCGTTCATCCATGAGGAAATTGTAAGACTTATTCTACAAGTTATTCCTAATGGATCCTTCGTGTTTCCAAAGTCTGATCTTCACCTGAAGACCATGTCAGTGCTATCTCGAAGCATGTCAATGGTACTCCGATTTTCAACAGGATCATTTGAAGCCCAATGCTTAATGTTTCTTGCTCAATTACCCCAAACACCGTGGTATGGGTAATGTCATGATATTTCTACGTTATATCCTATCATGGATATCATGCTCTGCTTGTCCTTGGGAAGGATTTACCCCTGAAAGATGTGTTTAAACACATTTTCCTTTCCATTGTTCTGTTTAAACATAGTAACCACTTTTCCTTTCCATTGGTTTGTTTAAACCTTCTTGTGATCTATATAATATAAGCAGTAATATCCTCGCTATGTAAACACCTCGGTGTACCATCTTGTCTCGTGTAACCTGTTACTATTGTTGATGACATTCCGTAGCCACCGATGGACGAGAACTTTGCCTATTGGTCCGCCTCGCTCAACGAAAGCAGAATTGGTTCTCTTCGTCCCTAGCCCTTGGTACCGATGTTGTTGCCGACATAACTGACGGGCTATCCTCTGACATGCCTTACTACATGATCGTGCAAGGCATCATCACCCTTCTTACTTTTAAACCACATGGTGGGCCCATAACCCACAGCCCACAGATCTAAACCCGACTCTCCTGTACACCCTCGCTCCTAAAGCTGATCCTCACGCTTGGCTTCGTATGAAAGATCACGAGCCACCTTCCTAGTGATCTATTCTGGTATCAGACGCAATGCTTATTCCCGTTGCTCTGAACCCCTTTCACGCCTTGTAACAGGCATCGAACGAATGCCTACCCGCTTGGAACTTCTCGTGGTACTTTCTTACTTTGCTCTCGATAATTCGTTAAGTTTCAATTCGAGAGTTACTTTCCGCCACCTTCCCCGATCTTATCGACCAGATAGTTAACCTTGCAGAGGTCTGTTCTCCCTGTATGCCCACCCTTTATTCTTTCGTAAGTACGATGGAGTTCCGGAAGAAAGGACGCCGACTTCATCTTGATGGCCTAAAGCAGCGACATGAAGACATCAATGTAATGGACCGGCCTCTTCGAGAAGAGCAAGCCAGGATGAGAAGACCCGCTAGATTCGTTACCAACCTTCCCCCCTTACACCCCTCTTAAATCTCGGGACGAGATTTCTTGTAGTGGAGGAGAATTGTGACGCCCGGGTATTTAAGCTACAGTAAACCTCTGCTAATGATGCCACGTCACCTCCATTACTGTGGATAAACTCGCGTTAGTTCGGGACCTAGTTTGAATTTCAAATTCAAAATTGAGCAAACAATAAAAGTTTTCAAATATTAAAATTTAAATGTTCAGAGTGAACCAAATAATACATAGGTAATTATGGTGGAGAAACCAAACTTTGATAAAATGTTTAAAGGCCCTAAAACAATTAAAACAATAGAGAAAACAATTAAACAAATGCCTATTGAATTTATAAAATGCTAACACTATTTTATTATGGGTTAAGAATTAATCTCGTAGTAGTATATTGGTAAATACAAATTAGGCACTAGTGGTAATTTTATAAAACTGAAAATAAAAGAAACTACAAATAAAAAGAGACAAGAAAATATATATATATAAAAAGAAAACAGAAAACAATCAAACAAAAAAAAGAAGAAGAAAAGGGAAAAGAAAACAGGACACCCTCGCCTGCTGGCCTCGCCCACTGACCACCCAACCGGTCCGGCCCACCTAACCCCTCCATAACCCCCCCCACCGACCGAAACCCTAGCCCCTGCTCCCATGATCCCCACCTCGCGGCGATCTGGATCGGGCGCCACAACAGACGTCGCCCGATCCGTTGCCTCGAGCCCGACGTTGGGCCCCGACGCCGCCGCCGCGGGCTGCCCGCGCCACACTCCGTCGCCGAACGCTGCCGCCGCCGCTCGCTCCACCCATCCTCCCGAACGACCTCCACGCGCCCGACGACGCCGTCCTCTTCGCTCGACGCCACCGCCGGATCCTCCCGTCGGAGCCGCCCGACCCGTCGTCATCGCCGGCGCTAGGCGCCGCCTCGCTGGCGCTGCCCCACCGCCGCCGCCCTGTGCCGGATCGACCTCGCCGTGGCCTCCTCATCTCCTCCCCACGGGTCGCCCCCGAGCCTCGCCGCCCCGCTTCTCTTCAACGCTGGTGAGGCCATCGGCCTCTCCCCCTCGATCTGTGTCACCGGCGCCGTTTCATCGCTGCACAAGACGACCGCGCCGCTGCCTTCGCTTCGCCACGGACCTCGCCACACGCACCTACCCGCACCCTCGGCGCGGCCTTCAAACGCACGCTCGCCAGGCGTGCCGCCAGCTCCGACCACCGCTGCGCGCGCCGCTGTGTAGCCCACCGCCTCGAGCGATGCGGCGTTGCACGGTGCTGCTCCTCCGGTTCGAACGAGCCGCTCCACCGTCCAAATGGTCGCCGGAGGCCTTATTCCGGCCACCACCAGCGCGTCGGGCCTCATCGCCGGCGCGTGCGCGATTTTGCCGGCTGGGCCACTCCCTGTGGGTCCCGGCGCTAACCACGGTGGTTAGCCCTAAGCTAACCTCCCTAATTCACCCTGGTGACACTGACCTATGGGTCCACTTAATTAATTAAAGTAACTAACTAATTTAATTAAGCTAACAGGGAATGACAAGTGGGCCCCTAGCTAATTAACCAGATTAATTAAACATGTTTATAGTTAACAGTCACTGACTAACGGGACCCACCTGTCAGGTTGACCAAGTCAACCCTGTTGACTGCTGACGTCAGCATGACATCATGCTGACGTCATAAATCCATTTTTTCGAATTAATTAATTAATTAATTAAATTCCAGAAATTAATAAAATCTTTAGAAAATCATATCTTTTAATCCGTAACTCGGATTAAAATATTTTCAACATGAAAGTTACTCAGAACGACGAGACGAATCCGGATACGCAGCCCGTTCGTCCGCCACACATCCCTAGCATATCGAACATGGAACTTTCCTCCGTCCGTCTCGATCAAAACGCTAAACACCGGGAGCGGCGGCAGGCAGGTTGAGACCGCTTAGGAGAGAGGTGGGCTGGCCTGCTCGGCGTTCGCGGATACTTAACACGCTTAACGAGATCTTGGTATTTGATCTGAGTTGGCTACGAGCTTATACGCACTAACCATCTACGCAGGAGTAGTTATGGGTATCCCGCCGTGGTATCACCGGCACTTCGAGACGTCACGACGAGGCGGCGCGTGCCGGATTGGACTGGAACGCCGCTAGGCTAGGTCTGCTTCGCCGCCTCATAGAACGCAGGTGTGCTCGAGGCGATGGGCCTGCACTTCGCTTAGGTTTAGACCGGCGTCTTGGCCTCTCTGTTGTGCCTAGGTGGGGCTGCGACGTGTTGATCTTCGCGGCGGGCATGACCCAGAAAGTGTGTCCGCCAAATGGGATCAAGCGTCTTTGGGTAAGATGGTGCACCCCGCAGGAAGTTAATCTATTCAATAGTCGTGATCTTCGTAACATGACGACTTGGAGTTGTACCTTGAGCTTATGACAACTAGAACTGGATACTTGATAAAACACACCCTTCCAAGTGCGGATACAACCGGTGGTCGCTCTCTCTCGTGGATATGAGGAGGGATCGCGGGTAGGATTATTGCTATGTGATGTTACTTGGAGGACTTCAACCTACCCTCCTCTACTGTTGCAAGACGGTGACCGAAGCGTAGTCTTCGATAAGACTAGCTATCCCCTCTTATTCTCGCTTTCTGCATTCGGTCCATCGATATGGCCCTTTACACATATATCCATGCATATGTAGTGTAGCTCCTTGCTTAAGTAGTACTTTGGATGAGTACTCACGGTTGCCTTGTTCCCCTTTCCCCTATCTCTACTCGGTTGCTGCGACTGCACGATGGAGCCCAGAGCGACGCCACCGCCGATGACGACTACTACTCGGAGGTGCCTACTACTACGCAGCAGCACGACGATGACCAGGAGTAGCTTAGGAGGATCCTGTGCAGGAGGCCTGCGCCTCTTCGATCTCAGATCCCAGTTTGTGCTAGCCTTCTTAAGGCAACCTTGTTTAACTAATGTCTATACTCAGATATTGTTGCTTCACGACTTCGTCTATGATCGGGCACTTGTATTCGAGCCCTCGAGGCCCCTGGCTTGTATTATGATGCTTGTATGACTTATTTTATTTGTAGAGTTGTGTTGTGATATCTTCCGTGAGTCCTTGATCTTGATCGCATACATTTGCGTGCATGATTAGTGTACGATTAAATCAAGGCTACAAAGATTGACATGAACAGGTTCAAATCAATCTGGGGCCTAATGTTGGGGATATAACTATTTGTGTAAGCTGCCCAGGAGGGGCCGGGTTACGCAAAGAAGACTCGCCAGATCAAAGCCTGTAATCAAGCATGAAGATGGCGGTTCAATAAAGGGCTTAAGGCCCACAGGCGATTTAAGGCCCGTTGTAACAAACCGCCACAACGGCATGACTTGTATCATAAGGTAGATTTAACTAGTCGCCGAGCGGACATCGCTTATAAGCCGCGGGACTTCGTAAGCCGCAGGGCGTCAACCCGTGTATATAAGGGGACGACCTGCTGGCGGCTTAGGTGCAAGAAACAACTCCTCGAGAGCCGGGCATAGCGTATCTCGCTCCCTGGTTATTGAAACATCAAGCAATACCAACCCAACTAGACGTAGGCCTTACCTTCACCGTAAGGGGCCGAACTAGTATAAACCTCTTGTGTCCTTTGCCCCGATTAACCCCTTTAAGCTTCCAAGTTGCGATGGCTCTACGACTAAGTCCTTGCAAGAGGACATCTGCCGTGACAATTCCACGACAGCTTGGCGCCACCATGGGGCCAAGACACGGTGGATTTGAGTTCTTGAAGGGCAGCTTCAAGGGCTCAAGGGATACGTGATGGGCGGATGACCAAGAGTCGCCGCGCAAGATCTACATCGACAACGAAGGCTGGGGCCCCGACGCCGACTCAATTGAGTACGGGTACCGGGTCCCCTTCGGCGGAAGCCACGTCTTCATCGGCCGGATCGGTGAGCCGGGCCCTGAGCCGGACAACTGCACTGACCTCGTCGAGACGGCTCAGCAGGGCCGGACAACTGCACCGACCTCGTCGAGACGGCTCAGCGTGCGAGACCCGCCCGAGCTCAACCTGTCATGAAGCGTGCCTTTGTGGGCTGCATCCACGGAGAAGAACTTTGTGAAGGATCTAAGGATGGTGGTGAGACGGCCGTCCCCACGGATGATGATTCGTCCGCCGGCTCAATAGACTCGTTATATCAAGTACAAGATGGCGTGCTTGGGGGCTGTTCCGATGGTTCCAGTATTCTGGACCCCTATGAGCCGCCAAGCTGGGCAGGAGTCTTCATGGCTGGTACTCAACCCGGTCAAAACTCAACGGCTGCAACAGCAATAACGTCCGGGTCAGGAGCAGCCGGGGCAGGAGGCCCTGTGTGCCCGCCGGCTCAGGTGCTGATGGATCTTATGGATAAGCTGACGGCCTTGTTAACCGCCACGGTTATTCCTGCAAATCAAGATGAGCATAACGCGGAGGTGGCGAGGGTGCATGAGGGGATAGCTCGGGCCAAGGAGGCCTTGGCAGCTGAGGACACCAAGTTAGCTACAGAGCGGGCGGCTTTGGACGCGCGGGCGTAGCAACTCCAGTCAGAGGCTTTCCAGCTTAATATGAGCTTGATCGCATCCAATGAGGTGATGAGGAGGAGACATCAGAAAACCCAGTCCCGTTTGCCTCCGGTTTACGACCCTCGGAATCTTTTCACTACACCCGGTGCCGGTCCTAGCAACCCGCCCGAAGCCAATCAGTTTATGACACCCGTAGTGGGAGGACCGGCTCAGCCTCGAGAGATGGCACCTCCTCGTGGGAGCATGGCCCCGCCCTGCTATGTACGAATACCACCAGGTCACTTCTCCAACCCCATGGAGAACTTGATAGCAGCATCGGCACGTTTGGCGGCTCTCCCAGTGGACGGTGATGACCCGACAGTGGTGGAGACCCGGAGGGTCAGAGATCTTATTCAGACGGCCCTGGCACAACAAGAGACCTATTCTTACAGCCGGGACATGATTCATTCAACTCGTCCGCCTTGGCTAGCACCACCTCGTCAAAACCAGAGTCCGAGTTACAGCAGGGACATGGAGTCAGAAGCTTCGTCAAGCAATGCCCAGCGTCGTAACCAGCCCGGTGGCTATAACCCGGTGCAAGACCGAATACGTCAGGAGGACGAGCGGGCGGCTCAGCTAGCGGCTCAGCAGGCGGCATATCAAGATCTCCCAGAGTATCCGACAACTTCTATTGGAGCAGGAGTGGCTACCAGAACCGACGGATTTCCTTATTTGGTGCCGGCTCTGCGTGATGTACGTCTACCCAAGGACTTCAAGGGACCTCGAAAGGTGCCGAATTACACGGCCGACTTACAGCCCGGAGCATGGATCAAAAGTTACGAGATGGCCATGGAGCTACTGGAGGTCTGCGACGCAGCAATGGCTAAGTACTTCACCATGATGTTAGACAGAACAACCCGGTCTTGGTTAAAGGGTTTGCCACCCAATTCCATTAGCTCATGGGCAGAGCTAAAGGCCCGGTTTATCCAGAACTTCAAGGACACTTGCAAGCAATCTATGTCAATTGTGGACTTGACCAATTGTAAGCAGGAGGAGGATGAATCCACAACTCATTGGGTGCGCCGGGTCAAGGAAATAATACATTCGTCCGATAAGATGGATGCCGGCTCTGCAGTCCTCATGTTGGAGAAGAATTGCCGTTTTGAGCCGCTGAGGCAGAAACTGGGGCACCTTAAGCGTGATTGCAACGATATGGGTACGCTGATGGCGGCTTTAGTCAAATATGAAGATAAATGATCACCATGTCTTAAAACTCTCATAGGTTTGAAGCTTTCACTTTCTTCTTCATTAATCTGGACCCTACTTGGTTTTAGATCTGGACCTGAACTTTGATCTTGAATTAGGCATGCCACAAAGAGTATACTACTCCCCTCCAGTCCTAATTAATTGTCGCAGAGTCAGTGTTAATTGCGAATGGACATGTGAAGGGGTCGCGTCAATTAAATGGGGTCGGAGCGAGTACTATTATTTTTTGTGGCATATAACTCACATTTCATTACCTAATTTCATAACTAAAGTTGAACTCAAAATTGAAGGGTCCTTACAAATAGTGCGGGGGTGGGTTTAATAATATATTAGTATTAATTTAGATTCTTTTGACATTATGAAATTACTTTGCAAGAATCAAATATATATGATTTCTCTATGTTTAATCTAAAATTTGTTACAAAATTCATATCGTCAATGCTCGTAGTTTTTTCTTCTTCTTGAAATAGTCCTCAATGGATCTCTATTCATTAATAAAGAAGAAGAGAGTTTCCTAGTTAATTAACAGATAACCAAGCAAAAACCATCACAACAAGCTTGCAGAAACAATGCACGGCGACCTGCCTAGCTACTCGCACAAGAACACACACATCATTAAGGAGAAACACACTCATAGAGCTTGACCTAAGCCTTGTTCGTACTCTATTTGTTTCAAAATATTCACCATATTTAGGCTTCATTAGGACACTGATTCATAAAGTTGTTGATATAAAGAAAAGTACTCTTATATACTTATGTTACATAAAGTTGTTTATATTGATTCATGTTCCAAAGTACTTATATATGATTACGATTTTGTATCGCAAATGTTACATTTAAAATTGGGATTATTTTTCAAAGGTTATGAGTATCACCGAAGTTTGGATAAAAATAAAAATAAAGATTTTCACTTGTATCGTTGAAGTTAAAAAATGTTCACTAAAGTTTAAATATGAGTATCGCTGAAGTTTGGATAAAAACAAAACTACCTTCACTCAAGTTCATATATTAAAGCTGAGGGTGTTCAAAGGAAATAAAAATAAAAATAAAATAAAAACAAGAATATTCATGGGAAGTTTTTCAGGCAGTTAACATAGCGCCCGTGAACCGGCACAATGCAGATCTAGCAACTCCCGCTAACCTCCGCATAATATTGGTTCCAAGACCCCTACTTTCACACAACGTACATGTGAAAAAAGTGCATGCCATGTGATGAAGCGCCGGTATCACAACCCAGATTACAAATATTCAGCAACAACAATATACGTATATAACAACTCATACAACCAGGGTCTTTTGACCAAGATCCTATTCATAAAATGAAAGAGAATAAATCTTAGACAGGTAAAGAACAACAATTGCCTTAAGAAGGCTAAAAGTAAAGCAAACGACGTCCATATCCCTACCTAGACTGTTGTCTGAAGGCAACCAAGCTAACATCGTCGATCACCATATCTGTAAGTGCTTGTTGTGGCTAGGTGAGTACATTGTGTACTCCTCAAATCTCATTACCAAGGGTACTAATGTTGGAAATATGCCCTAGAGGCAATAATAAAATGGTTATTATTATATTTCCTTGTTCATGATAATTGTCTATTGTTCATGCTATATTGTATTAACCAGAAACCGTAATACATGTGTGAATACATAGACCGCAACATGTCCCCAGTGAGCCTCTAGTTAACTAGCTCGTTGATCAATAGATGGTTGTGGTTTCCTGACCATGGACATTGGATGTCGTTGATAACGGGATCACATCATTAGGAGAATGATGTGATGGACAAGACCCAATCCTAAGCATAGCACAAGATCGTGTAGTTCGTTTGCTAGAGCTTTTCTAATGTCAAGTATCTTCTCCTTAGACCATGAGATTGTGCAACTCCCGGATACCGTAGGAATTCTTTGGGTGTATCAAACATCACAACGTAACTGGGTGACCATAAAGGTGCACTACAGGTATCTCCGAAAGTGTCTGTTGGGTTGGCACGAATCGAGACTGGGATTTGTCACTCCGTATGACGGGGAAGTATCTCTGGGCCCACTCGGTAATGCATCATCATAATGAGCTCAATGTGACTAAGGAGTTAGCCACGGTGTCGGTGTCAAAACCGGCGGATCTCGGGTAGGGGGTCCCGAACTGTGCGTCTAGGTGGATGGTAACGGGAGACAAGGGACACGATGTTTTACCCAGGTTCGGGCCCTCTTGATGGAGGTGAAACCCTACGTCCTGCTCGATTGATATTGATATTGTGGATGTTTACAAGAGTGGATCTACCACGAGATCAAGGAGGCTAAACCCTAAAAGCTAGCCTATGGTATGATTGTAAGGGTTGTTTCGATGTCGCCCCACGGACTAAAGCCATCCGGTTATATAGACACCGGAGAGGGCTAGGGTTACATAGAGTCGGTTACAATGGTAGGAGATCTACATATCCAGACGCCAAGCTTGCCTTCCACGCCAAGGAAAGTCCCATCCGGACACGGGAGAAGTCTTCAATCTTGTATCTTCATAGTCTTGGAGTCCGGTCGATGATGATAGTCCGCAGATGATAGTCCGATCGATGATGGTAGTCCGCTATCCGGACACCCCTAATCCACGACTCCTCAAGAGCTCCCTGAACCAGGCTTCAATGACGATAAGTCCGCGCAGATGTTGCTTGGCATTGCAAGGCGGGTTCCTCTTCGAATGATAGAAGATTGTGAACACCAGATAGTGTCCGCTCGCAAAATAAATTCCACCTTCCACCGTAGAGAGAATAATAATATTATACACATGTTCAATCCACGACGCTTTTTGTGGCATGACGTCACACCACTACCAAGCCATTACTCGAATTGTTTTTACTTTACCACCTCAAGCATTTAGCGAAGCGGTTTCTTGGCACGCCTTGTCGAGCGAGATCGTGTTTCCCTTAATCCGTATTCTCATCAATACGGGCGTGGGTAACCCAACGCGCCATTGATGGTGACGCTTGGGAGATAAGCGAGTTTTACCAGGCCGGTGGGGACGCGTAAGACTTCGCCCGCCCATATAAGGGATAAGGATTCACCTTCTCACCCACGCCTTCTTCCTCCTTTGCTTATCCATCTCACAAGACTCGAGCTCCAGCGCCCAAGTTCGTGCATCTCGTCTCAACCTTCTCCGACCATGTCCGAGCGGGAGGTACATGGTTGGCCTCCACCGCTAAGGAGGAGCAATCGCCAAACTGCGCGGGCGCCGAATACCTCTCCAGCGACATCACAGACCGGCTGCCCGACGAGGGGCAGCTCATCCCCACCCCTGTGCCCCATGAGAGGGTTGTCTTTCTTTCCCACTTCCTCCATGGACTGGGCTTCCCACTTCACCCCTTTGTCCGGGGCTCATGTTCTACTACGGCCTAGATTTCCATGATCTGGCGCCAACTTCATCCTCAACATCTCGGCGTTTATCGTCGGTGCGAGGCCTTCCTCGCATCCAGCCCCACTTCGCTTGGCTCAAGACCTTCAATGTCAAGCGAAGGTAGTGAAGGGCACTCTGCCGGAGTGCGGAGGCGCCATGTTGGGCAAGATGCCCAACGCCCTTTGGTTCAAGGGGCCTTCGTGGAATCCGTCAAGGTGGCAATCGGGTGGTTCTATATCACCGAGCCGCGTGACCCTAAATGGGCGGCGGCCCCCGAGTTTAGATCTGGTACCCCTACGCAGCTCACTTCCTGGAAAGAGAAGGGCTTGCTGTGGGGCATTTCGAAGGAGCTGATGGGACTCCAAGCCTGTATCAAGAAGCTAGTGAAGAAGCTTAGGCTGGTTAACGTGGTCCAAGTCATGCTCGTCCGCCGGATACTCCCATGCCAAGAGCGGGCATTCAAACTGTGGGAGTTCGATCCGGAACAGCACCAGGCGCTGAACAAGCTCTTCGACACGACGTACGAAGGCGCCTGGAAGGTGCTGTTTAAGTGTGCCGAAGCCCCCGCATCCGCAACTGAAGATCGCGGATTTCGCTCGCAGCGCCAGGCCGACGAGGTAAGTGATTCTACCCCTTTACGGGACACTTGTTTTTGATAGTTTGACTCTATGCGGTTTTAATTTCCCTTTCCTTTGACAGATTGGATGAGGAAGGCGGAGCAGATTACCTGCCTGCCCTATGCCAGAAAATCCAATGGACGCCCATCTAGCGGGTTGCTGGTTCCGCACCGCACGTGGTGCCGAGAAGAAGGCCAAGAAGGAGGCCACGGTGCTCGAAGAGCTCCCGCAGGTGTCCGACGACTCGGGGCGGACTCCTCCCAAAGTGAGGAGGAGGAAGAGGACTCTCCCGGAGGAGGAGAGAGGAAGAGGAAGGCTTCCCCAGGGGAGGCCAAAGGGTCCAAGAGGGAAGGACTATTCCCGGATAACTCCGCCAACGTCAACGCTGGCGAGGAAGAATGCCTTCAAGGGCCAGGCCTCCGGGAGATCGTAAGTGTCCGGATTCCTGAATAATTTATAATTTCTTTTTCTCGCCACATAGTGTCATTCTAATGCCGCATGCCCGTAGTCCGCGGTGATGATCTCCCCGCTTCATCGAGCGGGTCGCTGGCTCCGCCGGATGTAGACTCCATCCCGACCGCCCACCTCGCGACGCCGAGGACGCCGAGGTGGGATCCCAAGAAGGGACCCATCGGGGAGGCCCGAGGCGCCACGAGGCGCCCTCCCGGACTTTGGCGCGCGGACTCCACATCGAACCCGCAGTGGTTCCGGAGTCCGCCGGGCGCCCTTCGAACGAAGGGCAAGACTGCGGACGCCGGCTTCCGCCCAACCGAGGCGCCGGTAATTTGTTGAGGCGCTGCGAGCGCTTCCATCGAGAAGAACACCGCACTATTATGAGTGCGGTGATCCGAAGGTGCAGCTCGCCAAGAGCAGGCTGACCGAAGCCTCGCAGAGCCTTCTATCGTGCTTTGAGGTAAGAAGTTAAAATATGCAATGTAATACCGCATAGACAGAGCCCTCGATGCTCGGTTCGGTGTTCGGAAAGAAAAGCCGGATGAGGATCTAAAAAGAAGATATACGCAGGGTTGCTAAAAATTATGTCAATATGGGTTGCAGGCTGCGCTATCGACCTCGCCAGACCGATCGCGGAGGTCGGTGTTTTGAAGAAGGAGTCGAGCGGTCCGAGCAAGAGCTCGGCCGCCAGAAGCAGCTCTGGACAAAGAAGGTGAGTAACACCCTTTAAACTTGTACCTCATGTAAAAGGATTTAGGTTGCAACAAAAATAACAAGGATAACATGGGTACTGCAGGGCCACTTAAGCAGGTGGCGACCACGAGGAGGCCGTGTCCGTGGGTCAACGCAATGCGCCACGAACGGGCAGAGCGAGAAAAGCAGGAGGCGCGGGTGGCGGTGGTTCAGCAAGAGCTCCTGTGCTCTCATGGAAAAGCATGAGAGTTTGAGCGTGACTCAAAGACTCGAGAGTCCGAGCTTGCCTCAGCTCTCGAAAGTGCCAAAACCGCCAAGGCCGAGGCCCATAAGTCCCTTCAGGAGATTGAGTTGATGAGGAAGATAGCGGCGGCTAAGGCATTTTTCATGCAAAGCAAGCATGTGAATGTAAATTACGTGTTACTTACCCGAATTCGGAGCTCTCCAGGGGCGTTTGCAGATCTGCCTCGCAGCGTGTCTCGATGTCGCCGCATTCTACCGAGCCGAGGAGGGAGCTCAACGGAGAAGTTTTTCGGTCTCAAGATGTCGAGACCGCCATCCGAGGTTTCTAGTGACCAGCTTAAGCAGCTGGTCGAGCCACAAGGTGGCCGAGCAGGCCATGAAGGGCCTCATAGTCCGGTTGTGGCTCGAGAGGCCATGCCTAGGAGCTACTTCGCCTCGTCGACGGCTGGTGGATGCGTGCCTCGGGTGGAGGTTATCAAGCGCCCGCTTTGTATTGAAGGTGCTTATCGGGCCCTTGCCCGCGCAAAGGTGCATTGGGGCAAGCTGGATGCGGAGAAGCTAATCATCGACACGCCACCAGCGGGCAAGGAACATCGTCGCCCAAATGTACTATAAGGCTGTCTCAAGGGTGCCCGCAAGATTGCGGATGAGTGCCCCAGGATGTAATTTTGAGTAAATTCGCAATGTGTTATCCTGTGCGCTGAAAACTTTGTTCATATGCGCTAAGCAACGCTTGTTAATTTAAAATATTACCTTCAGGCGGCCGCTTATTAAATCTGAGAGATGGCAAGTCGTCGGCTTCAGCCCCCATGCCACGAAAGTTTGGGGTGTTCGGATAAACTTGAGCACTCTTGTTCCCATTTTGGGTCCATCTAGGAGGCGCCAACACAACGTAACAAGGCAACCGGACTTATAGTGCTTGAACACTCTCACTTAGCCATAGAATTCTATAATTTTAAATTTCGGCGAAGCCCCTAGTATTCGGAGGACCGAATTGGGGCGCTATCCATGCCTTCGCCGGACATAATCCGAACTTCGCTCAAGCGGCGAGGTCTTTAAGGACCCGAAGGACCTCTCGAACAGCGACCAGTCTCTCGCCTTATCATGACAAGAAGTTTTAGCTTTCCATCGAGGCGTTAACCCGGCTCAACCGGGGCGCAATCGCAGTGGTTCTCCTAGTGCTACCTTAGCCGATAGAACGGAACGTAAGGTGCCAAACATGGGAGCCGGGCAAACCCAACTATTGACCCAAGACATGATTCGGAGCCGATTCATATAATGCTATAAGTTCGGGGTGCCACACTTGTGAAAGTGTGCGGACTTTATCACACCATAATGCGGAGCACATAAGCCCCTGGTGTATTTGGCCGTACCAAAATGTACGGATGCAACGTGTCGTAAATGAACATATATGTATATATAAGGTAATGCAATTATAGGCAAAAAAGTGCTGCATTTTATTCGAGAAGATATGCTATGAGTGCGGAATGATACAAATAGTGCGGAAAGCAAGGGATTGGACGAATTAAAGGCGTCTCCCTCCAGGGGTAGGCCGCGGAATGTTTGTATTTAACAAATGTAATGCTCGTGATGGAGACCACCTGAGTGTTCGTCGCGACCTTTGTCCTTCCCTGGCTGTTGCATCATGAGTTCGGCAGGGTCGCCGCCGGACATAGTTCTGTATAAAAAAGAGAAAAATAAAAGAAAAAAGAGCGACACACTTGGGAGCCCCTGGTGTGGTCGAACCGCACTCTGGGTCTGTTGTGGTTGTGCCTTTCCCCCTATGCCCATGGTATCTCCAAGGCGTAATTATGTACGCGGAGAGCTTCTCTTACAATTTTGCGAGGGCTGGGGTTGAGGCCGCATTGCTACGCGTGCTCGGAACGTGCCAGGTGGTCTTGGTTGATGTTGCTCCGGGCGCGTTTGGTCGTGTCCGGTCGTTTAGCGGCCGGACTCGAGAATTGCCTTAAAAGGCTGCTCAGATTTCGCCGCGAGAGCGCAGATGTTCCTCCGCTCGGAGGAGCGCCCGTGTTTCCATTGACCGTGATGACTCTGTGGAGGGCCTGGCATCTTGAGCTTGAGGTATGCATAATGCGGCACCGCGCTGAATTTTGCGAACGCGTTCGTCTGAAAGCAAAGCATGATAGCCGCCATAAACGGGACTATGTTGAAGATTAACTCCTCGCTTCGAAATTATCCGGGATCCAAGACCACTTCGCAGTAATCGAGCTCTGCATAATTGGCCTCGACACCTGGTATGACACCTTTGAAGGTTGTCTTTGTAGGTTTAATCCTTGAAGGGTCTATGCCCATCTTGCGCACTGTATCCTCGATAAAGCAGGTTCAGCATCGCCGCCGCCCATCAGACTCTCGTGAGGTGAAATCCATCGACGATTGGGTCTAAAACCAATGCGGCGAATCCGCCATGGAGGATATCGGTCGGATGGTCTCTTCAATCGAAAGTGATCGGGCAAGAGGACCATGGGTTGAATTTTGGGGCGACCGCTCCATCGCATATACGCCCTTTAGTGCACGCTCGCTCCCTCTTGGGAATATGCGTTATGATATCATGTTTACCGTCCGAACTTGAGGGAGGAATCCTTTTGTCCTCTCGTTGTTCGGCTGCCGGGTCTCTTCCTCGCCATCGCTGTGTAGCCCCTTGTCACTGTTTTGGCGATTAATTTGCCTGCCGCTTGAATACCCAACAATCTCTATTGGTGTGGTTAGCTGGCTTTTCGGGGTTCCATGTATTTGACAGAGCGGTCGAGTATTCGGTCCAAATTGGACGGGCCCGAGTGGTTCTTTTAAATGGCTTCTTCCGCTGACGGGCTTGAGCCTCGAATCCGCGTTGACTGCCGATCCTCATTGCTGTCGCCAGCATGCAGCGCTTGTTTTGTTTCGACGCAACCTGCCATCGCGGTCCTTGGTATCCGGACTGCCAGCGTTTTCTTTGAGGTTGTTATCGCGAGCCAGCCAGCTATCCTCTCCCGCATGTAAGCGGGTCATGAGTGATGTGAGGGCTGCCATGGATTTCGCTTCTCCGCCCTAGGTGCCGGGCCAGCCACTCGCCACGGATGTTATGTTTGAAGGCAGCTAGTGCCTCTGCATCCGGACAATCGACGATTTGATTTTTCTTTGTTAAGAACCGTGTCTGAATTGCCCGCCGATTCGTCGGCTGCTGGATTATGTGGCTTAGGTCATCTGCGTCCGGTGGTCGCACATACGCGTTCTCGAAGTTGTCGAGGAATGTGGCTTCGTGTCCTCCCAAAGATCCAATTGACTCGCGGGCAGGCTGTTAAGCCAATGCCGAGCTGGTCCTTTGAGCTTGAGCGAGATATTTGATGGCGTGAAGATCGCCGCTGCGGGCCATGTGTATATGGAGAAGATAATCCTCAATCCAAACCGCTGGGTCTGTTGTGCCATCGAGGATTCGATATTAACGGGTTTAAACCCTTCGAGGATTTGATGATCCATTACTTCGCTGAAGCATAGTGGGTGTGCGGCGCCTCAGATTGAGCAATATCGCGACGTAGCTCGAGAGAGCGTTGTCCGCTGTGTTCGCCCGCAGCAGATTTATATCCGCGCGACGGTATTCGCGTGGGTCTTGGGCGCCCACGTGATCCATAGATAGATCTGGATTGTCTTGCCTTGTCCTCCAATATATCCCGCAAGTCCGCGCGTTCCCCGTGGCTTCATGCTTTTTGAGCGATGCCGGGTACGGTTTTGTGGAGGGCTTGCGCCGCTCGTCCGCGCCACGAGGTGGCCGGTCTGCCAGACAGCGCTTGTGATGCAGGTTTGTATGCCTCCTCCTCTAATCGGGGAGCAACTTGCGCTTTGGGTAACTTTTGAGGGGCGCTCGAGTTCATAATCTTCGCCGCGAGGACCTCGGTCCATCCGTCACCAAGAGGTCTTGATCAGCTTGAAGCTGTTGCTGCTTTTTCTTTAGGCTGTTTGCCGTGGCCATTAGCTGCGCCTCAAACGCTCTTGTTCGACGGGATCCTCAGCACGACGACTGCTGTCGCCGAGGCTTGCCTCGCCTCCGTAGGGAGGTAAGTAGTTGTCATCCTCGACCTCTTCGCTCACCGCCTCTCGTGAGGGCTGGCTTCGCCTCCTCCGCGCTGGATCGTCGGCCGAGGGAGTTGTCTTCGCACTTTCGGGGTGTTATTATCTCCGTGCCGGAATCTCCATTCTGCCGTGGCGGATTTAGAGCGCGCCCGACGCCGGGCGCTTGGGCTGTTTTTTTAAGGAATCGCCTCCGCTGCTTCTTCGCCGTCCCCATTTTTGGGGTGTCCACCATGTATATGTCGATGACGAGGTGGTCTTCCAAAGGTGTCCGTAGGCACCGGTTCTTGGTAGTCTCCGCATCGCTATCCATACCGCCGATGTCTTCGGAGTCGTAGTCGAGTAAGTCGGTTAAATCGCCGACGGTGGCTACGGCGGGTGGTGGGTGGGCTCAATTTCTTCGTCGTCCGCGTCCCCACCGCCCCGGCCGTAGTTCAGCCAGGGCTCCGGATAGCGAGAGATGCTTCAGTGAATTTATGATATCGCCAAGGGCGAAGTCTTGAAAGATGTCCGCAGCGGTGAATTCCATGATCGGCGCCAATCGGATTCGACCGCGGGGCGCAGGAGGATCGGAGTCCGCAGAGAGCCCGCACCTCGGAGTCATGGGCTTTATGCGGACAAGGTAAGTGTTCGCCCATCGCCGAGAAGTTGCAGCTCCCGAGGCGGTGTCCAGCCATCCGCCCTCGATCCGAGCGATCGCTCCGGACTATGGGTCGGAGCGGATTCGTGTGGCCTCCAAGGTGCTATCCGCCGCAGAGTTAGGTCATGCCCATCGTGATAGCCGCTGCACGCCGGCTGTGGTTCAGATCCATCAAGATCAAGTCCCCGCGGATATCGGCCGTGAAGTTTAGGTTTCCAAACCTGACCGACGGCCAGGGGCGAAGCTTCGATCTGCTCCAGATGGCCAAGTGAGTTGGCCCGCAGCAAAGCCGCCGAATACGAAGATCTGTCCGGGAGAAAAGTCTCACCCAGATGCGTCGTTGTTGATTGAAGAGGCCATCGCCTATCGGTGACGGCACGAGGAACTCTCAATGAAAGCACCAATGTCGGTGTCAAACCGCGGATCTCGGTAGGGGGTCCCAAAGCGTGCGCCTAGGCAGATGGTAACAGGAGACAAGGGACACGATGTTTTACCTGTGTTCGACCTCTTGATGGAGGTAAAACCCACGCCCTGCTCGATTGATATTGATATTGTGGATGTTTACAAGAGTGGATCTACCACGAGATCAAGGACGCTAAACCCTAAAAGCTAGCCTATGGTATGATTGTTAGGTTGTTCGATGTCGCCCCACGGACTAAAGCCATCCGGTTTATATAGACACCGGAGAGGGCTAGGGTTACATAGAGTCGGTTACAATGGTAGGAGATCTACATATCCAGACGCCAAGCTTGCCTTCCACGCCAAGGAAAGTCCCATCCGGACACGGGAGAAGTCTTCAATCTTGTATCTTCATAGTCTTGGAGTCCGGTCGATGATGATAGTCCGGCAGATGATAGTCCGGCTGATGATGGTAGTCCGGCTATCCGGACACCCCCTAATCAAGGACTCCCTCACACGGGATCATGTGTTATGGAACGAGTAAAGAGACTTGCCGGTAACGAGATTGAACAAGGTATAGGGATACCGACGATTGAATCTCGGGAAAGTAACATACCGATGGACAAATGGAATTGTATACGAGATTGAATGAATCCACGACATCGTGGTTCATCCGATGAGATCATCGTGGAACATGTGGGAGCTAATATGGGTATCCAGATCCCGCTATTGGCTATTGGCTGGAGAGGTGTCTCAGTCATGTCTGCATGGTTCCCGAACCCGTAGGGTCTACACACTTAAGGTTCGGTGAAGCTAGAGTTGTAATGGGAATAGTATGTGATTACCAAAGGTTGTTCGGAGTCCCAGATGAGATCCCAAACGTGATGAGGAACTCCAGAATGGTCCGGAGGTGAAGATCGATATATTGGACGAAGGGTATTGGAGTCCGGAATTGTTCTGGGAGTACCGGGTGATGACTAGCGTGACCGAAAGGAGTTTTGGAGGCCCCGGCAAGCGTTGGGGGCCTTATGGGCCAAGGGAGGGGGCACATCAGCCCACTAAGGGGTTGTGCACCCCTCCCACCCCATCTCACGTAACCTGGAGAGGTGGGGGAGCCTCCTCTAGGGCGGCCGCCCCTCCCGGCATGTGACGCCCCCGATTCAATCGTACACTAATCATGCACGCAAATGTGTACGATCAAGATCAGGGACTCACGGGAAGATATCACAACACAACTCTAAAACATAAATAAGTCATACAAGCATCATAATACAAGCCAGGGGCCTCGAGGGCTCGAATACAAGTGCTCGATCATAGACGAAGTCAGCGGAAGCAACAATATCCGAGTACGTATATAAGTTAAACAAGTTGCCATAAGATGGCTAGCACAAACCGGGATACAGATCGAAGAGGCACAGCCTCCCGCCTGGGATCCTCCTAAACTACTCCGGTCGCCGCCGCGGGCTGCACGTAGTAGTAGGCACCTCCGTGTAGTAGGAGTCGCCGTCGACGGTGGCGCTCGCCCTGGTTCGGCATCCGTTGCGCAACCAGGTAGAAGGAAGGGGGAAAGAGGAGAAAAGCAACCGTGAGTACTCATCCAAAGTACTCGCAAGCAAGGAGCTACACTACATATGCATGGGTATATGTGTAAAGGGCCATATCGGTGTAATCGAACTGCAGAATGCCGTAATAAGAGGGGATAGCTAATCCCGTCAAGACTACGCTCGCAGCCTCCGCCTTGCAAAGATGTAGAAGAGAGTAGATCAAGTCCTTCAAGTAGCATCGCATAGCATAATCCTACCCGGCGATCCCTCCTCGTCGCCTGTTAGAGAGCAATCACCGGGTTGTATCCGCACTTGGAAGGGTGTGTTTTATTAAGTATCCGGTTCTAGTTGTCATAAGGTCAAGGTACAACTCCAAGTCGCCCTATTACCAAGATCACCGCTATTCAATAGATTAACTTCCGCAGGGCGCACCACATTACCCGACACGCCGATCCCATTTGGCCGGACACACTTTTTCGGTCATGCCCGCCGCGGAAGATCAACACGTCGCAGCCCCACCTAGGCACAATAGAGAGGTCAGCACGCCGGTCTAAACCTAAGCGGACAGGGGTCTGGGCCCATCGCCCTTAGCACACCTGCACCTTACGAATGCGGCCGGAAGCAGACCTAGCCTAGCAGGCGTTCCAGTCCAATCCGGCGCGCGCTGCTCAGTCGCTGACGTCACGAAGTTCTTCGGCTGATACCACGACGCCGGTTGCCCATATCTTGTCCCGCGTGGCGGTTAGTGCGTATAAGGTCAACGACCCAACTCAGATCAAATACCAAGATCTCGTTCAGCGTGTTAAGTATCCGCGAACGCCAATCAGGGCCAGGCCCACCTCTCTCCTAGGTGGTCTCAACCTTCCCTGCCGCCCGCGCCAAAGTAACAGCCGGGGCCGCCGGGAACCCA
The DNA here is from genome assembly GCA_021605205.1 of Aegilops longissima. Taxonomy (NCBI): domain Eukaryota; kingdom Viridiplantae; phylum Streptophyta; class Magnoliopsida; order Poales; family Poaceae; genus Aegilops; species Aegilops longissima. The sequence goes on from CM038679.1 coordinate 421,626,618, forward strand.
GCCCACCTCTACCGGGATGGAGCCACCGTCCTTTCAGCCCCCATCTCCAAAAGTATCATGTAATGTAATAGTGTAAAGTATATAGATATGCCCGTGATCACCTCCCAAGTGATCACAGCCTAGTAGTATAGCATGGTAGACGGACAAGAGTGTAGGGCCACCGATGGAACACTAGCATCCTATACTAAGCAAGAGGATAGTAGGTAAAGGTAACAACAAAGAGTAGCAAGGACAAAGCTATGCAGCAAGATAGGATTAATCGAAAGCAAGAATATGCTACACTACTCTAATGCAAGCAGATAGAGAAGAATAGGCGATATCCGTGATCAAGTTGGGGGGGCTTGCCTGGTTGCTCGACAAGAAGGAGGGGTCGTCGGTGACGAGTCGCACCACAGGGGCATCAAAGATCGCCACGGGTCTACCAGAGAGAAGAGGGGAGAAACAGAAATACATAGCAAGCAAGTGCATAACAGGACAACAAGCAGAGCTAGACGTGTTCTAACGCGGTATGAGGTGATACCGGTGAAGGGGGAGAAACATCCGGGAAAGTATCCCCGGTGTTTCACGTTTTCAGACAGATGAACCGGAGGAGGAAAGTTGCGTGTTTGCTATGCTAGGGATGTGTGGCGAACGAACGGGCTGCATATCCAGATTCGTCTCGTCGTTCTGAGTAACTTTCATGTACAAAGTTTTTCCATCTGAGCTACGATTTATTTTATATTAATTTTAAAAGATTTAATTCATTTTCAGGATTTATTTGTTTATTTAAATTCAACATTATCCAGAACAGTGCACGCTGACGTCAGCAGTCAACAATGGCATTGACTGGTCAACTGACGTGTGGGTCCCATATGTCATTGATTGTTAACTAACCTAACAGATTAATTAACTAAACTAGGTGATTAGGTTAATCTAATCAGGATTAATTAAGTTAACTAATTCTTTAATTAATTAACTGATTAATATTTAAATTATTTTAATTAATTATTTATTTTTTTAAATCTTTTTTTATTTTCGTTCTAGGGCCTGGGCCCCTCATGTCATAGGCTCAGGGCCTTAACGGGTGCGGGAGCTAGCGGGCAGTGGGCGCCTGGGCATGCGCCCGCGACCACCCTGGGCGCCGCCCACAACCGCAGATCGGAGCAGGCGACGCGGGCTGAAGGGGTGGCGCGTCTGGTCGGGCGCGGCCGCACGTAGAGGGAGAGCGGCGGCAGGGCGGCTATGGGCGGCCAAAGCGCGCGAAGAGGAGGCCGCTGCCTGGGCGGCAACAAATGCGGCAAGCATGTGGGAGGCAGAGGAGAAAAGGGGGGTTGCTGCTCACTCACAGGGAATGGCAGCGGCTCGGACGGAGCCCTTCGGGGAGGTCGGTGACGCGCGGCAGTCCGGGCGAGGAGGAGGTTGACGGGGCGCAGATCCGGTGGGGGTTGAGGCAGAAGAGCTCCAGAGGCGTCGTCCCAGCAAACGGCGACGATGGGGTGGTTCTTCTTGCGGCGGCGGTTGGCGACGGTGACGGTAAAGGGTTGCTGCAAAGGAGAAGGATGCGGGCATCGCGCGGGAGGTGCCGGTGGTGCTGGCCGGTTTGCTTCAGTGGCCGACTAGGTGGGGGCACCGGTGACGAAGAAGTGGACGGGCGGCTCAGGCGAGCATGCACGCGCGCCGGGAGCGCCGCCCGCGGCCAGGCATGGAGATCCAGGTGGCGGCGCGAGGACAGCGGGTGAAGCTGCAGGGCGGCATGGTCGGGCACAAGAAGTTGGGGCGCCACCCCGATCCAACGTGGGGGGCTGGAGGCGGCACCGGCGATGGTTGATGAGCCCGATCCGATCTGGATCGGGGAGAGAGGAGAGATGAGGGAGTGGGAGGGGGCGTGGGGGTTAGGGTTCGGTCGCCCCACGGGGTTGTAGGGGTTCGGCGGGCCGGGGGAGGAAGCTGGGCTGGCTGGGTGCGCGACCAATCGGGCCGCATGGTGGGCCGAAGCCCAAGGGGCCGGGGGGCTTTCTCCTTTTCTTTGTTTTTTTTGTAATTTCTTTTCTTTTCTTTATTTTCTTTTCTGTTTTATTTCATTTTAAATCATTTAGGCATTTTATAAAAATGTGTTTACTTTATTATAATTACCCTTGTAATACCCGGCACCCACCGAACATTTTTGTTTCAACTTTTGAAAACTTTTATTGTTGACATTAATTTGAGTTTGAATTTTGAAGCGGTTTCGAATTAACCCAAGATTAACTAAAGTGACAGAGGTGATGTGGCACCATTAACGTGAGATTACTGTAGCATGATTATCCAGGCGTCACAATTCTCCTCCACTACAAGAAATCTCGTCCCGAGATTTAAGAGGTAGTGGAAGGGGGAAGGTTTTGTAACGAATCTAGCGGGTCTTCTCATTCTGGCTTGCTCTTCTCGAAGAGACCGGTCCAATACGTTGATGTCTTCATTCCTTTGCTTTAGGTCATCATGATGAAGTCGACATCCTTTCTTTGGGATCTTCATCGTACTTACGAATAGGTAACGGGGCAGATCGGCAACGATATAATGCTATAAGGGTAATAATCTGGGATTAACCCATGAATGAGCATAAGAGTACCTCTCGAGGTTAACAAATAAAACACAACGGGAGTAAAGTTCGAAGGTACAATAAGAAGTTTCAAGCAGCCAGGCAATCGTTCAATGCCTAGTCAGAAGGTGAAAGGGGTTTCGAGCGACGGAATAATTATTGTGTTCGATGCCAGAATTGATGACCTCATCGGAAGGTGGCTCATGAATTATGTACGAGTCCCCGCGGGAGGAATAACTTTGGGAACAGGGGGTGTACAGGAGAGTCAGGTTTCGATCCTGTGGAACTGTGGGTTATGGGCCCACCATGTGGTTGAAAGTAGAAAAGGGGCCGACAACTTGCATGGCCATGATAGCAAGGCGTGTCAGAGGGTGGCCTGTCAGTTATCTCGGCAACAACATCGATATCAATGGCGAGGGACGAAGAGAACCATTTTCCTGCTCGTTGAACGAGGCGGGCCAATAGGCAAGGTTCTCGTCCATCGGTGGCTACCGAAATGTCATCAACAATAGTAACAGGGTTTTGCTGATGGAATTGTGCACCGAGGTGTTTTCATAAGCAGTGAATTATTACTGCTTAGATTATATAGATCACAAGAAGGTTTAAACAAACCAACGGAAAGGAAAAGTGATTATCTGGTTTAAACAGAACAATGGAAAGGAAAATGTGTTTAAACACATATTTCAAGGGTATATCCTTACCAAGGACAAGTAGAGAATGATATCCATGACACGAGACCAAAGGCATGACCATTCAGATAAAAGGGATAAGAAGAATCATGATATGTACCCATACAACTGTGTTTGGATAACTGATAAGGAAAATTTAGCATTGTGCTTCAAATGTTCTTATTGATGGTAGGAGTACCACATACATGCTTCGAGATAGCATTGACATGGTCTTCAAGCAAAGGTCGGACTTTGCATACGCAAAGGATTCATCAGGAACAACTTATAAAATAAGTCTTACGATTTCCTCATGGAAGAATTGCTAAGCTTGCTAAAAAGGAAACTATAACAATAGGTCCTCCGGTCAGGTGTGCTAGGCATGACATCACCTTACCGAGTCATATAAAGACCAATGTTATAACTCTTGGAAATATGTTCCAACCATCATCTCTGACCGAGATTCAGATCCGATTGGTGTCATGATACCTCAGACTCAGGATGTCCGAGAAGAAAAGGTGCAATACAAATCAACGAAATGACATTGCAAGATTCTCGGGGAATGAACTATGGGAGCGGGTTCCTGAAACAATAGTTCATCATTAAACCAAGGAGGGGATGAGAAGGTGGTTGATGGGCTCAGCGACAATTCATCGAGAATTCCAAGCGGATGGATTTTCCACAATAATGTGAACAAGATGATGACACTTGTCAATTCAAATGATATAATGTTGTATGCCTGAGGAAAACATACACCATCAATCATTAGTTGAAAGGTGTGCCTGAAATATGACCTTAGGCAACAAGATCAATGTTAGTGTGACGATTCAATAACCAACAGTCTAAGAACGAACTGTCGATCGTTAACTTCAAAGCAATAGGGTTGCTAGAAGTACAAAACTCAAGCAGCATCGTTAGTATATTGGTATCCCGGTTAAAAACAACACGGGGACCAAGGAAGAATGGTGATGGTGAGAAGTATCATCATACCGAGAATTTCTAAGAGGTGGAGCAATCCCCAAAACATTCTCGACATAAAAGACAGTAAAACTTCAAGGCAGAACACAACACTAGCTGGAGAGCAAGTTGTATTCATAATGTGGACAAGTTCACGATGAAAGGAAGTCAAGGGTGTTGTCGATGGTAATAAAAATCATCGAGGGCAAGGAGGGTATTTCTCATCATGAACATAGTTGACATCTCGGAAGAAGTCAAAGTGTTGAAGGTGATCCAACACATTTGCCGGGAGGTTTCGAGAGGATGCAATCAAACAACAATGACAACAAGCAAGGGAATGACGAAGTGGCAAGTTATAGGATCAATATATAAGATGCAAGCTCGAAACCAAGGTTGCCTTTCACGACAAGCAACATGATGTTGAAAGCTCGACGTAAGTCGTGCTCACACACTGAAGAATTCGTGCACCAGTGAAGGACGAGGTAGCACAGTCAAGATAGCAAGACCAGGATGCAGCCGATAGTCTACGAATGACCAAATTGAGTTCAGAATTTCCTAGTAAAAATGCTAGGGGTATTTGATTTGTAAAGCGGAATAATTTCACTAGTCGGTGTCCTCGGTTGACAAAGAATCCGTAACCCGTAGAGTGATTACGACAAGGAAAGACATTACTTCAACAAAGTTAGTAAGATGTGGTGCAATGGCAGAAATCTTCGAGGTACCAGGTAATACTCAAGGTTAAACATGATAAAAGTATAACCGGTCATTGACCGTGATAAGAGATACTTCAACCTCGCCAAAAGTAGACAAGGCACTAGAATGAATTCCCATCAGATATATCAGATCAGGACAGCATGGTCGGAACCATAACTATAAGGAATCAATTCAAGAATACCCAAAGAATCATACAGCTGGATAATCATTTTGCAAGAAGCTTCCGAGATGGTCTACATCATTTTCATGGGCATGAACACAAAGTTCAAGGTCGACTCCCACTCCTTTAATGCATAACATTTCATTCACTGCTCTCAGTTAAGAATGTTTAGAGTTTGAAAGTTTAACTGACGGAATACCAGGAGGTTATGACCCATGAAGACTTTTGGGTTCACAAAAATTAAGGGAGGTATATGTTCAACCCATCGGGGCATCTTAGAAACATATACCACCAACTTCAGGGGTAACTAACTCAAGCTCGGAAGTAAAGCATGGTTGACAAGGCAGATGATACAATTTACCAAAGGCATTATGTATTAGAGAAAGAACTCACAAGGTGATTAATTATGAAGGACACTATCGAATAATAATCCAACAGTGGATATGGCGATCCACAATGGAGCTGATGTGAGTATCGATACGCAACCAGAGGAAGTAATAATGCAAGGGCGTCAGATTATAGAACATCTGAATAATTCGATGCTTAGATAACAAGGGAATTATGAATTCCGAAACAAAGGATCAGAAGCAGACTGTTTGATTAAAAAAAATGAATAAGTTGAATAGACTTGGGGGTACAATCGACGACAACTTGATTGGTCGAGGACTAGCTCATGTTCAAAATGACATCTGAGCCGGAAGGATGAATTCTAGGATTTGATTGAGGATTGCGAGCATTCACAACATATCGAATCAAGTGACTCGAAATGATAGTGACAGAGGATGTCAACGGAGATTACTAGAAGTAAGGAATTAACCATGATGCCGGAAGGCAAGGAAATCAAGAGCAATGGGCTACTGAGGATTTTCAGAAAATCGAATGGTATTTCGAGGACTTATGTGAAACACATGAACGGCTAGGGATGAGGGGATACTCGGCAAGTGCGAGGAATTATCCGTTTGGGTATTCAGGTGACAAAGAACAGCAAGGCAGTAAGCTCAAAGGATTATCGAAACAACGACGAGTGTTTCGGGGTATCTTGTAATAACAAGACAAACTGGGGATGAATGTAAGAATAACAACTGCAAGTAGTTATCCATAAGGGTTGACGGTGGAAGGGAATTGCAAATGCGATGAACACAAGTTCTCGGGTTAACAGCGGAGAGTATCTTCAGGGTCTTCACATGCAGCAGACGATCATCAGTAATAAGAGGCTCTCCGGGTGAAAGTGATAACGAGATCCTAATGTTAGATTTAGTAGAATTCATTCAACCCGAATAGAAGAGAGATCAGAGTCCCAGAGTATAGGATGAGGAATAAAAGATCCTACTACCACCCAATGGCAACGTGTGCCCGTAAGACACACAACCATGTTAGTAAAAGTTTTGCAATGTCTAGACTCGACTTCGGCCAAGGAGTTGGAAAGGATTTCTACAGCAATGGCTCGATACCAACTTAGGACGCTCGATTCAATCGTACACTAATCATGCACGCAAATGTGTACGATCAAGATCGTGGACTCACGGAAGATATCACAACACAACTCTAAAACATAAATAAGTCATACAAGCATCATAATACAAGCCGGGGGCCTCGAGGGCTCGAATACGGTGCTCGATCATAGACGAAGTCAGCGGAAGCAACAATATCTAAGTACGTACATAAGTTAAACAAGTTGCCATAAGATGGCTAGCACAAACGGGATACAGATCGAAGAGGCGATGCCTCCTGCCTCGATCCTCCTAAACTACTCCCCGGTCGCCCGCCGGGCTGCACGTAGTAGTAGGCACCTCCGGTAGTAGGAGTCGCCGTCGACGGTGGCGCCCGCCCGGGCTCCGACATCTGGTTGCGGCAACTAGGTAGAAGGGAAGGGGGGAAAGAGGGAGAAAAGCAACCGTGAGTACTCATCCAAAGTACTCGCAAGCAAGGAGCTACATTACATATGCATGGGTATATGTAAAGGGCCATATCGTTGGACTGAATCGCAGAATGCCGTAATAAGAGGGGATAGCTAATCCCGTCAAGACTACGCTCGCAGCCTCCGCCTTGCAACATGTAGAAGAGAGTAGATCAAGTCCTTCAAGTAGCATCGCATAGCATAATCCTACCCGGCGATCCCTCCTCGTCAGCCTGTTAGAGAGCGAGCACCGGGTTGTATCCGCACTTGGAAGGGTGTGTTTTATTAAGTATCCGGTTCTAGTTGTCATAAGGTCAAGGTACAACTCCAAGTCGCCCTGCATCAAGATCACGGCTATTCAATAGATTAACTTCCTTCGTGGGTGCACCACATTACCGACACGCCGATCCCATTTGGCGGACACACTTTTCTCGGGTCATGCCCGCCGCTGAAGATCAACACGCCGCAGCCCCACCTAGGCACAACAGAGAGGTCAACACGCCGGTCTAAACCTAAGCGCCACAGGGTCCGGGCCCATCGCCTTAGCACACCTGCACGCTATGTAACGCGCCGAAGCAGACCTAGCCTAGCAAGCGTGCCCAGCCCAATCCGCACGCGCCGCTTCGCCGCCGACGCCACGAAGTTTCGGCTGATACCACGATGCCGGTTGCCCATATCTTGTCCCACGTGGCGGTTAGTGCGTATAAGGTCAACGACCCAACTCAGATCAAATACCAAGATCTCGTTAAGTGTGTTAAATATCCGCGAACGCCAATCAGGGCCAGGCCCACCTCTCTCCTAGGTGGTCTCAACCTTCCCTGTCGCTCCGCCACAAAGTAACAAATGGGGCCGTCGGGAACCCAGGCCCACCTCTACCGGGATGGAGCCACCGTCTTTCAGCCCCATCTTCAACAATATCACTGTAATGTAATAGTGTAAAGTATATAGTATATGCCCGTGATCACCTCCCAAGTGATCACAGCCCAAAGAGTATAGCATGGCAGCGGACAAGAGTGTAGGGCCACCGATGGAACACTAGCATCCTATACTAAGCAAGAGGATAGCAGGTAAAGGTAACAACAAGAGTAGCAAGGACAAAGCTATGCAGCAAAGATAGGATTAATCGAAAGCAAGAATATGCTACACTACTCTAATGCAAGCAGATAGAGAAGAATAGGCTATATCTGGTGATCAGTTGGGGGGGGCTTGCCTGGTTGCTCGAGACAAGAAGGAGGGTCGCCGTTACGTGAGTCGACCACAGGGGCATCAAGATCGCCACGGGTCTACCGAAGAGAAGAGGGGGGGGGGGGAGAAATAGTAAATACATAGCAAGCAAGTGCATAACAGGGTAACAAGCAGAGCTAGACGTGTTCTAACGTGGTATGAGGTTATACCAGTGAAGGGGGGGGGGGGAACATCTGGGAAAGTATCCCCGGTGTTTCGCGTTTTTGGATAGTTGAACCGGAGGGGAAAAGTTGCGTGTTTGCTATGCTAGGGATGTGTGGCGAACGAACGGGCTGCGTATCCGGATTCGTCTCGTTGTTCTGAGTAACTTTCATGTACAAAGTTTTTCCATCTGAGCTACGATTTATTTTATATTAATTTTAAAAGATTTAATTCATTTTTAGGATTTATTTGTTTATTTAAATTCAACATTATCCAGAACAGTGCACGCTGACGTCAACATGACGTCAGCAGTCAACAGAGGCGTTGACTGGTCAACTAACGTGTGGGTCCCATATGTCATTGACTGTTAACTAACCTAACAGATTAATTAACTAAACTAGGTGATTAGGTTAATCTAATCAGGATTAATTAAGTTAATTAATTCTTTAATTAATTAACTGATTAATATTATTTTAATTATTTAATTTTTTTAAATCTTTTTTATTTTCATTCTAGGGCCTGGGCCCCTCATGTCATAGGCACAGGGGCCTTAACGGGTGCGGGAGCTAGCGGGCAGTGGGCGCCTGGGCGTGCGCCGGCGACCACCCAGTGGGGCACCGGCCACAACGGCAGATCGGAGCAGGGCGGTGCGGGCTGAAGGGGGAGGCGCGGCCGGGTTGGCGCGGGGCCGCACGATAGAGGGAGAGCGGCGGTAGGGGACGGCCATGGGCGGCCAGGCTTGGCGCGAAGAGGAGGCCGCGTCCCCGGGGCGGCAACAAATGCGGGCAAGCATGTGGGAGGCAGAGGAGAAAAGGGGAGGGGTTGCTGCTCACGTCCGTTGCAGGGGAATGGCATCGGGCTCGATGAAGCCCTTCGGGGAGGTCGGTGACGTGTGCAGTCCGGCGAGGAGGAGGTTGACTGGGGCGCAGATCCGGCGGGGGTTGAGGCAGAAGAGCTCCAGAAGTGTCGCCCCAGCAAACGGTGACATTGGGGTGGTTCTCCTTGCGGCGGCGGTTGGCGACGATGACGGTGAAGGGTTGCTGCGAAGGAGAAGGATGCGGGCATCGCGCGGGAGGTGCCGGTGGTGCTGGCCGACTTTCTTCAGTGGCCGACTAGGCGGGGGCACCGGTGACGAAGAAGTGGACGTGCGGCTCAGGCGAGCACGCACGCGCGCCGGGAGCGCCGCCCGCGGCCAGGCGTGGAGATCCAGGTGGCGTCGCGAGGACAGCGGGTGAAGCTGCGGGGCGGCATGGTCGGGGCACAACAAGCGCAGGGGCGCCGCCCCCGATCCAGAACGTGGGGGGGGGGGCTGGCGAGGCGGCACCGGGCGATGGCCAGTGAGCCCGGATCCGATCTGGATCGGGGTAGAGGGAGATGAGGAGTGGGGAGTGGGGGCGTGGGGGTTAGGGTTGGTCGCCTGTGGGGTTCTAGGGGTTCGGCGGGCCGGTGGAGGGAGCTGGGCTGGCTGGGTGCGCGACCAGTCGGGCCGCCTGATGGGCCGAAGCCCAAGGGGCCGGGGGGCTTTCTCCTTTTCTTTGTTTTTTTTGTAATTTCTTTTCTTTTATTTATTTTCTTTTCTATTTTATTTCATTTTAAATCATTTAGGCATTTTATAAAAATGTGTTTGCTTTATTATAATTACCCTTGTAATACCCGGCACCCACCGAACATTTTTGTTTCAACTTTTGAAAACTTTTATTGTTGACATTAATTTGAGTTTGAATTTTGAAGCGGTTTCGAATTAACCCGAGATTAACTACAGTGACAGAGGTGACGTGGCACCATTAACGTGAGATTACTGTAGCATGATTATCCAGGCGTCACACGGCATGAGGGCCAAGTTTCCTAGGGGTGGGGGCGCCCAAACCCATCTAGGGTTTCCCTTGTGGCCGCTGCCCCTCCCCTAGGGAAACCCTAGGGCGCCTCCTCCTTCCCCCTTTCCCCTATATATCGTGAGGAAAGAGAGGGCAGCCGCACCCTGATACGTCTCCAACGTATCTATATTTTATGAAGTATTCATGTTGTTATTTTATCATCCTTGGATGTTTTACAATCATTTTATAGCAACTTTATATCATTTTTATGACTAACCTATTAACCCAGTGCCAAGTACGAGTTGCTATTTTTTGCTTGTTTTTTACATCGCAGGAAATCAATATCAAACGGAGTCCAAACACCGCGAAACTTTTTGGAGAATTTTTAGGGACCAGAAGACACCCAATGGGCCAGAGCTGCACCTGGGGGTGCCCCAAGGGGGGCACAACCCACCAGGCGCGCCTGGGTCCCCAGGCGCGCCCTGGTGGGTTGTGCTCACCTCGGTGGCCTCCCGTACCCCTTCTTTGCACTATAAATTCCCAAATATACTGAAACCCCTCGGGGTGAACCTAGATCAGAAGTTCCGCCGCCGCAAGGCTCTGTAGCCACTGAAAACCAATTTAGACCCTTTCTGGCACCCTGCCGGAGGGGGGAGTCATCACCGGTGGCCATCTTCATCATCCTGGCGGCCACCACGATGAGGAGGGAGTAGTCCACCCTCGGGGTTGATGGTTTATACCAGTAGCTATGTGTTTAATCTCTCTCTCTCTCTCTCTCTCTCTCTCTCTCTCTCGTGATCTATATCATGGGCTTTGTTAACATAGATGGATCATATGATGTTTCTCCCCTCTGTACTCTTGTTGTGATGAATTGAGTCTTTACCCTTTGAAGTTTTATCTTATCGAATTGAATGTTTAGATATGAGAACACATGATGTAGGTCTTGCGGTATAAATACTTGAGGTGATAATGGGGTATCATATTGATTCACTTGATGTATGTTATGGCACTCAACTTGCGGATTCCCGAGGTGACATTGGGGTAATTTATGCATAGGGGTTGATGCATGTTTTTATTATCTTTTCTCTGATAGAAACTTTGGGGTGTCCTTGTAGTTCTTTGTGTGGATTGAGTATTATGAATATGAATTTGCTTTGGTGTTACTTTTGTTCAAACTCTAGGATAGATCGAACAGAAAGAATAGCTTTGTGTTATTTTAGTACGAACTCTTGAATAGATCGATCGGAAATAATAGCTTGGAGGTGGTTTCATACCCTACAAACAATTTCTATCTTTTGTTCTCCGCTACTAGGAACTCGAGAGTGATTCTTTATTGCACTTTGAGGGATAAACATATGATCCAACTATGTTAGCACTGTTGAGAGGTTGCACTAGTGAAAGTACGGACCGTAGGCCTCATTTTCAAGCATTACAATACCGTTTTTGTGCCCGTTTACTATTTGCTACCTTGCTGTTTTTAATTATTCAGATTATAAAAATATATTTCTACCATCCATATTACACTTTTATCACCATCTCTTCGCCGAACTAGTGCACCTATACAATTTGCCATTGTATTGGGTGTGTTGGGGACACAAGAGATTTCTTGTATTTGGTTGCAGGGTCGTTTGAGAGAGACCATCTTCATCCTACATCTCTCACGGATTGATAAACCTTAGGTCATCCACTTGAGGGAAAATTGCTACTGTCCTACAAAACTCCGCGCTTGGAGGCCCAACACGTGTCTACAAGAATAAAGTTGCGTAGTAGACATCAAGCTCTTTTCTGGCGCCGTTGCCGGGGAGGTGAGTGCATGAAGGTATATCTTTTATCTTGCAATTGAATCTTTTTAGTTTCTTGTTTTATCACTAGTTTGGTTTATAAAAGAAAACTAAAAAATGGAATTGAGGTTGCTTCATATTGTTGATCATCTTTATAATATCTTTCTTGAAAATGATGCATCGGAAAATTGTGCTCAATTGTTAGAAGAAGAAGTCAATAAAATGTTTGGTACAAAATATTTGAATGATGAGCATGATTGCAATGTTGTTAGTATGAATTCTTTGAATATCCATGATGCTAATGATATGCAAAGCTACAAGCTTGGGGATGCTATGTTTGATGAAGATGATATTTTTACTCCCCCAAGTTTTGATGAGAAAAATTATTATGATGATAGCATGCCACCTATTTATGATGATTATATTGATGAAAGTGGATTTGGAGAGGTCATGACTTTATTTAATGATGAATCCACTATTTTGGAGGAGGTTGCAATTGAATATGACAACAAAGTTCCTATATATGATGATTATGGTGATGGCATGTATTCTATATTGAATAATTATAACCATGAAAATTTTCATCATGATTTTAATTTTCAATCCCATGATAGTTATTTTGTTGAGTTTGCTCCCACTATTATTCATGAGAATAAATTTGCTTGTGTGGAGAGTAATAGATTTTCTATGCTTGTGGATCATGAAAATAATGCTCTGTGTGATATCTATATTGTTGAATTCATTCATGATGCTACTGAAAGTTATTATGAGGGAGGAACATATGCTTGTAGGGATTGCAATAATATCAAGTTTCCTCTCTATGTGTTGAAAATCTTGAAGTTATGTTTATTTTGCCTTCCTATGCTAGATGATTCTTGTTTCCATAAATTGTTTTCTCAAAAAATCCCTATGCATAGGAAGTGGGTTAGACTTAAATGTGCTTGCCATGTGTTTCATGATGCTCTTGTTATGTTTCAACTCTTATATGTTATGCGAGCATCATTAAAATCATCATGCCTAGCTAAAAGGCATTAAAGGAAAGCGCTTGTTGGGAGACAACCCAAAACTTTTACCTACTGTTTTTATGTGCTCACATGATTAGGCTACTGTAGTGATCATGCTTTATTGCTTTTGTTTCAATAAAGTGCCAAGTAAAGCCTTTGGGATCATGTTGGGTGATGGTTGATTTGATCTGCTGAAAAACAGAAACTTTTGCGCTCACGAAAATAATCCTTATTTTTAACAGAAGAGTGATTTTGAGTTGATTCTTTTTGCAGAAGTTTAATATACAAATTGCTCACGTGTTACTAATTTTTTCATAATTTTTGGAGTAGCATAAGAATGGTAGTTATCCAGATCATTACAGACTATTTGTTTTTGACAGATTTTGTTTTCAATGTATAGTTTGCTTGCTTTCTAGTTTCTATGGCTTATATTGCTCAATATAAATTATGAAAATGATATGCTATAGTAGGAATTGTGTGGAAAAAATTATGAATCTTGTCTTTGAAAGTACCAAAGTGAAATGGTTTGCTCTTTATCATACTAACCTATCTCACGAAGTTCCGTTAAGTTTTGTGTGATTGAAGTTTTCAAGTTTTGGGTGAGATGTCGATATGAGGAGAATAAGGAGTGACAAGACCCTAAGATTGGGGATGCCCAAGGCACCCCAAGGTAATATTCAAGGAATATCCAAGCACCTAAGCTTGGGGAGGCCCCGGAAGGCATCCCCTCTTTCGTCTCCAACATTACCGGTAACCTCACTTGGAGGTGTGTTTTCATTCGTCACATGATATGTGTTTTGCTTGGAGCGTCAATTTATTTTGTTAGGATTTTCTTGCTGTTATTTAGAATAATGTTTTGCATATTTTATTTCCATAAAAATGGCAATGATAGCCTTTGCCATGCTTATTTTACAAGTCTACATGTTGCTGTTTGAAAACATAAAGTTTACCGCTGTTGCAAAAATTCCCTAAAAAAGTCAGAATATGATAAAATGTTGAATTTTTTTGCAAAGTAAGATCTGATAAATTTTATACAATGTGGTAGATTTTCATAACTTTTGGAGTTAAGGAAGTATTGATACTCTTGCATTCTTTACAGATTGCATTGTTTTGGCAGATTGCTGTTATGTTTGCATTGTTTGCATATGTTTGCTTGTTTAATGATCCTATTTGAGGATAGGAGTATTAAATATGCAGAGGCATTTAGTATGCAATGTTGAATAATAATTTTAGTGATTTTCTACAGTAGAGAATGATAAGGTTTTTGCATTGGTTTATACTAACTTATCTCACGAGTTCTTGTTGAGTTTTGTGTGGATGAAGCTTTTGAGATTTAGGAAAACTGTGATATGAGAAGAATTAAGGAGACACAAAAACTAAAGCTTGGGGATGCCCATGGAAACCCAAAATAATATTCAAGAAGTCTCAAGCATCTAAGCTTGGGGATGCCCCGATAGGCATTCCACCTTTTTTCTTCAACAATTATCGGTTAGTATCGGTTGAGCCTAAGTTTTTGCTTCTCCACATGAGTTGTGCTATCATTGGAATGACATTTTATTTTGTTTTGCTTGCTGTTTTAATAAAATACCTAGATCTGAAAGTTCTTAATAAGAGAGAGTCTTCAAATAGCTACCCATTTACGTAACTACTCGCTTGATCTTCACTCATATCTTTTTGGAGTAGCTTGTCATTTACTCTTGTGCTTCACTTATATCCTATGAGTAAATTGTTGAATAAATTGAATATCATGAAGTTGAAATCATACCATGCCTAGTGGTAGCTTCACATTGGGTTCAGAAAGTGAAATCTTTTGAGGCTTGACAATCACAATATTGGTCATACAAGCAATTCACGAATAATTAGTATAAGGCAGAGAACTTTCACATGCAAATACACTATCTTGGAAATCTTTTGTGAGTGTGAGCACCTATCAAAATATTATATGCCAAAATTGTTGACGTTGGACAAGGAAGACAACGTAATAGTTTATGTTTGTTCATATCCACATAGAAGTCATATTGTCATAGATCCTTCAACATGTGGTGCTTGCCCCCCATCTTTGCTAGCCAAAAATTCCGCACCAAGTAGAGATACTACTTGTGCATCCAAAAACCCTTAAACCCAAATCTTATTTTCAAGAGTCCATGATACGTCTCCGTCGTATCTATGATTTTTTATTATTCCATGCCAATATTATACAACTTTCATATACTTTTGGCAACTTTTTATACTATTTTTTGGACTAACATATTGATCCAGTGCCCAGTGCCAGTTCCTGTTTGTTGCATGTATTTTGTTTCGCAGAAAATCCATATCAAACGGATTCCAAACGGAATAAAAACTGACGGAGATTTTTTTTGTAATATATCTGATTTTGGGGAAGTGGAATCAACACGAGACGATACCGAGGGGGCCACGAGGCAGGGGGCGCGCCCCAGGGGGACAGGCGCACCCCTGACCCTCGTGGACACCCCGTAAGGCGGTTGTTGCCCTTCTTTCGCCACAAGAAAGCTAATATCCGGATAAAAATGTGTTCAAATTTCAATCCAATCGGAGTTACGGATCTCCGGTTATAAAAGAAACGGTGAAAGGCGAGATCTGGGAGCGCAGAAACAGAGAGAGACAGAGAGACAGATCCAATCTTGGAGGGGCTCTCGCCCCTCCCATGCCATGGAGGCCATGGACCAGAGGGGAAACCCTTCTCCCATCTGGGGGGAAGGTCAAGGAAGAATAAGAAGAAGGGGGGCTCTCTCCCGATGGCGCCAGAACGTCGCCGGGGCCATCATCATCACCGCCATCTACACCAACAACTTCACCGCCATCATCACCAACTCTCCCCCCCTCTATGCAGCGGTGTAGCCCCTCTTTTACCCGCTGTAATCTCTACTTAAACATGGTTCTCAACGCTATATATTATTTCCCAATGATGTATGGCTATCCTATGATGTTTGAGTAGATCCGTTTTGTCCTATGGGTTAATTGATGATTGTGATTGGTTTGAGTTGCATGTTTTATTATTGGTGCTGTCCTATGGTGCTCTCTGTGTCGCGCAAGCGTGAGGGATTCCCGCTGTAGGGTGTTGCAATACATTCATGATTCGCTCATAGTGGGTTGCTTGAGTGACAGAAGCATAAACCTGAGTAAGGGGGTTGTGGCGTATGGGATAAAGAGGACTTGATGCTTTAATGCTATGGTTGGGTTTTACCTTAATGTTCTTTTGTAGTTGCGGATGCTTACTAGAGTTCCAATCATAAGTGCATATGATCCAAGAAGAGAAAGTATGTTAGCTTATGCCTCTCCCTCAAATAAAATTGCAATTATGATTACCGGCCTAGTTATCGATTGCCTAGGGACAAATAACTTTCTTGTGTGACGACAAGCTCTCTACTAAAACTAACTTAGTTGTGTCTTTATCTAAACAGCCCCTAGATTTTATTTACACGCTCTTTATTATCTTGCAAACCTATCCAACAACACCTATAAAGTACTTCTAGTTTCATACTTGTTCTAGGTAAAGCGAACGTTAAGCGTGCGTAGAGTTGTATCGGTGGTCGATAGAACTTGAGGGAATATTTGTTCTACCTTTACCTCCTTGTTGGGTTCGACACTCTTACTTATCGAAAGAGGCTACAATTGATCCCCTATAATTGTGGGTTATCAAGAACTTTTTCTGGCGCCGTTGCCGGGGAGTTATAGCGTGGGGTGAATATTCTCGTGTGTGCTTGTATGCTTTATCACTAAGTAATTTTTATCTGCTGTTCTAAGTTGTTCTCTATCTTTAGTTATGGATATGGAACACGAAATACCAAAAAATTTAGGTTTACTTGCTACTCATGGAGATGGGGAACCTCCTAAAACCCTCGATGCTCATTATGTGAAAGATATTATGTACTACTTTGATAATCCTGAGAAAACCCCATTCAACTTTATAATGGGAGTAACGTTGGATCAACGTGAATACTTTAGGGATTATCGCTTGAATCAAAAATGGAAACTATTATGGGATCAAATTCATATATTGAAGTGGTATGCTCAGGAACTATGCTTGAGAATATGATTATACTTGTTGCTCTAGGATGAAGGCTCCACACCTTCCCTTTTCATACAAATTTAATGATGATGAAACCTTGGCTTCTTATGCTAATGGTATATATGATTACTATGATGTGGAACAAATAGAAGAATTCGTTGCTTTTATGGGTGCTTATGAAATTGAATCTTTGTTTAAAGAGTGAAAATTTTGATGATTCAGTTTATAGACCTGAAAATTTAGCAATCATTAAATATTGCTATGAGAATTATAAATACAATTATGATATTGATGAATTTATTGAGAAAGTCTCTGCTGTCCAAGAAGAAACTAATATTTTGCAGGAGTCTATGGAAGAAGAACTTAATGACACTGTGATCTCATTGGATGAAAAAGATGATGAGGAGAGCGAGAACAAAAGGAGGAAGAGCGGATTAGCTACCCGTGCCCACCTTCTAATGAGAGTAACTCTTCAACTCATACATTGTTTAATTTCCCTTCGTGCTTACCGAAGGATGATTGCTATGATGATTGTTATGATCCCGTTGATTCTTTTGAAATATCCCTTTTCGATGATGCTTGCTATGCTTGTGGCCAAGATGCCAATATGAATTATGCTTATGGAGATGAACTTGCTATATTTCCTTATTTTAAACATGAAATTGTTGCTATTGCACCCACGCATGATAGTCCTATTATCTTTTTGAATTCTCCCGACTACACTATATCGGAGAAGTTTGCCCTTATTAAGTATTATATTGATGGGTTGCGTTTTACTACTACATATGATGATTTTGATAGATATAATATGCATGTGCTTGCTGCTCGTACTTGCAATTATTGTGAGAGAGGAACTACATCTCCGCCTCTCCAAGTTTCCAATATGATAAAATTGCAAGAAACTGTTTATACTATGCATTGGTCTTTACTATGTGTTCATGAATTGTTCTTTTATGACATGCCGATGCATAGGAAGAGAGTTAGACTTCGTTGTTGCATGATATATGTTTCTTTGTGCTCACTACTACATCACAAATCATTGTTAATTAAAATTGGCTTTGATATACCTTGGGATCCGGGTGGATCCATTACTTGAGCACTATATGCCTTGCTTAATGGCTTTAAAGAAAGCGCTGCCGGGGAGACAACCTGGAAGTTTTAGAGAGTCATTTATTTCTGTTGTGTGATTTTTTTAAAGTTTAATAATAATAATAATGTGCCAATATTTGCCTTTAGGATGTTTACATTGCTTGTTGGTTCGTGCGGTGCAGAACAGAAACTTTGGCTGTAGTGCGTGATTTTACATTTTTTACTGGAACGTCAAACGGTTCTGAAACTTTTTGCACTGTCTTTCTATACAAATTTTTTATTTTTCCTAATTTTGTCAGAATTGTTGGAGTATCATAGGTATGGTGAATGTTCATATTACTACAGACTGTCCTGTTTAAGACAGATTCTGTTTTTGATGCATAGTTTGCTTGTTTTGATGAAACTATCAATTTCTATCAGTGGATTAAGCCATGGAAAAGCTATATTACAGTAGATAAAATGCAAAAACAAAATATGAATTGTTTTGCAACAGTACTTTGAGTAGTGATTTGCTTTATTATACTAATGGATCTTACCGAGCTTTCTGTTGAGTTTTGTGTGGATGAAGTGTTCGAAGATCGAGGAGGTCTCGATATGAGGAGAAGGAGGAGAGACAAGAGCTCAAGTTTGGGGATTCCCAAGTCACCCCAAGTAAATATTCAAGGATACTCAAGCATCCCATCTTTCTTCAACAAGTATCGGTATGTTTTCGGATTCCTTTCGTTCATGTGATATGTGCAAATCTTGGAGCGTCTTTTGCATTTAATTTTCACTTTTATTTTATGCACCATGCTGGTATGAGATAGTCCTTGGTTGATTTATAGAATGCTCATTGCATTTCACTTATATCTTTTGAGTATGGCTTTATAGAATGCTTCATGTGCGTCACTTATATCATTTGAAGTTTGGATTGCCTGTTTCTCTTCACATAGAAAACCGCCATTTGTAGAATGCTCTTTTTCTTCACTTATATTTGTTAGAGTGTGGGCATATCTTTTGTATAAAGAATTAAACTCTCTTGCTTCACTTATATCTATTTAGAGAGTTGACAGGAACTGGTCATTCACATGGTTAGTCATAAAATCCTACATAAAGCTTGTAGATCACTAAATATGATATGTTTGATTCCTTGCAATAGTTTTGCGATATAAAGATTGTGATATTAGAGTCATGCTAGTGGGTAGTTTTGGTTTGTAGAAATACTTGTGTTGAAGTTTGTGATTCCCGTAGCATGCACGTATGGTGAACCGTTATGTAACGAAGTTGGAGCATGAGGTATTTATTGATTGTCTTCCTTATGAGTGGTGGTCGGGGACGAGTGATGGTCTTTTCCTACCAATCTATCCCCCTAGGAGCATGCACGTAGTACTTTTTTCGATGACTAATAGATTTTCGCAATAAGTATGTGAGTTATTTTTGACTAATGTTGAGTCCATGGATTATACGCACTCTCACCCTTCCATCATTGCTAGCCTCTTCGGTACCGTGCATTGCCCTTTCTCACCTCGAGAGTTGGTGCAAACTTCGCCGGTGCATCCAAACCCCGTGATATGATATGCTCTGTCACACGTAAGCCTCATTATATCTTCCTCAAAACAGCCACCATACCTACCTATCATGGCATTTCCATAGCCATTCCGAGATATATTGCCATGCAACTTCCATCATCATCATATACATGACTTGAGCATTTATTGTCATATTGCTTTGCATGATCGTAAGATAGCTAGCATGATGTTTTCATGGCTTGTCCGTTTTTTGATGTCATTGCTACGCTAGATCATTGCACATCCCGATACACTGCCGGAGGCATTCATATAAGAGTCATATCTTTGTTCTAGTATCGAGTTGTAATATTGAGTTGTAAGTAAATAAAATTGTGATGATCATCATTATTAGAGCATTGCCCCAAGAAAAAAAAGAGAGGCCAAAGAAGCCCGCAAAAAAGAAGAAGAAAAAAAGGGGGCAATGTTACTATCCTTTTACCACACTTGTGCTTCAGAGTAGCACCATGTTCTTCATATAGAGAGTCTCTTGAGTTATCACTTTCATATACTAGTGGGAATTTTCATTACAGAACTTGTCTTGTATATTCCGATGATGGGCTTCCTCAAATGCCCGAGGTCTTCATGAGCAAGCAAGTTGGATGCACCCCCACTTAGTTTTTAGTTTGAGCTTTCATATACTTATAGCTCTAGTGCATCCGTTGCATGGCAATCCCTACTCCTTCCATTGACATCAATTGATGGGCATCTCCATAGCCCGTTGATTAGCCACGTCAATGTGAGACTTTCTCCGTTTTGTCTTCTCCACACAACCCCCATTATCATATTCTATTCCACCCATAGTGCTATGTCCATGGCTCACGCTCATGTATTGTGTGAAAGTTGAAAAGGTTTGAGAACATCAAAAGTACGAAACAATTGCTTGGCTTGTCATCGGGGTTGTGCATGATGTGAATATTTTGTGTGGTGAAGATGGAGCATAGCCAGACTATATGATTTTGTAGGGATAACTTTCTTTGGCCATGTTATTTTGAAAAGACATGATTGCTTTATTAGTATGCTTGAAGTATTATTGTCTTAATGTCAAAAGATAGACTATTGCTTTGAATCACTCATGTCTTAATATTCATGCCATGATTAGATTATGTGATCAAGATTATGCTAGGTAGCATTCCACATCAAGAAATATCTTTTTTATCATTTACCTACTCGAGGACGAGCAGGAATTAAGCTTGGGGATGCTGATACGTCTCCATCGTATCTATAATTTTTGATTGTTCCATGCCAATATTATACAACTTTCATATACTTTTGACAACTTTTTATACTATTTCTGGGACTAACATATTGATCCAGTGCCCAGTGCCAGTACCTATTTGTTGCATGTTTTTTGTTTCGCAGAAAATCCATATCAAACGGAGTCCAAACGGAATCAAAACTGACGGATATTTTTTTTGGAATATATCTGATTTTCGGGAAGTGGAATCAACGCGAGACGATGCCCGAGGGGGCCACTGATAGCCCACAAGTATAGGGGATCTATTGTAGTCCTTTCGATAAGTAAGAGTGTCGAACCAAACGAGGAGTAGAAGGAAATGATAAGCGGTTTTCAGCAAGGTATTCTCTGCAAGTAATGAAATAAGTGGTAGCAGATAGTTTTGTGATAAGATAATTTGTAACGAGCAACAAGTAACAAAAGTAAATAAAGTGCAGCAAGGTGGCCCAATCCTTTTTGTAGCAAAGGACAAGCCTGGACAAACTCTTATATAAGGAAAAGCTCTCCCGAGGACACATGGGAATATCGTCAAGCTAGTTTTCATCACGTTAATATGATTCGCGTTTGGTACTTTGATAATTTGATATGTGGGTGGACCGGTGCTTGGGTGTTGTTCTTACTTGAACAAACATCCCACTTATGATTAACCTCTATTGCAAGCATACGCAACTACAAAAAAGTATTAAGGTAAACCTAACCATAGCATGAAACATATGGATCCAAATCAGCCCCTTACGAAGCAACGCATAAACTAGGGTTTAAGCTTCTGTCACTAGCAACCCATCATCTACTTATTACTTCCGAATGCCTTCCTCTAGGCCCAAATAATGGTGAATTGTTATGTAGTCGACGTTCGCGTAACACCACTAGAGGTTAGACAACATACATCTCATCAAAATATCGAACGAATACCAAATTCACATGACTACTAATAGCAAGACTTCTGACATGTCCTCGGGAACAAATGTAACTACTCACAAAGCATATTCATGTTCATAATCAGAGGGGTATTAATATGCATATAGGATCTGAACATATGATCTTCCACCAAGTAAACCAACTAGCATCAACTACAAGGAGTAATCAACACTACTAGCAACCTACTAGTACCAATCCCAGACTTAGAGACAAGAATTGGATACAAGAGATGAACTAGGGTTTTGAGAGGAGATGGTGCTGGTGAAGATGTTGATGGAGATTGCCCTCTCCCGATGAGAGGAGCGTTGGTGATGACGATGGCGATGATTTCCTCCCGAGGGAAGTGTCCCAGCAGAACAGCTCTGCCGAGCCGTAGATTGGTTCCGCCAAGGTTCCGCCTCGTGGCGGCGGAGTCTCGTCCCAAAGGTTGCTTATGATTTTTCCTCGACGAAAGACCTCATATAGCGAAGATGGCCATCGGAGAGCCAACAGGGGCCCATGAGGCAGGGGCGCCTTGGGGGTAGGCGCGCCCCACCCTCGTGGCTGTGGGCCCCTCGGTGAACTTCTTCCGCCGATATTTTTATTATTTCCAAAAATGAATTTCGCGGAGTTTCAGGACTTTTGGAGTTGTGAAGAATAGTCCTCTAATATTTGCTCCTTTTCCAACCCAGAATTCTAGCTGCCGGCATTCTCCCTCCTTATGTAAACCTTGTAAAATAAGAGAGAATAGGCATAAGTATTGTGACATAACGTGTAATGAAAACCCATAATGCAATAAATATCAATATAAAAGCATGATGCAAAATGGACATATCTACTCCCCCAAGCTTAGACCTCGCTTGTCTTCAAGCGAAAGCCGATAACGATAAATATGTCCCCATGTTTAGAGGTAGAGGTGTCGATAGGGCATCATGATTATTCTCATAACAGCAACATATATAGATATTGTCATATGATTTCTTATGCTCAAGTAATAATCCAATCACAATGCAAAAGTACGAATCATAAACTTTATTGAGAACTAACAAACTATAATCTCAGTCATTGAAGCAATTGCAATTTATCATAACATCAGAAAGAGTCTATTTCAGAGCTTTATAGCAAGTCCACATACTCAACTATCATTTAGTCTTTCATAATTGCTAACACTCACGCGATCCTTGTGGTTATGGAGTTTTACTCGGACACAGAGAAAGATAGGGGCTTATAGTTTCGCCTCCCAACCTTTTACCTCAAGGGTAATGTCAACAATAATAACTCATGATCCCCTACATACAATTAGATATATCTATCAGGATCTTTCCAACATACTGTGCTTGCCAAAGGATAAAATGTAAAAAGGAAAGGTGAAGATCACCATGACTCTTGCATAAGGTAGAAGATAATAGTAACAGATAGGCCCTTCGCAGAGGGAAGCAGAGGTTGCCATGCGCTTTTATGGTTGGATGCACAAAATCTTAATGCGAAAGAACGTCACTTTATATTGCCCCTTGTGATATGAAACTTTATTATGCAGTCCGTCGCTTTTATTTCTTCCACATCACAAGATCGTATAAAGCTTATTTCCCCCACACCAATCAATCATACATATTTTAAAGAGCAATTTTTATTGCTTTGCGCCGATGACAACTTACTTGAAGGATCTTACTCAATCCATCGGTAGGTATGGTGGACTCTCATGGCAAAACTGGTTTAAGGTTTTTTTTGGAAGCACAAGTAGTATCTCTACTTGGTGCTGAGAATTTGGCTAGCATGAGGGGGAAAGGCAAGCTCAACATGTTGGATGATCCATGACAATATACTTTATCTTAGATATAATAAAACATAACCCGTTACGTTGTCTTCCTTGTCCAACATCAACTCTTTAGCATGTCATATTTTAATGAGTGCTCCCAATCATAAAAAGATGTCAATGATAATACATTTATATGTGAGACCTCTCTTTCCTTATTACTTCCTATTAATTGCAACGATGACCAAGGCTATGTTTGCCAACTCCCAACAACTTTTAATCATCACACTCTTTCTATGTGAAGTCATTACTCTCAATAAGATCAATATGATCTCTTTGTTTCCTTTTTATTCTTTTTCTCTTTTCTTTTATTCACTCAAGATCATGGCAAAATAATCAAGCCCTTAACTCAACACTAATCTTTTTTATATATCTCACGGACTCGATTACATAGAGAGATCATAAAGCAAAAACTCAAAACTAGATCATGCCATAAACTTTATTCTACTAGATCAAAATACTACTAAATAGGATCGAACTAAGAAAAACGGTAAAGATAGGAGATGTGATTGTGATACGATACCGAGGCACCTCCCCCAAGCTTGGCAGTTGCCAAGGGGAGTGCCCATACCCATGTGATTATGTCTCCTTCTTTGTTGTTGGTGAAGAAGGTGGAGGTGTTGTTGATGATGCAGGCTTATCATCCATCTTCCAAGGCATAGGCTCACCATCATAGAAGGATGATCGAGTCTCCGGGATCCTCAAATCTACAGCCAAACTCATCCTTTTGAATCTATATTCATACTCACAGTTTTGGTTCTGCAGGTCATAGATTTGGGCTTGAAGGTGCTCGATCTTCTCGTGAAGCTTGACGATGGCCTCCCCAATGTTGTCGGCATCTAGCTTGTGTTTGTTGGTGAACTCCGCGATCATCATGTGGTTGGAGTTGAGTCCACGTTCCACCATCCCCTGGATCTTGAAAACTTGTTGCTCCATTGCTTCGAGCCTCGCCTCCACGCTTCCGGTCCCCTTCGGTCCCTCAGCATCGCGGATGTGCAGCAACCCATCACGCATTTCAATGGTTTGAGGGTGTCGCAGCACCTCCGCGAGGTAAGGGTTGATGACCTTCTCGAAGAACTTGTCCTTGGAGGAACTTGGGGATGTCACTGATAACCTAGATCTTTCAGAAAAAATAGCTCGAAACAAGAACAGAAGATAATCGCGTGATACAGGAGTCAAAACCTTCGGGAGAATATATAATAAATTTTTACCGACCAAAATACGTAACGTGCAAGAAAACGGAGTCCGGAAGGCACACGAGGTGCCCATGAGGTAGGGGGCGCGCCCAGGGGGGTAGGGCGCGCCCTCCACCCTCGTGGGGCCCTCGTGTCCTTCCCTGACTGCTACTTATTTTTCTATTTTTCTAAATATTCCAAAATGGAGAAATATTGCCTTAAAAACTGTTTTGGAGTCGGTTTACTTACCGTACCACATACATATTCCTTTTCAGAGTCTGAAACGTTCTGGAAAGTGTCCCTTATGTATTCCTCCGGGGTTACGGTTTCAATAACATTGGTTTCAATATTTATAGGATTACCTGAGATATAATGTTTGATTCTTTGACCGTTCACCACCTTCGGATTTGTGCCTTCGAAGTTGTTGATCTTTATGGCACCGGAACGATAGACCTCTTCGATAACGTAAGGGCCTTCCCATTTAGAGAAAAGTTTTCCTGCAAAAAATCTTAAACGAGAGTTGTATAGCAATACATAATCACCTACATTAAACTCACGCTTTTGTATTCTTTTATCAGGCCATCTTTTAACTTTTTTCTTTAAACAATTTGGCATTTTCATAAGCTTGGGTTCTCCATTCATCAAGTGAGCTAATATCAAATAACCTCTTCTCACCTGCAAGTTTGAAATCATAGTTGAGCTCTTTAATATCCCAATATGCCTTATGTTCTAGTTCGAGAGGTAAGTGACATGCTTTTCCATAAACCATTTTATACGGAGACATACCCATAGGATTTTTATATGCAGTTCTATAGGCCCATAATGCATCATCAAGTTTCTTGGACCAATTCTTTCTAGACCTATTGATAGTCTTTTGCAAAATTAATTTGAGCTCTCTATTACTCAATTCTACTTGACCACTAGACTGTGGGTGATAAGGAGATGCAATTCTATGATTAACATCATACTTAGCAAGCATTTTACGGAAAGCACCATGAATAAAGTGTGAACCACCATCAGCCATTAAATATCTAGGGACTCCAAACCTCGGAAAAATAACTTCTTTAAGCATTTTAATAGAAGTGTTATGATCAGCACTACTAGTTGGGATAGCTTCTACCCACTTAGTAACGTAATCAACAACAACTAAAATATGTGTATATCCATTAGAGGCAGGAAAAGGCCCCATATAATCAAAGCCCCAAACATCAATTGGTTCAATAAAAAGTGAATAATTCATAGGCATTTCTTGACATCTACTAATATTACCAATTCTTTGACATTCATCACAAGATAAGACAAACTTACGGGCATCCTTGAAGAGAGTAGGCCAATAAAAACCGGATTGCAATACCATATGTGCAGTTCTATCTCCAGCGTGGTGTCCTCCATAAGCTTCGGAGTGACACTTGCGTAGGATCTGTTCATGTTCATGCTCACGTACACAACGTCTAATAACACCATCTACTCCTTCTTTATAAAGATGTGGGTCATCCCAAAAGTAATGTCTCAAATCATAGAAAAACTTTTTCTTTTGCTGGTATGTGAAACTAGGTGGTATAAATTTAGCAACAATGTAATTAGCATAATCAGCATACCAAGGAGTACTACGAGAAGTATTTATGACATTTAATTGCTCATCAGGAAAGCTATCATCAATAGGTAGTGGGTCATCAAGAACATTTTCTAACCTAGGCAAGTTGTCTGCAACGGGGTTCTCAGCTCCCTTTCTATCAACAATATGCAAATCAAATTCTTGTAGCAAGAGAACCCCTCTAATAAGTCTAGGTTTAGCATCCTTCCTTTCCATAAGATACTTAATAGCAGCATGATCAGTGTGAATAGTTACTTTAGAATCAATAATATAAGGTCTGAACTTATCACAAGTAAATACAACTACTAACAGTTCTTTTTCAGTAGTAGCATAATTTCTTTGAGCATTGTCTAGAGTCTTACTAGCATAATGGATAACATTTAATTTCTTATCAACTCTTTGCCCTAGAACAGCACCTACAACATAATCACTAGCATCACACATAATTTCAAAGGGTAAATTCCAATCAGGTGGCTGAACAATAGGTGCAGAGATCAATGCTTTCTTAAGTATTTCAAATGCTTCTACACAATCATCATCAAAGACAAATGGTATATCTTTTTGTAATAAATTAGTCAGAGGCCGAGGAATTTTTGAGAAGTCCTTAATGAACCTCCTATAAAAACCAGCGTGACCAAGGAAACTTCTTATACCTTTGATGTCCTTGGGACATGGCATCTTTTCAATAGCATCAACCTTGGCCTTATCAACTTCAATACCTCTTTCAAAAAATTTATGCCCCAAGACAATACCTTCATTAACCATAAAGTGGCACTTTTCCCAATTCAATACAAGCTTAGTTTCTTCACATCTCTGCAAAACTCGATCAAGGTTGCTCAAGCAATCATCAAAAGAGGATCCATAGACTGAGAAGTCGTCCATGAAGACCTCACAAATCTTTTCACAAAAGCCAGACAATATAGCCATCATGCATCTTTTAAAGGTAGCAGGTGCATTACATAAACCAAAAGGCATACGTCTATAAGCAAAAGTACCAAAAGGGCAAGTAAAAGTGGTCTTTAACTGATCTTTAGCTGACACAGGTATTTGAGAGAAACCAGAATAACCATCTAGAAAGCAATAATGTGTATGTTTGCATAATCTTTCTAGCATTTGATCGATAAAAGGTAAGGGGTAATGATCCTTCTTTGTAGCGACCCGGCCCGAATGGATCAAGTCTCTGTGCTTAAATGTCATCCCTGGATCGGTATGCTGACACACACAGTACTCGAGGATTTATAACAGAGGTAAATCACATGTATAAAAAACGTAAATACTATTACCTCAATCCAAATAGCGGAAGTAACAAGGTTGTGGATTCCCATCAACACCAACGACAAAGTTGAGTGTAGAAATCATAACCGTAACGTATCACTTACTCGTCGTAAGATCCTGCAACATGAGACGTTGCAGCCACAAAGGGTCAAGACATTGAATGTACCGCAAATTCACACCATAGGATAATGATGAATAAAGCTATCACTACATGCATATTTGGCTGGTGGAAAGCTCTATGGTTATAATGTTTTTGCGAAAAGCCAATTTTTCCCTACTACAAAGGAATAAATTTATTTAACTATCATGGTGGTTGTTAAACATTGAGAATGGTTGACAGCATTCTCAATCCCAATTAAAATATCATCATTAACCCAACCAAATTAATTAAAGTAACATGATGAGATTCACATGATAATCCAAGTACTAGATACTCAAGATGTCCATAACCGAGGACATGGCTAATCATGATTAGTTTATACACTCTGCAGAGGTTGCGCACTTTTCCCCACATGACTCGATCTCCTCCGTTGGTTTTCTCGCACTACATGGTATTTGAGAAACGAATGACCGAGACATAGTCTTTTAGAAGCGCTAGCACCTTACGATGGGTAGACCGGTACACCTACTTTCCCCTACATCTGCTAGTCTACCACTGTAAGAGTTCGCACGACTTAATCAGCTATGATAGAACCCATAATAGCATGTGGCTGCACACAGAAGTTTATAGCATGAATAATCTTACGATCCCTTTGAGCCTGGGTGGCGGTCCATGAAAAACAGGCGATCCTGGTCTACCCAGGTGCCTAGACAGGCAATCCTGGAATACCCAGGTGCCTCAATCCACCCAAATGTGTGTTTAAGTTGCCACCTTAAATAAACCATTAATTAACAACCTCACATCTGTCATGAATATTCTCAAAACCCAATCCACGTCTACGAGCATAGCATGGCAGTGTACGCATAACATATTAGTAACTCCCAAGGGTTTGATAATAAACAAGTAATAGGTACTACCTCAACTACTTCCCATCCCACAATTTAATTAGATCCTAATCATGCAATGTTTTAGGATTGATCTAATGCAATAAAAACTGGGTAGTAAGAGGTATGATCAAGGTATGAACTTGCCTGCATTGTTGACAAAGATGGTTCGCACTCAAAACTCTTGATAGTTCCACTCGTCACACTCCGGTCAATCTATCATAAGTAAGCAATGGTAACCACACATAAGCAATCACTCAAAAGATCGGAAAGAACGAAGAAAACAATTCGAAAAACATCAAAACCAAGCAAATAACTCTTGCAGCATAATTTTTTTTCTAACAGTACCAAAACTATGTGAATTTGGCCGTATCAGAAAGTTTAGGTCAAGAGCTTCCATTTGCAAAAAGAATCAACTCAAACGGAGTTATAAAACTCAAGTTACGATCAAAAGAAGATTCAAATTCAAATCTATTTGAAAATCAAATTTTAAACTTTCAAAAACATGTTTAAGTTGTTTTACTAGATAGAGGGGATCATAACAAAGAAATAGGCGTTGGTTTCGTCTAATTTGGACAAACGGGTAGAAAGTTGTGAGCGTTTGAAGATCAGGGACTAATCTGTAAATAAAATATTCACGGATGGGCCCCTGGCCGAAAATTAAAAAGAAAAAGAAAAATCCTATCGAGCGAACGTTCGCTACGGGGAACTAAAGAACGAACTCGTTCACTGCAGAAGCTAACATTGCGAACGTGTACTGATTAACTTAACTTAGAAAAACCAACCTAGTAAATAAAACCGGACGAGTTAACGGTTTGTACCGGTTCGGAAAAAAAAACCCAGCAGCGGCGGTTTCCCGGCGGATCTCCGGTGCAACGGCGGCGACGGCGGTTCAGGTTCGGCCGGGGCGGCGGCTCCGGTCGTCGAGGGCGGCGGCAAAGGGGTCGGAGAGGCGCGGCGCGGCAAGGCGAGGAGGTTGGCGGCGTCGGCGGTGGTTCCGGCGGACGGAACGGAGCGGGCGGCGGCGGTGGATCTCGCCGGCGACGGCAGGATGCGGCGCAAGGGCGGCGCGCGATCAGAGAGAGAGGCGGCGGGCGCGCGATTTATAGGAGGCGGGCCTCGGATGCGTGGAGGAGGGGGCAAGGCGAGGCGGCGCGAGGAGTCCGAGGCGGGACGGCGGCCATGTAAGCAGCTGACGTCGGCGGGCGGAGTCCCGCCCGGGAGGACAGGCTGGCGTCGGGGTTGGGCCGTGGCCTGGCGGTTGGCGGGCCGCCCGGTTCAATGGAAAGGTATTTTTAAACATTTTTTGCAGACAGTAAATATATAAATGCAAATAAACTAAAATATAACATAGGCATATAATATATCGAATTTTGGAAAAAGTTTTTCTACAAGATGAACATTAATCTAGCTTTAAATAAAATCTACAAAATTTCAAATAATTCAAACAGTTCTACAGCTCTAATAAAATCCAATAAAAATCATTTTCAAAATACCAAAATGATTTCAAATTTATTTCTCTCCAATTTTTGATGTAGGGAATCATTTTACCCTAATTTCTGTATATTTTATTTTTGGAGAAAATAATTTGAATAAAACCCAAATAACTCCCAATTGAAAATAATTTCAAAAGGATTTTAAATTGATTTCTTTTAAACTCCCAACTCATATTTCATATAATTTGAAGAAGTCATTTTATCTTGTCTCTTGAAAATCATTGAGTTGCATGAAGTTTATGAATTGAAATATTTCCAAATGAAATTCTAATATTTTCAAATACCCTTTGTCATTTAAATAAATGGAAGAAGTCATGTCATCTTCTCTCGAGGGTGTTCTGGTGAAAAGATTTTGAATTCTTGGATAGCATAAAAGCAAAAATGAAAGTTTGGGAAAGTCCTTTTATTCCCTCTCATTTAACTTTCAAAAGTTTCAAATTCACTCACTTTCAGTCAATCAATCACACAATAATCAAACAATAAATTGAATCTATCTATTTATTATAACATTCCAAAATTTAGAATTTTGGGATGTTACAAACCTACCACCCTTAAAGTGAATCTCGTCCTCGAGATTCGGAGTGGCTAGAAAGAAATAGGTTAGGGTTTGGGGTCTCCTCAAAATCCATCAATCGTCTTCGGGGGTCTGGGGTGCTACCACCCTTAAAAACATGGTTACAGTCCCATCAATACTCATGTGCTCCATCGTTATTCTTAACGAGGCCGATCTTCTCAAATTCTCGGGAAAATTCCTTCTCTGGGCTCTTCCGGTAGTAGCATAACCTTTACCACAATTCTTCTGTCCTTTCATCTTGGTAAGGTCATTTCGAGATTGGGTCTTCTTAGCTGACGGGTCTGGCGCCAATGCTAATCAACTATCGATATCTCATGGTGGTCAATAATTTATGGTTTATCCTGCAGGAAATGGGTCTGGGTTGAACCTCACCGTATAACCTACGGTTGGCAACAACTGCCGTGTACAAGGGAAAAAATACCTATACCATTCTAAGGTTTAAACATGGTTTTGATCGTCGTCTCTTTACTATAGGTAAGTCACTCAGATTTACCATCCCACATAGCAAGGCGAATAATAAGAGTAAGTCGGTATGGTGATCAATCCATCCCGCACCCAAATCATTACCTTGTACATGGTTTAGCGAATCCCGCATCCTAACACTCAGTCATCCTCACAAGCATTGCAGAATTTCTCTTGTCGACGAACCAAGTTCGGGAAATCCATTGATTCTGCAAGCCAAACAAACATCTATTGTTTCTTCACAACTCTCAGGTTTTGCGTAAACTCCTATAAGATCGTCTGTCGATAAAATCGTAACTTCTTCTAGGGTTTTTCCTTCAGCAAGAATGTGCTTGCTTCTTGCCAGGTCCTGGGGCCTGTGGGTTATGGCCCATCTCATCACTTGTAAACCTTAAACTCATCATCGGGGTAGCTGATCATTATTCCAACATCCAACTCCCTAGCATCCTAGCATACTAAAAATCCATCCAATTGTATTGTCTCCCTTCCTTCTATTGGCACCAAACTAGGACACGATTACTCAGACTCATCATGGAATTTCCATTGATCCATATTTCCAACATCACACCTCCTTTATGTCCAATAGTAATTCATCTCTTCATCCTTGTG
The DNA here is from genome assembly GCA_021605205.1 of Aegilops longissima. Taxonomy (NCBI): domain Eukaryota; kingdom Viridiplantae; phylum Streptophyta; class Magnoliopsida; order Poales; family Poaceae; genus Aegilops; species Aegilops longissima. The sequence continues at coordinate 421,658,329 of CM038679.1, forward strand.
GGATATCCCACATACCGAGATAAAATCTTATACTTATGAAGTCCATACTCCACTTCATGGAACATCATTATCCTTTCCAGGGTCAAGCGTCCATACAGGGGAGTATTGGTCATTTCTGCATGGCACTTCTTCAAATGGAATACGTGAAACACATCATGAACTCCTCACAGTCCTTCGGGTGACTCCAATTTGTTGGCCACTTCTCCCATACGCTCCAAAACTCGGTATGGTCCTACAAATCTCGGGGCTAACTTTCCCTTAACTCCAAATCGTTTAACTCCTCGCAGAGGGGACACACGAAGACATGCTCTGTCTCCAATTTCATAGACTACCTCCTTGTGTTTTTGAGTCTGCATAACTCTTCTGCCTGGACTGAGCTACCTTCAGTCTATATCGAATCAACTTAACATTCTCTTCTGACTCCTTGATCACATTTGGTCCAAACAACTGACGGTCTCCAACTTCATCCCTCATCAACGGTGTCTGGCTCCTTCTCCCATACAAAGCTTAAAAAGGGGCCATCTTCAAACTGGTTGGGTAACTGTTGTTGTATGAGAACTCCGCATAAGGTAGATTATCATCCCTACTAGATCCATAAGCTAGCGCACATGTTCTCAACATGTCCTCCAGAATCTGATTGACTCTCTCGGTCTATCCATCTGTCTTCGGATGAAAAGCTGTACTGAACTCTAGCCTAGTACCCAAAGTCTGGTGCAGCTGATTCCAAAACTTTGAGGTAAACCGCGTTCCTCTATCTGATACGATGGTCCTCGGAACTCCATGCAGACATACGATCCTGGTCAAATATATCTTGGCCAACTTCTCACTTGTATAGGTGGTTTTCACTAGGATAAAGTGAGCCACTTTGGTCAAGCGAATTCAACTACTACCCAGATAGAATCATATCCCGTTCGGGTTCTGGGAAATCCGGTAATGAAATCCTTGCCAAGCTTTTCCCACTTCCATTCGGGTATCGGCGTAGGCTGTTGTAATCCTGCTGGCTTCTGATGCTCTGCTTTTACTCTCTCTGGCATACATCACCTACGACTACATACTCCGCAATATCCTTCTTCATACTAGTCCACCAGAAACACTCCTTCAAATCCAAATACATCTTGGTGTTTCCAGGGCGAATCGAGTATGGTGAGTCATGAGCCTCCTGAAGTATTAACTTCCTGATCTTTGCATTATTAGGCACATATACACGATCCTCAAACCATAAGGTGTCGTGCTCATCCTTACGAAAACCTTTGGCCTTTCCTTTGCTCATCCTCTCTTTTACCTCAGCAATCTCTTTGTCATCCTTCTGAGCTTCACGGATCTTTCCCAACAATGTAGACTGAACTTCCATTGCTGCAACAAAACCTTTGGGAACAATCTCCAACCGAAGTTCCCTGAGATCCTCGGCTAACTCCTTTGATAATCCTTCGATTATGAGGGTATTCGTCCTTGTTTTCTTTATGGTTGTGTCCTATTTCTCCACAAAGCTTGTATGCACAAAGTTTCTTCATAGCCTTTCCATAAGGCCTCAATTTCTGGGACACTAGCCAAGACTTTAACAAAGTCCACTTAAATTCTTTTCAAGTGGTTATTCCTTGCCATCCATTGATGGTTTGGTACATCCTCCACCCAGGTAGCAGCACCTCTTTCAAAGAACGGAAGAGCATGCTGGGCTATATCCTTTTCAGCTATAGGGTTATTCTCCATGCGATCCTCCATATTCTGAATCCATCGGTCTGTCTCCAATTGACTCATTGGTCCAGAAAATACAAGCTCATCTCCATTCATCCTCTAATGGGTCCATGGGTTTTGGAGTGGGATAAGAGAGATAGAGCGGGATGCACACAATACAAACAATGGTTTTGAAGAGACAGGTTTTTATTGTGGCTGTCGAAAAAAAACATCAAACAAAATGACAGCTCACAATCGTCGCATCTAACGTAGGTATATAACTAGGGTTTGGTCTTCTAACGGTCAATAAATCTTCAAATTCGCAAACTCTTCAAGTCTTGTTCATGTCTCCAATTACATCTTCCGATCATGCTTGTCCTTCTAAAATTCTTTTGCTAGATCATCTCCGTTGACGCGAAATCTCTCGTGGCGTCCTTTAATATTTCTGGAGTTGCATTCCAAACTTCTAGGTTTCATCAACCTCGTCATGGACCATGATCCTACTGTCCTTCAGTTCATGGCGAATCTCTGGTACCTCGGGGTTTTGCTTCTCCAGCTTGGCTACTTCAGCTTCTGGGTCCTGAGTTTCTTCACGAAATACTTCTTTGTTGAATATAGCTTCCTGCAAGTCCATCTTAGAATCCTTGATGTAATGCTCCAGATCCCAGTGTTACATCAGCTAGGGTTAAAACTTCACCTCTTGCTGATAGGTGCTCCATCAGCCTTCTACCATCCAATCCTTCCATGCATATGCATGCTTAACTCAGCACGGTGACAATAGCATAAACGGGCGATAACATCATGGATAGCGTGTTTCGGCTCTTGTCATTTCCATGAGCTAGCATTCCATAGTTGATATCTCCTGCCTTAGGGTTTTCCTGACAAAACTTCGAGTTTCTAACTCTCCATGTTCCGGTCTTTCTTCGATACACCTTAATCTCGGGTATTGACAGCTTCCATAGTCTGCTAGGTTCCATAAAGGTAGCCTTCCTAGGTCATACAAATCTGGGAATTCTTCAAAGCCTTCAAATTCTCCAAGTCTTCAGAGTCTTCACCGTTGTGGTTTCCGTCATTGTAATGCACGGTAAAAATCCTCTTCATTCTAAAGTAGTAGTTGTCCGATATCTTGTACTCCTTGGTGTGGTCTCATCAGCCGAATCTTCAAGTGGTCAAAAGGGGGAAAGGGTATAGTCTCACTAAAGGGAATATTTGAACAAGCTCAAAAGAGAAGAGAGATAAAAGATCTTTTTGAAAATGAAGTTGTAGAGAAAAAATCTTTCCTATGGGCTTGTCAGTTTCTAGGGTCACGTCCTACAGTCAACATGTGCTCGATACCATCTTGTAGCGACCGACCGAATGGATCAAGTCTCGTGCTTAAGTGTCATCCTCGGATCGGTATGTCGACACACACAAGACTCGAGGATTTATAACAGAGGTAAATCACATGTATAAATAACATAAATACTATTACCTCAATCCAAATAGCGGAAGTAACAAGGTTGTGGATTCCCATCAACACCAACGGCAAAGTTGAGTGTAGAAATCGTAACCCTAATGTATCACTTACTCGTCGTAAGATCCTGCAACATGAGATGTTGCAGCCACAAAGGTACAGTACATTGAATGTACTGGCAAATTCACACCATAGGATAATGATGAATAAAGCTATCACTACATGCATATTTGGCTGGTGGAAAACTCTATGGTTATAATGTTTTTGCGAAAAGCCAATTTTTCCCTACTACAAAGAAATAAATTTATTTAACTATCATGGTGGTTGTTAAACAATGAGAATGGTTGACAGCATTCTCAATCCCAATTAAAATATCATCATTTACCCAACCAAATTAATTAAAGTAACATGATGAGATTCACATGATAATCCAAGTACTAGATACTCAAGATGTCCATAACCGGGGATACGGCTTATCATGATTAGTTTATACACTCTGCAGAGGTTGCGCACTTTTCCCCACATGACTCGATCTCCTCCGTTGGTTTTCTCGCACTACATGGTGTTTGAGAAACGAATGACCGAGACATAGTCTTTTAGAAGCGCTAGCACCTTACGATGGGTAGACCGGTACACCTACTTTCCCCTACATCTGCTAGTCTACCACTGTAAGAGTTCGCACGACTTAATCAGCTATGCTAGAGCCCATAATAGCATGTGGCTACACACGGAAGTTTCTAGCATGAATAATCTTATGACCCCTTTGAGCCTGGGTGGCGGTCCATAAAAAAAACAGGCAATCCTGGTCTACCCAGGTGCCTAGACAGGCAATCCTGGAATACCCAGGTGCCTCAATCCACCTAGATGTGTGTTTAAGTTGCCACCTTAAATAAACCATTAATTAACAACCTCACATCTGTCATGAATATTCTCAAAACCCAATCCACGCCTACGAGCATAGCATGGCAGTGTACGCATAACGTATTAGTACTCCCAAGGGTTTGATAATAAACAGGTAATAGGTACTACGTCAACTACTTCCCATCCCACAATTTAATTAGATCCTAATCATGCAATGTTTGAGGATTGATCTAATGCAATAAAAAACTGGGTAGTAAGAGGTACGATCAAGGTGTGAACTTGCCTGCAATGTTGACGAAGATGGTTTGCACTCAAAACTCTTGATAGTTCCACTCGTCACACTCCGGTCAATCTATCGTAAGTAAGCAATGGTAACCACACATAAGCAATCACTCAAAAGATCGGAAAGAACGAAGAAAACAATTCGAAAAACATCAAAACCAAGCAAATAACTCTTGCAGCATAAAACAATTTCTAACAGTACCAAAACTATGTGAATTTGGCCTTATTAGAAAGTTTAGGTCAAGAGCTTCGATTTGCAAAAAGAATCAACTCAAACGGAGTTATAAAACTCAAGTTACTATCAAAAGAAGATTCAAATTCAAATCTGTTTGAAAATCAAATTTTAAACTTTCAAAAACATGTTTAAGTTGTTTTACTGGATACAGGGGATCATAACAAAGAAATAGGCGTTGGTTTCGTCTAATTTGGACAAACGGGTAGAAAGTTGTGAGCGTTTGAAGATCATGGACTAATCTGTAAATAAAATATTCACATATGGGTCCCTGGCCGAAAATTAAAAAGAAAAAGAAAAATCCTATCGAGCGAACGTTCTCTACGGGGAACTAAAGAACGAACTCGTTCACTGCAGAAGCTAACATAGCGAACGTTTACTGATTAACTTAACTTAGAAAATAAACCGATCTAATAAGTAAAAACCAACCTAGTAAATAAAACCGGACGAGTTAACGGTTTTGAATCGGTTCAGAAAAAAAACCCGGCAACGGCGGTTTTCCGGCGAATCTTCGGTGCAACGGCGGCGGCGGCGGTTCGGGTTCGGCCGGGGCGGCGGCTCCGGTCGTCGAGGGCGGCGGCGAAGGGTCGGGAGGGCGGGCGGCGAGGCGAGGAGGTTGGCGGCGTCGGCGGTGGTTCCCGGGGACGGAACGGAGCGGGGCGGCGGCGGTGGATCTCGCCGGCAGCGGCGGGATGCGGTGCAAGGGCGGCGACGCGTGCAGAGAGAGAGGGCGGCGGAGCCGGTGCATTTATAGGAGGAGGGGCCTCAGATGTGTGGAGGAGGGGGCAAGGCGAGGCGGCGCGAGGAGTCCGAGGCGGGAACGGCGGCCATGTCGGCACGGTGTCGTGCGGCGGGCGGAGTACCGCCCGGGAGGACGGGGCGCGCGGGCGTCGGGTTGGGCCGTGGCCTGGCCGGTTGGCTGGGCCGGCCCCGTTCGGTGGAAAGGTTTTTTTTAACATTTTTTTGCAGACAGTAAATATATAAATGCAAATAAACTAAAATATAACATAGGCATATAATATATCAAAATTTTCGGAAAAAGTTTTTCTACAAGATGAACATTAATCTAGCTTCAAATAAAATCTACAAAAATTCAAATAATTCAAATAGTTCTACAGCTCTAATAAAATCCAATAAAAATCATTTTCAAAATACCAAAATGATTTCAAATTTATTTCTCTCCAATTTTCGATGTAGGGAATCATTTTACCCTAATTTCTGTATATTTTATTTTTGGAGAAAAATAATTTGAATAAAACCCAAATAACTCCCAATTGAAAATAATTTCAAAAGGATTTTAAATTGGATTTCTTTTAAACTCGCAACTCATATTTCATATAATTTGAAGAAGTCATTTTATCTTCTCTCTTGAAAATCATTGAGTTGCATGAAGTTTATGAATTGAAATATTTCCAAATGAAATTCAAATATTTTCAAATACCCTTTGTCATTTAAATAAATGGAAGAAGTCATGTCATCTTCTCTCTAGGGTGTTGTGGTGAAAAGAATTTGAATTCTCGGAGAGCATAAAAGCAAAAATGAAAGTTTGGGAAAGTCCTTTTATTCCCTCTCATTTAACTTTCAAAAGTTTCAAATTCACTCACTTTCAGTCAATCAATCACACAATAATCAAACAATCAATTAAATCTATCTATTTATTATAACATTCCAAAAATTTAGAATTTTGGGATGTTACATTCTTAGTAGCCTTATTTAATTTGCGAAATCAATTACCATCCTATAACCTGTAATAATCTTTGCGGAATCAATTCATCTTTATCATTAGGAATAACAGTAATACCTCCCTTCTTAGGGACACAATGGACAAGACTTACCCACAGACTATCAACAACGGGATAAATTATACCTGCCTCCAGGAGCTTTAGTATTTCTTTTGTTACCACTTCTTTCATCTTAGGATTAAGCCTTCGTTGATGATCACACACTGGTTTGGCATCTTCTTCCAAATTTTGACATAGAGTGGGACTAATGCCCTTAAGATCATCAAGAGTATATCCAATAGCAGCACGGTGCTTCTTCAGAGTTTTCAATAATCTCTCTTCTTCATGCTCCGAAAGGTTAGCACTAATAATAACAGGATATATCTTCTTTTCATCAAGATAAGCATATTTAAGATTATCAGGCAACGGTTTAAGCTCAAACACGGGATGACCCTTGGTTGGAGGAGGATCCCCTAGGATTTCAACAGGAAAATTGTGTTTCAGAATAGGTTCCTGCTTAAAGAATACTTCATCTATTTCCCTTCTTTCGTTCATAAACATATCATTTTCATGGTCTAACAAATATTGTTCTAAAGGATCACTAGGAGGTACAGCAATAGAAGCAAGACCAATAATATCATCCTTACTAGGAAATTCTTCTTCACGGTGTTGTCTACTAAATTTAGAGAAATTAAACTCATGAATCATATCATCCAAGCCAATAGTAACAACATTCTTTTTGCAGTCTATCTTCGCATTAACAGTGTTCAAGAAGGGTCTACCAAAAATAATGGGACAAAAGCTATCTTGTGGGGAACCAAGAACAAGAAAATCAGCATGATATTTAGTTTTCCCACACAAGACTTCAACATCTCTAACAATTCCTATTAGTGAAATAATATCTCTATTGGCAAGCTTAATTGTAACATCAATATCTTCTAACTCAGCAGGTGCAATATCATGCTTGATTTCGTTGTATAAGGAAATAGGTATAACACTAGCACTAGCACCCATATCATATAAGCCATGATAACAATGATCTCCTATTTTAACAGAAATTAAAGGCACGCATACCACAGGTCTATGTTTATCTTTAGCACAAGGTTTGGCAATTCTAGCGGTTTCACCGCAGAAATGAATAACATGCCCATCAATATTATCAGCTAAGAGATCTTTAACAATAGCAATATTAGGTTCACCTTTAACTTCCTCAGGAGGTGTATAAGTTCTAATATTGCTTTTACGAACCACAGTTGAAGCTTTAGCATGATCCTTTATTCTAACTGGGAAAGGTGGTTTCTCAACATAAGAAGTAGGAACAATAGGATCATTATAAGTGACAGTCTTTTCTTCAACTTTAGTAGGTGCAGCTACTTTTACTTCTATGGGAGGATGATATTTAAACCACTTCTCTTTGGGTAGATCAACATAAGTAGCAAAAGATTCACAGAATGAAGCTACTATCTCAGAGTCAAGTCCATATTTAGTGCTAAATTTACGGAAAACATCGGTATCCATAAAAGATTTAACACAATCAAACTTAGGTGTCATACCTGACTCCTTACCTTCATCGAGATCCCAATCTTCAGAGTTGTGTTTAATTCTATCCAACAAATTCCATTTGAATTCAATAGTCTTCATTATAAAAGAGCCAGCACAAGAAGTATCGAGCATGGATTGATTATTATGAGAAAGCCGAGCATAATTTTTTTGAAGAATTATTTCTCTTGAGAGCTCATGATTGGGGCATGAATATAACATTGATTTAAGCCTCCCCCAAGCTTGAGCGATGCCTTCTCCTTTGCGAGGCCAAAAATTATATATATAATTGCGATCACAATGAACAAGATGCATAGGATAATACTTCTGATGAAATTCCAACTTCATTCGTTTATAGTTCCATGATCCCGTATCATCACATAGCCTATACCATGTCGATGCATCTCCCTTCAAAGATAAAGGGAAGACCTTCTTCTTAACAACATCATCGGGCATACCTGCAAGCTTAAATAATCCACAAACTTCATTGTAGCGACCTGACCCAAAATCGGTCAAATCTCTGTGTCTGCACCATCCCAAGATCATGCTGGTACTCACAGTACATCGATAAAGTAATCAAAGTTCAATCACACCTGAATATCATTATACGATTCTCATATAGAGTCTTTATTACAAGGGAATAAATTCGGCTCAAGGCCAACTCATGAGAAATAAACTAATAACACTGCAGAAGCGTCGAAGATAAAGCGAGTCCATCCGACTCCAAAGGGCAATCGCCAAGCGCGGAGCGTAGCCTCACTCCTGATCGGAATATACCTCTGCAACATAAGACGTTGCAGCCATGTAGGTCAGCTTTTGGAATAAGCTGGCAAGTCATGAAGAACAACAATAATAAACTTACTATTACTATATGCATTTTGGCTGTGGAGCTCTAAGTTTCATCATTTTGCGAAAAGCAGATTTTTCCCTACTACAGTGGACTTGCTTGCAAATTACTACAATTGTTGGTGGTTATTGAGATGGTTCCGCCAACCAATATCTCATTCCCAAATTATTAAGTCATAAAACCCCTCAAATTAATTTATTAGTTTTAGTGTTGAGATATCCGAATACTTCCAAGTTCCAGAGGCTCAAATGTCCGTGAATCGGGACACGGCTAATCGATTAGATCTTTAACTCTGCAGAGGGTTGCGACTTTTCCCGCAAGAATCATTCCTCCTTTTAAGTCTTCGCACTTCATGGTGTTTGAAGACGGACGAATGAAACAGGTCTTCCAAAGAGTTCTTCGCTACTGCCGGTACCCATCGAATCCTACCGTTCTTCTACATCTCGTAGTACCGCCCAGCCAGCGTCACTACTAGGGTCAACCCAGCCAGAGCCCATAATGGCTTGCGGCTGCACAGTAAGCTTCCGGTCATGGGGCATCCATCCTTCTCTTCGTGGCTGGGTGAAGCTTTCGCAAGATGTCATGGCACTTCTCCATGCATCCCGCCACCACTGGGTTCTCCAGGTGCCCGTCAACCGCCCTCCACCCAGAGTGAATTTCCAAGTCCATCTTGATCATTGTAGTTCATGGGGTTGTCATCATCATTGACTCTCACATCTTGCTTATGAATTTCTCTCAACCCAAAACCCGCTCACGAGCATAGCAAAGTAACTACTTAGTCCCGGGTCATGGTAACAAGGGGATTGGTTCATCCTACCACATGATACTACTCAAGTTTAATAACTTCAAATATCAACTACTGCATGCATGGTGGGGTGGTGACAATTCTAATGCACAAAAACATAGGTATAGAAATAACATGATCAAAACTTGCCTTGCTGATGATCCTCGTAAGCTAAGGATTCGTAGTAGCAAGCTTCGCACTCCGGAAACTCTACCGAGACAAACAAATCACAATAAGCATATAGCAATGGGATCACATAACACAATGGTATAACAAAAGTAACATAACACACCAAAACAACCAAATCAAAATCCAAGGGAAAACTCAAAGAAAACCAATTCAAAGTTTTCCTACTTCAAACAATAGCTATAACAAAAGTTTTTATATAAAAAAATTTTCTCAACATAACCTAATCATGGTTTTAGGTTAACTTAACAGAAAAGGATTCACTAAGCAACTAGGAGCAAAAAGAATTAATTAAAAGCTATTATAAAACGCCTATTAGGCCTAATCCAATTTCTATTAGGAAAAATAAAATAAAACTTTTATTAATTATAAATAAAAGTTCATCTATTAGAGTGACAGAAACTAACCTAGAATAATCCATCACAAGTTAAAAATAAATTTATTTACTAATTAAAATATTAGGAAAACAGGAGCTAGTTAATTAATTAGGATTAATAGGATTCTGCTTAAAACTAATTATTTATAAACCCTAAAATACCCAAATTAATTTTTATGGTTTGGCAATGTTAAAATAAAGTTGGGACAAAAAGAATCATCCAAAATAATTTTTCTAACTCAAGTTATAGCAGATTTACTATTCTGGCTAAAACTAAAATAAAGCAATTTTAATAAATTTTAACATAGCTAAATATATATTCTACAGAAACTACATAAAATTTGCAAACCAACAAAAAAAGAATCACTCAAAAATATTAAACAGAATAAAAGATATGAATTTTTCAAAATAGAAACTATTCTGCTAAAACAGAAAAATGAAATTAAAAGAAAAAGGCCTAATGGGCCTAAACTGCGCACTAGGCGTCAAATAACCTAACCGGGCCTAGGTTTAAACTAAAACGAACCGGGCTAAAATAAAAAACCTAACTAATACTAAACCGGAAAGAACCGGGCCGGTCTTATAAAACGTATTCTTCGGGTCTAATCCTAAGCCGCCTGCTTGAGATCGGACGGGAGGGAGGTCTCCGGCGACTTATCGGCGTCCGGACGGCGGCGGGCGGCGGCGAGAGGCGGCGAGGGCTCAGGCGTCGGCGAGCTCGGCAGAGTGGCCGTCTTGGTCTTGGGGAGCTCGGGAGGGGTGCAGTGGCGTCTGGGTGGCGGGCGGTCTAGGGCGGCGACGGCGGCGACAATGGCGGGCGGGAGCTTCGGCTCCAGTGAGCTCGTCGAGAGGAGAGAGGTCCGCGAGGCTAGGGGAATGGGTGCGAGGCGTCGGCTTATATAGCAGGCCTCTCGGCAGCCGGGGCGATCGGCATCGGATCGGGATCCCGGATCCTTCGGGATCCGGCGATCCATGGCGGCGGCAATGGCGTGGGCGGGGAAAGAAGATGGGGTGGGTCCATGGGCAGTGAGAGAGAGAGAGAGGTGAGGCGAAAGCGGGTGGCCGATCTGGAAAGGATTTGGGTGGGGGAGGTGAGTGGGCGGCTCGGCTGGTGGCTAACCTCTGGGCCGCTTCCGGGTTGGGCACTGGTGGTGGGGTCTTGCTGGGCTGGGCAGGGGGGCTGGTGGCGCTGGGGGTTTCCTTTTTTAAATTTATTAAAAAAACAAAACAGAGTATAACTTAATATATATAAATATTTTATATAGGGTATATATATACCAAAATGATCAGGGAATATTCCTTTCATTTGAACATTTTTCCAAAGGCAAAATCCAAACTTTATAAAAAATCCATTTTTTTCAAATTCAAATAAAATTCAAATTTGAATCCAAATCTTTTGGCAATGTTTTCCTCTGATATTTTTGGAGTGTCATGTTTGCTCCTCTCATACTTTTGATCAAGTATTTATCAGGCTTAGTTGTTGAAATGTTTCCCACTTGCCAAAGTTTGAATTCAAATTCAAAACTCAAATTTTCTCTGAAACTCCAAATGGCATTCAAATTCAAACAGGATGCATAGGATGCTTAGCTATAATTGTAAAACATTCCAAATAGGAAATTTGGGATGTTACATTCATCCACATAGAGTAGATGTTCATCAGGATGCTTTGTTCCATCTGCCGTAAAAGGATTATCTAACAGTTTTTCTAACATACCCGAAGGAACTTCAAAGGGAATAATTTCATTTTCAGTAGGTTCAGTAGGTTGAGGAGCAATTCTTTGCTCTACTGGTCGGGATACCCCGAACAAGCCCCTCAGAGGATTACTTTCCATAGTAACAAGTGATAGTAAATTTCAGCACACTATATAAATTTTTCCTTACCAAATTCCACCTACCAAAGGCGCTTCACTCCCCGGCAACGGCGCCAGAAAAGAGTCTTGATGACCCACAAGTATAGGGGATCTATCGTAGTACTTTCGATAAGTAAGAGTGTCGAACCCAACAAGGAGCAGAAGGAAATGATAAGCGGTTTTCAGCAAGGTATTCTCTACAAGTACTGAAATAAGTGGTAACATATAGTTTTGTGATAAGATAATTTGTAATGAGCAACAAGTAAGAAAAGTAAATAAAGTGCAGAAAGGTGGCCCAATCCTTTTTGTAGCAAAGGACAAGCCCGGACAAACTCTTATATAAGGAAAAGCGCTCCCGAGGACACATGGGAATATCGTCAAGCTAGTTTTCATCACGTTCATATGATTCGTGTTCGGTACTTTGATAATTTGATATGTGGGTGGACCGGTGCTTGGGTGTTGTTCTTACTTGAACAAGCATCCCACTTATGATTAACCTTTATTGCAAGCATCCGCAACTACAACAAAAGTATTAAGGTAAACCTAACCATAGCATGAAACATATGGATCCAAATCAGCCCCTTACGAAGCAACGCATAAACTAGGGTTTAAGCTTCTGTCACTCTAGCAATCCATCATCTACTTATTACTACCCAATGCCTTCCTCTAGGCCCAAATAATGGTGAAGTATTTTGTAGTCGACGTTCACATAACACCACTAGAGGTTAGACAACATACATCTCATCAAAATATCGAACGAATACCAAATTCACATGAGTACTAATAGCAAGACTTCTCCCATGTCCTCAGGAACAAACGTAACTACTCACAAAGCATATTCATGTTCATAATCAGAGGGGTATTAATATGCATATAGGATCTGAACATATGATCTTCCACCAAGTAAACCAACTAGCATCAACTACAAGGAGTAATCAACACTACTAGCAACCTACTAGTACCAATCCCAGACTTAGAGACAAGAATTGGATACAAGAGATGAACTAGGGTTTTGAGAGGAGATGGTGCTGGTGAAGATGTTGATGGAGATTGCCCTCTACCGATGAGAGGAGCATTGGTGATGACGATGATGATGATTTCCCCCTCTCGGAGGGAAGTGTCCCCCGCAGAACAGCTCTGCCGGAGCCCTAGATTGGTTCCGCCAAGGTTCTGCCTCGTGGCGGCGGAGTCTCATCCCGAAAGGTTGCTTATGATTTTTTCCTCGACGAAAGACTTCATATAGCACAAGATGGCCATCGGAGAGTCAACAGGGGGCCCACGAGGCAGGGGCGCTACTGGGGTAGGGCGCCCCACCCTCGTGGCAGTGTGGGCCCCTCCGTGAACTTCTTTCGCTCGATATTTTTTATTATTTCCAAAAATGACTTACGTGGAGTTTCAGGACTTTTGGAGTTGTGCAAAATAGGTCTCTAATATTTGCTCCTTTTCCAGTCGAGAATTCCAGCTGCCGGCATTCTCCCTCCTTATGTAAACTTTGTAAAATAAGAGAGAATAGGCATACGTATTGTGACATAACGTGTAATGACAGCCCATAATGCAATAAATATCAATATAAAAGCATGATGCAAAATGGACGTATCAGCCACGAGGCAGGGGGCGCGCCCCTGACACTCGTGGACACCCCGTAAGGCGGTTGTTGCCCTTATTTTGCCGCAAGAAAGCTAATATCCGGATAAACATCATCTTCAAATTTTAATCCAATAGGAGTTACGGATCTCAGGTTATAAAAGAAACGGTGAAAGGCCAGATCTGGGAGCGCAGAAACAGAGAGAGACAGAGAGACAGATCCAATCTTGGAGGGGCTCTCGCCCCTCCCATGCCATGCAGGCCATGGACCAGAGGGGAAACCCTTCTCCCATCTAGGGGAAGGTCAAGGAAGAAGAAGGAGAAGAAGGGGGGCTCTCTCCCCTTTCTCCCAGTGGTGCCGGAACATCGTCGGGGCCATCATCATCACCGCCATCTACACCAACAACTTCACCGCCATCATCACCAACTCTTCCCCCTCTATGCAGCGGTGTAACCCCTCTTTTACCCGCTCTGATCTACTTAAACATGGTGCGCAACGTTATATATTATTTCCCAATGATGTATGGCTATCCTATGATGTTTGAGTAGACCCGTTTTGTCCTATGGGTCAATTGATGATCATGATTGGTTTGAGTTGCATGTTTTATTATTGGTGCTGTCCTATGGTGCTCTCCGTGTTGCGCAAGCGTGAGGGATTCCCGCTGTAGGGTGTTGCAATACGTTCATGATTCGCTTATAGTGGGTTGCTTGAGTGACAGAAGCATAAACCCGAGTAAGGGGGTTGTGGCGTATGGGATAAAGAGGACTTGATGCTTTAATGCTCTGGTTGGGCTTTACCTTAATGATCTTTAGTAGTTGCGGATGCTTGCTAGAGTTCCAATCATAAGTGTATATGATCCAAGAAGAGAAAGTATGTTAGCTTATGCCTCTCCCTCAAATAAAATTGCAATTATGATTACCGGCCTAGTTATCGATTGCCTAGGGACAAATAACTTTCTTGTGTGACAACAATCTCTCTACTAAAACTAACTTAGTTGTGTCTTTATCTAAACAGCCCCTAGATTTTATTTACACGCTCTTTGTTATCTTGCAAACCTATCCAACAACACCTACGAAGTACTTCTAGTTTCATACTTGTTCTAGGTAAAGCGAACGTTAAGCGTGCATAGAGTTGTATCGGTGGTCGATAGAACTTGAGGGAATATTTGTTCTACCTTTAGATCCTCTTTGGGTTCGACACTCTTACTTATCGAAAGAGGCTACAATTTATCCCCTATACATGTGGGTTATCAGTCCACCATACCTACCTAAGGATTGAGCAAGATCCTTCAAGTAAGTTGTCATCGGTGCAAAAAAGGGCAATAAAAATTGCTTCTAAAAGTGTTAGATCATTTAGTGTAAGAGAAAATTGAGCGTTGTACGAACTTGTGATGGCAAAGAATAAAAGCGACAGACTGCATAATAAAGGTTGCTATCATAAGGGTCAATATAACGTGACATTCTTTTGCACTAAGGGGTTGAGCATACAAACAAATAAGCGCATGGCAACCTCTGCTTTCCTCTGCGAAGGGCCTATCTTTTACTTTTCAATATTTACTTTTATGCAAAGAGTCAAAGTTTTCTCTCTATTTCTTTTTATTTTTCTCCTTTGGCAAGCATCATGTGGTCAGGAAAGATCTTGGCACATATGTCCAGTTGAATATGGGTAGCATGAGTTATTATTGTTGACATCACCCTTGAGGTGAATACGTAGGGAGGTAAAACAATAAGCCCCTATCTTTCTATTTGTCCGGTTGAAACGTTTTGCTCATGTGTACGCGGTGAGTATTAGCAATCATACAAGACTATAAGATGGTTGAGTATGTGGAGCTCTTACTTAAACTCTGTTGAATAAGTTGAATTACAATTGCTTGGTGGCTGAGAACATAGGTTGTTGAGTTTCAAAAGAATTCATTGTTTGAACCTTAACATGTTAATTGGTTGCCACTTTAACATGAGAAGTGTTATAAGAAAGAATTGTTGTTATGATGCTAGGAAAGTGATTGAAATTATCATTGATCAAACTTGTGCACTTTGCTAGCAATCACACTTCATAAATTATTTCTTTTATCATTTACCTACTCGAGGACGAGTAGGAATTAAGCTTGGGGATGCTGATACGTCTCCAACGTATCTATAATTTATGAAGTAATCATGCTGTTATTTTATCATTCTTGGATGTTTTACAATAATTTTATAGCAACTTTATATCATTTTTTGGGACTAACCTATTGACCCAGTGCCAAGTGCCAGTTGCTGTTTTTTGCTTGTTTTTTATATCGCAGGAAATCAATATCAAACGGAGTCCAAACACCGCAAAACTTTTTGGAGAATTTTTATGGACCTGAAGACACCTAATGGGCCAGAGTTGCACCTGAGGGGTGCCCCGAGGGGGGCACAACCCACCAGGGCACGTCTGGGTCCCCAGGCGCGCCCTGGTGGGTTGTGCTCACCTCGGTGACCTCCCGTACCCCTTCTTTGCACTATAAATTCCCAAATATTCTGAAACCCCTCGGTGTGAACCTAGATCAGAAGTTCCGCCGCTGCAAGGCTCTGTAGCCACTGAAAACCAATCTAGACCCTTTCTAGCACCCTGCCGGAGGGGGGAATCATCACCGATGGCCATCTTCATCATCCTGGCGGCCACCACGATGAGGAGGGTGTAGTCCAGCCTCGGGGTTGACGGTTTGTACCAGTAACTATGTGTTTAATCTCTCTCTCTCTCTCGTGATCTATATCATGGGCTTTGTTAACATAGATGGTTCATATGATGTTTCTCCCCTCTATACTCTTATTGTGATGAATTGGATATTTACCCTTTGAAGTTTTATCTTGTTGGATTGAATGTTCATATATGAGAACACATGATGTATGTCTTGCGGTATAAATACTTGATATGACAATGAGGTATCATATTGATTCACTTGATGTATGTTATGGCACTCAACTTGTGGATTCCCGAGGTGACATTGGGGTAATTTATGCATAGGGGTTGATGCATGTTTTTATTATCTTTTCTCCGATAGAAACTTTGGGGTCTCCTTGTACGGTAGTTCTTTGTGTGGATTGAGTACTATAAATATGAATTTGCTTTGGTGTTATTTTAGTACGAACTCTAGGATAGATCGAACGGAAAGAATAGCTTTGTGTTATTTTAGTACGAACTCTTGAATAGATTGATCGGAAAGAATATCTTTGAGGTGGTTTTGTACCCTACAAACAATCTTTATCTTTTGTTCTCCGCTAATAGGAACTCGGGAGTGATTCTTTATTGCACTTTGAGGGATAATCATATGATCCAACTATGTTAGCACTGTTGAGAGGTTGCACTAGTGAAAGTACGGACCCTAGGCCTCATTTTCGAGCATTGCAATACCGTTTTTGTGCCCGTTTACTATTTGCTACCTTGCTGTTTTTAATTATTTAGATTATAAAAATATATTTCTACCATCCATATTACACTTTTATCACCATCTCTTTGCCGAACTAGTGCACCTATACAATTTGCCATTGTATTGGGTGTCTTTGAGGACACAAGAGATTTCTTGTATTTGGTTGCAGTGGTCGTTTGAGAGAGACCATCTTCATCCTACACCTCTCATGGATTGATAAACCTTAGGTCATCCACTTGAGGGAAAATTTCTACTGTCCTACAAAACTCTGTGCTTGGAGGCCCAACACGTGTCTACAAGAATAAAGTTGCATAGTAGACATCACACCCCTTCCCTGGCGCAGCCCTTCCCCCCTCCAACTCCTCCTCCTCCTCCTCCTCCTCCTCCTCCTCCTCCGTAGTGCTTAGAGAAGCCCTGCCGGAAAATCGCAAGCTCCACCACCACGCCGTCGTGCTGCCGGAGCTCTCCCTCAACTTCTCCATCCAACTTAGCAGTAACATTTTCTTTTATGCAATCAATAACAACACTAGTAGTATTAAAGAATGGTCTACCAAAGAATATGGGATAAACATTATCTTGTTCAGAACCAAGTACTAAGAAATCAATAGGATACTTAGTTTTTCCACAAAGAACTTCAACATCCCTAATTAACAATCCCTAGAGGTGAGATAATATCTCTATTTGCAAGTGTAATAGTAATATCAATCTCTTCCATCTCACAAGGTGAAATGCATAACCTCTTGATAGAGAGAAAAATGAATGATACTTACACTAGCACCCATTTCAAACAAATCATGATAGCAATGGTCGCCAATCTTAGCCCAAATAACAAGCATGCAAACAACCCTAACAGTTTTGTACTCCTTAACAATGTTAGAGGCTTGCTCACAGGATTAAATAACATGTCCGTCGACATTTTCAGCTATCTTCAGCCATGTATATTTGAGGTTTAAATTTAATTTTTTCATAATGTTTAGATGCTCTAATATAGCTTTTATTAACCATCATTCTTAACATAGAGTTCCCCTTAATCCTAACAAGAAAATATGGTTTCTCAACATAAGCAGTAGGTAAAACAAGATTAACAATATAAACTTGTATTTCATTATTAGCAATGATAGTTTATTTATAAGTATCTTTAATGGGTTCATGATATTAAAACATTTCTCCTTAGGTAGATCAATATGAGCAGCAAAAGATTTATAGAAGTTGACAACTATTTCAGAATCAAGGGACAAGTCTATACTTAGCTCTAAGTTCTTGAAAAAACATCTATTTCAACAAAAGACTTAACACAATCGTATTCAAGATTTATATCTGATTCTTTACCTTTTGACTTCTCAATCTTTAGTGTTGCATTGAATTCTTTCAATAAGATCTCATTTGTAATCAATACATTTACTTGTAAAATAATCAACAGAAGAAGCATCAAACATTTCTTTATTGCGAAGAGAATGTCTTGCATAAAAATTATGAACAAAAATATTTATAGAAAGCTCATGATTGGTGCATCTAAGCATTAATGATTTAAGCCACCCTCGAGCTTGGGGGATACTTTCTCTGTCACGAGGCCAAAAGTTATAGATAAAACTCCATTCACAATGAATCAACTTCATATCATAGAAATTTGAGTGAAAGGCATATTTTAGTTGTTTCCAGTCCCATGAGTGCGAATAATCCAATAGTCTGAACCATGCATTTTCCACCAAAGATAAAGGGAATAGCTTCTTCTTAACCTCCCTCTTTGGAAAACCTGAAAGCTTGAATAGACCGCATAATTATTTTGTAACGAGCAAGTCCATATCAGGATGAATCATCCCATCTTCTGCATAGCGGTTAGCTCTTACTTGCTCAAGGATTCCAATAGGTATTTCAAAATAAACATTATTAGTAGGTGGGGGTTCCTCCCTAACCACTTGTGCACGTGAGGAAGTCACTCCAAACAAGCCTCTTAAAGGATTATCTTCCATAGTGAAGCAAATGAACAAATAAACATGAAAAAACAACAAGTACAATAAAGGTTTTTCTTACCAAATTATACTTAGAAAGAGTGCTATGCTCCCCGATAATGATGCCAAAAAAGAGTCTTGATGACCCACAAGTACAGGGGGTCAATCGTAGCCTTTTTGATATGTGAGTGTCGAACCCAACGATGAGCGGAAGGAATTGACAAGTAGTTTTCAGCAAGGTTTCACTGCAACTGCTCCAAAGATAATTTGATAGGTTGTTTGGTAGCAAGATATTTGGTAACAACATAAATAGTAACAAAAGCTATATAGTGCAGCAAGCGGCTCAATCCTTATGTATGCTAATGACAATCCGGTTGTGTTTCTTATAGGGATTAAAACACTCTTCATGACACAAGGGAATCTCATCAAGTTACTTTCAACATGGTTCATTAAGTTAATGTTCATTGCTTTGGCAAGTGTTGTGTGGGTGGACCGGAGCTAAGGTAGTGTACTTATTTGAAAAAATATCTATGTACGACTATACTCTCCATGCAAGCATCCATAAATACAAAGAGATGTAATTAAGATAAATCTAACCATAGCATTAAGCATAAGGATCCAAAACTTTCCCTCACGGAATAATTCATAAACTGGGGCTTAGGTTTCTATTACTGTCGCAACCCATCATCTAAAAACTAATTCCACAATGCTTCTCCTAGGCCATATGATGGTGAAGTCTCATATAGTCGACGTTCACATAACACCACTAGAGAAAGAACAACATAACATATCATCAAAATATTAAACGGTATTCAACTTCACATGATTACTAGCAACAAGACTTCTCCCATGTCCTCGAGAACTAATGGATGTACTCACAAGACATCATATGGATCATGATCAGTAGGTATAAATATATGAAGAACAATCTGAACATAATAATCTTTCACTGATAAATCTCTTATGCATCAACTACAAGGTGTAGCCAACACATACAAGTACTCCCAGCAATTACCAATCTGAGGTTTGGTACAAAGATTGAACAAAAGAGATGAAATAGGGTTTGGAGATGAGATGGTGCTGGTGAAGAAGTTGATGAAGATGATGATCCCAACAATGGATGGAGTGTTGGTGAAGACGATGGCTTCAATTTCCCCCTCCCGGGGGAAGTTTCTTCAGTAGAATCGCTTCACTGGAGGGCAAAAGTGCTCCGCCTCGCGGACGGTGGCAACAAGTCTCAAGGAATTTCTGTGATTTTTTCTAGGGCAAATGGAATTTATTTTCCAAAGGGCGTCTGGAGGCAAGCCACCAGGCGCTCACACAACCACGTGGCATGGCAAGACCCACCCACATGGGGTGTCTGCGTGGCTCCCTGGTCGGTCCCCTCTGGCCCATCTTCTGGTTGCTGGCTTCATATTTCTTGAAAACAATTTAGTAAAATCCCCTCTGCATCTAGAGCTCTAAAAATTTTCTTTTTCTTTTGTTGTATATTTTTGTCCAGATTTTTAGCTGTTCAGCAACTTTCCTCTCTGTGTTTACCTTGCATCTGAGAGAAAATACATTAGATTTGCACCATAATGTGAAATATATCATTGAAATATGGTATATCATAGCGGAAAATAGTGAGGCAAAATGGACGTTTCATGGTCCTTGTAATTAAAATGTTGATGTTTGCTAATTCTGAAGCTTAATCTGTCAGGCCGTCGCGTATCTCAACACCCATGGCCGTGCACCAACGACCAGGATAATTGGGTTCGCATGCATATGTTGCATAAATTCTCCTCCATTGGCCATGTGAAAGCACAAGTGCTCCCTAGGTGGTTTTGGTAATTAATGACAACATATCTCTTGTTGGACTAACACTTTTATCTAGTATGTTTCAGATAAGTTCAACAATGGAGTGGCATAGACTAAAGGATGTGGGAACTCCTTCAAGATGCTAAGGACAAAGGATTGGCTCAAGCTTCAAGCTCAAGACTCTTCATTTTACATTTTAGTGATCCAAGATCACATTGAGTCTATAGGAAAAGCCAATACTATTAAGAAGGGATGAGGTGTTGCTTAATGAGCCTCTTGCTTCATGTGCTTAGTGATATGCTCCAAAACCCTCAACTACTTTCCCACTTCCACACATTTGTCCTAAACCTAAAGTCAAACTCGGCCCCACTGATTCCTTCTATCCGGCGCCACCGAGTTTGGATGTCTTAGCCACTGCCACAAACCCTAGGCAAATCGGTCTCACCGAGATGGGATTGTAATCTCTCTGTGTATGTCCATTATCAAAATCAGTCTCACCGAGTTTGAGCAATCGGTACTACCGAGATTACAATGGAAACTCTCTGGTTAACTTATTATCAAAATCGGTCCCACCGAGTTTGATAATCGGTCAAACCGAGTTTGCCTGACCA
This sequence comes from Aegilops longissima, assembly GCA_021605205.1. Lineage (NCBI taxonomy): Eukaryota > Viridiplantae > Streptophyta > Magnoliopsida > Poales > Poaceae > Aegilops > Aegilops longissima. The sequence continues at coordinate 421,679,464 of CM038679.1, forward strand.
ACTCTCTGGTTAGCTAATTACCAAAATCGGTCTCACCGAGTTTGTGTAATCGGTCTCACCGAGATTACGTTATGCCCTAACCCTAACCGAATCGGTCCCACCGAGTTGCATTCCGGTCCCACCGAAAATCACTAACGGTCACTAGGTTTACTAAATCGGTCTGACCGAGTTTAACTATTCGGTCCCACCGTTTGGTAGATTGTGTGTAACGGTTAGATTTTGTGTGGAGGCCATATATACCCCTCCACCTCCTCTTCATTCGTGGAGAGAGCCATCAGACTGAACCTACACTTCCAGCATCCTATTTCTGAGAGAGAACTACCTACTCATGTGTTGAGGCCAAGATATTCCATTCCTACCATATGAATCTTGATCTCTAGCCTTCCCCAAGTTGCTTTCCACTCAAATCATCTTTCCACCAGATCCAAATCCTATGAGAGAGAGTTGAGTGTTGGGGAGACTATCATTTGAAGCACAAGAGCAAGGAGTTCATCATCAACGCACCATTTGTTACTTCTTGGAGAGTGGTGTCTCCTAGATTGGCTAGGTGTCACTTGGGAGCCTCCGACAAGATTGTGGAGTTGAACCAAGGAGTTTGTAAGGGCAAGGAGATCGCCTACTTCGTGAAGATCTACCGCTAGTGAGGCAAGTCCTTCGTGGGCGACGGCCATGGTGGGATAGACAAGGTTGCTTCTTCATGGACCCTTCGTGGGTGGATCCCTCCGTGGACACGCGCAACCGTTACCCTTCGTGGGTTGAAGTCTCCACCAACGTGGAAGTACGATAGCACCACCTATCGGAACCACGCCAAAAACATCCGTGTCTCCAAATTGTGTTTGAATCCTCCAATCCCTTCCCTTTACATTCTTGCAAGTTGCATACTTTATTTTTCGCTGCTCATATACTCTTTGCATGCTTGCTTGCTATATGTTGTGAATGTTAAACTTGTGCCTAAACTCCACTTAAACTTTAAAGAAACTTAAAAACTGCAACTTTGGTACTAAGTGTCTAATCACCCCCCCTCTAGACACATCTTCTCAAGGTCCTACAAGTGGTATCAGAGCTTTGGTCTCCATTGCTTTGGTTTAATCACCATTGGAGGAAGATGGATGAGTCTACTTTGGGGAGTCTTAGTCATAGAGTGCCTATTCTTGATGGAGAGTATTTTCGTGAGTGGAAAAATGAGATGCTTGTTATTTTCAATCAATATCATTTTAACAAGTACATTGCTAGTCCTTGTGCACCTTGTGTTGATCCTATGTATCCTACCCTTGATGAAGCTATTGACATGACTAGGAATCTTAGAACTATTAATCTTATCACTAGAGGCTTGCCTAGAAACTTGATTAGAATCTTGCCTACTTTTGAGTGTGCCTACACTATATGGAAATTTCTTAGGAACGATTTCCTGATTATTCTTTGAAAAATCTTGATGAAATTCTCCATAAGTCTATTGCCTTGAGTAAGATGAATACCAGTGATCCTATGTTTGGTGATCGTCTATTTGAGCTTACAAACCTTATGCGTGCCAAAGGAAATGTTGGTATTATTAGTGACATTATTTCCGAAGCTATAAGAATTCATAAGCAAGATCTGTGTCAAACTCATTCTAATGAATCACCCTCTCTAGGACTTGATCCACCACATGACGATGTTGAACATGGATACTATGATGAGGATGATGATAGTGACTTCGATCTTGATGATGCAATGAGACATTTTGGTCTTATGGCAAATCTTCGGGGATATATGTCAGGAGGAAAGGAATGGGTTCTTGATAGTGGATGTACCGATCACATGACCGGAGATAAAGACATGTTTCATGAGCTTGCTGAAAATGATGGTCCTCGAAAGTTTGTCACTTTCGGTGACAACTCAAAGGGTAAGGTGGTTGGCCTCGGAATGTTATGCTCGTTGAATCTCTTGGTTACAACTTACTTTCAGTATCTAGACTTGCTGATTTCGGTTTCAATGTTCTATTTACTGAAGTAGATTGCCAAGTGTTTCATCGAGATAATCATAAAATGGTCTTTACTGGTGTGCGTAGAGGTGATCTATACATTGTTGATTTCACTAAAAAGGCTCAACCTAAAACTTGCTTCATTGCTAAATCCTCAAAAGGCTGGTTATGGCATAGACGATTAGGTCATGTTGGTATGCGAAACCTTGACAAGCTTATTAAGGGAAATCATATCCTTGGAGTTAATGATGTCATATTTGATAAGGATAGACTTTGCAGTGCTTGTCAAGCAGGTAAACAGGTTGGAGGAGGGCATCCCGTGAAGAACATCATGACCACGAAAAGGCCACTCGAGCTACTTCACATGGATCTCTTTGGTCCCAACTCCTATAAGAGTCTCGGTGGAATTTCTTTTGGTCTAGTTATAGTTGATGATTTTTCTAGATTTACGTGGGTGTTCTTTCTCGATGATAAATCGCAGGTCCAAAAGATCTTCAAAAACTTCGCTAGGAAGGCCCAAAACCAATTTGAAGTGAAGATTAAGAAGGTTCGCAGCGACAACGGAACGGAGTTCAAGAACGCAAATGTGGACACCTTTCTTGACGAAGAAGGGATTTCACACGAGTTCTCGGCTACGTACACACCTCAACAAAATGGAGTTGTTGAGAGGAAGAACCGGACGCTCATCGAAATGGCGAGAACGATGCTTGATGAGTACAAGGCGCCAAGCACTTTTAGGCGAAGCGGTTGAGACAGCTTGTCATGCAACAGATCGCTTGTATCTTCACAAGCTACTCGGTAAGACGGCATCTGAGCTACTCACCGTAACAAACCCCAAGTTGGATACTTTCGAGTATTCGGCTCAAAGTGCTACATTCTTGATAAGCATCGTCGTTCTAAATTTGCTCCTAAGTCTCATGAAGGTTTCCTACTAGGTTATGGCTCAAACTCTCACACTTACCATGTCTACAACAATTTCACCCGAAAGGTTGAAGAGACGGTAGATGTGAAGTTTGATGAATCTAATGGCTCGCAAGTAGAGCAATTGCCAATTGATGTAGGAGACAAAGATCCTTCGGATGCAATCCAAGACTTGTCTATTGGCAAGGTCCGTCCAACGGAGGTGAAGGAGAGTACCTCGTCCGTCCAAGTGGAAGCTTCTACTTCACGACAAGGTGAACCAAGAGTTGATACGGAAGCATCCACAAGTGGGACACACCAAGATGAAGAAAACGAGGAAGTGCATCAAGATGAACGTCAGCAACCTCCTTCTCCACCACGACAAGAGAACGACAACGCCAACAATGAAGAAGGCCAAGAAGAAGAACAAGATGAAGAGGATGTTCAACGAAGACCCAAGAAAAAGCTTTCACGAGTTCGAGCAAGAATTGCTAAAGACCATTCCGTCGAGCAAATCTACAATGATATTCAAACCGGGAGAATCACTCGCTCTAAAACTCGTTTAGCTAACTTTTGTGAAAACTATTCTTTCATCTCTAGCATTGAACCTATGAAGGTTGAAGACGCATTGGAAGATCCGGATTGGATAAATGCTATGCATGAAGAGCTACACAACTTTGAGAGGAACCAAGTTTGGACATTGGTTGAGAAGCCCGACAACAACCACAACATCATCGGTACCAAATGGGTGTTTCGCAACAAGCAAGATGAAGATGGACAAGTAGTTCGCAACAAAGCACGTCTAAATCGCCCAAGGCTACACACAAGTCGAAGGTATGGACTATGGTGAGACTTGCGCCCCCGTTGCTAGACTTGAGTCCATTCGCATCTTACTTGCCTATGCTAATCACCATGATATTACCTTGTACCAAATGGACATTAAAAGTGCTTTTCTAAATGGTGAAATAGAGGAGGAAGTTTATGTTAAACAACCTCCCGGCTTTGTCAATCTTAAGAAACCCAATCATGTTTACAAACTTCACGAAGCTCTTTATGGACTTAAACAAGCTCCTAGAGCATGGTATAAATGCTTGACCAAGTTCCTTCTTGAAAAAGGCTTTGAAATTGGGAAAATTGATTCTACTCTTTTTACTAAAAGGGTTAATGGTGAACTCTTTGTGTGCCAAATTTATGTTGATGATATTATATTTGGTTCAACTAACCCTCATTCTAGTGAAAAGTTTGGGAAGCTAATGTCGGAGAAGTTTGAGATGTCTATGATGAGTGAACTCAAATTCTTTCTCGGTTTGCAAATCAAGCAAACTAAGGAAGGTACTTTTGTCTCGCAAACAAAGTACACCAAGGACTTATTCAAGAAGTTCAATATGCAAGAATGCAAAGGTATGACTACACCGTGCCTACTAGTGGACATCTTGACTTAACCAAAGATGGTGAACGGTTGATCAAAAGGTTTATCGCTCTATGATTGGTTCATTGTTATATCTATGTGCTTCACGTCCCGATATTATGCTAAGTGTGTGCATGTGTGCACGATATCAAGCTGCTCCTAAAGAATGTCATCTTAAGGCCGTGAAAAGGATAGTGAGATACTTAATCCATACACCAAATTTTGGCATTTGGTATCCTAAGAGGGCCTCTTCGATCTTGTTGGCTATTCCGACTCGGACTATGCCGGAGACAAGGTTGATAGAAAGTCCACTTCGGTACTTGTCAATTTCTTGGTAGATCTCTTGTGTCTTGGTCCTCCAAGAAACAAAACTCGTATCCTTATCCACCCTTGAAGCTGAATATATTGCCGCTGGTTCATGTTGTGCTCTATTACTTTGGATGACCCAAACTCTTAAAGATTATGGGATATATGTGAGACATGTTCCATTGCTTTGTGATAATGAAAGTGCTATCAAAATTGGTCATAATCCTGTGCAACATTCTCAAACTAAGCATATTGAAGTTCGTCATCATTTCATTCGAGATCATGTTGCTAAGGGTGACATTGATCTTAAGCATGTTCGTACCGAAAAGCAATTAGCGGATATATTCACTAAACCTCTTGATGATGAAGTGTTTTGCAGGTTAAGAGGAGAATTGAACATCATTGATGCTTCAAACTTGGAGTAGAAACTCCATTGGATACATGCAAGACATGAGCTTATGACTAATCCTTGATATTTCTCTTATGATGAAAAACTTATGTCTTGGATATATTTGTATCTTGCATGTTATCTAACCCATGTAGGTACTTGGTTGAATCAAATTCCATGAGGTTGAAACCTACTCATATCTTGAGCAATCTCTACATCACCAAGTCTCTACACAAGGTGGTTGAAGACAAGGAAGCACGAAACCATTCAAACATATCCTTTGACAAATTCTATGTTGAGTTTCATGATTGTCATTTTTGGATATACAAGTGCCCTTCCTTGCAAGAACTAACCCATGTAGGTAGATGGACTCAAATTCCAAGTGGTGCTCCAAATTCTTGATGAGCTACATCAACCTTGAGCAACCCACGCAAGTTCAACTACATGGACAACACCACCAACCAAGGTATGTTATTCCATCTTAGAGAAGCTTTACTCCAAGTCATGAGTTAAAGCAACTCGACAAGATGTGAATACATCAAGATGCTTAAACGAAAAATGGCAACCCCATTTTGAGCTTAAACGATGAGTATGGCCTATGATCAAGTGATCCCACTTGACTCCTAAGTCAATATACTCTAACATAGGTGACTTTGTCGCCGACCATCTCTAGATGAAGTTCTCCTGTGTTCTTTTCTGAGTTTTTGCATTTGTGTTTCCCCTTTCAAAAAAAAACTTCATCTATATTTCTTTCTGTTTTCTCTGCATTTTCTGCATCTAATTCCTTGCATATCTTTCAGTTAATTCCTTGCAAATCTTTGTGAGATCTTACTAGTCTAGTGAGCTGAGGTGACAAGTGTTCTCTCTGAGATGAACTCGGTTACACCGATTTGTTATTTTCGGTCCAACCGAATCTTTTCGGTACGACCGAAGCATACCACTCGGTGCCACCGATTTCATAACAGGAAAAACTCTTTGCCACATATTCTGTGTTTCTTCCGATCCAGCTCCACTCAATGAATCTTGTCCTCTACAAGCATCACATTTTTATCATTGCTTTTTGTTGTGACTCAAGGATCAAACCTATTCACGACAAATTCTAGAGGGGGAGAGAGAAATTACATCTTTATCAAGCCCTTCTTCGAAATTGATGTCAAACGGGGAGAGAGAGATCACATCAAAGCTTATCATTTAGAGAGAGAGATCACATCAGAGAAGGAGAGAGAGATCCTTCAGGGGGAGAGAGAGATCTCCACGGGGAGAGAATACTAGTAGAAAGTATTTATGAAGGATCCCAGATGCTTGGTGTTCAAGAGGAGAGATGTCCACATGTCTTCTTGAGGGGAGAGACATGTTCATATGATCTGTTGTGCTAAATTTTGCATTAGCATACATTTGCTCTGAACTTTAGCCCTGATCATCATTCATATCTTTCAGCTCTGTTTTCCTTCAGCTCTGATTTTCTGTTCCCTATCTTCTCCCAGTATCCCATGTTAGATTCAGGGGGAGCAAGACATCTAAGGGAAAGAGATCATTTAAATTCATTGGATATCCTTACTCTTGGGGACATGTCTAATCCAATGTGGTACTCAGTACTCACTCTCTACATGTCATCCCAGTCTTGGTATTCTTGTGGTTTCTTCTGTTTGCTCTGGCTAGTAGATGCATCTGTGTTATCTAACCTTGTTTACGCAGGTTCATTCCATCCTAAGCCAACTCAAGACTACAAGGTAAGTATATGCATCACAATCATGTGTATGAGGAATTATTGCTGATGTACATACTGTTTTCAACAAGGACTCATGGGCATGAAGGTATTCTCTTTAATACATTTTGGCTCTGATGCATATAGCCAAGATAAATGTAACACATTGCCTGCTCCATCATGGTTATGCTATCACATGCTTCTATATTTCATATTCACATGATTGCATACATGTAGGGGGAGCCTATGCTTGTTACATGTCTTTCCAAAGCTTTACTTGCTATTCTTTATATCTTTATCTAAAGCTTTGATGTATGTTGCCATCAATTACCAAAAAGGGGGAGATTGAAAGCACAAGTGCTCCCTAGGTGGTTTTGGTAATTAATGACAACATATCTCTTGTTGGACTAACACTTTTATCTAGTATGTTTCAGATAAGTTCAACAATGGAGTGGCATGGACAAAAGGATGTGGGAACTCCTTCAAGATGCTAAGGACAAAGGATTGGCTCAAGCTTCAAGCTCAAGACTCTTCATTTTACATTTTAGTGATCCAAGATCACATTGAGTCTATAGGAAAAGCCAATACTATTAAGAAGGGATGAGGTGTTGCTTAATGAGCCTCTTGCTTCATGTGCTTAGTGATATGCTCCAAAACCCTCAACTACTTTCCCACTTCCACACATTTGTCCTAAACCTAAAGTCAAACTCGGCCCCACTGATTCTTTCTATCCGGCGCCACCGAGTTTGGATGTCTAAGCCACTGCCACAAACCCTAGGCAAATCGGTCTCACCGATAGGGATCTCGGTCTCACCGATATGGGATTGTAATCTCTCTGTGTATGTCCATTATCAAAATCGGTCTCACCGAGTTTGAGCAATCGGTACTACCGAGATTACAATGGAAACTCTCTGGTTAACTTATTATCAAAATCGGTCCCACCGAGTTTGATAATCGGTCAAACCGAGTTTGCCTGACCAACTCTCTGGTTAGCTAATTACCAAAATCGGTCTCACCGAGTTTGTGTAATCGGTCTCACCGAGATTACGTTATGCACTAACCCTAACCGAATCGGTCCCACCGAGTTGCATTCCGGTCCCACCGAAAATCACTAACGGTCACTAGGTTTACTAAATCGGTCTGACCGAGTTTAACTATTCGGTCCCACCGAGTTTGGTAAATTGTGTGTAACGGTTAGATTTTGTGTGGAGGCTATATATACCCTCCACCTCCTCTTCATTCGTGGAGAGAGCCATCGGTGAACCTACACTTCCAGCATCCTATTTCTGAGAGAGAACTACCTACTCATGTGTTGAGGCCAAGATATTCCATTCCTACCATATGAATCTTGATCTCTAGCCTTCCCCAAGTTGCTTTCCACTCAAATCATCTTTCCACCAGATCCAAATCCTATGAGAGAGAGTTGAGTGTTGGGGAGACTATCATTTGAAGCAAGAGAGCAAGGAGTTCATCATCAACGCACCATTTGTTACTTCTTGGAGAGTGGTGTCTCCTAGATTGGCTAGGTGTCACTTGGGAGCCTCCGACAAGATTGTGGATTTGAACCAAGCAGTTTGTAAGGGCAAGGAGATCGCCTACTTCGTAAAGATCTACCGCTAGTGAGGCAAGTCCTTCGTGAGCGACGGCCATGGTGGGATAGACAAGGTTGCTTCTTCGTGGACCCTTCATGGGTGGAGCCCTCCGTGGACTCGCGCAACCGTTACCCTTCGTGGGTTGATGTCTCCACCAACGTGGAAGTACAATAGCACCACCTATCGGAACCACGCCAAAAACATCTGTGTCTCCAAATTGCGTTTGAATCCTCCAATCCCTTCCCTTTACATTCTTGCAAGTTGCATGCTTTATTTTCCGCTGCTCATATAATCTTTGCATGATTGCTTGCTATATGTTGTGAATGTTAAACTTGTGCCTAAACTCCACTTAAACTTTAAAGAAACTTAAAAACTGCAACTTTGGTACTAAGTGTCTAATCACCCCCCCCCCTCTAGACACATCTTCTCAAGGTCCTACACCATGGCCATGGTCACCGTCCTCCTCTACCAAGTTGCATCCACTACCAATGTCACCGTCCACCTTCGCCTCTTGCCTATCACCCCTGCTCCTTGATGCATCGATCCTCCTCCCTCTGACCGATCTATCAATGACCATAGTCGGCTTTATTGCCTCACAGTCCGCTTTATTGCCTCGCTGGCAACTGTGCTCGGTGCCCTCCCGCCGCTGGTAGCTGCCATATTACCATTGGAACCTCCCCTGCCATGCACCACCATGTCAACGAGTGAATCCTGACGCGTTGGATTGTCAGAGACAACACAAATGGCCACGATGCTAAGTTTCCTCTAGCCATCGGTCGCTAGAGCAGTGCCTCGTCCCTTCCCGCGACCGCCATGATGAGCAGCAGTTGCGGCGGGTTGTCGGAGACTACATCAACAGGCATGCGTCTGCATCCCTCCGGTCGATCGATGGAGCACATGAGTAGTATCTCGCCCCCTCCGGCGCCTCCCATGGTGAGCAGCGACGTGTTGCTTCCACGGCCCCAGAAGGACGCAGCGTCCGTGCCGCCGCCTCACCCAAATCATGGAGCCGTAAGCGCGCACATGAGAGAGAGAGAGAGAAGTGTGTGGGATCGTGGCTCGGTTTTCACACGGTGGTTGTGTGTTGCTACTTGCACGTGTCTGGTACCGGTTGGCCAGACTAAATTTGAATATAGGCCCAATCTTTCGGCGGCAGGCCCATTTTTCGGTAGCGAGCGAAAAGGCTGGAAATAGTTTGGTTTCTGAATTTCTCGACCCGCTTGTCCAGGTTCTGTCCATGGTTTCTCCTTTGTAGTATTTTATGTATTCATTTTGTTTACTATCTATAAAGCAGGGTAAAAGTTTGTTCTGAAGTGTAGAATGTATATCACAGAGGAAATAATTAAAGGTAAAATGCGGGTTGTTGATTGGGCTTTGCCTGAAGTGAGAATTGCGCATGTTCCTAAAACTTGGCCTCACCCGTCTACTGAGTATGTTGCTCTATCAGTTGATGGTTCTTTCTTAGCGGGGTCTAGCGCGGCGTGGCAGGAATGATTCTTTGATGATATGATGGTTCATTTATTTTTGCAGCATATCGGTTTATTTTCAATTGTAACGGTTCACTGGAAGCTGAGATTCATGCAATCATGCAAGGGGTGGCGCTAACTATACAACATTCCAGTCTTCCAGTCATCGTTTAATGTAAATAAAGTAAGGCTTTGTCCTGTCTATTAGGGGACGGACTTGATCGTTCCGCCTGTGGTCATCTCGTGTCTGAAATTAAGGAGTCGTTGATACACATGGAGTTTATTTCTGAGAAGTTGAATAGGGATCAAAATAGAGTTGCCAATCGTTTGACAAATTATAGGAGTAAATTGTACCAGGTTGTGTAGATGCACGTAGGATCACCATGTATTGAGGATCTTTTGCCATATGAAATAAAACTCCTTTTTCCCTGAAAAAAAGAAGCCTAGAGGTTCATGCTGCTGATGTTGAGGAGGTTCGTGATGCACGTAGGATTGCGCACCAGCATGTTTAGTGATATGAGACTCTTCCAAAGCTGCCACCTAATTAATGTTGAGGGGGTCAGTCTATGTCACATCTAGATATGAGATAATACCTCACATCTAAGTGACATCATCCTCTAAAAATCTGTCCCACCTCGTTGACAAACAAAAAATTCAGCTTGTTTGTTTGTCGATCTCCCACCTGGCCTGTTGTTTGTCTATCGTAACACTCGCCCACCCATCCCGACTACCCCCACCTGGTGGGCCTTGTTAGTTGGGCTTTTGTTTTGTCTGTTTGTTTGTCTCAAAATTTGCTCACGGGCCTGGCCCTTGTTTGTTATTAGTAGAAAAAGATCTTTCTTGCTTGTAAAAGAAGTTGACTGCAGTTGACTGCAGAAGCTTGATTCTGGTCTGTAGAGAAACAACACAACAGTTGACTGCCGTTAGTATGTAGCAAGAGGGAATTTGTTTTGATTTCTCCAGGAAAAAAAACAGAACTAAAAGCAGACTACATGTAGATGAACAAGCAGATAGCATTTTCGGATGCGTCGTGCGTCGAGCAAAGGTGCGGAGCAGGAGGCTCGTCGTTGGCCATCTCAGTCGCCAGAGGCTTCGAGTTTGTCGTCCCTGTCTCCTCGTGCTCTGCTCCACCGATTCAAACAGTGCAGTGGGAGACAAAATAAATGTGAATAAATGTGTTTGTGTGGATAAACATTGGAGATCCGTTGTTGTTTTGGAGATCTTGCAGGAAAAACCCCCTAAAAAACTTAAAAGGGGCAGTTGAGTACAGAACACTGTGTTTAGTCTAAAAACACAGAGAAAAAGCATTTTGGGGATCTGCCTTGTAAAAAATTGTGAAACTAAAAAGTGAGATTAAAAAAAGGGTCACTAAAAAACACTAGTGCGCCTAAAAAATCAACAAAAAAAGAGATGAAAAAGGAAAAAAAACATAGTTGTGTGTTCACTAAGGAGTAAGAACTAAGGGCTCTCAAGTTATTAGTTGGCGCTTGGTTGCAAAATTTTAGTTTAAAAAAGATACAGAAAAAAATTGTTTGTGAAATATAAACTATCGAATCAAAAAAGGTTGGACTTGCTGTTTCGAGTGAGTAAGACTTGCAAACAAAAAGCGGCATGAACACAAAGAACCTCAGTTGCAAGTCAAAAGAAAATGGTGGACTTGGAAACTCGGTTGACTACAAGATTGCAAAACACAAAAATTGCAAAAAGTGACACTTGACTTGCAAGTGGCAAGAAACAAAAAAAGTATGGTCCCACAGTTCTGAGTCGACTCTCGACTGGCAAGTGGCATGAAACAAGAAAACCCAATTGCAAAGTTGACCGTTGACTTGCAAGTGGCATCAACCAAAAAAAACCAATTGCAAGCCAAGTGTCCACTTGCAAGTGGGCATCAAAATAAAAAAACAGTTGCAAGTCCAATGTCCACTTGCAAGTGGCGTGAAAAATAGAAAACACGGTTGCAATATTTGAGGGCCCACTTGCAAGTGGACATCAAACAAAAAAAACTCAGTTGCAAGTCGAGTGTCCACTTGCAAGTGGGCATAAAAAAACTAGTTGCAAGACGAGTGTCCACTTGCAAGTGGGCATCAAACAAAAAAAATCCACTTGCAGGTCGGGTGTCCACTTGCAAGTGGCATGAAAAATAGAAGACCCAGTTGCAGGTGGAGTGTCGACTTGCAAGTGGCATCAACCAAAAATACCCAGTTGCAGGTCGAGGGTCGACTTGCAAGTGGGCTGGGCATCAGAAACAAAAGACCCACTTGCAAGTCGAAGGTGCACTTGCAAGTGGCATGAAAACAGAAGACCCCAGTTGCACATCGACCCTCGACTTGCATGTGGCATAAAAAACAAAGGACTTCGCTTGCAAAAGTTGAGAGTCCACTTGCAAATGGCATCAACCAACAAGATCAAGTTGCAAGTCGAGGGTCAACTTGCAAGTGGGCATAAAAAATACAAAAGACACAGTTGCAAACATAAAGACCAAGTGGCATGAAAATAGAAGATCCCAGTTGCACATCGAGGGTCGACTTGCAAGTGGCATAAAAAAGGAGACGCAGTTGCAATTTGAGGGTCCACTTGCAAAGTGGCATGATAACAAAAATAACCCCAGTTTCAAGTCGAGGATCGACTTGCAAGTAGTATCAAATAAAAAAAGCAGTTGTAAGTCGAGGGTTAACTTGCAAGTGGGCATCAAAAAACAGAAGACCCAGTTGCAAGTCGAGGTTCGACTGCAAGAAGCATCAAACAAGAAGAACCAGTTCCCAAGTCGATGGTCCACTTGTAAGTGGCATGAAAACAGAAAGACCAAGTGCAAGTTGATGGTCGACTTGCAAGTGGCATAAAAAAGACCTCGTTGCAAGTTGAGGGTCGACTTGGCAAGTGGACATCAACCAAAAAGATCCGGTTGCGGGCGGAGGGTCGACTTGCAAGTGGAAACCAAACAAAAAAATCACTTGCAAGTCGAGTGTCCACTTGCAAGTGCGCATCAAGGAAAAAAACCAATTGCAAGTCAAATGTCAACTTGCAAGTGGCATGAAAAACAGAAGACCCAGTAGCACGTGGAGTGTCGACTTGCAAGTGGCATCAACCAAAAATACCCACTTGCAAGTTGAAGGTGCACTTACAAGTGGCATGAAAATAGAAGACCCTAGTTGCACATCGAGGGTCGACTTGCAAGTGGCATGAAACACGAAGGACCCCGGTTGCAAAAGTCAAGGGTCCACTTGCAAGGGCATCAACCAACAAAATCTAGTTGCAAGTCGAGGGTCCACTTGCAAGTGGACATTAAACCAAAAAAACTCAGTTGCAAGTCGAGTGTCCACTTGCAAGTGGGCATCAAACAAAAAAACCCAGTTGCAAGTCAAATGTCCACTTGCAAGTGGCATGAAAAAACAGAAGACCCAGTTGCTGGTGGAATGTCTACTTGCAAGTGGCATCAACCAAAAAGACCTAGTTGCAAGTCGATGGTCTACTTTAAAGTTGCATGCGGGCCCCATAGTTGCGAGTCGATGGTGGACTTGCAACTAGGGCAATTACAAAACTACAGACAAATAAATACCAGTTGCGAGTCGATGGTCAACTTGCAAGTGGCATGCGGCCCCTCACAGTTGTGAGTTGATGGTGGACTTGCAACTAGAGCAATTACAAAACTATATACAAAAAACAGACTAGTTGCGAGTCGATGGTCTACTTGCAAGTGACATGGAGTAAACATCCCTAGTTGCAAGTTGATGGTCTACTTGCAAATGGCATGCGGGCACGCACATTTGCAAGTCAATGGTGGACTTGCAACTAGGGCAATTACAAACTTACTACAAAAAAACTGAGTCGCAAGTCGATGGTCGAGTTGCAAGTGGCATGCAGGCACCCCACGGTTGCAAGTCGATGGTAGACTTGCAAATAGGGCAATTACAAACTACAAAAAAACTGAGTTGCAAGTCGATGTTTGAGTTGGAAGTGGCATCGAGTAAATAATCCTAGTTGCGAGTATCTGGTCTACTTGCAAGTGGCATGCGGGCACCCACAGTTGTGAGTCGATGATGGACCTGCAACTAGGGCAATTACAAAACTACAGACAAAAAAACAGACCAGTTGCTAGTCGATGGTCTACTTGCAAGTGGCATGCGGGCCCCCACAGTTGCGAGTTGATGGTGGAGTTGCAACTAGGCAATTACAAAACTACATACAGAAAACAGACCGGTTGCAAGTCGATGATGGACTTGCAACTATGGCAATTACAAACTACAAAAAAACTGAGTTGCAAGTCGATGGTTGAGTTGCAAGTGGCATGCATGCACCCACCGTTGCGAGTCCATGGTGGACTTGCAACTAGGGCAATTAAAAACTACAAAAAAACCCGAGTTGCAAGCCGGTGGTCGAGTTGCAAGTGGCATCGAGTAAACAACCCTAGTTGTGAGGTGATGGTCTACTTGCAAGTGGCATGCGGGCCCCCACAGTTGCGAGTCGACGGTGGACTTGCAACTAGGGAAATTACAAAATTACAAACAAAAAAATAAACCAGTTGCAAGTCGAGGGTCAAGTTGCAAGTGGCATGCGGGCCTCACAGTTGCGAGTCTATGGTGGACTTGCAACTAGGAAAATTACAAAACTACAAACAAAAAAACAGACCAGTTGCAAGTCGATGGTCTACTTGCAATTGGCATGTGGCCCTATAGTTGCGAGTCGACGGTGGACTTGCAACTAGGGCAATTAGAAAACTACATACAAAAAACAAACCAGTTGCAATTCGATGGTCTACCTGCAAGTGGCATGCGGGCACCCATAGTTACGAGTCGATCATCAATGGCGATGAGCTTACCAAAGCCGATATGCCTCCTGCTCCACTAAAATGGCATCTTTGCTGTAGATGATGTCTAGAGCGGCTTCTTCCACATTCTAGACATTGTTAAACCTATCACTCCCAGGCATGTAGTTATAGCCGCTGGAGCGAACGACTGTTCATGCCAAAGTGGTAAATGCGAATACTTAATAACTCGACGTGATGTCAGATCTGAAAACCTTTTTTGACAATTTATTGAAAAACTGTGAATAATTTGAAAATGCCGGATATATTGTGTAAACACACAGAAATTTTGGAACTCCAAACATTTTTGAAAAGTGCAAACAAATATTTGTAATTCCGAACATTTTTTAAAGACAAATATTTTTTTAACATGAAATTTTTTTGCCACCCTGATATTTTTGAAAAATACAAACATTTTGAAAATTCAGACCAGTTATGAAAACATGAACACTTTACAAAAAAATTAATTTGTTTAATAAACGAGAACATTTGCTTTTAAATTCCCGAACATTTTTCAAAAAGCTGTTTTTTATCAAAACATGAACATTGTTTGCAATTTTTAAAAAGGGAACATGTTTAGACTTTCAAGACATTGTTTTATATACAAACTGGACTTTTTTAGCTTAGGATGAACTATTTTTAGTATACGAGGAATATTTACTTTAACAAACTAAACTTTTTTGGTGTATGGCGAAGTTTTTAGCTTTTTAGTGTATATTTGTGTGCGCTGATCGTGGTGCATGCTTTTTATATCTTGGCCTTGGATATATGCATGTACTAGTACAATACCTTGACATGCATGCACATGTAAAGCTCATCTAAGGATACATGCACCCTCAACTTGCAACTGTGACAATCAAAAGGTCGTGCCCCAGTTGCAAGTCGACGGTGGATTCACAACTGGGAAGAAAAAAGGTCACGTACCAGTTGCGAATCAAGGGTAGACCTACAATTGTACTAAAAAACTCGGGCTCCCAGTTGCGAGTTGAGGGTGAACTTGCAACTCGGACAAAAAATTACAATTATGTAGGGGTACTGGGTTGGGGACGAGTTGTGTGTCGACGTTGAACATGCAACTATGTCGGAAATGAGTTGCATGTTTGGCTTGGACATGCAACTAGGTCAGGTGGGTTTACATGTTGGGGTTGGACATGGAACTAGGGGTCAAGGCAAGTTGCGTGTTGAAAAGAAAGCACAAGCCTAGTTACAAGTCAAAGGGTGGGCTTGCAACTAGGAGAACTACGAGGTGAGTTGCGAGTTGAGGATGAACATACAACCAGGACAACTACAAATTATGGGACCAGTTGCGAGTCAAGTGTCGACTTGCAACTGGGATAAAACAAACTATGGTCCCAGTTGCGAGTCAAGGGTGCGCTTGCAACTGGGATAACACAAATTACGAGCCTAGTTGCGAGTCGAGGGTGAACTTGTAACTGAGACAAGTATATAAAACTATGATGCGAGTTGCGAGTTGAGGGTGGACTTGCAATTGAGATGAAAAACAAAACAGATCGAAGTTGCGAATCGAGGGTGGAGTTGCAACCGGGACAGCAGAAAACTATCGGCCCAGTTTCAAGTTGAGGGTGGACTTGCAACTTGTCAACAAAAAGCTATGATCCCAGTTGCGAGTCGATGATGGACTTGCAACCAATACAACTACAAACCAATGACCCAGTTGCGACTCAAGGGTCGACTTGCAACTGGAATGAAACAAACTACGGTCCGGTTGCGAGTCAAGGGTGGACTTGAAACTGGGATGAAAAACAAAATACATGCCTAGTGTTGAGTCGAGGGTGGGCTTGCAACTAGGAGAACTATCAACGCAATTGCAAGGCAAAGGTGGGCTTGCAACTGGGACAACTATGAAACTACAAGCCCAGTTGCGAGTGAAGGGTCGACTTGCAACTAGGATGAAACAAACTACAGTTCCAGTTGCGAGTCAATGGTGGACTTGCAACTGGGATGAAAGACAATACGCATGCCCAGTTGCGAGTCAAGGGTGAGCCTGCAACTGAGGTAAGACAAATTAGGGGCCTAGTTGCGAGTTGAAGGTGGACTTACATCTAGACAACTATATAAAACTATGATATGAGTTGCGAGTTGAGGGTGGACGTGCAACTGAGATAAAAAACAAAGTGCCTCCTAGTTGCGAGTCGAGCGCGGACTTGCAAATGGGACAACAACAAACTATGGGCCCAGTTGTGAGACGAGAGTGGACTCGCATTTAGGGCAACAACAAACTATGATTCCAATTGCGAGTCGAGGATAGACTTGCAATTAAGACAACTACAAAACAACGAGCCCAGTTGCGAGTCAAGGATTGACTTGCAACTAGGATGAAGCAAACTACGGGCCCAATTGTGAGTGAAGGCTGAACCTGCAACCGGGATGAAAAACTAAACACATGCCAAGTTGCGAGTCAAGGGTGAACTTGCAACTAGGTTTAAACAAACTAGGAGTATAGTTGTGAGTCGATGCTATACTTGCAATTGGGACAACTACACAAAACTATGATACGAGTTGTGAGTCGAGGGTGGACTTGCAACTGAGATAACTACACAAAACTACGATACAAGTTGTGAGTCGCGAGGGTGGACTTGCAACTGGCACAACTACGAAACTACGAGCCTAGTTGCGAGTTTAGGGTGGACTTGTGATCGGGATGAAAAACAAACCGCATGCCTAGTTGTGAGTCAAGGATAGGTTTGCAACTGGAATGAAACAAATTACGAGCCTAAATGTCAGTCAAGAGTGAATTTATAACTGGGACAACTACACAAAACTAAAAAGAAAAGAGAAAAGCAAAAAATAAAAAGCAAAATAAAAACTGAACCATAGCTCAACGGAAGAAAGAGAGTGAGAGCAACGACTCGTGTTACTCTATAAAAAAATTGATCCCGCAACCACCACATAGAGTGAGAAAAGTTGCCGCCCCGCAAACTGAAAATTGACACAACCCCGACAACAAATGCGAGTTGCGAAATGCCTCCAATGTGCGACGTCACATAACCGGCGAACAATGGATGGAAGCCGTGAAACGGGTCGACAACGTGACGAAGATCAAAGCACTGCATGAAAATTTCAGCAACAAAAGATTGTACGTTTGAAAATTTAGAAGAGACGACATTGCTAATCTCGTCCCGATGAGTCACAGCCTATGGAGGATCACACACTCACACTTACGCAAACATGGAAGACAATGAGAAAAACGACCAGCAATACAACATGAAAAACCGGCCCGACAACGCAAACACCAGCACAACCCAAGGTACATGCATGTCAACAAAACATTTTTGCACGAAACATACATGTTTGATCAAGTGGTGAACAACTTAGTTGTAAAATCATCTAGATGTGAATTGGCAAATCCAAAAGAAAAAATATAGGAAAATAAAGATATTTAAAATAAAAGTAAAAACAAAAACAAACAAAAAAATACGCATGGCATCTTCTTATTTTTTCCTTCAATTTTCACCTCTTGGGGTAAGATAATAAATAAGAAAAAAATTAAAATAGAAAAAATGCAACTAATAGTGTGCTGCAGGGTGTGTTTGCACGAATTACAGCCCATGCATGCAGCTACACATACGTGCAACATCGGTCACATCCCCGAAACGATGTGAAAAGAAAAAAAAAAGACGTTCAATGAAGTCCATGGGCCGATACGTGAAACAAGCTAGTACAGGTGCAGTCCGCGCATGAACAACAACGATAAAAAAACGCACTATGCTGAGAGAGGAGAACAAATCTTAAAGGGCTTTCATCCTATAATGATAGAATTAGATATGAGATAACTACAGTATTTCACATCTAGCAAAAGACCACAACAAGCGACATAGCCTACCTCTTCCACTTCTACACCGCAAACCAGATAAAAAGTGGGCTACAAGAGGGCAAGCAAAAATAAAAGTCCAACAAAAAAACATGCATTATGAACGGGTCAACAAAAAGTGGACAGAACAGAACAAGAGACACAAAAATACATTAGCCGATGATGCGAGATCAAGAATTTGCGTGAAACTTACACCAATATGATCCTAACAGAAAACAACTTAGCAAGAGGCCCTTAACAAAAGCCTTGATTATTCTCCCAGTTCTTATTAGTACAACGGTCATGCAACCAACAAAGAAAAAAAAGCCCAAAGAGTCACATCACATGCAACAGACATGGGCTATCTTGTCAAAAGAAAAGAAAAGACAGACATGGGCTAAGGCCCTCACGCATGACACGAACAGGCAACAGGAACACAACATACAACTGTCAAACACGACAAGCGCGGCCTGGGGATAGCAGGCAGCGACAAGAGATCAAGACGTTTACACGATTATCTCAGCAATTAAATCGTGTGGTGGAGAACTTAGATGTGAGATATTATTTTACATCTAGATGTGAAATAGCAAACCTGATCAATGTTGGTCTATTTTATGTCCCTGTCATGATTCGGAGTAGGCGGGAAAGAAATTCTGCATATATAGTCCGAATGGTAGTAGATGGTTATGGAGGAGTACACAAGGACTTGATCAAATGAAACTTGTTTGAATTAACAGGCCAAAATCAAAGCTGAAAGAGAGAAGTCAGTAAGTATGGAGTATGTCCTGTGGCTAGAGTTATGTGGAGAACTGTTGGATGTGTCCTGGGTACGGATCATTGCTCAAATAATGTGTTGCAATATTTTGCTTGGTACTATATGTTCCTTCCCGATGGGGACAAATTCTATACTTTTAGCTTGGCAGCAATGTGCTGGGCCTTGTGGAACTGTCGTAACAAAGTGACATTTGAGTCCAAACAGATGAGGTCCCCTTTTGAGGTGGTTTACTCAGCCTGTGGGTATTTGAATTACTGGGCAGGGCTGATAAATGGAGCTGATCGCGAGGCCATGGAGCGCGGAGCCAAGATGCTGAAGACCAACGCGTCGACCCTGATGCGTATCTGTGCGGCACCAGGGGATGCAAGACAGGGATGATTCAGACGCGGGAAATCAGAGAGGCAGGGATAAGGAAGCTTTTGGTTGTCCCTGTGCATCGCTAGTGTTAACTTTGTGTCATATGCAAAACTTTAGTGTCCTTGTGGCTCCTGCGTGAGCTTATGTTTGAGCCTCCTGTGGCTGATGTGATCCTAGACTTTGGTTACTTTTGGGTTAGTGATGCTGGTTCTGATAGTGTCACTGGGTTTTCGCCTCATGATAGGCTGCTCGATGACGAGTGTCTATTGTGGGTTTCCCAGTGATGCGTTGAGCTCACATTTGCCTTTTCGGTTTTCTTCCAGTCTGACGAATTATTGTATTTCCGTTATGAAAGTAATGAAAAGGGGTTATGTCCAGCTAAAAAAAGTACGGAGTATGTGGGCGGCGTAGTAGCAATGCAGGCCGACCGACCGAGGACTTGACAATTCAATTCATGAGACGGCTATCTGCACGAAAGAAAGTCATCGCCCACAACGGACATGGCAATGCATGCGTGCATGGCCACCTTGGGCTACATATACGTGGATACACCCCTGTCCAGATGCACGCAGAGCAGCATCGGCAACAAAAAATTCTTGTTCAGCTGCACTATTCCCAAGGCCAAACAGCCATGGCCGATCTCCTGTACTCCTTCCTACTCTTGGGCGTCGCCGTGGTGTCTACTCCGGATCCTTAAACTCTCTCTCCAGCCGAAGGTGAGGAACCCGCCGGCAGGGGCGGAGCCAGGATTTGAACATGAGGGGGGCGAAAAACCAAAGCCATGTCTTTTTTTTTTTTAAAATCACCTTGTGCTCCGTCTACCATTATGCATAACTTTATTAGTACAATTGTTCTTCTCTAATTTGTGTTTGGACTCTTTGAGAATGTAACATACAAATTTCTTGTTGCATGATATGGTAGGTATACTTTGCATTTTTTTTGGTGCATTTCGAAGACAACATCATTTATTTGCTATAATGAAGTAGCAACTTCAGCGCTTCAAGAGAACTAATAAGGCAACAACTTCAGCGGTTCGAGAAAAAATACCTTTATTTGTAGATCATGTATATTCATATATGGATGTTCTATTATGTATGGTTGATAAGCATCCTCCAGAATAT
Organism: Aegilops longissima; assembly: GCA_021605205.1. NCBI lineage: Eukaryota > Viridiplantae > Streptophyta > Magnoliopsida > Poales > Poaceae > Aegilops > Aegilops longissima. Next base: position 421,700,054 of record CM038679.1, read on the forward strand.
AAAATACCCGTGCTTCTTTTTCGTATCATGAGGGAGTTCCCAAATTTGTTGGCGCTTACAGGGTCCCTTTCATCAGTATTTTTACTTGCAATAGATTGTTCTGTGACTTCTACTGATGCCAGAACCCCGTATTGTTATTTTCAATAGGTTGCTCCTCAGATGGATTTACACTTTGGACACCAGTAATGTTGGAGGTTGATGTCGAAGCAATTGGCTTGAAAAAGGAATTTACCCCTTAATTGTTAATGTCTTTTGTTTCATCGTTGACTACTGTAACAAAAAAGAAACTTGATTAATAGATTTACACACTGTTTTATTGTACATAATACCAATTGACCAAACTAAGATTGTACATTTCATAACAGAAATCCTAATAGCTACTAGCATGTGGTGGTACCTTCTTCCTCTATCTGATCTCCCGATGTTTAGCAGTGCTCTGATCTGCATGCAGCTTGCGTTTGAGACCTGCAATGGTAAACAGAGATTTGCCCGAGAGGCGGCCGCCGGCGGCGGTAAAAGACGCCCTAGTCCATACTCCGGGACACGCGATATGCGCACTTACAGATAACTGGGCAAAGCAACAATCATAAAGTCACAACCGTCCATGCCTACATGGGCTATTGGGCTTTGGCTTCCTGTAGTGTAGCTGGTTTTCATTTAGTAGTACTAGTTTAAATGTATATGAGCTAATAATGCAATTAACTCCGGCCAATTAGCAGACGCACAGTATATAGTATACATGCTACAAATCGTTGAGGGGGGCGAGCGATTGGCAGGGGTCTAGCCCCTGCTCGCCCCCCTTGTCTCCGCCCCTGCCCGCCGGGCCCATGGAAGCTGCCTGTCATCGGCAGCATGCACCACCTCTTGAACGTGCTCCCGCACCGCGCCCTGAGGGACCTGGCTGGCGTACATGGCCCGCTCATGATGCTCCAGCTCGGGGGGATCCCTCTCGTCGTCGTGTCGTCGAGGGAGATGGCTCGCGAGGTGCTCAGGACACACGACGCCAACTTCGCCACCCGCCCCAGGCTCCTCGCAGGTGAGGCCCTGATGTACGGCTGTTCCGACATCCTTTTCTCACCGTCCGGCACCTACTGGCGCAAGCTCCGGCAGCTCTGCACCGCCGAGATACTGAGCGCGCGCGAACCGTGTCCGTTCCTTCAGGCACATTAGGGAGCAAGAGGTACGTCGGTATTCTCCAAATAATAACTCTTCATTTTGAACGATGTTAATTTCCTTTTGTTAATATATATATATATAGGGTGTTCAAATTAGAGAATGAGTAGTCTACCTGTTTGTACATGTACAGGTGAGAAGTCATGTAGAAAACATTCATGCCGCGGGGCCATCTACGCCGGTGGACGTCACCATGACTTTCTTCAACCTAACGATCAACATCGTCTCCCGCACATCTGTGAGGGCTAGGGTTTGTATTCAAGCCATTGATGTCGATTTTGAGCTACAAGGGGGGAGGAGGAGGATACAAGACGGATCTGGCTCGCGCAGGAGCTCACACCACACACGCCACCACTAACCGGTATGCCAATCGCCAGCTCAATCTATTCTAGTTACAGGTATAAGTACCGCTTGTTCAAGCCCACTCAGGCCCAGCTAGCCGAGCGGGTAAGCGAGGCTGCCTCTTGGGCCGGCCTTCAGTTTGAACTTCACCTTGGCGCTCCTCTTGATCGCTGACAATCCCTCCCCTGTTAAACCCGGCTTGACCCCAAGCTGGCGCTCTGGGAAACTTTTGCTGCAGAGTGATCTTATCTTCCCAGGTAGCCATATCTAGCGGAGACGAGCTCCACTTGACCAAGACTTGGAGCACGGAATCAGAGCCTCGACGGATCACCCGCTATTGCAACACTTGTTCTGGCACCTGGAACTGATCATCCGGAGAAGGAAGTTGCAAGAGCACTTGGTTGTGGGGAGCAATCACTTTCTTGAGAAGTGACACATGAAAAACAGGGTGCACTTTGCTGGTAGGAGGAAGGCGCAGGCGATAAGCCACTTCTTCGATGCGCTCCACAATTTCGAAGGGTCCATAGAATTTGAACGCCAACTTGTGATTTGCTCTTGGTGCCACAGATGACTGAAGGTACGGTTGGAGCTTGAGAAAAATCTTGTCTCCAACTGTAAACGAGCGATCAGAACGATGTTTATCCGCTTGGTGTTTCATACGTTGCTGAGCACGGCGATCTTTATGCGAGTCCATAATCACCAGGCGATCGCTGAGCCACTGTTGCAAATCCTCAGACTGAATAGTACTTTCAGCAGATAAACCAAAGTGGCGTGGCGCATGTCCATAGATAATTTCAAATGGGGTTTTTCCAGTAGCTGAATGCCAGTTTGTGTTATACCAGAATTCACAAACTGGGATCCATTTAGCCCACCGCGACGGGTGTCCACCGACAAAGCATCGCAAAAACACTCTACCGCCGATTGACACGCCTGTCGGCCGTCTGATGCGGATGTCGAGCAGAGCTCATGCGAAGCTGAACGCCTGATTTCTCGAATAGCTCGCTCCAAAACTTGCTTGTGAAAATGCGATCACGGTCTGAAACTATGGAGCGGGGCATACCATGCAACTTGTAGACAGTGTTCAGGAAAGCCTCAGCAACAGTTTCAGCAGAGAACGGAGATGCAAGGGAATAAAGTGTCCATACTTGGAGAGCTTGTCAATAATCACCAACAAACAGTTGTAACGGCCTGATGGGGGCAAACCTTCAACAAAGTCCATTGTAACCATTTCCCAAGGCAATGAAGGTATTGGCAGAGGCTGAAGAAGACCAGGAGAAGGAATTCATTCAGGTTTGGCCTGTTGGCACACTAGACAACTCTGAACATAGTTTTTAATGAAACCTCGCATGCCCTTCCATCGAAACAACTGCCTGACACGCCTGTAAGTTACTGGGAATCCAGAATGTCCTCCCAGTGGGCTGTCATGAAAAGCAGCACATATCTTATTGTGCAGTGCTAAGTCACAACCCAACCAAACACACTGCCCCTATCTGATCACACCAGCTTTGAGAGTAAATTTGATGTGAGACGCGGGCGACGTGGATAGCTGTTGCAGGAGTTCCAGAGCTGATGGATCTTCATCATAACTTTGCAGAACGTCTGCTAACCAAGCTGGATGGGCAGATGAAATATGCTGCAGTTCTGGTATTATGTCCCTGGAGTTGTAGGCCGTCTGGAAAGGGAATCAGCAGCACTATTTTCAATCCCTTTTTTATATTCAATGGAATACTGCAGCCCAAGCAGTTTAGTGAGTGCTTTCTGTTGCCACCTAGTATGTAAACGTTGCTCTGTCAGACAGGCAGGCTTCTTTGATCAGTCCTGATGGTGAATTCAGGTAACTGCAAATACTGGCGCCAGTGTTCCACTGCTAAAAGAATGGCCAAGTATTCCTTCTCATATACTGAAAGTGTCTGATTTCTGGGCCCAAGAGCTTTGCTCACATAAGCAATTTGGTGGCCATCCTGCATAAGTACTGCCCCAATTCCTACATCACAGGCATCTGTCTCTACAATAAATTTCTTGGAGAAATCAGGTAAGGCCAGAACTGGGGCTGATGTCAGAGCTTGTTTCAGAAGTACAAATGCTTGCTCTTCATTGGATGTCCACAGAAATGGGACTCCCTTTTTGAGAAGATTAGTAAGAGGTTTGCTCAGCATACCATAGTGGGCTATGAACTTCCTGTAATACCCAGCCAGGCCCAAAAATCCCCTGACTTCCTTAGCAGACACAGGTGTTGGCCATATCTGAATAGTAGAAATCTTGGAAGGGTCAGTAGCTACCCCTTGGCCACTGATGACATGTCCCAAGTAAACAACCTGAGTTTGTGCAAAAGCACACTTTGACAGTTTCACTTGCCACTGATGTTGTAAGAGTAGCTTCAAAACTTCTTCCAAATGCTGTAAGTGCAATGCATAAGAAGCACTGAATATGAGGATATCATCAAAGAAAAGCAACACAAATTTCCTGACACAGGGTGACAGTGTTTCATTCAAGGAAAAATTGAATGTATTAGGTCCTCCAGTAAGACCAAAGGACAACACCAGAAATTCAAAATGGCCAAAATGTGTCTGAAATGCTGTTTTGTGTTCTTCCCCAGGGGCCAATCTGATCTAATGATAACCTGCTCGAAGATCCAACTTGGAAAACCAACAGGCTCCAGACAACTCATCCAATAACTCATCAATAACAGGGATTGGATATTTGCTCTTCACTGTGATAGCATTCAATTTCCTATAATCATACACAGGTCTCCAAGTCTTATCCTTCTTTTGTACTAATATAACTGGGGAAGAGAAAGCACTGGTGCTGGGTCTAATAATTCCAGCAGCCAACATCTCTTTCACTTGCTTTTCCATTTCATCTTTCATAGCAGGAGGTAGTCTGTAGGGTCTGCTGGACATAGGCTGAGCTCCAGGAACTAAAGGAATTTTATGGTCATACTTTCTTCTTGGAGGGAGACCAGAGGGAGCTTCAAACACATGAGCATATTTAGCCAACAGTGCTTGGATTTCAGAGGGCAGTTCAGATGCTGCCATATCTTCAGATACCAACAGGGCTGACATTTCTACCAGAGCATAGACCTGAGGGATAGCATCTTGACCCAACATAGTAATTTTTTGCCCTGAGTGTTGGAAGGACAACCAATGTGCAGCCCAATCTATTTGCATAGGACTGTGAGCAGCTAACCAATCCAAACCCAAAATTCCATGGTAAGATCCCAAAGGAAAAACCCTGAAGTTACTGACAAACTCATTACCAGCACAGGACCACTTGCCATCCAGCAACTGTTGAGAGCATGGAACCAAACTTCCATTAGCCACTTTAACCATATAAACTCGCAAGGAAGAAATCCCTTGAACAGTAGTTGCAACTGTGCAGTCAATGAATGAATGAGTACTGCCTGAATCAACCAGAAAATTATGGTTTATCCTTGCAAATACACTTTCAGTTTCATGGTTGACACTGCTGGATCTGAATTATCTCCTAAAGCAGCTGCAGAAAGACAGATAGCATTGACCTCACCAAAAGCTATTTCTTCAGAATCACTCAAATCAGAGGGCATGTTCTGAACATAGTCTAACATTTCCTGCACCACGTGCAACTGAATTTCCTGCTTGCAGCGATGATCACGGGCCCATCGTTCTCCACATATGAAACACAGACCCTTGGACTTTCTGTAAGCACGCAGAGCAGCCCATCGATCTTCAGTTGGGGCAGCATGAGCTGGTTCAATGATTTTCTTATCATCCGGAACTTTGTTCACTGACGATCGAGAGCTAGAGTAGGTCTGGCGTTTGCCTCCATGGGTTGTACTGCTAGAGTACCTAGTAGTTTCACCCAGTTCTTCAGACAACAAGGCCAGAGCATATGCTGAATCCAAATCCTCAGGTTGCTGAATTCCAACCAACAAACGATCTGATGGAACTAATTCTTCCATGAATCTGGTGATGTAATGCACCGTGTCTGGATTTTTCTCATAGGCAGTCAGCTGATCATACAGTTCTGAAAATCGCTCCACATACTCTTCGACCGAACTAGTCTGCCTAATGTTGAACATCTGGCGCAACAGATTCTGGTGTTTGTTCCTGCCAAACCTGGACTGCAGCAGGTTGCAAAATTCAGGCCAATTGACATGGGGAGCACGACGCTGAACCGACTCCAACCAGCGCGCCGCTGTGCCCTCGAATTGAGCAGTAGCAAACGACACCCACTGATGCTGCGGAGTGTTCCATAATTTGAAATAGTCCTCACAGCGCGACTGCCATAGCTTGGGATTCGAGCCATCGAAACGCGGCAACTCAATTCGAGGACCAAACCCGACAACTTCAGACTAGAGCGGGCGAAACAATTCAGGAGCCTGAACGATCTGCCTCGAGGGGTTGGGTTTCATTCGCATACCTCGTCTTTGGCGGGGCACGTGCCATCGCTGCTCCCGGTGATCTGCTTCACCGTGGAAATTTTTAGATCCCCCTGATCCACTGCTCGGAGGTGCGGCCCTGGTCGGCGGTGCCGATCCTCGCGGAGACGAAGGGGCGGTGGGGCATGCTGTGGTGCTTCGGTCTCCCCCGATCTCACCGCGTAGCTTGTCGAGGTCGACACCGATCGCGAGCTTGACGTCGTCGATGCGGCCCGAAAGCTAATCCAGCTTGCTGTCGAGCTTGGCGAGGGTCGTGGTCATCTCCTCGCTGCGCTCCGCCGAGCTCCTGGAGAAGGCGGCGTCGAAATCGGCCCGAAGAAGCTCGTAGATCGCCTTGGTTTTCGGTGAAATTTTCTCCATGGCCTCGGCGCGGCGGCGGGTGGCGAATTGGGTGTGGTGGTGGTGGACTGGAATATCCAGGGCTAAGAACGGCTCTGATACCAGATTGTGAGGTCTAGGGTTTGTATTCAAGCCATTGATGTCGATTTTGAGCTACAAGGGGGGAGGAGGAGGATACAGGACGGATCTGGCTCGCGCGGGAGCTCACACCACACATGCCACCACTAGCCGTTATGCCAATCGCTAGCTCAATCTATTCTAGTTACAGGTATAAGTACCGCTTGGTCAAGCCCACTCAGACCCAGCTAGCCGAGCGGGTAAGCGAGGCTGCCTCTTGGGCCGGCCTTCAGTTTGAACTTCACCTTGGCGCTCCTCTTGATCGCTGACAACATCGTTCGGGAACAAGCATAGAAACGTCCAAGAGTTCCTATCGGCGATAAAATCCGAGGTCGCACTAGGCGGCGGCTTCAAGATCCCCGATCTCTTCCCGACATGGCGGTCCGTGCTGGCCAAGGCGACCGGCATGCTCTGCACCTTGGAGGATGTCCACATTGTTGGGGAACGTAACAGAATTTCAAAATTTTCTACGCATCACCAAGATCAATCTATGGAGTAATCTAGCAAAGAGAGGAAGGAGAGTGCATCTACATACCCTTGTAGATCGCTAAGCGGAAGCGTTACAAGAACGCGTATGAAGGAGTCGTACTCGCAGCGATTCAGATCGCGGTTGATTCCGATCTAAGCACCGAACAACGGTGCCTCCGCGTTCAACACACGTATAGCCCGGGGACGTCTCCTCCTTCTTGATCCAGCAAGGGGAGAGGAGAAGTTGAGGGAGAACTCCGACAACACGACGTCATGGTGGTGATGGAGCTCGTGGTTCTCCGGCAGGGCTTCACCAAGCACTACGGAGGAGGAGGAGGTGTTGGAGGAGGGAGAGGGCTGCGCCAGGGGAAGGGTGCGGCTGCCCTCTCTCTCTCTCTCACTATATATAGGGGGAAGGGAGGAGGGGGAGGCGCCCTAGGGTTCCCTAGGGCAGGGGTGGCGGCCATAGGGGAAACCTAGATGGGTTTTGGCGCCCCCACCCCCTAGGAAACTTGCCCCCCAAGCCGGGAGAGGTGGCTGCCCTAGGGGTGGCGCCCCCACCTCTCCAGGTTACGTGAGATGGGGTGGGAGGGGCGCTCAGCCCCTTAGTGGGCTGATGTGCCCTCTCCCCTTGGCCCATAAGGCCCTCCATAGCTTGTCGGGGCCTCCGAAACCCCTTTCGGACACGCTGGTCATCAGCTGGTACCCCCGGAACAATTCCGGACTCCAATACCCTTCGTCCAATATACCGATCTTCACCTCCGGACCATTCGGAGCTCCTCGTCATGTCCGGGATCTCATCCAGGGACTCAACAACCGGTAACCACATACTATTTCCCATAACAATTCTAGCGTCATCGAACCTTCAGTGTGTAGACCCTACGGGTTCGGGAACCATGCAGACATGACCGAGACGTTCTCCGGTCAATAACCAACAGCAGGATCTGGATACCCATGTTGGCTCCCACATGTTCCACGATGATCTCATCGGATGAACCACGATGTCAAGGATTCAAGCAATCCCGTATGCAATTCCCTTTGTCTAGCGGTATTGTACTTGCCCGAGATTCGATCGTCGGTATGCCGATACCTTGTTCAATCTCGTTACCGGCAAGTCTCTTTACTCGTTCCGTAACACATCATCCCGTGATCAACCCCTTGGTCACATTGTGCACATTATGATGATGCCCTACCGAGTGGGCCCAAAGATACCTCTCCGTCACACGGAGTGACAAATCCCAGTCTCGATTCGTGCCAACCCAACAGACACTTTCGGAGATACCCGTAGTGCACCTTTATAGCCACCCAGTTACATTGTGACGTTTGGTACACCCAAAGCATTCCTACGGTATCCGGAAGTTGCACAATCTCATGGTCTAAGGAAATGATACTTAACATTAGAAAAGCTTTAGCATACGAACTACACGATCTTTGTGCTAGGCTTAGGATTGGGTCTTGTCCATCACATCATTCTCCTAATGATGTGATCCCGTTATCAACGACATCCAATGTCCATGGTCAGGAAACCGTAACCATCTATTGATCAACGAGCTAGTCAACTAGAGGCTTTCTAGGGACATGGTGTTGTCTATGTACCCACACATGTATCTGAGTTTCCTATCAATACAATTGTAGCATGGATAATAAACGATTATCATGAACAAGGAAATATAATAATAATAACTAATTTATTATTGCCTCTAGAGCATATTTCCAACAGTCTCCCACTTGCACTAGAGTCAATAATCTAGTTCACATCGCCATGTGATTAACACTCATAGGTCACATCGCCATGTGACCAACATCCAAAGAGTTTACTAGTGTCACTAAACTAGTTCACATCATCATGTGATTAAGACTCAATGAGTTTTGGGGTTTGATCATGTTTTGCTTGTGAGAGAGGTTTTAGTCAACGGTTCGCAACATTCAGATCCGTATGTACTTCATAAATCTCTAGGTCATATTGTAAATGCCGCCCACGCCCACTTGAAGCTATTCCAAATGGTTGCTCCACTATACGATCCGGTTTGCTACTCGAGTCACTCGGATAGGTGTTAAAGCTTGCATCGACGTAACCCTTTACGCCGAACTCTTTATCACCTCCATAATCGAGAAATGTGTCCTTATTTACTCCAAGGACAATTTTGACCGTTGTCCAATGATCCATTCTGGATCATTCTTGTACCCTTGAGTGACTCATGGCAAGGCACACTTTCGGTGCGGTACACAAGATAGCATACTATAGAGCCTACGTCTCGAAGCATAGGGGACGACCTTCGTCCTTTCTCTCTCTTCTGCCGTGGTCGAGCTTTAACTCTTAACTTCATACCTTACAACTCAGGCAAGAACTCCTTCTTTGACTGATCCATCTTGAACACCTTCAAGATCATGTCAAGGTATGTGCTCATTTGAAAGTACCATTTAGCATTTTTGATCTATCCTCATAGATCTTGATGCTCAATGTTCAAGCAGCTTAATCCAGGTTTTCTATTGAAAAACACTTTTCAAATAACCCTATATGCTTTCCATCATTTCTGATCAACAATATGTCAACAACATATACTCATCAGAAATTCTATAGTGCTCCCACACACTTCTTTGGAAATACAAGTTTCTCATAAACTTTGTATAAATCCAAAATCTTTGATCATCTCATCAAAGCGTACATTCCAACTCCGAGATGCTTACTCCAGTCCTTAGAAGGATTGCTGGAGCTTTGCATACTTGTTAGCGTCTTTCAGGATTGTCAAAACCTTTCTGGTTGTATCACATACAACCTTTCCTCAAGAAAATTGTCGAGGAAACAATGTTTTGACATCCTATCTGCAAGATTTTGTAAATAATGCAGTAACTGCTAATCCAATTCCAACAGACTCTTAGCATCGCTATGAGTGAGAAAGCCTCACCGTAGTCAACTCCTTGAATCTTGTCGGAAAACATCTTAACGACAAGTCGAGCTTTCTTAATGGTGATACTTACCATCATTGTCTGTCTTCCTTTTAAAATCCATCTGTACCCAATAGCCTTACGACCATCAAGTAGTTCTGTAAAGGCTACACTTTGTTTTCATACATGGATCCTCTCTCGGATTTTATGGCCTCGAGCCATTCGTCGGAATCCGGGCCCACCATCGCTTCTCCATAGCTCGTAGGTTCATTGTTGTCTAGCAACATGACCTTCAAGACATGATTCTTGTACCACTCAAGTAGTACGCATCCTTGTCACCCCACGAGGTTCGGTAGTGACTTGATCCTAAGTTTCATGATCACCATCATCAACTTCCACTTCAATTGATGTAGGTGCCACAGGAACAACTTCCTGTGCCCCGCTACATACTGGTTGAAGTGATGGTTCAATAACCTCATCAAGTCTCCACCATCCTCCCACTCAATTCTTTCGAGACAAACTTTTCCTCGAGAAAGGACCCGATTCAAGAAACAATCCCTATTGCTTCTGGATCTGAATTAGGAGGTATACCCAACTGTTTTGGGTGTCCTATGAAGATACATTTTATCCGCTTTGGGTTCGAGCTTATCAACCTGAAACTTTTTCACATAAGCGTCGCAGCCCCAAACTTTTAAGAAACGACAACTTAGGTTTCTCCAAACCATAGTTCAAACGGTGTCATCTCAACGGAACTATGTGGTTCCCTATTAAAGTGAATGTGGTTGTCTCTAATTCCTAACCCATGAACGATTGTGGTAATTCGGTAAGAGACATCATGGTACGCACCATATCCAATAGGGTGCAACTATGATGTTCGGACACACCATCATACTATGGTGTTCCAGGCGGTATTAATTGTGAAACAATTTCCACAATGTCTTAATTGCGTGCCAAAAATCGTAACTCAGATATTCATCTCTATGATCACATCACAGACATTTTATCCTCTTGTCACAAAGATCTTCAACTTCACTCTGAAATTACTTGAACTTTTCAATAATTCAGTCTTGTGTTTCATCAAGTAACTATACTCAACATCTACTCAAATCATCTGTGAAGTAAGAACATAACGATATTCACTGCATGCCTCAGCACTCATTGGACTGCACACATCAAAATGTGTTACTTCCAACAAGTTGCTATCTTGTTCCATCTTACTGAAAACGAGGCTTTTCAGTCATCTTGCCCATGTGGTATGATTTGCATATCTCAAGTGATTCAAAATCAAGTGAGTCCAAACGATCCATCTGCATGGAGTTTCTTCATGCGTATACACCAATAGACATGGTTCGCATGTCTCAAACTTTTCAAAAACGAGTGATTCCAAAGATCCATCAACATGGAGCTTCTTCATACGTTTTATACCAATATGACTTACATGGCGATTGCCACAAGTAGGTGGTACTATCATTACTATCTTATATCTTTTGGCATGAACATGTGTATCACTACGATCGAGATTCAATAAACCATTCCTTTTAGGTGCAAGACCATTGAAGGTATTATTCAAATAAGCAGAGTAACCATTATTCTCCTTAAATGAATAATCAGTATTGCGATAGACATAATCCAATCATGTCTATGCTCAACATAAACACCAAATAACCATTATTTAGGTTTCACACCAATCTCGATGGTAGAGGGCGTGCGATGCTTGATCACATCAACCTTGGAAACACTTCCAACATATATCGTTAGCTCACCTTTAGCTAGTCTCCGCTTATTCCGTAGCTTTTATTTCGAGTTACTAACACTTAGCAACCGAACCGTATCTAATACCCTGGTGCTACTAGGAGTACTAGTAAAGTACACATTAACATAATGTATATCCAATATACATCTATCGACCTTGCCAGCCTTCTCATCTACCAAGTATCTAGGGTAGTTCTCGCTTGAGTGTCCGTTCCTCATTACGAAGCACTTAGTCTCGGGTTTGGGTTCAACCCTGGGTTTCTTCACCGGAGCAACAACTGATTTGCCGTTTCATGAAGTATCCCTTCTTGCCCTTGCCCTTCTTGAAACTAGTGGTTTCATTAACCATCAACAATTGATGCTCCTTCTTGATTTCTACATTCGCGGTGTCGAACATCGCGAATAGCTCAAGGTTCATCATATCTATCCCTGTTATGTTATAGTTCATCACGAAACTCTAGTAGCTTGGTGGCAATGTCTTTGGAGAAACATCACTATCTCATCTGGAAGATTAACTCCCACTCGATTCAAGTGATTGTTGTACCCAGACATTCTAAGTATAAGCTCAACGATTGAGATCTTCTCCCTTAGTTTGTAGGCTGGAAAACTCGTCGGAGGTCTCATACCTCTTGACGTGGGCACGAGCCTGAAATCCCAATTTCAGCTCTTGGAACATCTCATATGTTCTGCGACATTTCAAAAATGTCCTTGGTGCCTCAATTCTAAACCATTTAACATTACCAAACTATCATGTAGTCATCAAAACGTGTATGTCAGATGTTCGCAACATCCACAGACCACGTTCGAGGTCCAAAGACACCGGCGGTGCATCAAGGACATAAGCCTTCTACTGTCCGCATAATTGCATCGTCAACTTTCAACTATATTTTCTAGGAACATATCTAAAACAGTATAACTAAAGCGCGAGCTATGACATAATTTGCAAAGGGCTTTTGACTATGTTCAGGATAATTAAGTTCATCTAATGAACTCCCACTCAGATAGACATCCCTCTTAGTCATCTAAGTGATTACATGATCCGAGTCAACTAGGCCGTGTCCGATCATCACGTGAGACGGACTAGTCATCATCGGTGAACATCTTCATGTTGATCGTATCTACTATACGACTCATGCTCGACCTTTCGGTCTCTTGTGTTCCGAGGCCATGTCTGTACATGCTAGGATCGTCAAGTCAACCTAAGTGTTTCGCGTGTGTAAATCTGGCTTACACCCGTTGTATGTGAACGTTGGAATCTATCACACCCGATCATCACGTGGTGCTTCGAAACAACGAACTTTCGCAACGGTGCACAGTTAGGGGGAACACTTTCTTGAAATTTTAATGAGGGATCATCTTATTTACTACCGTCGTTCTAAGCAAATAAGATGCATGAACATGATAAACATCACATGCAATCAAAAAGTGAAATGATATGGCCAATATCATTTTGCTCCTTTTGATCTCCATCTTCGGGGCTCCATGATCATCATCGTCACCGGCATGACACCATGATCTCCATCATCATGATCTCCATCATCGTGTCTCCATGAAGTTGTCTCGCCGACTATTACTTCTACTACTATGGCTACAGTTTAGCAATAAAGTAAAGTAATTACATGGCGTTGTTCAATGACACGCAGGTCATACAATAAATTAAGACAACTCCTATGGCTCCTGCCGGTTGTCATACTCATCGACATGCAAGTCGTGATTCCTATTACAAGAACATGATCAATCTCATACATCACATATCATTCATCACATTCTTTTGGCCATATCACATCACAAAGCATACCCTGCAAAAACAAGTTAGACGTCCTCTAATTGTTGTTTGCATGTTTTACGTGGCTGCTATGGGTTTCTAGCAAGAACGTTTCTTACCTACGCAAAAACCACAACGTGATATGCCAATTTCTATTTACCCTTCATAAGGACCCTTTTCATCGAATCCGATCCGACTAAAGTGGGAGAGACTGACACCCGCTAGCCACCTTATGCAACAAGTGCATGTCAGTCGGTGGAACCTGTCTCACGTAAGTGTACGTGTAAGGTCGGTCCGGGCTGCTTCATCCCACAATACCGTCGAAACAAGATTGGACTAGTAACGGTAAGCATATTGAACAAAATCAACGCCCACAACAACTTGTGTTCTACTCGTGCATAGAATCTACGCAATAGACCTAGCTCTGATACCACTGTTGGGGAACGTAGCAGAATTTCAAAATTTTCTACGCATCACCAAGATCAATCTATGGAGTAATCTAGCAACAAGAGGAAGGAGAGTGCATCTACATACCCTTGTAGATCGCTAAGCAGAAGCGTTACAAGAACGCGGATGAAGGAGTCGTACTCGCAGCGATTCAAATCGCGGTTGATTCCGATCTAAGCACCGAACAACGGTGCCTCCGCATTCAACACACGTACAGCCTGGGGACGTCTCCTCCTTCTTGATCCAGCAAGGGGAGAGGAGAAGTTGAGGAGAACTCCACAAAGACGACGGCATGGTGGTGATGGAGCTTGTGGTTCTCCCAGGCTTCGCCAAGCACCACGGAGGAGGAGGAGGTGTTGGAGGAGGAGAGGGCTGCGCCGGGGAAGGTGCGGCTGCCTCTCTCTCTCACTATATATAGGGGAAGGGAGGAGGGGAGGCGCCTAGGGTTCCCTAGGGGAGGCGGCGGCCATAGGGGAAACCCTAGATGGGTTTTGGCCCCCACCCCTAGGAAACTTGCCCCCAAGCCGGGAGGGTGGCTGCCCTAGGGGTGGCGCCCCACCTCTCCGAGTTACGTGAGATGGGGTGGGAGGCGCCAGCCCCTTAGTGGGCTGATGTGCCCTCTCCCTTGGCCCATAAGGCCCCCAAAGCTTGTCGGGCCTTCAAACCCCTTTCGGACACGCTGGTCATCACCGGTACCCGGAACAATTCCGGACTCCAATACCCTTCGTCCAATATACCGATCTTCACCTCCGGACCATTCCGGAGCTCCTCGTCATGTCCGGTATTTCATCCGGGACTCCGAACAACCTTCGGTAACCACATACTATTTTCCATAACAACTCTAGCGTCACCGAACCTTAAATGTGTAGACATGACCGAGACGTTCTCCAGGCAATAACCAACAGCGGGATCTGGATACCCTTGTTGGCTCCCACATGTTCCACGATGATCTCATCGGATGAACCATGATGTCAAGGATTCAAGCAATCCCGTATGCAATTCCCTTTGTCTAGCGATACTGTACTTGCCTGAGATTCGATCGTCGGTATGTCGATACATTGTTCAATCTCGTTACCGGCAAGTCTCTTTACTCGTTCCGTAACACATCATCCCGTGATCAACCCCTTGGTCACATTGTGCACATTATGATGACGTCCTACCGAGTGGGCCCAGAGATACCTCTCCGTCACATGGAGTGACAAATCCCAGTCTCGATTCGTGCCAACCCAATAGACACTTTCGGAGATACCCGTAGTGCGCCTTTATAGCCACCCAGTTACGTTATGACGTTTGGTACACCCAAAGCATTCCTACGGTATCCGGGAGTTGCACAATCTCATGGTCTAAGGAAATGATACTTAACATTAGAAAAGCTTTAGCATACGAACTACACGATCTTTGTGCTAGGCTTAGGATTGGGTCTTGTCCATCACATCATTCTCCTAATAATGTGATCCCATTATCAACGACATCCAATGTCCATGGTCAGGAAACCGTAACCATCTATTGATCAACGAGCTAGTCAACTAGAGGCTTACTAGGGACATGGTGTTGTCTATGTACCCACACATGTATCTGAGTTTCCTATCAATACAATTATAGCATGGATAATAAACGATTATCATGAACAAGGAAATATAATAATAATAACTAATTTATTATTGCCTCTAGAGCATATTTCCAACACACATGACGTTGGACTCCACCTTAGAGGGGGTCATAGAAGAGAGGGAAGGCATCCGGAAGGACAGGGTCAAATCCGGTGCATCGTCGGCGTCGGACGTCGAGGAGAATCTGGTGGATGTTCTCATCGGACTGCAAGAGAAAGGTGGCATCGGGTTCCACCTCAACACAAACAGCATCAAGGGCGTCATACTTGACATGTTCGTGGCTGGAACTGGCACGTTGGCATCATCGCTGGATTGGGGTATGTCTGAGCTCATGCGGAACCCGAGGGTGATGGACAAGCTGCAGCGCGAGATCCGATTGGCGTTCCGTGGGAGGGCGACCATCAATGAAGGCGACATCGAGGCCAGCGAGCTCCCATACCTGAAGCTTTTCATCAAGGAGAACCTCCGGCTACACCCGCCAGCGCCACTCCCGGTGCCCCGGGAGTGCGTCGAGGCCTGTGAGGTCGACGGATACCTGATTCCCACGGGTTCGCGCCTTGTCGTAAATGCGTGGGCAATTGGGAGAGATCCAAGGTATTGGGAGGACGCTGAAGAATTCAAGCCCGAGCGGTTTGAGGACAGCTCCGTCGATTTCATAGGGAGCAACTACGAGTTTCTGCCGTTCGGGGCCGGACGGAGGATGTGCCCGGGCATCTCCTACGGGCTCCCCGTCTTGCAAATGGCGCTTGTTCAACTCTGCTACCACTTCGACTGGTCCCTGCCTGAGGGTGTCACCGAGGTGGACATGACGGGGGGAGGTGGCCTCGGTCTGCGCCGTAAGTCGCCTCTCCGGCTCTGTGCCAAGTCGTTTGTCCCCGAGTCAGTGTATGAAGCATAACTAGCTAGCTAGCTAAGTTATTTGGCATCCCTGTGCTACTTTCCAGCACAACTTGTTGTGCTATGTATGGTGATTTTATCTATCAATAAAGTGTCAGATTTTTCTGTAAAGAATTACTATTGTTACGCCAAACCCATGCGGAAATTCAATAAAATTATACGGAGTACCTAGTAAGCACAAGGTTCTTGCAAACAACGGCCTTATAACTTATAAGAATGTTCTTCTTTACTGCATCAGGGCCTCTTTATTAGCATGCATGGAGTTAATTGCACAAAATCATCACATTTAGGGTATCATTTGCAGAAAACCACGAGGTCACTAACTTTTTGCAAAAAACACCGCCATACTTGGCCATCCACCGGGCCAAGCCGGGCCTGACGAAGCCCGAGGTAGAAAACTCAGGCCCGAGCCCGGCCCGGCCCGGCCGTCGAGCCTACTTTTCAGGCCCAAGCCCGGCCCGCCACTGCCAAAAAAACACCGGGCCTCGGGTCAGGCCTCTTCAGTAAATGGCAAAAACAGCGGGCCCGGGCCCGGCCCGTCCTAGTCTTCGAACTCAAAATCTAGGCCTGAGCACGGCCCAAGAGCAGCGCCGGACCGGGCCGGACCATTCGGGTCGGGCTGCCCATGGCCAGGACTAAACACCACACATTAAGTAAACTTTTTGCAAAAAGCACTGATATAGTGATTTAGGTAGTTTAATCACTTTCTGACAAGTGGAGCCGAATTGTCGGGAGGTGACATGGCAAAACATTTACATATACACCCTTAGATCTAAAAAATAAAAGCAATCAAACCCCTCCCCCTCCCTCCGCGGACAGCAGCTCCTTCCTCGCGCGCAGCAGCGGGTGGGCACACCGGCCGGCGAGCCGCGTGACGGTGCAGGACATGTCCCCGCACACGTCGGCCATCTCCGCAACCATGAGGCCCAGCATCGCACTGTCGGCGGCGGCCACGAGCCTCCGCACGCCCTCGAGCCACGCCACCTAGTCCTCCTCTAGCGCGCGCGTGGATCCAGGCGAACGGCGGCAGGGCGTGGTGGCAGGGTTGACCGGCGCCGCGGTCACGGCCGTCCTCATCCTCTCCGCTCGGTCAGCCGCCGCATCCCGCCTCGTCGGATCCCGCAACCCCGGTTGGACGAGGAGGACCGCGAGGACGTCTGGGTGCCCGCACTCTGTAGCGAGATGCAGCGCCTTGCCCACGTCGGTGCCTCTGTCCAACGGCAGTAGCCACGGCGGAGCGCCGGCGCCGCTTCTGCAACCCAAACCTCCTTGACCCTTCACCTGCACCTGTAGCCCGCTCCTCCTCCGGCGCCGACTGGGAGTCGATGTGGTCGGGCTGGCCCGACCACCCCAGCAGCTGCGCACACCACTTGTCGCTCTCGCTCACGTCCGCGCCGCCGGCCGCGGTGGCACACGAGCATGGCTGGCTCCCCGGCGCCCTGGGACAGAGGGAGAACATAGCGGCGGTTCCTGGCGCGGCTGCCATTAGCGTGGGCATGGTCGGTGGTGATGGCCTGTGGTCGGCGGTGAGCAGCGGGTGGAGCGGCCACAGAGGCGCCCTGTAGGCGGCGAACGTAGGGAGGCCGAGGGGGTAGGCGGGTGGAGACGGCCGCAACCTTCGCCATCCTGGCCGACATCACGGACAACAAGCATCAGTCTGCTCATGGAAGTTGTGCACGAGGGGGGGTTGATTGCTTTTATTTTTTTAGATCTAAGGGGGTGTATGTAAATGTTTTGCCAAGTCAGGTCCTGACAATCTGGCCCCATTTGTCAGGAAGTGATTAAACGACCTAAATCACTCGATCCGTGCTTTTTGCAAAAAGATTACTGAATGTGCGGTGGTTTTTGCAAATAATTAGTGACCTTGTGGTTTTCTGCAAAAGATGCCCCAAATGTGATGGTTTTGTGCAATTAACTCGCATACATGAGATAATTATTTTTGAATGTTGACATGAGAGCTGCCAAATCCGTTGATCAGAAAGAGATATTACAAAAACACCATAAGAAGGAATGCACCGCATGAAGGCGAGAGCCAAAAAGAAGAAAGAACATAAAAGAAAAGGGATGCTCAGTTTATTTGAGGGAAACCGAATGAAAGCTTAGACAGCGTGTAGCTAGACTAGGCCTAAGGCTACACATTACATACAAAGTGTCGGAAGGCCAACACCCCATAACACACCCGGCCGGGCACTCGAGCATTATCACCGCTACTGGAGTATACACGAAAAACTATCATATTAGTTCGGGCTACCACGAGCATATCCGCAAACCTCGACGACATCGGAGAGGAACGGTATGTCCAATAGAGTGAGCCTATACCTCTTCGATCCCACGAGGTTGACTCACATAATTCGCCTGGTGCTCCTTGTATGTGAAAGGTGTTCCTGCTGCACACCATCGTCGATGAAGCGACCAGACCCAAATTAGATGCACCACCAACGACTCCACGCTCACCAAATCGATACCCACTCCTGGTCATCCACACGAGCACTAAACCGATGCTCCCATTACGAGACTTGACTCCAAGGCAATGCTTCCTCGAAGGGCTTTTCAGCCGATCTTTATTAGCAGGAAGGAAAAAAGTACAGCTCGAGTACAGTCTAAGCGAGTTAGACTGGAACCCGCAAATACAATCCGCCCCTATAGCGTGACCCCTAGGACAACACACCCACAGTGAACACAAGAGTTCAGAATTACACAAAAGTTCAGACAGATATCGAAACTAGTCCGCTAAGTCCACGATGCAACCGGCCGCCCTCCACATGGCGATGTCGTCTTTGCACAGGCCCAAAACCCTGTCACACGAGCTGGCCAGCTGATCAAAAATCCTGGAGTTTCTCTCCTTCCAAATCCTCCAGTGTAGCAAAATCACCATTGAGGGAGTCCTGGATTAGGGGGTGTCCGGATAGCCGGACTATGGCCTTTGGCCGGACTCCTGGACTATGAAGATACAAGATTGAAGACTTCGTCCGGTGTCCGGATGGGACTTTCCTTGGCGTGGAAGGCAAGCTTGGCGATACGGATATGTAGATCTTCTACCATTGTAACCGACTCTATGTAACCCTAACCTTATTCAGTGCCTATATAAACCGGAGGGTTTTAGTCCGTAGGACGAACAACAATCATACCATAGGCTAGCTTCTAAGGTTTAACCTCTCTGATCTCGTGGTAGATCTACTCTTGTACTACCCATATCATCAATATTAATCAAGCGGGGAGTAGGTTTTACCTCCATCGAGAGGGCCCGAACACAGGTAAAACATCGTGTCCCTTTTCTCCTGTTACCATCCGCTTAGACGCACAGCCGGGACCCCCTACCGAGATCCGCCGGTTTTGACACCGACATTGGTGCTTTCATTGAGAGTTCCTCCGTGTCGTCAGTCTTTAGGCCCGATGGCTCCTCCGATCATCGATCGATGCGCCTGTGGTGAGACTTTTCTCCCGGACAGATCTTCAGATTCGGGCGGCTTTTGCATGCGGGCCAATTCACTTGGCCATCTGGAGCAGATTGAAAGCTACGCCCGCCATCGTGTCAGATTTGGAAGTTTGAACTACACGGCCGACATCCGCGGAGACTTGATCTTCGACGGTTCGAGCCACGCCAAGCCGCCACACCGTCCCGAGGGGCATGATCTATCTCGCCACGGACAAAGGTCCGGAGGCCGCACTGAGTCCGCTTCGACCTTCAGCTCGGAGCCGACCGCGCCGATCGAGGATGGGTGGCTGGACACTGCCTCGGGGGCTGCGATCTCCACGGCGATTGAGCCGTACACCTACCCCGTCCTTTGCGAAGCTCGTGACTCCAAGGCGCCGGACTCCTCTCTGGACTCCGAGCCCTCCGCTCCCCCGCTAATCGAATCCGATTGGGTGCCGATCATGGAATTCACGGCCACGGACATCTTTCAGCACTCGCCCTTTGGCGATATCCTGAATTCAATAAAGTCTCTCTCTTTATCAGGAGAGCCCTGGCCGGATTATGGTCAGGAAGGTTGGGATGCAGACGACGAAGAAATTCAAAGACCACCCACCACCCATCTCGTAGCCACTGTCGATGATTTAACCGACATGCTCGACTTCGACTCCGAAGACATCGACGGTATGGACGACGATGTAGGGGAGGAGCAGGAACCAACACCTATAGGGCACTGGAGAACCACCTCATCTCACGATGTATACATGGTGGACACACCTAAAGGAAGCGACGACGAGGAACAACGGGATGCTACGAAGGATCGCTCCATCGAAAAGCAGACAAAACGGCGACGTAAGCGCCGCTCAAAGTCCCACCTCGACAAAGACAACAGCCATACAGACCCAGCTATAGAGCAGGTGAACCGTGGACGATTTAACATGCTATCGAGCAACCGTCCAACAGACAACGGATAAACAACCCGCCCTCGGCGAAGATAATAAATCGGACGAACTCACGCCGGACAAGTTGTCGGAGCAGAAGAACCTCCACAAAAGGCCTGCCGCCACAAAGACGTAGCCCTAAAAAAGGAAGCGGAAGCTAAAAACAGCGGAAGATGCACTCGAGAATCAGATGGAGCAAAGTACTCAATATCACAGACAAATACGGCAACAACAACAACAAAGAGCTACCCAAAGCGAAAACTATCGCCTGATTTGATGAGGAGGCCGAGAGCCCCACAATCAAAAACAAGGAGGCCACCCGGTCGGATGGACGACCCCATGGCAAACAGAGAGAGCGCAAACGGCGCTGCACACAAGCCGCACGCCAACCATACAAGGATTCACATAAAAAGATGGCCCATTAGATCTATCTACGGGCCAAGAAAGCAAGCTCTAGTAAGCAAGGCAACACATCAAGTATCCGAACATCACCGTACACCTAAATATAGGGTACCCGCACACCCCTATGTTTCACTGATGAGGTCTTTGGATCATGAATTTCAGCGGATTCAAGCCCGTAAACATAGAGGCATACGACGTAACAATGCACTCGAGTCTGGATTGAGGACTACATCCTCCATATACACATGGCTAGAGGAGATGATCTCCACGCCATAAAATACTTACCCTCAAGCTCAAAGGGCCAGCCCGGCATTGGCTTAAAAGCCTTCCCGAAACACCATTGGAAGTTGGGAAGAGCTCGAGGATGCCTTTCGCAAATTTTCAAGGGACCTATGTCCGACTCGGATGCCGACGATTTAAGTCACATAGCTCAACAACCCGGAGAGTCAGCCAGAAATTTTGGAACAGATTCCTTACTAAAAAAGAACCAAATAGTCGATCGCCTTGGACGCCAAGCCTTAGCAACTTTCAAACACAACGTCCGAGACGAATGGCTCGCCAGACACCTCGGCCAAGAAAAGCCAAGAACAATGGCCGCATTAACAAGCCTCATGACCCGCTTTTGTGCAGGAGAGGATAGTTGGCTAGCAAGATGCAGCACCAGCGACCCAAGTACATCCGAAGTCATGGATGGAAATGGGAAACCACAACGCAGCAAGGACCAGCGTCGGACTAAGGGAAATAGCCCGAAGAGCACGGCAGTCAACGCCGGATTCAAAAGCTCTCGACAGAATCATAAAAAGCTACCCCTTAAGGATAACAAGGACGAGCTCTCTAACTTAAACAAAATCTTGGACAAGATATGCCAAATCCACAGTACTCCCGGGAAGCCTGCAAACCACACCCACAGAGATTGTTGGGTCTTCAAGCAGTCCGGCAAACTCAACGCCGAACACAAGGGGCTCGACACACCAAGCGAAGACGATGATGAACCCCAAAAGCAGAGCACCAGAAAACAAAAGAATTTCCCACAAGAAATCAAAACAGTGAACTCAATTCATGTGACAAAAGGGAAAAACAGAGCGGCACCCATAGAGTGCAGCGCCATACGGCCTATCCCTGAGGAGTCCGCCATGGTTGTTCGCACCAATCACTTTTGACCATCGGGATTACTCTAGAAGTATACGGAATGCAGGTTGGACTGCCTTGATATTAGATCCGATAATTGGCGGACTCCAATTTTCACAAGTCCTAATGGACGGCGGCAAAGGATCTAAACCTGCTATATCAGACGAATCCGCAATATGGGGATAGACCCAACCAAATTTTGCCACAGCAACACTTCCTTTCAAGGGTAATGCCAGCCCATATGCCCATTGTACGGGCTTTCATCGCTAGAAGTTGTGTTCGCTCACCCAACAACTTCCGCGCGAAAAGTTAACCTTCCACCTTGCCCCATTTACAAGTAGCTATCAAGCACTATTGGGACGTGAAGCTTTACCGCTTTAACGCAATACCGCATTATGCATCCTTACACTTAAAATGCCCGGTCCACGTGGCATCATCTCATTAAAGGGAAACATCGAGGGTTCCTCGAGTCCGGAAAATTGTGTGGATGCCTTGACAGCCCCACAATAAATCGGCCTCACCAATACAAGCTCTTAGACAGGTCGGCGGACTTCTAACACGGCTGGACGAGTCCGCGAAAATACAAGGGCTTGCTAGACGATACCCCGCATAAGGGGCTCCGCGATCCACAACAAGAGACAATAAAGCTCAATTTTGTTCATTCTTCAATTGTACTTTGTTTAAATAATATAACGCCCATTTTCGCACGATCTTTTTCAACTAAGTTCCTCTCTTTACAGATGAACACCGTGCTACACCCGCCCGTGATACGGCACAACGGAGACACAGCGCAGACGCAAGAGGGACCCGTTGCAAGGATTCTTTTAGATTAAGACCATGCGTAAACCTTTTTATTGTCTCTTGTTGATTCACATCCCCTGGTTTCTTGCTATAACCAAGGAGGAGGCTGGCGTTTTGGCATAGGCCACGTCGTAAAGCGCTCGCACTCGGACACCGAGGGCTTTTTACCAAGGGCGATTGTTCGACCTGCTTTCATAAAGACCGAATACCTTAGGGAGTGTTAGGCGCCTCGAGTTAGGCCTTATATGGATCAGCTCGAATCATGTCTTTGGTCAAATGTTGGGTTTGCCGGCTCCTGTGTTTTGCTGCCTTTACGTTCCGCTCTATCGGCTAACGCGCACGAGGAGAACTCTGCGATTGTGCCTCCGGTTCGCCGGGGAGCACCTCAAGAGAGAAAGCCGAAACTGACCGTCATGATATAGCGTGAGACCGGTCAACCACTCGATGACCCACTGGAATCTTTAGAATTCCTCCGATTGACGAAGGGCGCTTTCCGGCAAGGCACATACTGACCCAAATTCGGGTGAGCGGTGCCCCTAGGGGCTATATAGTAGCCCCACTGTCGAACTCCTATGGCTAAGTGAAAGTGATAAAGCATTATAGTTCGGTTGCCTAGTTTGCTGCGCTATCACCTCCTTTGTAGGACCAAGACGTTGGATCAAGTGTGAAAATGCGTTTTCTGCAAACACCCCCGCATTATATGCGTGGGGGTTGAAGCCAAAGACAGCCATCTTTCAGGTTATATACACATATACATTAACGGCCGCACATGAGGTATTTTTAATTCTTGAAAGCACAAGTATAAAAAAGCTTTTATATTCCATTGAAACATTGTTTTACATTAATATGTTATTCGAACATAATATCCTTCGAGCACTGCGTCTCTATTAAACGACCGCCCTGAAGAACTTCAGGAAAATAGTGCTCGACAGGTACACGGCTTCCGTCCGAATCTTGGGATGCAACATCGGTTGCCTTCATCTCCGCCCAGTATGTCTTGACACGGGCAAGAGCCATCCGCGCACCCTCTATGCAGGCTGACCGCCTCATTGCTTTGATATGCGGCACCGCACAAGGAACCGCTGCACCAAGCCAAAATAACTCTTGGCTCGGGCCTTTTCGCCACAAATAAGTCACGACATTCTTCATGGCAAGTCCGACAACCTATTCAGCTCCGCCCATTCGCCAAACGATCGGTTAATGGAAGTGGACGCTCGGACTACTGAAGCTGCGACCAAAAAGCTCTTCCATCTCGTGATCCTTCTGATCTCCGAAGTGTTCGACGCGTCCGCTGCACTCGCCGCCAAGTCGAGATAAGCATCCGCTGACTACTCCACAGCCGGTCCAACTGAGCATGTTTAGGATCCGTGAACTTCCCACGCAGCGTAAAGGGCTTTCGGCCGCGATATCTCCGCCCGACGTAGCTCCTCCTTCATAGCTCTCATCGCAGAGCGAGCATCCTTGGCCTTGGTGGTGGCCTTCTTCAGGTCCTCTTGCTCCGCTCGACCTTCTTTTTCAAGAAGCTCGCAGCGGTCGGTAGCATCCTTCAACTTCACGGCCATCTCGGCCATTTCCTTCTTGCTTCGGCAGTGAGCAGCCTGCTCAACTTTTAGCTCTTCGGCCGCCTTTAAGGCAGCCGCATCACTTTTCCTGGCCTGTTCCTTGGCTCGGGCAAGCTCACCAAGATTCTCCATGGCAGCGGCACCATCTGCATCAAGCATACATGTTGTAAGGCACGAGCATCAAGCTCCCTTACTAGGTGTCCGCGGAGAAACTGCATACCTTGTGACTCGTCCGCCGCTTGTTGACACAGCGATGTCGGCATCCGCCACGTCAAGTTGCCGCTTGAGTTCGCAAATTCATCATCCGGCTAGCCATCGGACGCCCGCCACCTACATAGGAAGGCGACATATTTTATTGGGATTATGATCCTCGCACGCTGTCATTTTTGACAACACACCGAGTCTCGGGGCTACTATCTACACGGGCGATCTTATATATGCGGAACCGCCAAAAGGTACATAATTGCATCGCACCTCAAAACCCGTCGAGAACTCCCTGGCGGCCTCATACAACCCGCTTTCCGCGGACGAAATCTTTTCAATCACCGTACCCATCAATGCACGGTGATCTTCTGAGATAGACACTCGCCCAAGCAGATCCTTCAACTCCTCCGACCGTGCACCAGGAGGTGCCGGACTCGTCCGATGGCCTTTTTCGAAGGCCGGACACGAAGGGCTCCGGGGGGCTCTATGACCGCACTCCACCCCTGCCGGATTCGGGGAAACCCTCCGCGACGACACCTCGGGATCGTCCGCCTCGCTAGGCGGTACGAAAGGGGGAGGCGTTCCGCTCTCCATCATCTCCGGATGAAGATCCCCCGAAGACGAGCTCTGCTGAGAACGGCTGAGATCCGAACTACAAGGTAAAATTTCGGTCATCTTCAGAAATAAAACAGGGATGTCTTTTTTTTATAAACTCCCCTCTCTACTTACGGCTCGCTGGAGGGATGATCTCCTTGGGGAAACAATGCGGCCGGGGCATCTTCCGGCGCAGGACCCTCTGGCGAAGATTTCTTCCCACGCTTTGAGGCCTTGGTCTCCGGGTCTCCAGAGGCGGTCCTCTTCTCCCCTTGGATGGAGGGATTATCGATCCCTCCTTTCTTGATAACCTCCTTCATGGAGGCGTAGCTTCCTTGTTCCCCCTTCGCCTTCTTCTAAAGGCACAGCCTCCAAAGATCTTGGTTAACACGGATCCGGCGTGGTCTCAGGGAGGGGGCCGGACACCTGATCAGTTTTTCTTTTGCTATCCACTCCTGTGTAAGGGACAACTCTTTTAAGGGCAGGTTTATGATAAATATAGAGATAGCGTGTCCGGGTACGGGACTACTTACTTGAGCATCCGGGCGATTGCAGCTCAGACCTGCGTCCTCGGTCAAGTCTGGACACATTGCTTGTGATCCGAAGAACAGTTTGTACATCTCCACAGCGTTGCGCCCATGAAGTGTTGAAGAGCTCGTGGTCCTCGGATTGAACTCCCACAGCGGAGGGAGCGACGTTTGCGAGGCAGGATGCGATTTAATCAGCATGACCTGCGTTACTACGACCAGATTGATCTCTCTATAGGAGGTCTCGAATACGGCTCGCAACAAGGGCACGCCTTGGACGGCCCCGATCAAGCCCTTTATTGACCCATGACGCCAGCCGCGGTGGAGGAGCCGAGCGAAAGACGGGTGGCGCCACCCATTTGGTGCCCCTGGGAGCTGTGATATAAAACCACTCTTGTTGCCATAGACTGAGCTCCTTTTGAAAAGAGCCCTCGGGCCATGGGGCGTCGGCATTCTTACTTATGACAGCCCCTCCGCACTCTGCCTGTTGCCCCTTGATCATCTTTGGCTCCACCTTGAAGGTTTTGAGCCACAATCCGAAGTGTGGGGTAATGCGGAGGAAGGCTTCACATACGACGATGAACGACGAGATGTGGAGGATGGACTCCGGATCCAAGTCGTGAAATTCCAGCCCGTAATAAAACATGAGCCCCCTCACGAAGGGGTCTATCGGGAAACTTAGTCCCCGAAGGAAGTGAGACGTGAACACCACGCTTTCACCGGGCTTGGGAGTGGGAATAACCTGCCCTTGAGCAGGCAGCCTATGCAAGATTTCGCCGGTTAGATACCTGGCATCTCTTAGCTTTAGGACGTCTTCTTCCGTGACGGAGGAAGGCATCCACCGGCCTTGGAGGTCGGAGCCAGACATCATCAAAGGTCCGAAGCGCCTGAATCTGGAGCTTTGGGTGTTGGAACTCGAAGCAAGGGGCACATTCGATGGATATTGAGAAAAAGGAGCGGGGCCTTGGTCTCTTTATAAAGAGGTTGAATACCAGGAGCCCTCCCCGTGACCGTTCGGAACTCGCCTTCGATAGAGGAGGCGTGCCAACGGGCACGATTGGGTTACCCACGCCCGTATTGATGAGAATCCCGGAATAAGGGGACGCGATCTCTGCTTTGACAAGGCGTTAAGGAAACCGCCTCGCTAAATGCGCTGAGGTTGGGCAGTAAAAATGATTCGAATAAAGGCTTGGCCGTGGTGTGATGTCACGCTGCGGGATACGTCAGCAGATTGAACTTGTGTAAATGTTATTCTCTCTACGGTGTTGTGTGGAACTTATTTTGCAGAGCCGGACACTATCCTTGTGTTCAAAATCTTCTATGAAGTATTTGGAGGAGGAACCCGCCTTGCAATGCCGAAGACAATATGCGCGCCGGACCCGTCGTCATTGAAGCCTGGTTCAGGGGCTACTGAGGGAGTCCAGGATTAGGGGGTGTCCGGATAGCCGGACTATGACCTTTGGCCGGACTCCTGGACTATGAAGATACAAGATTGAAGACTTCGTCCCGTGTCCGGGATGGGACTTTCCTTGGTGTGGAAGGCAAGCTTGGCGATACGGATATGTAGATCTTCTACCATTGTAACCGACTCTGTGTAACCCTAACCCTGTTTGGTGCCTATATAAACCGGAGGGTTTTAGTCCGTAGGACAAACAACAATCATACCATAGGCTAGCTTCTAGGGTTTAGCCTCTCTGATCTCGTGGTAGATCTACTCTTGTACTACCCATATCATCAATATTAATCAAGCAGGAGTAGGGTTTTACCTCCATCGAGAGGGCCCGAACCTGGGTAAAAACATCGTGTCCCTTTTCTCCTGTTACCATCCGCCTAGACGCACAGTTCGGGACCCCCTACCCGAGATCCGTCGGTTTTGACACCGACAACCACCGTGTCAAAATTCTTCCTTACAGGTTTGGGGATTGCAGCCCTGGCCTGTAACCACCAACCTTCCGTGGAAGTGAAGCTATCATCCGGCTCCTGAAAATCCACCCTGGTCCATGATTTGCAACGTAGCCACAACTATTGTGTAAAGCGGCAATGCACAAACAAATGTGTGCAATCCTCCGGTTGCGATGCACATAACGGGCAGGAGTCGTTCGAGGGCCAGTTCCTGCGCTCTAGATTGTCCGATGTGAGCATCTTCTATGTACCGCTAGCCACATAAAGAATTTGCAACGGGGCGGAGCTTTGGATTTCCAGACTGGTTTGTAATAGGTGAAGCTTGTGTTCCCCAAAAAGAACAGCTGATAGGCACTCTTGACAGAAAATTGGTGATCTTCAGTCCGGGTCCAGGTCGGTGTGTCTCTTGCACCCACGTCCAGCGTGGTAGAGTGAGCCAAGTCGCATACCTTGAGGTATTGGGTGATGGCCGACAGAGAGAGCCCCCCCGCGATCTCCCTTGTCCATGCGTGGTTGCTTAATGCCTCCTTGACCGATCGTCCCCTGTCCTTGACGAAGGAGAACAGCTGCGGTGCCATATCAGCAATAGAACGGCCGTCCGAGAGCCACTTGTCTGTCCAGAACTTGGCCCTCTCCCCGTTGCCTAGCTGGATTCGACAGGCCGTGATGAATAGCGCATCCACCTCCTTCTCAGTAGTGTTGGGCAGCCCATGCCACGGTCTCACATCCTCATCCCGACGCAGCCATGGCCATCTGCAACGCAAAGCTATTCCGAACCATTTAAGATTGATAATGCCCAGCCCACCCAGCTCCATAGGCATACACACCCTGGCCCATGGCATGAGGCAGTGTCCACCACTGATCTCCATTTCCCCTTTCCAGACAAAACCTCTGCAGCGCCGATTAATGACTTTGATGGCCCATGCTGGCAACGGCAGTGCTGCCATGAAATGAATGGACAAAGCCATAAGCACCGAGTGTCGTGGTTCTAAGTCTGACAGTAGAATGGGGTAGGAATGTAGAGGCAAGATCCTAGCTATGGAGGAGTTGTACACGCAAGTTTACGAGTTCAGGCCCTTCTCGGAGGAAGTAATAGCCCTACGCCTCGGAGCCCGGAGGCGGCTCGATCGGATTAAGAGCGTGTGGAGTTACACGAAGTGCGTAACCCTTGTCCTGCAGGAGGGGGTAGCTTATATAGAGTGCGCCAGACCCCAGCTCCCTCCGTTACACAGGGTTCAACGTACATTAAGAGGGGGCGTTACTGGTAACTCCAGCAATAAAGATACATAATGACCATTAAAGCTATGACTTAAATCCCGACCGTTGTAGAGCAGAGTGGCTTTAGATCTCCCGATAGTCGAGTGAAACATAGCTTCATGGTCGAGTGGACGATGATTCTTCTTCGAATGTTTCTGGTTCTTTTAGAGATGTCCTTGGGGGAGATATCTTGGACAGGTCCATGACCCTACCCTAGGTACATAACTTCATCATTAGCCCCCGAATGGATCAGGGTTTGAGTGAGGAAGGAGTTGGGAACACTTCCGACCCATTTTTCGTGCTATGAGTATATCATGTTCTGGATCAATGAACCGAGGTGACGATATCAACTTCTTTTCAGTTGCCTTGATCCATTCTTAGTTTTTGTCGAGTGATATTTTACTGGAAGAGCTCCGAGTGATGATGTGAAGGAGATCTTCCGTCTGACAAGTTGTTCTGCTGTCCACGGATTTCACGGGATTCGAATCTCGGGAAGCGCGCGGGGCGAAGGAGGCCGCAGCAATCGGATGGGATAAGGCAGGGCCGCCTCGATTTCCACGCCGCCTTTTTCGCCAATGACGCGCTGCTGCGGATCTGTTATGGGATTTGATAAGATCGCTGAGGCCTACAGGTGCCGCCACTCGGAAGTAACCTCATATAAGGCGCCAGGCCGGGGTTTTTGAACAGTGCGCTTTCATTCTTCCCCCTCCTCCTTAGACTTCTCCGCCGCAGGCTCGTTTCGCCTGCCGCCGTTCCGCTCGCGCTTTTGCCCGGGCGACAATGGGGAAAGAGAAGACGGTGGCTCGAGCGGGCGAAGAAGGCGACGACGGCTAAGGGGAAGAAGTCCAGCCGGGCGGATCTTCCTCGAGGGCGGCTGCCTGCGCAGGCTGGATCCAGGTATCGATCCGCCGCGATTCGTCAGGACGACATCGACGACTTGGTCGAGGGAGGACTGATCCCCCACGAATCGGCGCGGCTTCCGGGGAACGAGACTGAGCCGCAACCTCGGGAGGGTGAGTGCGTTCTCCTCGCCACTCACGTCGACCGTGGGTTTTCCTTGCCTCCCCACCCTTTCTTTCGGGGTTTCTTGAATTTCTTTGGGGTGCAACTCCACCACTTTACTCCCAACACAATCGTGTACCTTGCTGCCTTCGTGTCTTTGTGCGAGAATTTCTTGGGCTGCCGACCTCATTGGGGCCTTTTCAAGCACATTTTCACCTGTCGCTCTCAGACGGTGAAAAAGGCCAATCCGAGTGACGAGAGGACACAAGTGATTCAGCTGTGCGGGGGTCTTGGGGTCCAGATGAGAGGCAAAAGTTCCTTTCCAGCCATGATTCTTCCCGACTCGGTCCGCGGATGGCAGTCGACTTGGTTTTACTGCAAAGACTAGCCAACTCCAGGGCAGTCGACTGGACTTCCTCCTTTTCCCATGGCCCGAGTGGGGAAACCCTCCCCTTTGAAGGTGATCCCGGAGGAGAAGGCGCAAGTTAAGATGCTGGTCGAACGAGTAGTTCAGCTTATCCGTGACGGGGTGACTGGTATGGATTTGTTGGAGGTCTTCCTCCGGCGACGCATCCAACCGCTTCAAGCTCGAGACCATCCGATGTGGATGTATTCGGGTACTGATGACACCACTCAGACCCATCCGAAGGAGGTTGACGAGACCACGTTGGAGGGGTGGCTGACGAGCATCACTGGAAACAAAGATAACCCCAGGGGGGCTAGGAGAATTCCTCCACTCGACCAGTCTTACGAACCAGATAAGGTCTAATTCTGAACTTCCGACTGCAAACTAGGTTTAATTGTGCAGCTGTTTATGCTTCGTCGACTGACTTTGTTGTGCTTGCTTTCTTCCAGGCCCTTACCGAAATGTAGTCGATGCCCAACGGAGGGCAGGAGCAAAATCCGGAGGGGGAGGCAAGCGGAGGCGAAAGTGGTGAGTGGCATTCTAACGGTGAGGGGAACGAGGAGAGCGACGACTCGAGTGACGAAGAAGAAGTCGACTCGCCTCCTCGCAGGGAGAGGCGATCTAAGCTCGACCAAGACCGGGCGAGCGCCCGTGAAAAGGCGATCGCCAGACCGCGATCTTCAAAGCGCCCCTGACGCCTCTCCGCACCGACCGAGAAAGCCCCAAAGCAGTCCAAGGTTGTAGCAGTGAAGCCTCGAAGGCGCTGTCAAGATTAAGATTGATATCCCTGTTGCTTCTGCGTGAGTGTTTTTCTTTGGCATTCACTCGACGCTCTGTGCTGTTTATTTTTCCTTTGATTTGACCAAATGAATCTGGCAGCGCTGCTACCTCTGGGACTTCAGCTTATAAGGATGAGGATGAGGAAATGGAAGATGTGGTCACCTCCAATCTGGGTACGATCTTCGTCATTCTGTCTTCTTTTGGTCGATTGAACTATCATATATCCAATCGGGCGATGTAATTTTGGCGACTGATCTTTTAACAGCTCCCAACGTCATTGACCTCCCCAACGATGATGAGGACGAGCCAGAGAGGCCATTGACAAGCAGGAACAGGAAAACATCCGCTGGCAAGACGCCTCAGTCGACGCTGGTGGCGGAACCAGTCGTTCAGGATGCCGGTGACGCTAATCGGACTTCTGTTTCCTTCGCCATACCGCTATTGAGTGCTTTACCTTCGTCGTCGACTGCTCAAGCTCCTGCCGATCCACCTTCAGTTTTTGCCACCCATCACATCCCAGAGGGCGAAGTGAATGCTACCAAAGAAGCTATATGCCAAGCAGGTATTATGATGGAGAAGATGAAGATGGTGCGGGATGCCAGCCATGCTGCTTATGATGCCAGCTCGGCTCTCCAGAGCAATGTTCAGGTTAGCAAAATGTCGACTGACTCTCTTGGCTTGTTCTGGTTTAGAATACGGTAACTGAAAAACTCTCTTTCCAAGGATCTTTGCATCTGTACACCCACTGGGCGTTTTGATTTGTCACCGAACAGATTCATACTTTGAGCTGAACCTTTGTTGTCGCTTATTGAATTTTTGGACTAGTGGGGCATCGCCAGGCACCCACTGGTGTAGTCCCCAAGACTATGGTGGACGGGCGGGCAGTCGGTAGTCTTGAATTTTAAATTCCTTCAATTCGTCTCGTCGGGCCTTGTCGAGTGTAAACTGAACCAGTGGGGGCATGCTAAGTGCACCCACTGGGTGTAGTCCCCGAGTCCGTGGTCGACTGCTATGGTCTGAAGAGCTTGTTTGTTGTTGTCTCTTTTTTTTTTTGCACTCGCGTTGGAAAGGTCTTGTCGAGTGTAAACTGAACCAGTGGGGGCACGCTAAGTGCACCCACTGGGTGTAGTCCCCGAGACTACTGTTGGATGTTTGATTCGACAATAGTCTTAGAATTTATTGTCTTTGTCCTTTTACCTCTCTGAAATAACCCACCCTTTATCGAGTCGACTGACACATTCCTTGATTGCAGAAATCTTGTGATCTTGGAGCTTGTTTTGCTGACTTGGAGAAACAGTAGATTCAACTCAACCTTCACCTGGAGTTGGCCAAGACAGAACTGCAGAAAGCCAAGGATGACGCCAATGGTAACACAGACTTGTCGACTGGTTTGTCTTTGATCTGAATTTCATTCTGCTCTTTCTGAACCAAGCATCATTTCTTTTCATAAAAACTGAACCAGGCTCTGGCAAAAAAGGATCAAGATCTGGCTGCCGCGCAGAAGAAGGCTGATGAAAAAACTGCTCTGGCTGAACAGAAGTTGGTTTCAGTCGGCAAATTGGAGGAAGAGAACGCCAAGATAAAATCTGCCCTGGACGAAGCCAACAAGGAAGTAACCTGCTTGAAGAAGGACAAGGTCAATCTGAACGAGAAGATGGAAGGCATTGCTCGCAGGAGGGATGATCTGGAAAGTTATCTGAGGAGCCTTGCCAAGAAGCTGTTCATCAAGCTTGAAGGTATATACTTTGCTCCGACTGGTTTATCTTTGTCGACTCGGTACACGACTATTGACTCATCCTCAGATTGTGCATGCAGAGTTTTGCCGAGACTTTGAGGAAGAGACCGGGCGAATTGAGCCAAGCTTGGACCCCATCAACTCCCCCGTGAAAGATGAGGCTGCTATGAACCTGCTCCGACTGGAATCCCGCATCGACGGTGTTGTTGACTACCTTGCTCGACTGAAGGTCGCCACATCGCGGATCGACACAGCACTCTGGCCAAGGGCAACGCTCCAGAATGACCTCGAGTCTTTGATGACTCGACTTAACGAGATCCCTGGTCGAGTGCAGGAGTGGAAGAAGTCTTCTGCCCGGTGCGGTGCTGATGTGGCTCTGTCTTTGGTCCGCGTCCATTGCAAAGAAGCGCGAGAAGGTAAGCTGGTAGCGATCCAGGTCGCCAACACCAAGAGGCATGATTTTCGATCCTTTATGGATACTTTCATTGCTGCCGCCACTCGGATCGCCGATGGCGTTGACCTGGACGAGTTCGTCGAGCCTGCCAGCCCTCCTCCTGCGGAGTGAACAAACTTTTATGCTCCACCTTAAATTTGCCTCGGGATGCCGAGTGGTTTTTGTAACCGTTAAACTCTTTCGGGCTGAATGTCCGAGCACTTTGATCTGCCGTCCGGAACTTTAGGATTTATCTGAACTTGGTTTATTTCCGAATATGCTTGCGTTTGCCTTCGAGTGGACTTTGTTCTTCACTCGAAATAATCTTTGTGCTTGAGATGCAGCTCTGAGGTGGTGACTCTAGTCGACCTACACTTCATCGTCCTTGCGGATAGGGATGGAACACGCATTGCAATCGACCTACACCTCGTCGTCTTTGCGGATAGTGATGGAGCGCACATTGTATTTGTGGCGTAGCTCCAAAGGAGAAGGTTGCAGTCGACCTACACCTCGTCGTCCTTGCGGATAGGGATGTGATTCAAACTTAGGCGAGCACTGGGCTGCAGCTAAGCTCCCGAGCGGGAGGGTTGCTCTCCACTCGGTGGGATTTTTTAAAACTTAGGCGAGTACTTGGACTGCAGCTAAGCCCCCGAGTGGGAGGGTTGCTCTCCATCGGTAGGATTTTTTAAAACTTAGGCGAGTACTTGGACTGCAGCTAAGCCCCCGAGTGGGAGGGTTGCTCTCCACTCGGTAGGATTTTTCTAAACTTAGGCGAGTACTTGGACTGTAGCTAAGCCCCGAGTGGGAGGATTGCTCTCCACCGGTGGGAGTTTTCAAACTTAGGCGAGCATCGGACTGCAGCTAAGCCCCGAGTGGGAGGTTGTTTCCACTGTAGGATTTTTCAAAACTTAGGCGAGTACTTGACTGCAGCTAAGCCCCGAGTGGGAGGGTTGCTCACCACTGTAGGATATTTTCAAACTTAGGCAGTAGCATGGATCAGCTAAGCCCCGAGTGAGAGGCTTGCTCACCACTGTTAGGATTTTTCAAACTTAGGCGTAAACGGATTCGCAGCTAAGCCTCCGAGTGAGAGGCTTGCTCACCACTCGGTAGGATTTTTTTCAAACTTAGGCGAAACGGATTCGCAGCTAAGCCTCCGAGTGAGAGGCTTGCTCACCACACGGTAGGATTTTTTCAGACTTGGGCGAAACGGATTCGCAGCGAAGTCACCCACTGGGGGATTTCAAACGGAAACAAAAGCAACAACAATCGTTTTAGGAAGATTATAAAGCTCTTGTCTTTGATAAACAAACTACAAAGGTCTTTCTTATTATATCTCATCCGAATGAGTACTTAAGTATAAAAGGGGCGGAGCAGCTCCGCGTTCCAAGCTCGTGGATCGTCTTTCTGATGCTCGACATTGTAAAGATGGTACGCTCCATTGTGGAGAACTCTGGTGACAATGAAGGGGCCTTCCCAAGGAGAGGCGAGCTTGTGTGACTTCTGTTTATCCATTTGAAGAACCAAGTCTCCCTCTTGAAAGGCTCGACCCCTCACGTTTCTGGCGTGGAATCGACGCAGGTCTTGCTGATAAATGGTCGACCGGATTAAGGCCATCTCTCTTTCCTCTTCTAAGAGGTCGACTGCATCCTGCTGGGCCTATTCTGCTTCCTCTTCAGAGAAGAGCTCGACTCGGGGTGCGTTGAGGAGCAGGTCACTTGGCAGAACAGCTTCGGCTCCATAGACCAAAAAGAAAGGAGTTCGCCCATGTCGGCGCGGGGACGACACCTATGGGATCACAAGAATCCCTACTACGGTTGCGGGGCGCGGGGTCGCGAGAAGGGAAGATCAAATAGATAGCACACAGGTTCTTTATCCAGGTTCGGGCTGCGAGATGCGTAAAACCCTACTCCTGCTTGGGTGGTTAGTTTATCTGCGTTCTTGAGCTAGCTATGGGCGTGAGGAGCTCCAAAGATTTAATCCTCCTCCCCGGTCGCCTTTGGGCCTCCTTTATAGGAAAAGGGGTTGCCACATGGCGAGTAGGAGGTGGAGAGGGTACAGTTATACGAGTTTATCCCTCACATTACATGACAAGGCGCCATAAATGCGTCTTGCTTAGGTGTCCTTGCTTTATCGGGGACGGGGGAGAGCCCAATCTCGTCCGCCACCGCTCCCTTTCGTATTGACACGCGCTCTGGCCAGCCGGTGCCTGTGGTGCCATGTAGGCAAGGTGCAAATGAGGTGGCGAAAGGGTGGGTCTCCACGAAGGTTCGCTTGCCGCCACGCAGGTGCCTGCCCAAGCCCTGGGTTGGGTCGGCAATGCATGGTGGAGGCTCGACATGCGGGCTCGATGGTGGCTCCCCACAGGTGCCCTTGGCGGGGCCTTGCCGCAGCCCCGACAAGGGTCTTGCCGGGGCCCCGACAAGGGTCTTGCCACGGCGTCTGCTGTCATCCCTGGCAAGGCTCTTGTCGGGGGCCTTGTGGTCCTCCTTGGCCGGGATCCCACCAAGGGTCGTCATCTTCTATAGTATGTATCTGATCTTTGAATGTCTTCACAAAGATCTGCATGCCACCACGGGGATGTCTCCCGAATCCTTTGCCCCATGGGGGCAAGTGGACTCAAAGGTGATCCGCTCTGTATGGGCAGCCACTGCAAGGGCCTCGCCGGGTTTTAGAACCGCCCCGGCAAGTATCTTGCCGGGGAGTCTGCCTGCCCTTTGCTTTTAGGCCTTTGGCGCCGCTTCTGCTCCTTTCGAGCTTCATACATTTTGGCTCACCTTCCTTGTTTTGCTTTAGCGTGGCATGGCGCCCATGCTCGGACTGCCCGCAGTACGCTAAAAGGTGTACCCTCTTTTGTACAATCGACAGAGCCCTCGGCCTGGGCCACATAAGCTAATCAGCGCTGCTGGGCTAGGCCCAAAACGTGTGCGGGCAGGCAGGGTGGTTTTACCATGTAAGTCTTTTCACCGTGCTTCCCACGCCTCAAGCTGTGGCTTGGCGTGGGGAGGCGGCGTGACGTGGGCGGCATGCGTGGGCTGAGCTCTGCACGCGCAAGGCCCTGTCGCAGCTTAATGTGAAAGGAGGCGACCCGCTTTCCCCATAAGAAGGAATAACCGCGCTACCACGCTCACTTTCACCTCTTCTCTCGCACTTTTCCAATCTCGAGCCGCCGCTTCCTCTCTTCCTTCCCTCCTAAGCTGGCCGCCAGTTCGTCAGCCGCCGGCCACATTCTCCTTCCTTGCTCCTCTAGACTCTTGGCTGCCATGGCCCAAATTCGCTAAGGGCAAGGGGGGCTAAGAGCTCCGGACCGCGGAGCCGCCGGAGCGCCGCCTTGTCGGGGACCGGACGAAGTCCGTCTTCTTCATCCCTCAGAGATTGATGTTCATGATCTCCTCGGCCTCCTTCAAGCCCTTATGGGGAGGAAGACGGGAGAGAATTGGGCATCCGCCACACGATCATTCCCGTCATGGCCATACCGATCCTGCCCCAAACCGCATCCCATCTTCGCCGACACTTTCTTATGGTTATGCCCTCCTTTTTCCGATTTCTTCTGGACATCATGCACACCTTCGGTTTTCGCTTTTGATTTCAATTCAATGCGGTGGCATGTTTGGCTCTTCGCAAATCTTTGCGCGGCTTTGCCGAGTGCAGCCCAACACGGCACTCTTTCGCCATTATTTCTCCCTCGAATCCAGCCCGAGGCTCCGCTCTCCGGATGTATCGCTCGGATCTCAAGATCCAAGGGGCGACCGGAAGGTGCCATGAAGGAGAAGTGGGATGAATGGCGGTCGGTGGTGCCGGATCGAGGACGAAGACCCGCCGAATTTCGCAAGGTCCGCCGAACACCGCCGGTCCGTGGCAGCGATCGGGTGATGTCGATGCAGCCGACGGAGGCTCACCGTCGCCACCACCAGGATCCTCCGGCTGATCCAAGCGGGCTCACCCTAGAGATGATCGGGTTGACTTCATTCGCCACGGATCGCCCGCTGCATAACAAGGGGCTAGCCTGGCTTTTCACTTAACCCGCCGACATTATGCGGCTCGTCTCCGCCTCGACCACAACTTCACGGTGATGGGGCACGCCCACTTGCCAAATGCTTTTCCACCGACGGGTCGTGACGATAAGATTGAACGGATCGGCAAGGCCGCGAGGGCTGCCGCAAAGGTCGGCAAGGCCCTCAAGGGTCGTTTCTTCGTTGCCAGCCGGGTGGTCCTGCCAGTAATAACTCACGCCGGTCCGAGATCATTGCTATGATGCCGGACCGCAACGCCGCACGGCCCTGCCCCGAGTCAGGCGGAGCCGACGGGCGACGCAGCAGTTCTTCACTTTCTTGGTCGAGGTGTACGCCAATGCCGACGCCGAGCGGTGGCTTGTCATGGACACCACCAAAGCGGAGCTGGACTACATCGCCAATAGGGCGAGGGAGGCACAGCTTGTTATGGGAGGCCGGGCAGCCGGGGTGTGGAGGACAAAGCCGCTGGCGGCGCGGAGGAGGAGCAGTTCACCTTGTGGGTGGCGGTCATCGGGAGGTCAGCAGCGCCGACGTTGGAGCTTTGCTTGTCGAGGACGCGGCCGACGAGTCATCATGGGAGGAGGAGGACGTGGCGGCGAGCTCGACGCCAACGAGGGGAAGAGGGCGAGTCCTGCGGCGGGCTGGCTCCGGCGAGCCGGTCCGGCCCGGCAGGGCCACGCGGCCTCAATTGACCCTGGAGGGGTCCGGGCGCCACACGAGGGCCACGGCGGCGGCGGGGCCGGGCGAGGGCCCCGAGAAGAAGAAGGCGACAGCCTTTTCTCATCCAGCCGCACAAACCCCGCCGCCTTCGCCCTCCCGGCAGGTGTCGATTCGGATGATGATGTGGAGATCCCTTTTGATCTCGGGTCTCACAGCCCGGAGAGGAAGAGGAAGCTGGTGGAAGAGGAGGAGACGGACGATGAGTAAGTCCTCCATTCCTCACTGTTATTTCCTCTTCCCCGAGTCGGGTCGCTTGTCTTGATCCATTTTTGCTTTTGCAGGGAGACGGAGACGTTGGCCCAGAGGGCAAAGAGGGCGAGGACCTTGGCGAACGATCAGCCCCCGGCTGGGGCTTCAGAGACACCACTGGTGGTGCTGAGCAGCCCGGACAGCAGCCCCCGGCGCAGCCCCCCAACAGAAAGTCTGCCACCCTCTTCCTACTCGACATGTGGTAGGCGCCGATGCCACGATGCTAACCTTGCCGGGTTTTGCAGGAGAGAGAGTAGCAGGAGGAGCCACAGAGGGCTGCTCCTACACACCACCCCCATCGACCACGCCGCTGGGGCATCCCCGCAAGGAACCAGCACCGAGCCTATACCCATGGAGGAAGAGGGAACTTGGGCCTGGTGACTCTGGCCATGCGCCAAACATCAAGAGAGGGGACTTCGCTTCACAGTACTGCACCGTGAGTCGCCTGCCCTTCGCCTCTGCTTTCACCTTATTCCTTTCTTGGCTTCATCGCCCCCATTACTTCCCAGGCCCACGGTTGTGGGAGACATTGCTGAGGAGGCCGCGGCGGAGGCCAGCAGGATTGCTGCCGAGGAGGCCGCCAAGGACGCTGACAAGGCTGCTGCTGATGAAGCCGCCAAGGTGCTGCTGAGACGCCGGCTGCGGAGGCCGCCAAGGCGCTCCGCGAAGCTTCGCCGAGGGCGCCAAAGAAGGGCCTGCTGGCGGGTCGGGCAAGGCCTCCGCCGAGGAAGAGGTGGCAGGTGACCAGCCTCCCTCTTCCTCAACCTCGGGCCCTGGCAGATATCTGAAGGTGGGCGACGATCTTTTCGTCCATCTCCCGGGGTCGTCAACCGAGCGCCTGCCGAAGGGGAAACCTTGGACGACGAGGTGCTTGCCGCCACCGGGCTTGAGGTGGTTGATGAGCCGGGCGTTGGTGGTGACGGTTCTCGGGAAGAGCGGCTTTTCCGCGCCATGGGGGCCGACTAACGGAAGCTCAAGTTTCACCGTGCCCGGACCTGGACAATATCAAGGCCAGGATGGCAGCGTGGACAACGCGAGGTGGATTTCAAAGCGCTGCTGTCGACACGCAGACCTGGTTCCACCAGACTCGCAAGGAGCAGTAGGGCCTTCCAGGAGGAGTTGGCCAAGCGCCGACGGAGCTCACCATGAGAATGGCCGACATCGAGAAGGTTTCAGAAGAGGCGGCGAACTTGGCGCATGGCCAAGCCGCCTGAACCAACATCAAGCCGCTTTGGATTCCTAGGAAGAGGATCTCCGCTGCGGAAGCGAAGCAACGAACGCCCGCGGCAAGAATGAGGAGCTCGAGGCCCTTGTCGCGCGACGGACTCGCGAGCTGGATCCGAGGCACAAGGAGGCACTCGATGCCCAGGCTCTGGCCCATGCCGGCAAGGCGAAGGAGCTGGAAGAGGAACGGGACGAGCTGAAGGAGCAAGCCTTCAAGCTGTCCGACGAGAAGAACACGCTCAACCGCGCCTTGACAGAGGCGCAAGGAGCAGTCATCAGCAGGACTGGGGAGCTCTCTGACGCGCAAAACTCCATCAGAGACCTCAAGTTGAACCCGGAGGGTCTCGAGAAGATGTTGTCGGAGAGCAGGGCTCAGGACGAGACCTTGACCAAGAGCCTCGAGGAGGCGAAGCAGCTGCGGGCAAACGAGGCTGCCTCCCACCAGGAATTTGTGGTGGGTGAGAACAAGTGGATCAGCCATCTGGAGGTCATCGCCGGCAGGGTCACCTCACAATTGGCCACCATGGGGCTGCCAAATGTGAGGTACGCCCGAGCAGCAGCGGGACCATCAACGCCAAGCTGACCCAGCCAAGGCGCCCTGAGCCTTGGCCTATCTCCACTCCAACAGACTGCCAAGCCGGCCGATGAGGCCCAGCGACTTTTGCGGAGGGTTGTGACCAAGGTCCTCACTAAGGTGGCGACTGAATCCCAACCTTGACTTCAAGGCCTCGATGAAGAGCTTGCCGGATGGTGTAGACCTCACGGTGCTCAAGGAGCGATCAAGCCCATCACCAATGGCATCGACGAAATCAAGAGGGTGGAAAGCCTGGCCGGATTGAGCATCCCGTTTTTTCGCCATTGCAGGTTCCCGACCAAGACAAATTTTATCTTTAGTTAGAACCGCAGCTATGATGTGATGTAATATAACTTGAAGTACTCTTAATTTTCTTGCACGTTATTTCCCGCTCAATTCCTCTTTGTATGTGTGCCTCGTCAATCGGGTAGGCTTGCCGCCTAAAGCCCTAAGCGGTGTTTTGGGGACGGATCCCTGTGGCCTGCTGGCACGCTGTCGTCCGGACGAGCCACCTTTCCGTTTCCAAACGCTGCCGCCCAATCGTCGAGCTTGACTCGAGTCGAATCGAGGGCGTTGTCGATCACGGAAGGTTACTCTTCCATTCTCGACGCAGCCGCTTGAGCTGTTGAGCGGACTCGAAACAGGGCAAGGGCGTTGCCGATCGTGGGAGAGCCTCGCGCGCGGTTTCTCATACAAAGGCATGACATCTCCGGGGGGAATAACCTCAAATAAGAAGGGTAGCACAAATAAGGAGTCAGTGCAACTTAGCTTCTGTTGGCGATCGCTCGAGCGTCGATCTTCTGGCCTCCTTTCTTCTTCCAAGGTCACGAAGATGAAGGAGTGCCGCTAATCGCTAGAGCTGATTCTCACAACCGCTTCTCTACCGGGCGCGCGCCAAAGATGTCGGCGCTGGATTTACACCTATGGGATCACAAGAATCCCTACTACGGTTATGGGCGCGGGTCGTGAGAAGGGCAGATCAAACAGATATCACACGGGTTCTTTATCCAGGTTCGGCCGCGAGATGCGTAAACCCTACTCCCGCTTGGGTGGTTAGTTTATCTCGCTCTTGAGCTAGCTATGGGGCGGAGGAGCTCCAAAGCGGGATCCTCCTCCTGGTCGCCTTTGGGCCTCCTTTTATAGGGAAAGGGGCTGCACACATGGCGCATGTGAGGTGGAGAGGGTACAACATACGAGTTTATCCTCGTGATTACATGACAAGGCGCCATAAATGCTTCTTGCTTAGGTGTCCTTGCTTTATCGAGGACGGGAGAGCCTGGCCTCGCCGGCCGCCCTTTCGCTGACACGCGCCTACCGCCAGCGGTGCCTGTGGTGCCATGTAGGCGGCAGTGCAACTGAGGTGGCGCAGCAGGGTCTCCATGAAGGTTCGCTTGTCAGCCACGTGAGGTGCCCGCCCAACCGGGTTGGGTCGGCAGCTGCATGGTGGAGGCTTGATTGGCGCTGGGCTCGATGGTAGCCCACGGGTGCCCTTATAGGGCCTTGCCGCAGCCCCGCAAGGGTCTTGCCGGGGCCCCGGCAAGGGTCTGCCATGGCGCTGCTGTCATCCCCTGCAAGGCTCTTGCCGGGGCCTTGTGGTCCTCCTGGCCGGATCCCGCCAAGGGTCGCCATCTTCTATAGTATGTATCCGATCTTTGAATGTCTTCACAAAGATCTGCATGCCACCACGGGATGTATCTGAATCCTTTGCCCCATGGGGGCAAGTGGACTCAAAGGTGATCCGCTCCGGGTATGCATGAGCCGCGGCAAGGGCCTGGTCGGGTTTGTTAACTCCGCCCCGGCAAGGATCTTGCCGAGGAGTCTGCTTCGCCCTTTGCTCTTTTGTGGCCTTGGCCGCTCTGCTCCTTTCGAGCTTCGGCCTTACCTTGGCTCACCTTCCTTGCCTTGCTTTAGCGTGGCGGCGCCCGCGGCTCGGACTACCCATGCACAGTTTAAAGGAGTACCCCTCTTTTTGTACACCGACAGCCCAGTCGACCGATTGGGGGTTGTCCTCAAACCCCAAAGAACTGATGGAAGTTCATCGATTCAGCGCCTCATGCGTGTTTGAGATCACGATCACCGGGTTTCGGGTCCTTGAGAATTAGGCCATTTGCTCTTTCTCGCTTGTCCATTCGATCAAGGGTGAGCGATCAAGCAAAGTCGACTGTGCCTTGAGAAGCGCAGAAGCTCTAAACTCATCGTAATCAAAGTTCGACCCTTTG
This sequence comes from Aegilops longissima, assembly GCA_021605205.1. Lineage (NCBI taxonomy): Eukaryota > Viridiplantae > Streptophyta > Magnoliopsida > Poales > Poaceae > Aegilops > Aegilops longissima. The sequence goes on from CM038679.1 coordinate 421,742,349, forward strand.
TTAGTGATGATGTTGTGTGGAACTCCATATCCGAATGTCAATTCTCCGATGAAACCGACAATGTGCCGGCTTCAAGATTCTTGATAGGTTTAGCTTCAATCCATTTGGTAAACTTGTCGATCGCTACAAGCACATGAGTGAAGCCGCTCCTACCAGTTCTCAAAGGTCCAATCATATCCAATCCCCAAACGGCAAAGGGCCGACGAGGGAATGGTCTTTGGTATTGACGCCGCTTGTGAGACATATCGAGTAAACCTGCAGCCTTCACATCGCGTCGACTATATCTTTCGCCATTTCATTTGCTCGTGGCCAATAAAAACCAGCTCGGTATGCTTTAGCCACAATGGCCCGAGAGGACGATGGTGGCCAGTGTCTCCGAGTGGATGTCGTTGAGGATCATTCGACCTTCTTCCGGTGTTATGCATTTCTCGATCGACTCGACCACACTTTCCCCAACAATTGTCCCTTATCACAAGAAAGGCTTTGGATCAACGGACGATCTGTCGAGCCTCTCGCTTCATCCTCCGGGAGTTCCTTCCTAAGGATGTACGCTGATGTAAGGCATCGTCCACCGGGAGTGATGACCGAACCTCCATGATTAGGTCGACCACGGTTAGGACCTCGACTTCACCGGATCTGTGGCGCCTTAGGCTGCAGGGCTCTTGTTGAAAGGATCTTCCCGAACCGATGGTGTGTGGATGTGTTCCAAAAACACGTTGTCGGGAATGGCTTCTCTCTTGAACCTATCTTTGTCAAATCATCGGCTGCTTGATTTTTCATCGGGTATATGATGGAGCTCTAACCCTCAAACTTCTTTTTCCAACTTCCTTACAAGATTGCAAGAATCAATCATGACTGGGCTTCTGACGTCCCACTCTTTCATCACTTGATTGACTACCAAATCTGAGTCGCCATAGACCATGAGGCGACAAACGCTGAGTGAAATGGCCATATGTAACCCATATAAGAGTGCTTCATATTCTGCTTCATTATTGGAGGAATCGAAGTGAATCTGGAGGAGGTATCTGAGCTTGTCTCCTGGGGATACCAAGACCACCCCAAAGACCGTAACCATTCAGCATCTTGGAACCATCAAAGAACATGGTCCAAAGGTTCGAGTGAACTTGAGTCGGCAGTTGTTGTTCGATCCACTCGGCGAGGAAATCTGCTATTGCTTGGGACTTGATAGCTTTCTTTGCCTCAAACTTGATATCTAAGGGAAGGAGTTCAATCACCCATTTTGCCACTCGACTAGTTGCATCTCTGTTATGCAGAATCTCCGACAATGGAGCGTCGCTGACGACTGTAATAGAGTGATCAGAGAAATAGTGCGCAACCTTCTTCGTGGTCATGTAAATCCCATAAACAAGCTTCTGATAGTGTGGATATCTCTGCTTTGACGGAGTCATAACTTCAGAAACATAATAAACCGGGCACTGAACTTTATAGGCTTTTCCCTCTTCTTCCCGCTCGACCGTAAGTACTATACTGACGACTTGTCCAGTGGCTGCAATATAAAGCAGTAAAGGCTCTTTGCTCATTGGGGTAGCAAGCACTGGCTGGGTGGAAAGCAGGGCTTTTAGCTCTCCAAATGTTGTATCAGCTTCAGAGTCCACTCAACTTATCTCGACTTCTTCATCGGCCGGTAGAGAGCGGTGCCTTCTCGCCGAGTCGAGAAATGAATCGACTTAGGGCGGCCAAACAACCAAGAAGCTTCGACATCATGCACACGCATGTATGCTTTCATCCGGAGTATGGCACCGCTTTTGGGGTTAGCGTCGATTCCTCGCTCGAAACGAAAACCGAGTAATTTTCCTCCCGAACTCCGAACATGCACTTCATGGATTAAGCTTGATATCATACCTCCCGAGGTTGGCAAAGGTTTCAGCAAGGTCAGCCAGAGGTCGGAACCTTTACGTGACTTGACCACAATGTCATCCATGTACGCCCACATTCGACTGATTTGAGTGAGTAAACACTTCAATCATCCGCGTGAATGTGGCTCCAGATTCTTCAGCCTAATGGCATACCGACATAATGTAAGCATCTTAATGGGGTGATGAAAGCTGTTTTAATCTCATTGGGTCCATATGCACGGATCCGATGATACCCGAATAAGCGCCCAAAAGGACAAACGCCGCACTCGCAATGAAGTCGACTATTTGATCGATGCGAGGGAGAGGAAAGTGATCCTTCAGGCAGGCCCGATTGATATGCTTGAAGTCGATGCACATGCAAAGTGAGTCGTCCTTCTTAGGGACCATGAAAACATTAGCTAACCACTCGGAGTGGTAAATCTCTCGAATAAACTCAGCTGCCAGGAGCCGAGCCACTTCTTCACCGATTGCTTTTCTCTTATGTACGGTGAACCGTCGAAGATGTCCTTTGACCGGTTTCACTTTTGGGTCGACTCACAAACGATGCTCAACCAGTCCCCTGGGAACACCTGGCATGACAGAGGGTTTCCATGCAAAGATGGCCCAGTTCTCACGGAGGAACTGGGTGAGCACTTCTTCCTATTTGGAGTCGAGTGTTGTTGAAATGTGAGTCGGAGCAGCATTGGGATCAGTCGGGTGAATATGAATCGGTTTCGTTTCACCGCACGATCGAAATGTCAATCTGTGGCAGCTTCTTAGCTCGCAAAGAAATCACCCGGATCTGCATTTTTCTCGACACTCCGCAATTCTACGATCGCCATCTGCAAGATCGGCGATCTTTGAGCCCTTCGGAAGCACTCTTCCGCCTTCTTTCTATTGCCGCGATAGTGATCACACCCTTAGGACCGGCATCTTCAATTTGAGGTACACAAAGATGGTCGAGCCATAAACGAGCATAAGTCGGCCTGCCCGAATAGCGTGATAAGCACTGAAATCCACAACTTCAAATGTCAACTTTTCTTTGCCGTAATTTTGGAATCCGAGACCGACATCGGAGATGGTCAAGTCTCGTGCTTCAACCGGTTGTCATCCCCGGATCAAGAATGTTGACACACACAATACTCAAGGATTTATAACAGAGTAGCAATCACACACTTATTACATCGAATGTCTCGTAAGAGAACTTATTACAATAATATGGCTTAAGGCCATCTAATGCGATAACAGCGGAAGGCTTGGAAGATAAAGTGAGTCCATCAACTCCAACGGCATAGCTGAGCTGCACGGCAACGACCTAACGAACCTTACTCCTCGTCTAAAAAGTCTGCAACATGATACGTTGCAGCCCGAGAACGGGTCAGACATGGAATATGTTGGCAATATAACACAAGAGAGCAAGAACAAAATAATGCTATCACTACATGCATATTTGGCTGGTGGAAAGCTCTATGGTTATAGTTTTAGGAAGTATAGTTTTGCAAAAGCCAATTTTTTCCTACAACAAAGGAATAGATTTTAATTTAACTATCATGGTGGTTGAAACATTGAGAAGGTATAACCCCAACTCAATCCCAATTAAAGTAGTTAACAACCCAACAATATTAATAAAGAGTGATGAGATACATGTGATAACCCAAGTACTAGATACTCAAGATTGTCCATAACCGGGACACGGCTAACCATGATTAGATTGTACACTCGCAGAGGTTTGCGACTTTTCCCCACAAGACTCGATCGCCTCCGCTGATTTCTCGTGACCGCATGGTGTTTGAGAAACGGATGACCGAGACATAGTCTTTCGTAAACATTAACTCTCTACTCCGGTAGACCATACCAAACCTACAAAACCCACTCACCGCTGATCTACCTCTTCAAGAGCTTCACATAACCTACTCAACTATGCTAGAGCCCATAGTAACTTGTGGCTGCACACGGAAGTTTCTAGCATGAATCATCTTAGTTCCCTTTAAGCCTGGGTGGCGGTCCATAGGAAGATCACACGGGTACCCCGGGATTTCCAAAAATAAAATAGACAACACTGGGTTCCCCAGGTGCCTCAATCCACCCAGATGTTAATTTTAAGTTGCCACCTTAAGTTGAACCATTAATTAACAATCTCACATCTGTCATGGATTCACTCAAACCCAACCACGTCTACGAGCATAGCATAGCAATATAAGCAACACGTAGAAGTAACTCCCAAGGGTTTGATAGTAACAGGGCAATAGGTTCTACCTCAACAACTACTTCCCAACCCACAAGTTAATGACATCCTAACCATGCAATATTTGAGGATAGGAACTAATGCATAAAAACTGGGTATGAAAAGAGTATGATCAATGTGTTACTTGCCTTGCTGACGATCCGCGAATCCTAGAGACTCGTAGTAACACGCTTCGCACTCCGGGAATTCTATCGCAAGCAAACAATAACATACATAAGCAACAAGCAATGATGCACAAGCAAAACTCAAATAAACGAGGCTGACCAGAAAGTTCAACTTAAGAACTCCGGTTCGCAAAAAGAATCAAACCAAACGGAACAACTAAACTCAAATGGCGTAAAGAAACAAGATCCGCTTACTAATCTGAACTAAGGTCAAATTTTACAGTATCAAAATCTTGTTTAAGTTGTTTAGACAGAAAGAGGGTCTCGAGACGAAGATCTAGGCGCTTGAATCGCCTCGATTCCACTAACGAGCTAAAAGATAAACATAAACTAAGATCGGATCGTAAATCGCGATCGAAAAATCGCGAATAAATCCGAGAAAAGAAAATCGACAAACAGATTAACGAATCTAACGCTCGTTATCCGGATCTAAACGAAGAACGCGTTTGTTAAACGAACGAACGAGCTTAACGCCGCTAAATAAATAAACCAGAGAAAACCGATCTATTTAGAAAAACGAAAACTAGGGTTTCTAAAAACCAAACGGCGCGGCGGATCCGGCGGCTACCTCCGGCGAGTGGGCTCGGCCAGGCGGGTGCGGGGCGGCGGGCGGCGGCGGTGGTGGCGGCGGCAAGCGGGCGGCGGCGGCGGCGGTGGGGCAGGGAGGGGAGGCAAGGCGTGGCGGGCGACTTGGGGCTCCAGGGGGGGTGGTATTTATAAAGGGGAGGGCGGCGGCCTGACTTGGGGGGGGTCGGGCGATGAGGAGTCCCGGCCGACTATTCATCCCGAACCGGCGGCGGCACGGACGGGAGGCGGCGGCGTGGGCTGGGAGCGGCCTGCCTCGGCTGGGCTTCGCCCACTGGGAAGTTTTTTTAAATAATTCACCGATGTAAAATAAATCCTATAAAATAAAATAAAATCTAAAAATGCCAAAACAAATTTTCACCGCCTAAATGAAATATTTAGAACGAGATGAACATTTTCTTGGCCCTAAAATGCAATTTTGAAAACGCAATTTTTCTAATGCAAATAAAATCCAAATAAACTCAAATAAAATCCAACAAATGATTTTAACATTTTTCCTCCAATATTTCAATTGTTTTGGAGAAGTCATATTATCTCCTCTCATTTATTTTATTATGAAATATTTTCGAGAGAAAATAATTAAAATAAAAATCCTCGCTTCAATATTCGATAAAAATCAAATATGAAACACGAAAATCCCCAACTCTCTCCGAGGGTCCTTGAGTTGCTTAGGATTTCGAGGATTATGAACTAAGATGCAATAAAATATGCTATGCAAGAATGACCTATGTATAACATTCCAAATTGAAAATTTGGGATGTTACAAACCTACCCCTTAAGATGAATCTCGCCCCGAGATTCGGGTTGGCTAGAAAATAGGTGCGGTGGTCCTTGCGAATATCATCCTCTCGCTCCTGTGTGGCTTCCTCCTCGTATGGTGGCTCCAATCGAACTTTGCAAAACTTAATAACCTTGTGCGGGTGACTCGGCCGGCAAAGTCAAGAATCTTCACTAGCTTCTCCTCATAAGTCAAATTATCGTCCAACTGAATTGCCTCCAAGGGTATCAGATTCTTAATGGTATATCGCCATCTCAAAGATGACACTTCTTCAACCGTGAGACGTGGAACACATCATGAACTCCTGACAATCCTTCTGGTAATTCCAGCTTGTAGGCAACTTCTCCCATCCATTCCAAAACACGATATGGTCCAACAAATCTCGGAGCTAATTTTCCCTAACTCCAAAACGTTTCACTCCTCGCAAAGGTGATACTCGCAGATATGCTACGTCTCCAATTTCATAGGTTACCTCCTTACGCTTCGTGTTTCGCATAACTTTTCCGCCGGATCGAGCAATCTTCAGCCTATCACGAATCAGTTTAACCTTCTCTTCAGACTCCTTGATCAAGTCTGGTCCAAATAGATGTCGGTCTCCTACCTCATCCCACATCAGTGGTGTTCTGCATCTGCGTCCATACAGAGCTTCGAACGGTGCCATCTTCAAACTGGCTTGGTAGCTATTGTTGTATGAGAACTCTGCATAAGGCAAATTGTCATCCCAACTAGATCCATAATCTAGCGCACAGTGCTCTCAACATGTCCTCCGTAATCTGGTTGACTCTCTCGGTCCGTCCATCCGCTCATGGGTGAAATGTTGTATCAACTCCAATCTTGTTCCCAAAGTCCGTGTAACCGATGCCAAAACTTTGAAGTAAACTGTGTTCCTCTATCCGATACGATGGTCCTCGAACTCCATGCAAACATACGATCCTCGACATATATATCTTGGCCAACTTCGCACTTGTGTATGTTGTTTTCACGGGATGAAGTGAGCCACTTTGGTCAAGCGATCCACTACTACCCATATTGAATCATATCCTGCTTTGGTCCTGGGCAATCCGTGATAAAGTCCATGCCAAGTTTTTCCCACTTCCATTCGGTATCGGCATAGGCTGTAATAGTCCCGCTGGCTTCGATGCTCGCCTTCACTCTCCGACATACATCACATACGGCTACATACTGCAATATCCTTCTTCATACCGTCCACCGTAAACGCTCTTTCAAATCCAAATACATCTTGGTGTTTCCGGGTGTATCGAGTATGGTGAGTCATGAGCCTCTCAAGTATTAACTTCCCGATCTCCGGGTTGTTGGGCACATAAACTCGGTCCTCAAACCATAAGGTGTCGTGCTCATCCTCACGAAAACCTTTGGCCTTTCCTTTACTCATCTTCTCCTTTATCTCGCAATCTCTTTGTCATTCTTCCGAAGCTTCGAATCTTGTCCAACAATGTCGATCGAACCTCCATTGTCGCAACGAAACCTCTTGGAACAATCTCCAACCGAAGTTCCATGATATCCTCAGCTAACTCCTTCGGCAATCCCTTACTTTCAAGGATATTAGCATAACTCTTCCGGCTCAAAGCATCCGCTACGGCATTGGCCTTTCCTGGATGATAGTGTATCTTCATATCGTAATCCTTTATAAGCTCCAACCATCTCCTCTTCCTAAGGTTCAACTCCTTCTGTGTGAAAATGTACTTCAAACTCTTATGATCCGTGTACACATCACAACAATTCCCAATAAGATAATGCCTCCAGGTTTTTAATGCGTGCACTACGGCTGTAACTCCAAATCATGCGTGGCATAGTTCAACTCATGGGGTTTTAGTTGTCGTGAGGCATACGAAACAACTCTTCCGTCCTGCATAAGCACACATCCAAGTCCTAAGCGAGAGGCGCCGCAATAAACTTGGAACTCCTTATGTATATCCGCAGTGTTAGCACCGGGCTGTAGTCAAACGCTTCTTCAACTCCCGGAAACTTGCCTCGCAATCTTCTCGTCCATTTAAACTTAGTATCCTTCTTCAAGAATTCAGTCATTGGCTTAGCAATCTTGGAAAATTCTCAATGAATCTCCGATAATATCCTCGCGAGTCCAAGGAAATCATGGATCTCGCTAATCAAGTGGGTGCCAACCATTCAAGGATCGATCGAACCTTGCCGGGTCCACCGCTATACCTCTCCCGATATAACATGCCCAAGAAATCCAACTTCCTTCAACCAAAACTCGACTTGCTGAACTTGGCGATAACCGGTGTTCCCCGAAGTTTTCGAGAACTAAACGCAAATGCTCCTTGTGTTCCTCTTCGTTCTTCGAATATACCATAATATCATCAATAAACACCACAACAAACTTGTCCAAATACTCCATGAACACCTTGTTCATCATGCTCATGAAATAGGCAGGGCGTTAGTCATCCAAACGACATGACCAGATACTCAGATAATCCATACCGCATGGTGAACGCTGTCTTTGGTATATCCTTCTCTCGAATCTTCAATCGATGGTATCCCGATCGAGATCGATCTTCGAAAACACCTTAGCTCCTTGCAGCTGATCAAACAGATCATTGATCATCGGCAAGGGTACTTGTTCTTAATCGTTACTTCATTCAAGGCTCGTAATCAACAACCATCCTTAGGGATTTATCCTTCTTCTCAACCAAAAGCACCGGGCTCCCCAAGGTGATGAACTCCTTTGAATGTAACCTTTCTCCAATAACTCCTTGATCTGCTTCTTAATTTCCTCCAGATCATTTATGGCATCCGATAAGGTCTCTTGGATATTGGCCCTGCACTGCAATAGCTCTATCAAAACTCGATGTCTCGATCCGTGGCATGCCCGTAACTCCTCCGGGAAAACATCCGGTAATCCTTTACTACGTGCACTTCCTCCCGAACAACTCCCGTGAGGGCATTCACTTGGCTCCTCCTAGGCACATGCCTAGATACATACTTAATCCTTTTTCCTTCCGGGTGGTGAGGTAAATTGATTTGCTAGCACAACCAATGCTTCCTCCATACTTTGACATCCAGTCCATACCTAATATCACATCCAATCCTTGCGACTCCAAGATAATTAGGTCGACGGAAAACATGTGTGCCAATGGTTAGGGGTATCTGGTTGCACCATCGGCTAGCCATGTACTCGCCTCCAAAGTAGCTCACTAAAAGAGGGGTCCTAAGGGTTTGGGTTGGTAGCTTAAACTTATCCACAAATCCCTTGATATGTATGAATGCGATGCACCAGTATCGAAAAGAACAAGAGCGGTAAATGACTTAACCAAAAACTTACCTATTACCGCGTCCGCTGCTCTTCAACCTCCTCCACGTTAATGTGGTTCACTTGTCCTTTGTTGAATGGATTAGGCTTCTTCCCAGCGCCCCATTTCCGTTTCCATTCCTTCCTTCAAGGCAATCATTGGCATAGTGCCATGTCTTCCCGCACTTAAAGCAAGTAACTTGACTTAGGTCTCTTTTGGCGGGTGTAGCTGGGTTGGAGCGGTTTCGTTGTTATTAACTCCGCTCCCATTTCCGCTCTTGGCACCATTGTGGTTATGCGATCCTCCTCCAAAGGTGGTTGTGACCTCCATGGTTATGAACAAGTCCTCCCGAGTTCGGGTTAAGCGAGGCTTCGCTGAGCTCCTGAGTTATACTTCCCTTGTCCATACTTCCTCTTTCGGCTCTCAATCTGCTGATGCTTCCCTTCAATCATAAGGGCCTTATCTACCAACTCCTGGTAGTTGTTGAAAGTTGCCACCATCAACTGCATGCTCATCTCATCATTCAGCCCTTCCATAAACTTCTCCCGCTTCATGCATCTGTGGCCACATCATCGTGGGCATAGCGTGATAACTTGCTAAACTCATCCACGCATCGAGCCACAAGACGGTTCCTCGGGCGTAAGTTGCAAAACTCCGCTTCTTCATCTGCATGGCTCCAGTTGAGACATGTGTTGTGTGAAAAGCTTGCTGAAACTGGTCCCAAGTAACATTGGCTATAGGAAAAGTAGCCGTATAATTCTCCCACCATGAGGTTGCTGGTCCATCCAATTGATGTGCGGCAAAGTGCACCTTCTCAACATCTGTGCATCCTGCGGTGGTTAACTCCCCTCCGATACGGCGTAGCCAATCATCAGCAACTATTGGCTCGGTGCTACTGGAAAACACCGGCGGCTGTAACCTCAGAAAACAGGCTAGGTTGTCCACTGGCGGCGGGTTATTGTTGTTTTTATTGTTGCCCTGGTTCTGAACTAGCAATTGCATCAAGGCATTCTGCTGCTGGATCAACTGGGTGAGCTCCGGTGGAAAAGCAAAACCGGTGTCACGTCTTGGAGGCATCTGATGGGTTTAGATGGAAGAGATTAGAATAGAAAAAGGTCTAACGGGAAAACACTACCCATATGCACATGAGGCAAACACAATCATTTCACTCAATCAATCAAACAAGGGCATACAAACGGTCTAGAACTATCGCATAAGTGCTCAACTGCTACTAAATACATGGGGGAAATACTACTAATATATGGTGGTCATCTAGAAATTTTGATCGGTGGAAGACTCCATGATGTCCGCTCCAGCTTCGTCTTCGTAGTCATCATCACTTGGATCGAATCGTGTCGCCGATGATGATGTAGTTGTCCGGCAAGTGGGGTCGCCGCCTTCTTCTTCCGTGTTGGTCCTCCCATGAATACTCCGATCTTCTTAACCAGGTCGCCGTTTTTCTCCAAAGAGTGTCTTGATTTCTTCCTCATATCCATCGCGTAAACTTGAGTTCTTCCTCCAGCTCGATGATCCTAGTCTTCGCCTTCTTCAACTCCATCATGTCTCACAAGACATTTGGTTCTCCCGACGCCGAATGTGCTGGTTTAGCTCCTCGGATGAAAGCTGCAATGGATCTATCCTTCTTGGTGCTGATCACTTCCCATTGCTCGCCTCGGCGCCCACATATTTGATAGATGGTGTCTTTAAGCTCCCTATTGTAGACTTCTCCAATACGCCCCATGGTAATGTGAGCTGCCATGCTCTTGCCTAGGCTCCGTGTGGGTGCTTCAAAGAAAATTCTATGGGTTTAGAAGTTGGCGAGAACGCCCTTCCTTGAACTTGTACTTGAATCATCCAATGCTCCTCTTTGGTAAGGTGGCATTGTACGTCCCGTGAAGCTTGGTATTCCAATGTTCAAGTACCTAGTGACTTCCTTCAAGTGGCGCCCAAAAGGTGTGTCTTCATCCGTTGTGCAAACTTGTTCTTCATCTCCGTCATCCTAAAGAGTGGAAAATGGAGAGGAGTCGAAATGAGTAGAGAAGAGTGACCTATGGTTTATCTTAGTGGTCGTGTCCTACACTCAGCGTGGTGCTCGATACCATCTTGTAGCGACCGACCTCAGATGGTCAAGTCTCTCGTGCTTCAAGTTGTCATCCTCGGATCAAGAATGCCGACACACACAAGACTCAAGGATTTATAACAGAGTAGCAATCACACACTTATTACATCGAATGTCTCGTAAGAGAACTTATTACAATAATATGGCTTAAGGCCATCTAATGCGATAACAATGAAGGCTTGGAAGATAAAGTGAGTCCATCAACTCCAACGGATAGCTGAGCTGCACGGCAATGACCTAACGAACCTTACTCCTCGTTCAAAAGTCTGCAACATAATACGTTGCAGCCCGAGAACGGGTCAGCACATGGAATATGCTGGCAATATAACACAATAGAGCAAGAACAAAATAATGCTATCACTACATGCATATTTGGCTGGTGGAAAGCTCTATGGTTATAGTTTTTCGAAAAGCCAATTTTTCCCTACAACAAAGGAATAGATTTTAATTTAACTATCATGGTGGTTGAAACATTGAGAAGGTATAACCCCAACTCAATCCCAATTAAAGTAGTTAACAACCCAACAATATTAATTAAAGAGTGATGAGATACATGTGATAACCCAAGTACTAGATACTCAAGATTGTCCATAACCGGGGACACGGCTAACCATGATTAGATTGTACACTCGCAGAGGTTTATGACTTTTCCCCACAAGACTCGATCGCCTCCGCTGATTTCTCGTGACACTGCATGGTGTTTGAGAAACGGATGACCGAGACACGCCTTCGTAAACATTAACTCTCTACTCCGGTAGACCATACCAAACCTACAAAACCCACTACCTGCTGATCTACCTCTTCAAGAGCTTCACGTAACCTACTCAACTATGCTAGAGCCCATAGTAGCTTGTGGCTGCACACGGAAGTTTCTAGCATGAATCATCTCAGTTCCCTTTAAGCCCGGGTGGCGGTCCATAGGAAGATCACACGGGTACCCCGGGATTACCAAAAATTAAAACAGACAACACTGGGTTCCCCAGGTGCCTCAGTCCACCCAGATGTTAATTTTAAGTTGCCACCTTAAGTTGAACCATTAATTAACAATCTCACATCTGTCATGGATTCACTCAAACCTAAACCACGTCTACGAGCATAGCATAGCAATATAAGCAACACGTAGAAGTAACTCCCAAGGGTTTGATAGTAACAGGGCAATAGGTTCTACCTCAACAACTACTTCCCAACCCACAAATTAATGACATCCTAACCATGTAATATTTGAGGATTCGAACTAATGCATAAAAAAACTAGGTATGAAAAGAGTATGATCAATGTGTTACTTGCCTTGCTGACGATCGAGCGAATCCTAGAGACTCGTAGTAACACGCTTCGCACTCCAGGAATTCTATCGCAAGCAAACAATAACATACATAAGCAACAAGCAATGATGCACAAGCAAAACTCAAATAAACGAGGCTGACCAGAAAGTTCAACTTAAGAACTCCGGTTCGCAAAAAGAATCAAACCAAACGGAACAACAAAACTCAAACGGCGGAAGAAACAAGATCCGTTTACTAATCTGAACTAAGGTCAAATTTTACAGTATCAAAATCTTGTTTAAGTTGTTTAGACAGAAAGAGGGTCTCGAGACGAAGATCTTGGCGCTTGAATCGCCTGATTCCGACTAACGAGCGAAAAGATAAACAGAAACTAAGATTGGATTAGAAATCGCGATCAGAGAAATCACGGAACATATCCGAGAAAAAGAAAAACTGACAAACAGACTAACGAATGAACGTTTGTTATCTGAATCTAAACGAAGAACGCGTTCGTTAAAACGAACGAACGAGCGAATGCTCGCTAAATAAATAAACCGGAGAAAACCGATCTATTTAAAAAAACGAAAACTAGGGTTTCTAAAAAACCGAACGGTTTTTAAAAACGGCGGCGGATCCGGCGGATACCTCCGGCGAGGCAACTCTGGCGAGGCGGGGCGGGCGGCGGGCTTATGGGCGGCGGGGCGGCCGGTTGCGGCAGGGCAGGGACGGCGGGGCAAGGGCAAGGGCGGCTGGGCGGCGCGGCGGTGGGCAGCGGGTGGGGAGGGGCGGAATGACGACTTGGGGCTCTGTGGGGCCCCGGGTGGTATTTAAAGGGGGGGGAGGCGGCGGCGGCTCCAACTTGGGAGGGGTCGGCGGCGGCGGCGACTTGACTCTCCCGAGTCCGACGGGCGGCACGGACGGGAGGCAGTGGCGCGGGCGGCGGGCTGGGCTCGGCTGGGCTTCGCCCACAAAGGGAGTTTTTTTAAAATAATTCACGATAGAAAAAAAATCCTATAAAATAAAATAAAATCTAAAAATGCCAAAACAAATTTTCACCGCCTAAATGAAATATTTAGAACGAGATGAACATTTTCTTGGCCCTAAAATGCAATTTTGAAAACGCAATTTTTCTAATGCAAATAAAATCCAAATAAACTCAAATAAAATCCAACAAATGATTTTAACATTTTCCTCCAATATTTCAATTGTTTTGGAGAAGTCATATTATCTCCTCTCATTTATTTTTGTTATGAAATATTTTTCGAGAGAAAATAATTAAAATCAAAAATCCTCGCTTCAATATTTGATAAAAATCAAATATGAAACCCGAAAATCCCCAACTCTCTCCGAGGGTCCTTGAGTTGCTTAGGATTTTGAGGATTATGAACTAAGATGCAATAAAATATGCTATGCAAGAATGACCTATGTATAACATTCCAAATTGAAAATTTGGGATGTTACAGTAATCTCCATCATTCGACTCGTAGACATGTCTCCGGTCCGATCAACTTCAAATTCAACTCGATACTTGACGCCTTCTTTGAAGGCACAAACTGCTGGTGATCGACACATTCTCCACCGTGTCATGTAACGTGATCCATCTCTGGATATAATCCTCAAAGTTTCATTCGCTTCGCACACAAGATTGAAGCTCACAACCCCCGCTGGCCGCTTGCATGTTCCTCAAATGTTCTCGACAAACACTGGGCGAGATCCTCCCAACAAGAATGTTGCCGGCTGCTAATCGATTCAGCCATGCTCGCCGAGCCCTTCAACATCGAGGAAGGTGTTCCATGGCCACTTCATCATTGCCGCTAATCTGAACAGCCACTCGGTAGTCCTCAAGCCAAGTGTCGCTTGACTCACCAAAGGAACTTATCGACTCAGCCGCCAACCTGAAGTTGGGAGGAATCATCGCGCCTCGATGGCTCTGAAGCACTCGACCAAACATGCACTCGCCGCTGGTTGGTAAATCTCTATCTTGACCTTCTCGGTGAGCTCGCTTCATCGACTAAACCCTCGAACGAGAATAGATCTCGTGATCAAAGCCCGGCTCCCTAGGGTCGACCGAATCCTTCACCCAACACCGTGAGGGCGCTCACATCATGTCTGCTGAGGCATGTATGACCCACTCCTTGAAGAGGTGTGGGCACTGATGATGATCATCATGATCGAGCCGGTGATCGCATCGCCACGGTTTCAGAGTTGATCTCGCCGGTCTCCACATCCTCACGCCGGGGCGATCTTGGCCTGTGAGCCGATCGATCAGATTCGCCATAACGGACCTGCTATGGATCCTATTCCGCGACTGTGACACATCTGTATAATGTTCTCCCGCTGCCAGGAGTAAAGCTCTGATCTGCATTAGACCTCTGCCAGCTTCTGACTGGGAGGGCTGAATTGACTCTGCTATTCGAGCTGCAGCTGTAAGATTCTGGATCGGAGTTCGATATACCTGAGTCATAGGTGGAAAGAGTTGACGTCGACTGGATTCTGGAACCCGTTGACGCGCATGCTCATCGAGTACGCGCTAGAGGTTCTCCAGTTGAGTGCGCTCAGCCAAGTTGGCCAGGCGCGCGTCCTCCAAGGCCCGGGCCTCGGGGGTTTCTCCAACGATAAGAGTGTGAAGTGCATCCATGTTCCGGCGGTGAAGTTCTTCCCTCTGCTGCAAAGAGAGGGGCTCAGGGAGGTACTCCTCATGGGCATGCGACGGATCGCCTCCGCCGTCGCCACCGTCGGTGCGGGGGAAGCCGGGAGGACTGCGAGGTCCATCGACCATCAGGACCTCCGCCGGGATCATCATTGTCAGACTTCGGATGCGTCATGAGCCATCTTAACAGTCAGAGAGATTTGTCGGGCTCGATCGCCGCGACTTGGGGGATGGCCGACTAGCAAGCCACCGCATGCCTCACCCACCGCTGAAGCCTTGACCGTCCGGAACGCTTGCGCCGGTGGGCGATAGGGAGGGAGGACGCCATAGGAGCCGACCGATGCTGGGTCGACGGCTCCCGCAGGAGAACGCCGTGGACGCACGCGCGAAAGTGCGTTGCCCCGCGGACGGGGAGTGCGTCGACATCGAGTGGAGCCTCCTGAAGCCAAGTGGAGTCGTCGGCGACAAACGCGAGCGCGCTGAGACAAATCTCGTGGCCCTCAGCCAAACCTCCACCTGAAACCATGATGAAGGGGATCAGAAAACGCAACTTCTCCAACAAGTCACTAAGACACCTGCCCCACGGTGGGCGCCAACTGCCGTGGTTCTAAGTCTGACTGTAGAATGGGGGTAGGAATGTAGAGGCAAGATCCTAGCTATGGAGGAGTTGTACACGCAAGTTTTACGAGTTCATGCCCTTCTCGGAGGAAGTAATAGCCCTACGTCTCGGAGCCCGGAGGCGGTCGACTGGATTAAGAGCGTGTGAGTTACAGGGGGTGCGAACCCTTGTCCCAGAGGAGGGGGTGGCTTATATAGAGTGCGCCAGGACCGCAGCTCCCCTCTGTTACACAGGGTTCAATGTACATTAAGAGGGGCGCGTTACTGGTAACGCCAACAATAAAGATACATAATGACCATTAAAGCTATGACTTAATTCCCGACCGTTGTAGAGCAGAGTGGCTTTAGATCTCCCGGTAGTCGAGTGAAACATAGCTTCATGGTCGTGTGGACGATGATTCTTCTTCGAATGTTTCTGGTTCTTTTAGAGATGTCCGGGGGGATATCTTGGACAGGTCCATGACCCTACCCTAGGTACATAACTTCATCACCGAGCGCGTGAGTGTGAGCTGTCCTGCCGCGGCCATCATCTTAGGTTCCCATCCCTTCATCTTATTGGAAAATTTGTCTATGAGAGGCATCAAGTCCTGGCGCTTCAGTCTGTAGATCGACAGGGGGAGCCCCAAATATTGAATGGGGAATGGATGTTGCTTACACTGGAAGTGCTCCGCGATCGCTGAAGCTAGGCTCTCGTCACAGTGAATGCAAGTGGTCGCGCTCTTGTGCAAGTTGATCCTTAGTCCAGACGCCTCTCCAAACAGTTGCAAGATTGCAGAGATGACCTGCAGGTCGTTGTGCTCCGGCTTGAAGAACAGGACAGCATCACAACAAAGTAATGACGCCATAGGCACCACCATTAGACATGGTTTTCACCAAGAGACAAGAACTCGAGGTCAGAAGAGGTGTTGAATCCCCTCGATGGCGCCTTCAACAAGGAAAACCACACCCGAAAGCATGAGATAGTTTTTACTACTCCCTCTGTTCTAAAATAAGTGTCCTAAATTCAGCACAACTTTATACTAAAGTTAGTACAAAGTTGAGACACATATTCTAGGACAGAAGGGAGTACTGTGCATCACCATCATCAACCAAAAGAGCTACAAAGTACATGGAGAATCTTCCATCCAAAGGCACGGATTAGATCGCCTTACGTGAGCAACTTGATTGGCTTCACGATTACGTTCAAATTTATCTTGGAGATTTCGCATGCAATGTGAAATTGTTGCTGCCACTCACAAGGATGTTCCACCTTCATTCATAATTGTTATAGTCTCCGTCCTACAAGAATTAACAATTACTAGTATGTTGTGTGGAAGGGTCCTCATCCTCGACAGCCCTCGTCTGTTGCACGTTCAGCTATGGCCTCTGGCGGCGAGGAGTCGCTTGTGGGATTTGCCCCAAAAAGTTATCTGAAGAATGTTGGACCTGAATGGACTCTTGGCCTCCTCCGAACCGAAACGTTAGATGTCCCAATAACCATATCTTTTATGCTCGGCTGGCGTCTCTGGTATATCAGGAATGCCATTACCCAGAGCGTCTACAGTGTCCTTGACGAAGATGGTGGATTGAAGCTTGGCTACGAGGATGAGAATCCAAAGTTTAACCTTGTGTACTCGTCATCATAAGTGCACGTGCAACAATTCCTTCTTGAAGGCGTGGTCTAGTTGTGTATTTTTTGTTTTGATTCTGTCTTGTATTATAGGGTTAGTGGCTATCTGTTGGAGTTACTGGTGCGAGGCATGCGACTCAAGGTTTCTTTTCGCTTTTTTCCGGGTCGATGTTGTTCGGCTACTGGATTTTGCACTCTTAATAATATATGGTTGTATGCATCGATCGATGCAGACGCCGGGGGTTATCCTCCTTTTCAAAAAAACTACAACCGGACTCCTAAAACCATTTATATGCGTCCGGGCAAACGGTTTGGTCACTGCTCGTCAAAAATGTCATCTAACCAGAACCCTCAAACCGGTCCTATACAGTAGCGGCGCTATGAGTTAGACCTAGTGATGTCATGCATACCTACGCAATATACTTCTCCATTGTGTCCGTGCAAGTGGGGCTTGAGTCCGGCGGCAGCTCAAGGTGCATGACCGCGTTGGAACCGAAGGCGACGAGCAGCAGCTACAGGAATCAGTGCGCCCAACCGGACGACTTCGGGTTGGCGACACAATCGCTGCAGTGGAGTCTCGTCCCCGCAACATCTGGCTTGGAGTCAGAGGTCAACCCTGCCAGCCAGCACGGCCACGGATGTGCCGGATTGCCCAGCTATGACAGCATGTCCGCGGTCGGGAATTGGCATACCCACTGTATGAGGGAGAGGATGTGCCACGCTGTGGAGGCCAAGTCGCACGTTGCAAGCGCGTGGACATGCCCACGGGGTACAGTACCGAGGATGCCCTTCATGCACGCATCCCGGCGAAGCGGCAAGCCCGAACATCAGGTGACCTCGCAATGGAGCAAATCCTAGCAGTCTATGCCCTTGCCGGACTCCCCCCTCCCTGCCCTCCCAGAGAGGAGGAGGAGGTCGGTGACGGATCAGACAGCTCCGACAGTAAGCAGATCCGACTCGACTTATATTGCTTCCACCGCTAATTCTGCGACGAGGATGACTAGGGTAAGGGCGGGCGTGGGTGACCTCTCTTCATAGCTAGCTAGTAGAACATAGCTGTTGCATCCGGGGACAAAACTCTGCGCTGGAGTCGTCCGGTTGTGGAACGACGAAGCTGAACGTTGATAAGAGCATCTCCAGCTGCGTCCCCAACAGGCCTCCCACGCGAATTTTTAGGTGCCGCGCCAAAAACACCCCACCACGCCTTCAGATGTCAAACCGCCGCTCGGCTTGTTTTAGGCCCGAATCGCAGGTCAACCCGCGACTGGGGCACTTGGGGGCTCCGGCCCAAGGAAAAAGCATGTCTGGCCCACACCGTCAGGCAAAAAGTCAAGTCTTTCTTCCAGATTCGCCTCCCACCCCCGCGCGCTCGGCCGCCAATCGTCTGATCCTGGCGCCGCCCACCGCCCGCCACCGCTAGATATCCCATCCACGCCGGAAAAAGAGCAGAGGTTTCGTCGAGGCAGCCGCTCCACCACCAGCTGGGCGATTTTTTTTGGCGTTTTCGGCCACGGAGGGTACGCGCCCACCGCACCCGCAAGGTGTTCGGCGATTTGCCTGCCTCGGCAATGGACTCGGGCGACAAGGAAGCGCTCGTCGCGCTGCTGGAGGAGGAAGCCGAGGCCGACGTCCAGGAAGAGGAACATCTCATGGTCCTCGCCGCCCTCGCCGGCCTGCTGGCGAGCAATGAAAAGCCAAGGCGAGGTGGCTCGGCACCGGGGCGGATGAAAGCAAAGAACCGGCATCTTCTCGAAGGCTACTGCATGCTCTACTGCGACTACTTCGCCGACGCTCCAATGTACGGTGACAAAATATTTCGGCGCCGTTATCAGATGAGCCGAAAGCTTTTCCTCAGGATTGTGAATTCCATCCGGGAGTTCGACAGCTACTTCAAGTGCAAGAAGGATTGCACTGGCAAACTTGGATTCACCTCAATCCAGAAGTGCACGACAGCGATGAGGATGCTTGCATAGGAGCTCCCGGTGATTCACTCGACGACTATGGGCGCATGGCCGAGTCCACCACCATTGAGTGTTTTTACAAGTTTTGTCGGGCAGTGGTGGCAGTGTTTGGACCGCAATACTTGCGAACACCTAATGCGGAAGACACTGCTCGGATCCTAGCACAGAATGCAGCAAGAGGATTTCCTGGGATGCTTGAAAGCATCGACTGCATGCATTGGAAATGGAAGAACTGCCCATTTGCTTGGCAGGGGATGTACAAAGGCGCCAAAGGCGGTTGCAGTGTGGTACTTGAGGCGGTGGCCACACAGGACCTTTGAATTTGTCACTCCTTCTTTGGTATGCCAGGAACTCACAATGACATCAACGTGCTGCAGTGCTCCCTTGTCTTTGTTAAGCTTGTTGAAGGTCATTCTCCTCCGGTGACTTCGAGGTCAATGGGCGTTATTACAACAAGGGGTACTACCTAGCTGATGGCATCTATCCGAGATGGTCTAATTTGTGAAGACTATCCAAACGCTGTGCCAGGAGGCAAGAAGTCCCACTTTGCCAAGGTGCAGGAGGCTTGCAGGAAGGATGACGAGCGGGCATTTGGTGTGCTCCAATCTCGATTTGTCGTTGTCCGCACCTGCTCGCACCTGGTCGAAAGATCAAATGTGGGAGATCATGACTTGTTGTGTCATCTTGCACAACATGATCATCGCGAGCGAAAGGTGAAGAGCCGTGGTTTGACATCGAACCATACTACAGGCAGGGTCCTCTAGCCGAAGTTGATCACCAGCTACCGACAACCTGGACTACCTACCTCAGTATGTGTCAGGAGATCCGAGACGCACAGGTGCATCATCAACTGCAGAAGGATCTGGTGGAGCACCTATGGAGGATCAAGGGCGACGCCTAGCTCGACGTGTAATGACATATGAGTTTTTATTTGTTGAACTATATATGATTTGTATTGAACTATTTGTTGTTGCATTATTTTGTTGAATTATTTGATTTTCTGTGGTGAACTATATGATAAAAAAATTATGTTGAGAATTCAACGCCGAACCACGCCAAACATGGGTTGTTGTGTCATCTTACACAACATGATCATCGCGAGCGAAAGGTGAAGAGCCGTGGTTTGACATCAACCATACTACGTGCAGGGTCCTCTAGTCAAGTTGATCACCAGCCACCGACAACCTGGACTACCTACCTCAAGATGTGTCGAGATCCGAGACGCACAGTGTGCATCATCAATCGCAGTATGATCCGTGGAGCACCTATGGAGGATCAAGGGCGACGCCTAGCTCGACGTGTAATGACATATGAGTTTTTATTTGTTGAACTATATATGATTTGTATTGAACTATTTGTTGTTGCATTATTTTGTTGAATTATTTGATTTTCTGTGGTGAACTATATGATAAAAAAATTATGTTGAGAATTCAACGCCGAACCACGCCAAACATGGGTTGTTGTGTCATCTTACACAACATGATCATCGCGAGCGAGCAGGAAGAGCCAGGGTTTGACACTGAACCATACTACAGGCAGGGTCCTCTAGCCGAAGTTGATCACCAGCTACCGACAACCTGGACTACCTACCTCAGTATGTGTCAGGAGATCCGAGACGCATTGTGCATCATCAATGCAGTATGATCCGTGGAGCACCTATGGAGGATCAAGGGCGCACGCCTAGCTCGACGTGTAATGACATATGAGTTTTTATTTGTTGAACTATATATGATTTGTATTGAACTATTTGTTGTTGCATTATTTTGTTGAATTATTTGATTTTCTGTGGTGAACTATATGATAAAAAAAAATTATGTTGAGAATTCAACGCCGAACCACGCCAAACATGGGTTGTTTCTCGTCGATATCGGGCCATTTTTTCTATTTATTTGGGCCGAAAAGCGGCCGCGAATGGGCTGATATCGGCGCCTGGGGGCGATGGCTGGATGCCCAACCGCCCCAGCGCCGATTCTACCGCCGGCTCGCCCCCAGACGACGATTTTTATGCCTCCTGGGAGGCCAACTGCTGGAGATACTCTAAATCGTGTGTGGAGACTGATTGTACTGCTGGCGCTGGAAGGGCGCTCGATCATGTTGCGGAAGTTAAATCTTCGCTACTCCTCGTGTTGTTAATTTTTTATTCCACTAGTGCTTCTGCCGAGGTACTGGGGCTGGTTCTTGAGTGGATATCGTCCCGAGACCGACTGTCAGGAGGCTGTAAGTCTAATGCACTACAAGGATATGGACCGTTCATTATATATGCATCGCTTTTGGCCAGGGTCGGGCTGACAAAATCAGGGGCCCTGTGCCAAACTCTAAGTTGAGGCCTACCTTATTAGAAAAATAAGAATAATAATTTTTTTGTATATTACGTTATAATGTGTTACGGAAATCTCAACAACCGTAAATATTCAATGCTTGGTTGCATAGTTTTTACTTAGACAATATCATTCGTTTTGGTGCTCTTTGAAACTAAATCTTGGAACTTATTATCAGAGGACACTTGTGAATCTTGATGAAGTGGCTAAGTATTGGAAGACACTTGAAACTTTTAAATACTAATATCCTTTCAGATTTTGAGTAAAATTCCTGATTCCTTATTTTTCTTGAATACGCACGAGTGTGTGTATCATATATTAAAGAAGGAGGGGGGAAAGCTCCCAAATGTCACATTTTACATCATATGTACAAGCGGGCAAGCCGCATCCACCTCGCCTTCGTAAGCTAACTACTCCCTCGCTGCCCACTCCACGTTCTCCACCTCAAAGCCTCTGATCGTGCCCTTGAGCAGCCCTGCCGTCGCCCACAAGGTTCCTTCCTCGGTCATGCGTTGCGTGAGCATTGCCGACGATGGTGTCGCTCCATTGAAGACGATATTGTTCCGATGTTTCCAGAGGAGCCACATGCCAAGGATGCTCAATGCCCGAATGTTCTTCATGTCCTGCCTGCTCCGATCCTGCCTGGTGCACCAAGCCTGTAGGCTCTCCCCATGCCTTGGTTCGAAGGCATCTCTACCTGTTCTGACACTCAGCCATCTCCATACCTGCCTTTCGAAAATGCAACCTACCAGTAGGTGCTGGATTGTTTCATCATTTTGGTCATAGAACGGGCATGTATCCTGGTGCGGTAGGCCACGTCGCGCCAGTCTGTCCGAGGTCCACACCCGTCCCCTTAGGGCAAGCCATGTGAAGAAACGGCATTTGAGCGGGGCTCCCGACTTCCACGTGAATGCAGCCGTGGGAGAGACTTCTCTGCCCATGAATCTCGCCTCATACGCCGACTTGGCTGAGAACTTGCCGTCTACTGACCAGGACCAAGTAAAGGTGTCTTCTGTGTTTTCCTCCAGCCGCGTGTCCGACACCCTCTACCATAGTAAGAGAAACTGCCCAATGGCCTCTACTGATAGGTTCGGCCCAATGTCTCGTGACCAAGTTGCGGTGAGCATCGCCTCCTGCATCGTCCGTCTCTTCCTGATCCGGCACAGTATGCGCCGGTAAATCTCCGGCACTGTCACAAATCTGGTATCCATCAATCCATTTATCCTCCCAGAAGAGTATTGACTTGTCGTTTCCCACTGTGGCTTTAGTAGCCGCACGGCATATCTCCATGGATTCCGTCGGGACTGATATGGGGAACTCGCTCCATGGTCTATTTCGATCAGTCCGTTGCAGCCATGGCCATCTTGCCTGTAGTGCCTTGTTCATCCACCTCAGGTTTGGGATTCCCAAGCCGCCAGCCCACCTCGGTGTACACACTGCCTCCCAGGCCACCGCACACTTGCCTCCATGCGCTTCCTCTTTCCCACACCATAGAAATCCCCGGCAGATCTTCACCAATGCGGCCACAATCTTCGGCGAGACATCCAGTGCTAGCATGGAGTGCACGGGGATAGCGCATAGCACAGATGAGATGAGGAGAGCACGCCCACTCTTAGGCATCATCGCCGCCTTCCAGTGCGGTAGGCAGCTTCTAACACGATCCACCAGCCGCTGAAACTGAGCTGCCGTTTGCTTCCGGATCGTCATGGGCAGCCCCAGGTATGTGCAAGGGAACGCTGCTGCCTCACATCCAAGTAAAGTGCATACCTGCTCCACCTCTTGCTGAGAGCACCTGATAGCAATAGCTGCGCTCTTGAGCATGTTAACTCTCAGCCCGGCTGCCTTGCCGAAGATGTTCAGTATGGCTCCACATGTGCGGGTCTCCAATTCATTGGGCTTGAAGAAGAGCATCACATCGTCCGCAAACATCGACACCCGTTGCTTCACACCAGAGCCAGCCAGAGGTTGAAGTAGCCCCCGATCAGCAGCAAACTTGAACAGTCTATGAAGAGGTTCCATGCACAAAATGAAAAGGATGGGTGATAGTGGGGCCCCATGCCTCAACCCTTGGCAATTTAGGATTGGTCTTCCTGGTATCCCGTTGATCATTATTCTTGTGGACGAGGTAGATAGCATGCCACAAATCCACATGATCCATCTTTCTCCAAATCCCAGTCTCCAGAGCACCTCCAACACAAATGGCCATTTGATCGAATCGAAAGCTTTGCTGATATCAAGTTTTAGCATGATTGTGGGCTACCTAAGGGCATGTAGGCGCCGCGCCATGCACTGAACCATCATAAAGTTGTCGTGCAGTGATCTGCCATGTATGAAGGCGCTTTGTGGGTCCCCACTAAGTGTGGCAGCTCCTCAGCCAGCCGGACCGCAAGCACCTTGTCATATATCTTAATGGCGCCTGAACAAGGCTAACTGGACGATAGTCTCTTATATCCACCACACCCTCCTTTTTTGGCAGGAGAGAGACCACTGCTTTGTTTATTGTCGCAAGTCCCCTCATATCGCCACGATGAAAGTGTTGTAGTGCCCTCAGGAAGTCCACCTTGATGATTTGCCAACACACCACATAGAACCTGCCTGTGAACCCGTCTGGTCCCGGCGCCTTGTCGAGGGGCATGTTCTTGATCGTCCGCTCCACCTCCTCAGCCGTAAATGGTGATTCGAGGTGAGTGAGGTCACGGAATGGGAGATCGAGGAAGTCTAGGTTGATGGCCGATGCTCTCCCAAACATGGAGCCAAGTAATTCCTCGTAGTAATCGTCCACCGTGCTCGCAATGCAGTCCTGGCCCGTTAAGATCTGCCCATTGTGTTGTAAGGTGGTGATGATGTTTTTCCTCTGTCTGTGCCTCGCCTGCCTGTGGAAAAATTTGGTGTTGGCATCGCCCTCGCTTAGCTGAAGTATTCTCAAGCGATGTCTCGCTATGGTCCTGTCCAGTGAGCTGAGCCCAAGCAGCTTCCTCTTGAGCACACGTCGCAGATCATATTCCTGAGCCGTGAGCACTCTGCTCTCCGCAGCCACCTATAGCCTCCCAATAATCTCCATTGCGATCGCAATCTGTAATCGGACGTTCCCAATACATCGATCACTCCAACTCTGAAATGACTTTGCAGGCCCTCAATTTGTTATCCAAGACGAGAAGGGGGTTTCCTTCAGATGGCGAGACTCCCATGCATTCCGCACCACTTGCTGAAATCCATCCACTTTCGGCCAAAAGCATTCAAATTTGAATCTTCTTCCTAGGGCAAAGTCTGCGTCCAGATCCACCAGAAGGGGGCAGTGATCGGACACTGCAGTCCCCAAGGCCGTAAGCATGCTAGCTGGAAACATGTCCTCCCACGAGTTGGTCACGAAGATGTGATCTATTTTTTCCATAGTTGGGTCGCGACGTTCGTTTGACCACGTGTACCTTTTGCTGTTGAGGTAAAGTTCCTTCAACTCCATCCGATTAAGCAGGGGCACGAAAACGTCCCATCATTCGCCTGTTGAGATTGGCCCTGTTCTTGTCCTTAGGGTTTACCAGGAGATTGAAGTCTCCTACCACTGCCCATGACCCAGCATGGAGGTCGCGAATGTCTCTGAGTTCCTGCATGAAGCTAACTTTCTCTGTGTCCCCTTGAGGACCATAGACTCCGGTGAGCCACCAAGGTTGGGCTCCATCCTGCTCACTAGCGTTGTAACCATGTTATCTGTCGTGTGTGGGTTCGAGAGTGTCACCACCAAAGGGTCCCACGCTAGGAGGATTCCGCCTCTAGTACCACTCGCCGGCACATAGAAAAACCCCCAAATTTATTACCTAGGCAATGCCTTACAATGTCATTTGAGATCACCTCCATCTTAGTCTCCTGGAAACATACAATGCTAACATTTGTTGCGTTCACCACTTGGAAGATGGCATTCCTCCTTGCAGGCGAGTTGAGTCCATGAACATTCCACACGAGCATCTTGGGTGGTTGTGCCGCCATGCGAAAGGCCCACAGTCTACAAATCCACCTCTCACGGGCCCTACACCCCCACTAGGGCCTCCCCTGAATCTGCCTGCAATGGCAGCACCGTCGCATCCCACCCGAAGAGCGCCAGGATGGCGCGAACGTGACTGTCCGTCAGCGGCTTGTCGAACAAGCGCACATACGCCTGTAGTGCTTCATCGCCAATCGTTTCCCCCTCGTTTGCCAGGCAAAGCTTGCGGATGATTGTTGCATGTTGCTTAGACGCCTTAGACCATAAACCACCGCGCGCTAGCCGTGCGCTGCGCCTGATGGGGGAGCCTGCCGGCCTCCTCTGTCTTGGCCGTCTTTGGTTTGGCAGTACTCTTGAGCCAGGGTGAGCGAGCAGGCGGGGCCATGTTTTGGGCCAGCTCGGCGCACAGTTGCGATACCCTGGTGCGCGCAGACCGAGTGCTCCCCGAATCCGCCCGGCGCCGCTCAGCCTGCCCCGAATCATCGGATAAGCTGATCTGCACCCAGTCCGTACGTATCGTGCATGGGGGCGTCCCATCCCCATGCAAGCAGGGTCCACCAGCAGGTGTCCGCTCCCCAGCTTCTTCGCTTGGTTCCAACGCTGTTGTGCATCCCGAGAGATCCATCCCCTCGTCGTGTAGCGTGATATCCTCCGGGCGGAGCCGTGTCTGGTCCTCCGCCAGGCCCACCAGAGGGAGGGCGATGTCCCATGCACCAATCGAAATCAGCGCCGGCGTATCCCGCCCCACCTGTAGTGGAGACAAGCTTGGGGAGGGAGTTGTCGGGGTCACGTGACCGCTCCCAATCCCACCAACCTCGGCCCTTGCGCCAACCTAATTGACCGAACATGGGGAGGCTTCTAGAGCCACCGTGCCCAGTTCCCGTTGGCCGGTCACACACACCGACCAAGATTCGGACTGATCCGGCCTGGGCCCAACCCTTCTTTCCACCGAAAGCGGCTGGGATCCCTCCACTGCAGTCTCCACACGTCCTGCCCGCATTGGCCTGTCAACACTATCCAGTAGCCTATCCTGACAGTCCACAACCACCCCCACACGAGTGACCTCATCGGCCCCACCGCTGTCCGCGGCGGGCCCAACGGCAGGCCGCCCGACCTAACCGGCCATCTCCGACCCGCCGGACCTGCTGCATCTTGCCGGCGTTGGAGCCGACGCCGAAGACGAGCCCTCCGACATGCCAAGCGAGGAGCCCAGCCTATCACCACCTTTCTCCTGCCGACCACCCCCAGAGGGCGGCGGGCCGTCTGAGCCATCATCATCTCCCGCAGTGCCCGGACCAGGTCCACCACCGCCCGGGGGGGAAGGAGCCGGCGGTGGCGACTGTCCCCCGCCCGGCTACCCGATGCGAATCGCCGGTCCCTCTTGGGTGATGTCGACCGGGTACTACAGTGCATTGTCAAGATCCGCCAGAGCCAGCACCCGCGCACTCCTCCTGTTTGGCTCCTCCACAACGAGGATGCGACGGGGCGGAACGCGCGCAGGGTCGTCCGTACGCAGCCACACCTTGAAGCCAGCCATGTCGCTCCTAGATTCCGTGGACGCCGCCACCTTGACGACCACTCCCAGGCCATGCAGTAACACCTCCGCCGAGCGCCGGGTCCAAGCATTCGCCGGCACTCCCCGGAGCACCAGGGGCACCATGAACGGCATCCGGATGCCCGTGGCCCCAGCCTGCCGAAGCCAAGGCCGGAGCAGCAGGTCAAACTGTGGCGTGCCTGCCCGCAGCCGCCTGACCATCCTGTCACGGATCTCCTTCGAACGACAGAGGATCAGGAAATCCTCCGGAAAGTACGGTCTGATTGACATGTCCATGGGACCAAGATCAAACTCCACGCGGATGGCATCTGCCGCCGCAGCCAGGTGCGCCGCCTGATGAGAGCCCACCACCGTGACCACCACTGCGCGGGCAAGTTCCGCTTCCATCTCCCACAGGTCCGGGCCCGCCTCCATGAAGCAACAATCCACGGTGTCCTCCACCGGCACAGGAACCGCCGTCGGCGAGAACGGCACCGCAAAGCTCGGCCCGGCCACGCTTTCCGCCGACCCAGCGCGGACCACCTTACTCCACGGCATGTCGATGCGCACCGCGCCCACCGGCGGCGAGCCTGGCGGAGGTGGGGGGAGCACGGACCTGGGCGGTGGCGGGGGCAGCACCATGGGGGCCCGGGGGGACTGTACCGCAGGGACCAGGCGGGGGCGGGCAGCGGGAAGGGGGCGGGGACGGTCCACCGGCGACATGCTGCGAGGCCGAGGGCGCGTGCATCCGCGCGCGATATGGCCTTGGCCCCGGCAGCGCACGCAGAACGTGGGGTTTGTGCACATAGCCGAGATGTGCTTGTCGCTTCCGCAGTTGTAGCAGCAACCCACCAGCTCCACCGGGATGCGGCCGCGCAGCCGCCTGGAGGTGGGGAGAACGTGGGCGCCCCAACCAGGGGAGCGCCGCACCTGCCACTCATGGTCAAGCGCCCGAGGGGCCGAGCCACGCCGCCCGCCCTGAGTCTGCCAGGCCGCAGCCGCCAGCCTCAGGGGACCAGAGCTGCCACCACGGACGATGGGCCCCCGCGCCGTACCGACCACATCAGGCACGAGGACGATGGAGCGGAGCGGCGGCGGCGGGGGAGGGGAAGGGGACGGGGAGCCAGAAGACGCCGCGGACAGGGAAACCCTCGATGCCATGGTGGACGCCGGGTCCGGAGGGGAGCACCGGCGGGGTTTGGTGGACGCCGGGTCCGGAGGGGAGCACCGGCGGGGTTTGGTGGGCGCCGGGGCCGGAGTAGCCGCCGGCGCGGGGACGGGGAGGGCGCAGGGGAGCCCCCGATTCCTTATTTTTCCCTTATTTTCCCTTGCCTTTTTTATAATCAAATTCATATTTCTAGATCAAGACATGACTTCAATCTTGGAACACTATATCTAGTATAGAAAAATCAAACTGACAAAATTAGTAACATGCTATTGGCATGGATTACGGAACTCACGGACACATGATCAAAGCTGCACGGGGTCACTTGTCTTAATCTCGATTCTCCAAACATAGTCTAGAGCGATGGCTGATGGACGCTGGTCTTAGTCTCGAACTATACCTGGAACTGCCTTCCCGAGCGAAGGATCGATCTGTGATCGCCGCCGCCGCGGACGAGGAGACACCAACGTTGCCAAGTCGCCGCCGCGTTGAAACCTAGATGCTGGAGGACTCGTACATCTCAGGGTTAAAATAAATAAATTCCGCACTCAATCTTACGACGCGTGCGCTGGCATTTTCTATTTAAAGCTGCAGGCGTCCGTTACAGTGTAATTTGCATGTTAGGAATTAATTAATTAGGTTAATTAACTATTAATCACTGCTATGTCGGTGCCATTTTTAACAACTATAGTATAAAATTGGGTCATCTATTTTGGAACGAAGGGAGTATATCTGTTTCCATTCGCTCCTCTCTCTCGATTTTCTATAACACCCTATCAGCACGCTCGTACCCGCGAGCGATTTGGCCACAAGGAACCAGAAGAAAGTGATGGGAGGCGGCGTAACAGCGGCGAGGCGCCAAGGCTCTTCTCCCGCATCTGGAGGCAAAACGGCCGGCGCGCGACGCTCGCCCAGCGACGGAGTCCTCATATTGCATCCGCGGCACACCACGGACGGACCGCCCGCCGGCCCTCGGCGCCATTGTTGCGCCTGGCGGGGCCACCTTCACACGCGGCGCACGCGCCCGCGCTACCCGTCGGTGTCAAGCGACGAACAGCACAAGCCACTCTGGCGACCTTCAATAAGGGCCGCCATACACATCGCTGGCCTCGAGAAAGAGAAATCGGTGTCAAACAAGGTGATTCAGTTTGATTTTATTCCTGCACAAAACAATTGCTTTACCAGGAACACGAAGAACCGAGAAGGAAAGGAATCAAGCACAGGAAAGAATCCAATCCACATCCCAGACTACTTCTCGGAGGAGATCAAATATAAGCGATCCAAATAGAAGAGAAACAGGTATGAACACCGTCAGTGGAGGCGACTGCCACCACGTACGACGGAGGCGACACCCAGACCCAGTGCGCCCGGCGCATCCCGGAGGCGCCCTCCATCGGCCTGAATCCTCGGCGCACAGCGATGCGCGAGTCAGCCGACCATCGGCCTCGGGACGGGGCTCCCCTCCAGTACCGGCCATCGGCTTCGACGCGGGTCCTCAGAGTTGAATGACTGAACTCATCGCACACTTGTATTCACATATCACAGGGGTATTTATACATGCAGAGGTACAAGGGGATGAGGGAGAGAACGTGTACAAGGCCGTGGCCGAGCATGCCGTGCATGCGAGGTGGGCGTGCCCAAGTGCACGAGCCTGCTGAACTGACGGAGAGAACAGGTCAAGGCCGCTGGCCCTCTGCTGGTGTGCGTGTAGTAGACTTCCAACAGCCCCCGCAGCCAAACGTGGGGTTCCTGAACGTTGAGGTTGGACCGAAGTCGAGGAAGATGCTCGCCGGCAGCCCTTTGGTGAAGACGCCGCGAACTGAGAGCTCGTTGGGACATGGAGGACGCGACTCGCCGAGCGACACACGCCCCGGACGGTGCAAGTCGATCTCCACGTGTTTTGTACGCTGGTGCTGGACAGGGTTAGTGGACATGTACATCGCACTCACGTTGTCGCAATAGACAACCGTAGCACGCGCCGGGTTGATGTAGCTCGCCAAGGAGTTGTCTCAACCAGACGGCCTCGGCGACGGCGGCGCGACGGCGCGGTACTCGCCTCCGCGCTTAGAACGGGAGATGGTGTGTTGCCGCCGAGGACCACGACACAAGGTTGCCACCGAGGAACACGCAATACCCGAAGTGGAGCGGCGGGTGTCAGGGCACCCTGCCCAGCCGGGCGCCGGAGTACGCGACGAGCTCAGGAAGCAGACCGGTGGAACTGTAGCCCGAGATGTGTGGTGCCACGAAGGTAGCGCAGGATGCGTTTGAGCAGCTGAAAGTGCGAGTCATGGGAGCATGCATGAAGAGGCAACACTGCTGAACTCCGTAGGAGAGGTCGGCGTGAGAGTGATATACCGAGTGCACCGCGAGACTTCTACAACGGCGATCGTGGAATAATGGGCCAGCATCAGCTGGAAGTTTTGTATGCGTGTCCACCGGAGTGGATATGGGTTTGCAGTTTAACATCCCTGCCCGATCAAGTATCTCCAAGGCATACTGTTCTTGGGACAAAAGAGGCCAGCGGTGGTGGAGGTGACATTAATGCCAAGAAAATGATGCAGCGCCCGAGGTCGGACATGGCGAATTCCTGGTGGAGCGAGGAGATGATGGACTGGAGGAGAGAAGTGGCGCTCGGGTGAGGATAATGTCATCGACATACAACAGTAGGTAAGCTAGTTGTGTGCCACGACGGAGGATAAACAGAGAAGAGTCGGACCGAGATGCCACAAACCCGAAGTTGGAGCAGGTACGCAGAACCGGGAGAACCACGCCAGGGCGCTTGTTTCAGCCCGCACAGCGAAGCGGTTCAAGCGGCACACACTGGTGGGGTTGGCGGTGTCGATGAAGCCGGAGGGTTGCTGCGCGTGAGACCGTCTCGGCGAGGTGCCCGCAAGAAGGCGTTCTTGACGCCGAGCTGGTGGATCGCCTAAGAACGCCCAGCAGCAGCGATGCCGAGCACGGTGCGGATCGTTGCCGGTTTGACCACGGACTGAAAGTCTCGCCGTAGTCGACGCCGCTTGCTGCGTGAACCCGCGGAGCACCCAACGAGCTTTATAGTGAGCCAGGGAGCCGTCCGGATGAAATTTGTGCCGGTATATCCACTTCCCTGTAACCACGTTAGAACCTGCACGACGAGCAACCAAATCCCAAGTGTTATTCTGCAAAAGCGCGTTAAACTCCTCTAGCATAGCACGGTGCCAGTTGGGATCTTTCAAAGCCGCTCGGTAGGAAGAAGGGATAGGACTAATGGTGGACGCAGAGGCATGCAGGCTGAGCTGGTTTTTGGGAAGAAGGAATCCCGATTTGGCACGGGTGCGCATATTGTGCAGATTGGCGGGTGGATCGGTAGGAACGGCCCTGGGCGGGAGTTTCGGGATAGGTGGCGCTGGCGAGCTGGCTGAGGCGGTGGGCATGGGGGTTGCGGCAGGAGACGCGGGTCAGCGCGGCTGGAGGCGGGAGTGGTGAGCTCTGGCGCGGCGTCGGGTGGCATGGCGCTGGCTGGGGAGCGCTGGGTGGAGGGCGGCTGGCGGGCGCCGATCCCTGCTGGGCGGCAGTGGGGTGCGTGCGACGCGGGTTGGTGATGGGTGTTGCGGGATCTGGGAATATCTCTGCGGGCCAAGACGAGGTAGGTAAGCGCGCCGCCGAGGGGGATGTGTTCGATCGGATCCTCAGCGGCCGCGCGATCCGGTGGTTGGGGCTGGGTAGTGGCGACGAACGGGAAAACAGCCTCGTCAAAAGTTACGTGACGTGAGACGAGGACCTTGCGGGTGTTGAGATCGAGGCAGCGGTATCCCTTATGCTCAAGTGGATATCCAATGAACACACAATAACAGACGCGCTAAAGTTTATGCTCGGTGGTGGGGTATACATTGGGAAAACAAAGACACCCAAAGACTCTGAGATGATCGTATGTGGGATACTGGCCGTAGAGTCGAAAGAAGGGCGTGTCGTTATGGATGGCGGATGACGGTCGCCGGTTGAGTAGATGTGTAGCTGTATGGAGAGCCTCGACCCAAAAGTTGGGAGGAAGATGTGCGTGGAGAAGGAGGGTGCGGAGCACGTCATTTGTTGTGCGGATCATGCGCTCAGCTTTACCGCTTTGAGGCGAAGTATACGGACAAGAGAGGCGGAGAGAGGAACCCCGGTAAGAGAGAAAATCACGGAGTGAGGTGGTGAGAAACTCACCGCCGTTGTCGCACTGTATGCATTTGATGGGTACATGAAATTGTGTTACTATGTATGAGAAGAAACGGAGTAAGGTAATGGACGATCAGATTTAGCACGTAGTGGGAAAGTCCACGAAAATGAGAGAAGTCATCAAGGATGACAAGGTAAAATTGGTAACCGGATACGCTTAGGAACGGGGAGGTCCAGAGGTCGCAGTGTATCAAATCGAAGGAGCAGTAGTACACGAGCGAGAGGATGAAAAAGGTAATCTTGATTGCTTGCCTAATTGGCGGGACTCACAAATATGGGAATTCAAACTATCTCTATTACATGGTGATTGAAGAAAAGTTTTAGCTAAGACTGAAAGGGAACTACTGCTAAGATGCCCAAGGCGTTGATGCCACAAGCTGCCATCGACGGAGAGGATCTGCTGGATTGCACCGAGTCAAGAACGGATATAAGTCTCCATGGCTACTGGACGTCATTAGGATGCGCCGGGTTTTGAGGTCCTTCACAACAAAACCGAATGGGTTAAACTCAATTGTACAAGAATTGTCGCGAGTAAAACGACGGACGGAGATGAGATTCTTAATAATCGTGGGGGAGACAAGAACATCGTTGAGGGAGAAAGAGCCTAGGCGGGTGGAGCCGGCGGCAACTACAGGAATCCGGGAACCGTCACCGACGACAATGCTATTGGAAGAACGCGCAAGTGCAGAAGACAGTTGGGAGAGATTACCCGTCTCACCGGTGACGTGGGAAGTTGCTCCAGTGTCGAGGAACCACTCGCCGGAGCCGTGCTGCTGGTGCGCTGGCGTTGTTGTTGGGCAGCATGGAGGGCGGCGAGTTGTCCTGTGGGGCGGGTTGGAGGAGCCCGACGCCGCCGGCGTTGTAGACCGATGCTGCCGACCGTGACGTGGCCCTAGGACACCGGCGGAGTTGGGCGCGGTCCAGAGCGCGGCTGCTGCGGAGGTGGAAGGGCTCCAGATGGGGCGGCACCCCATCCATGGATGGGCGCCAGCGGCTGCCGAGGAGAGCGCGCGCCGCCGGAGCCGTGGAGCTGCTGCCAGCGCCGGGTGCCCGCGCCACGACCACGCCGCGCCGCTGCCACGACCACGATCGCCGCCGGGAGGGCTCGGCGGGGCCTTCCCTTGTCCGCTGGTTGCCGGAGACGCTGCGGTCGCCGCGAAGCGCCCGGAGGAGCCGCCAGAGGTGTTGCCGATGGAGAGCGCGGTGGTGCCGCCCGAAGGCCCAGCCCGAAAGCGCCTTCGTTCGTGTGATTTCCTCAAGAAGGAGGCGCGACCGGCCTGGCGGTTGGGGAACGGCACCTGCAACGGCAAGACCGTCGCGAGCACGCGGAACCGACGATCGAGGCCGTGGATGAACCGGAGCGTCAAGGTGCGGTCGGTGACGGGCTCGACGCCGGCGAAGCGCGCCGCCAGCGTCTCAGACGGCGGGCGCTCGCCACGCCAGGTCCCCCGCACCGTGCTGCGGAACTCAGCCGAGATGGATCGCCGACCGCCTGGTTGTCGAGGAAGAACAGCCGAGGGTGTGCCGATTTGGTGCGCCGTGGGAATGTTCGAGGGGACACCACGACGCCGCACAACTCATCCGAAATCGTGGAGGACATCCACAAGACGATGGTTATATCGTCGTTTCGCCACACTGCATCCTCGTGGGCGAGGTCCCGGTCTTCATCTACATGCTGCTGTGCATTGTACTTGCAGAGAATACAATAGAAGAGGTGGCGCCATTTGGAGTAGTTACCCGCGGCGAGGTCGAGCTTGAACCGCAGGAAGTGCGTGATGGTGGGAGGAGACCGTCGGTGGCGCCGGCGCCGGCGCACCCGCGTTGTCGGGCAGGATGAGCGCACGGCCGCGCCGTGGTGAAGGGGAGCCGCAGGAGGGGCCGCCCGAACGGCCGCAGTGCGGCGGGTGCGACATTGCCGAGGCGCACCGGGCGGGCGCCGAGCTCGAGGATGGAGGCCGCGCCGGAGCTGCATGGGCGGTGGGACGGCAGCAAGAGGAACTAAAGGAGGAGGTTGGCCGCCGCGAGGTCAGCGGAGCGGAGCGGCGGAGCAAAGCGATTCATGGCGGAAGCGTGGGGTTGGGATCGAACCGCCAGTACCAAGTTGAATGACTGAACTCATCGCACACTTGTATTCACATATCACGTGGGTATTTATACATGCAGAGGTACAAGGGGATGAGGGAGA
Organism: Aegilops longissima; assembly: GCA_021605205.1. NCBI lineage: Eukaryota > Viridiplantae > Streptophyta > Magnoliopsida > Poales > Poaceae > Aegilops > Aegilops longissima. Next base: position 421,776,840 of record CM038679.1, read on the forward strand.
GAACGTACAAGGTCGTGGCCGAGCATGCCGTGCATGCGAGGTGGGCGTGCCCACGAAGTGCACGAGCCTGCTGAACTGACGGAGAGAACAGGTCAAGGCCGTTGGCCCTCTGCTGGTGTGCGTGTAGTAGACTTCCAACACTCAGGCCTGCCGCGGCCATCGGCTTGGCGCGGCCCTCGGCTTCGTGGCGGCCTCCCATGTATCCTCTCCACAAAATCAGTGGGGGCGGCCGACGGAAGTGGTGGCCAACGGCCACGCCCACTCACAGTGCAACGGCCGGCGAAGACATCTGCGGCCAACGGCCGTCCCATGGCGTGCAGAGGCCAAATTTCGTGTTTTGACCCTTTTTGCATACTATTTCAGGATCTGACCCCGGTTCGAAAAAATTTCGAGATTTGACCCTTTTTCCTACCGTCAGGGCCACTGGCGGTTGGGTTATGCAGCCTACCGTCAGGTCCCCTGGCCCCTGGCGGTAGGGTACTTATCCACGTCAGCACGCAGAAACGGGCGTCGTCCCCCTCCGTCGCACCCTACCGCCAGGGCACCTGGCGGTAGTCTGTCTAATCCTACCGCCAGCGCCACGGGCGGTAGGGTTCGGGCAGTTATTTTGCCTAAACCCCCGCGCCCCTGCCCATCTCCCCACCCCTCCCCCTCCCTTCCCGTCAGCAGTTCCTCATTTTCTCCCTCAAGTCGCCCCTCTCTCCCTCTCTCATCTCCTCTACTCCCCCCTCGGATCTTCAATCGTTTCTTCACTGTTTTCGCTGATCGAGATGTCCCCGAAGAGAGAAACGTAAGCTCCTCCAATCCCTCCAATTAGTTTTTGCAAACTTGCTTCTGATTCAACGCATTTTTTGCTTCAAATCCCTCATATTTTTGAACTTAGATTGGATTGTTTTGTACCTAAGATTGTTTTAGCTTGATTGTAGTTGTAATTCTTAGTTCTTTAGTAAGTAGTGGTATTGAATATGAACTCTAATCAATAGTTCATATGTTAGTGTGAAGATGAACCCTAGTTCATAAAATTTTTTGTTAAAAAAATTTATGATGTAATGCATGTGGGAGGACTTGATAGTAGTTTTATGATGCATGTTGATATGATGATATGAAGATGTTGGAGGATTTTTATTATAATATGATGCATGTTGATATGATGCATATTGGAGTAAACAAAATATATATGATGCAAGTAGTGGATTTGGTTGGAGTAAATATAAGTAGTGGTATTTATTTGATCCATATGTTTAGGTCTGGAACAATGGCACAACCATCGCCCATTCATCTCCAACACGACCCGTCCGCTTGCCACTTCCAGACGTGTACGAGTCCTTCCCGAGCTTCGTGCGGTGACCGATTTTTCGACGAGTTCCTACAGAGACGAGGACAGTGCGATGGCACGAGAGGGCAGAACGGATCGCCGACGATTTGAAGTGTTGGTCGCAAAGTGTGAAGGAGTGGAAGAGAGTGAAGGCAGAGATGGAGGGAGATCCAACTATCTGTCGTGAACGTCGGGAAGGGACCATTGAAGTTGCCAAGCAGCACTCCAACTGGGAGCTGCGCAATTTGGGCCGAAGGATATACTTCGAGAGCACTATGGAGGAGAGAGCCAGGATGCCGCCCCCAAGTGCATCGGCATTCGATATCATCACCGGGAAGGGCGGAGGCGAAAACTCCAGCGGGCAAGGCAAGGTGGGAGTGCTTGAACGGTCGAATGCCGACCAGCGTTCCGCCTCCGCCTGAACCGGTGGATCCGCTGCCATATCTGTCTCCACGTCGAGGCCTAACATACGAGGGGGGAGGTATATCCAACCTATAAACATGTCTGTTGGATATGCATCTATGTTTTAGTACGGGTTGTCAAACTATGGGACAAGTTTGCTATTTGCTATTTCGTACTTATGATTTAGTAGTAGGCCTATGTGAGGATGTGTGGGTGAAACAATTGCAAGAGATGTGAGATTATGTTGGTGAATGCATATATGTTGGTCCATTTTGTTTTGTTATGGATATATGAATTTTATAAGAAATCTTTCTGTATGTTGAATGCAAGATTGTGAGGATAAAGGCATATGTGATGATTTCTTGTGTGAATATTGTTGATATTTGTTTTGCTATATATCTCCATATGTGATATTTGCTTAATTAACTTTATCCAAGCAATGCTTATATAAGGAACATGGCACCACCACCACCATTTGATGAGGATGATGACTATGAAGACCCACTTGAGGAAACCATCTATGCTCAAAGAGTGAGGCTGAGCGAACGGGAGGTGTGCAACTTATGGGACAACTTTCTGCCACGTGCTGAGTTGATCGGGGCGCCATTCATGACCCGTCTGACAACTACCATGATCGATCGACATGACATGGTATGTTATTACTGTAGAATCCAAGGAATTGTTAATAGTTTAGATAATCCATACTTATTAATTGATATGTTTTTTTATTCAGAAATTGCCATAGAGCCTATCTGAGAGTTGTGGCATCGAGGCTGATGAAGAAGGCTATGCCGAATACGCCTTACCGCAAGGGGCCCGTCACTACACGCATGCGTACGGCGTGGACACGGACGGTCGCACAAATTTAAGCACAGATGGGTGGAAGAGCTTCCTCGTTGACAAGAATCTTCATGTTGGACAGGCCATCCTTATTACTATCAGGAAGACCAACCGTCAAGGCTTGAAGATGATGATCGTCATCGATATCATCTAAACTATATATGCGTGTGGCTGCTGATGATCATCATGTTTGATTGCTACCTATGTTGGCTTCGTGAAACTATTTGGATGTGATCAAACTATGTTATGTTTATGTCTATGAAATTATGATCAAACTATGTTATGTTTATGTCTATGAAATTGTGATCAAACTATGTTATTTGGTACTTGTTTCTTAATCCGTAATGGCAAAACCAATTATGCTTATGTCTATGAAATTGTGCTTATTGGTTCTTATGTTCAGGGCCCTTGCATATTTCTATGAAATTGTGATCAAACTATTTGGATGTCTATGAAATTATGGTCACACTATTTGGATGTGATCAAACTTCTTATGTCTACAAAACTTTACACGAAACACAGGACCCTACCGCCAGCTCCTGGCGGTAGGGTCGACAGCCTATCGTTGGTGAGCCCTGGCGGTAGGGTGAACTCACCGCTGGCGGTTGCATATCTCGTTCTGAAGGCATGCACGGCAAAACCTCGCCACACCTTACCGCCAGAGACGTTAGCGGTAGGGTTAGACATCTTACCGCCAGGTTGTCTGGCGGTAAGGTACTTATCCACGTCAGCGCAAGGTGACAGCCCCCGTCTCCCTCCGTCACACCCTACCGCCAGGGAATCTGGCGGTAGCCTGTCTAACACTACCGCCAGGGGCTCTGGCGGTAGCAAAAGGGTCAAATGACGAAAAAATTTCGAACGGGGGTCAAATCTTGATTTTATTTGCAAAAAGGGTCAAAACACGAAATTCGGCCGCGTGGCTATTCCTGTGTTCAGCCAGATCAATTCCTGGCTGTGCAGAGTGTGACCAGAGAACCTTATCTCTTTGGTCATTTCACGACTTAGCACTCATAGTTTCTTTAAATGCCAAATAAGTCCATTGGTCTTAATGCTACTGCTTGCGTACAAGCCCTGGCTCATTGTAAGTGCGTCCATACTATGCATAGTGTTTTGAAACATGCATTTTGCGTGTAATACCACCCTAGTACTACTAGTGTGCAAGTGTTCGTACATCACAATGTTATCAAATTGTAAAACATTATACACTAGCGATGGCATTGTGTCATCTGTTATATGTTTGCCTCAGCATTCTTTATATAATAGCAATTTGGAACAACAACTATACATCAAATCTTGATGTAAATTCAAAATAAGAATTTTGAAGTGTCATACATAATATGACTAGTCCAACATTTATTTGTGAATCACAAGGTATTGGTGGCATCTACTGTACCATTTGTAGATTATCCATCAGTACTGTGAGGTCTACATCTTATCATTTTAACAAGATGAATACCTTCGAAGTGCTCTTCCAAATATTATATTATATGTGACTACCTCAAGATATCATAAGGTAATACTGGGATCTACTGCAAAATTTTGCAGACTATCCACTGTTACTGCAAGGTCTACATCATGTTACTTTGACAGATGATTACCTTCAAAGTGATTTTCTTAAATATAGCATAACATAAGGTAATAGAGATATGAACATCTACTGACAAAAGTCAGATTATGTTTTTCTATTACTGCGAGATCTACACCGCATCTGGTGATTATCTTCAAAGTGTTATCCTATATCAATTGAGGTCTACACATATGGGTATAAAGCATCAGCTATACTAAAAAAATGCTCCTCCGAAGCATTTGTTGTTGTTCACTAAAATGATTTGCTCTCATAGTAAATATTATTCATGTGCAATCGCTATCTGCCGAAGTGTTATCTTGTGCTAATTCAAATCTCACTTTGTTTGAATATATCATAGAAAAATATGCAAATATTTGCATACCCTTGTTATTACCTTCTATGACATTGGTAAAATACATGGCAGAAGAGCATGTCACTATTTCTAATTATAATGTCCTCCATCCATCAAGAAGGATACCATAATTTATAGCAAGTGTCTCAAACGCTGTTGCAATGTCCACATCACATTGTGGTTATACTTTCATAGTGACTAACCAATGTCAAACATGCAAATTCTATACGTTTTGGCAGTGACTCTATGGTCGCACACTTCCTCAAGAACGAAGTCCAAAATGCCAGCAATGACTTCATCACATGTGTTGTATTGAAGGATACACCCAGGTTCAACAAGGATCACCTTGGCCATGATTGTTCTCAAACAAATCAGTTTATCCACATACATCACTTACTCCTAGAAGTAAAATAAATAAATGCATGAGCCTTTTTCATGTAACACAGGGATGACATTTCCAAATGCAAATTCATGTTAGGTGGGATTGTTTATTTTAAGATGGTTTATGACATCAGTCATTTTACCCATCTATGGCATTGTGGTAACTATAACTCCACCTTCGAAAAATGTGTCATGGCTATTCTCTAAATAGCTAAGTATATTCTTATGCATTTTATATGTCACCAACTTCACTTAGTTCTCAAACTAAGTACATAATGGATGGATATTTATTTACCATGAATATTTCTCTTAAGAGATACATGTTGTCGTGAGCACATCACGAATGATGACCCATTCGTTTTTCAAGACCTCAAGTCTATCACATCTCGCAATTCTGTCACTTAATCAACCTCAAGTTGAGATCTCGTAATCAAATATTTTTATATGCCCTTAATATTCTTTACATAGAGTTTCTTAAAATCATCAGATTCACCGAACGGTTGTATACCATTGTTTGAAATTCTTGCTAGTACCGAGAATACTATGCAAGTTAGTGGTCACAAAATAGAACCATGAGGAATTAAAAGTAAAGTAGAGGCTAACAGACAACCAATGACAGAATTTCCTCTTAATAGAGAATAGATCATTTTTCACAAAAATGATCACGAAGACAACTCTCAAGTTCGTCAAATGTGTGGTTATGTAAATACCGTACCTATGATTACCAAACCCTCAAACATATGGTCGAACCACACCACAAATTTATTTAAAAGGCAGATGAGTTCGTTGGGATAACTTTGAAAATATGCAAACGTACAACCAGAAAATATTCTGGAAAATGATTTTTCTCAAATCTTCATTAGAAGGAGAACCAAAACCTTGTGCAACAAAAGGATGGTGAATTCCTTTGCACCGATGATATGTTTGCGTAATAAAAACAATTTAGTAATATGGGAGACCTCATGTAATCTCCTAATTATTCCCAAAAATATTATTAACATGTACTTGTACTACTACATGTAGTAGGATGTTCAATATCCTATCTCTTGGATACAATATTTAATAAATTTGACCCGTATGGTTAAATTCATACTTAGTATTGTTGCATACGAAATAATTTTCTAAATATTAATAAATTAAATATCTATTTTGATAGACTTATCCATCCTGGTTTGGGGATGATTAGAAAATTATTGACGATTCTGTTGGTCACAACTTAACAAGTTGCAAAATATCCCAAATCATCAGATTTTATGCGCACTGCATGTGCCATAGGGGAAATCAGTTTTAAGGCACTCTCACCTTAAAATTCTAAATGAGCCACTTATTCTTTCTTGAACGCATTCAAAAGATATATGTGGAATGTTAAACCATTATCTGGGGTAATTTAGACACCTCATGGTACTCATATACACATTCATAAAATGTTTTTAAGTGTGTCTCTTATCACACACAACCATGCATGATCTTACTAAAAAAATTGCTCAACTTATCAAAGTAAGAGCAAATTCTCCTGAAAACAGGATCTATAAACCCATTCAAATGAACAATGTTGTTGAACTCTTTCAATGAGCATTTTTTTGCATTAAGTACTTTATGTACATACCCAGAATGGTTTAGCTAAATTTCTTATCAAAGAGAGTTAAATGAATTACATGACCATTTTTAAAGAATTGAAAATTTTACCAGCCTCTTGCTGGACACATACGGCCTTACACACCGTAAGTATGATCTAAATCATACCAACTGCATATCATACTACTTTCCCCTTGTAGTTACTACGTGGAAATCAACAAAGTATTTCCCATCTGTGATAATTCGGTTACATACCGATATCACCACTCCAGCGTACATCAATGGGCTCTCACGAAAATTAGGGATCTATGTGAGGAATAACAATTTATCTGTCAATCAAAATTATTCATAGCCCGTATGCTGATTGCATCAGCAATAAGGATATTTTTCGGCATTAGGGGGAGATAAGTACCACAAAGAATGCCGAGATAAATTAGAAATGTTATTGACATTCAATCCTTATATCCACGTACTCAAAGAATCTGAACTAGAAGTTTAGAGAATCATATATTTGCAACACATTGCAAAGTTGCCACATACATTTACTGATGACAAGGTGTCACTAAATTCTATATTCTTGCAGTAAAGTGTCAGGAAGAGTGGAGGTACCTGACAAACCACTCTTCTCCCCAAATGAGAGCAAGAGGGGGAGAAAATCTGACAATACGAGATATAACTTCTCATATGCTTCCGCGGAAACAGAGGAAATCACATCCTCAACTAGTAAATGTAATTCAACATCAAGTTGAAAGACACCTCACTGGATGCTCATCATCCAATGCCCGGCATAAATGTGCACAAATGTTTTGGTGTCGGGACATCGAAATACCTTGACTCCATTTGTTGTAGGAAATCACAAGGAGTTAAAAAGGAGTAAATATTTTATCCACAAACTTCAATGATTCCATCAGAATCATATAAACTAAAGACTACATTTGTCGACATATATTTCTTCTCAAATTGCTAAAACCTTTTGGGCCCAGAACCAAAATCCATGGTAGAGTGCCTCTTGCACTCATATTGGTTCACATAAAAAGGAAGCAAGTAATGAGGGATAGCACTCGCTCAACAAATGAGTGGTATTTACTGCAGTAATACCTACTCCTCATAAGTATCTTCCATATGGAATACTAAAAACTTCTCATTCATAGACAGTCAATGAGGTGGTGAGAAAGCGAGGCTTGTAGCAAAAGGGTTCATGCAGAGATCCGACATCAATTACGATGTAACATACCCGCTTGGTATTAGTGGAATTATGTTTCGATACTAAATATCATTGGCAATAAAAATAATAATATTATCCATGAAATTGATGGATGAAGTGGCTACATACTCATATGAGTCACTCATTTTGGAAATCTCTATTGTAGTCCCTGAAGGGCTTATACTTCAGAATCCAAAAGCAAATCGCAACAAGTTTAGTGTAAAACTTCATAAGTCACTCTATGACTTGAAATAGTCGGATATCATATGGTACTACCGACTGAATGAGTTCCTTCTTCAAAAGGATTACTTGAATAATGATGATTATTTACATGTTTAATTAAGTAATCAATTTCATTTCCTTTCATCACCTCAATGTATATTGATGACCTCATCATCAATGTCTATACAAGACCTAAACATATACAAAATCATCTTAAGACGGAAAATTTGGATTCAACAAATTTAGCTTAAGCTTATAACTTGAGCATTCTCTCAAGAATACATATCAGTCTACATATATCCAAAGTATATATATGAGAAGCTCAATACAGATATATCATAACAATAAAGCACAGTTATGGTCATACTGCCTTGGTAGGGTACAAATCCATTCATATCTAGGAGTGGTAATGAAGTGATATCAGGACCTAAGGTTCTGCATCTCACTAACACCAACGCACTCATATAATTGCAAACTACGTCAGGCCTGACACTATATTTGTTATCTTTGTTTAGAGTGCAACCCCCAACAAAGGTATATGGTCAATATAAGAAATATCAACTTATATCTCAAGCTCACAATAAATCTTGGGCGATTCCATTAGGAAAATCAAGATATGACCATGATATATGAAATGATATTGGCTCTTTATTTGATCCCAACAATGCCACATTAATGACTGAATTCAGCGGAATAGTCTTCTCATGGGAGTCATCTAAATAGACTCTAATGATTACTTCCACTTATCATTCTAACATAATTACTTTATCTAAAAGCATTACAAAATATGCACGTCTCAGCGGAATGATAAACCACACTCAAAATCATGTGTTTGAGATTCATAACAATCAACTTGATTTTATCAAGATGCTACCACTTGTGTTACTCAATACCTATAGGTTATATGAAGAGCAATATCATAAAGCACATTGCTCGAAGATCACTTATCCTCATGAATTATAGAAAAGTGAGGAAACAATTTGCAAAGAAAATACTATGAAAATCCAACAGATTATTCACAATAGCATGATCATGTCAATGAAATTGGTACGAGACATCCTCGAGATTTGCAAAGTTCAGGGGAGTAATCTCCCAAACTATAACATGTTAACAATCATCAGATTACATATATTGTACTCTTTTTTCCTTCATGAGGTTCCCTCGGGGTTTCTCATAAAAGGTTTTTAATGAGACAATATTGATACAAGTGTTCACATATGCCATGTCAGTTTCTCCTTATATTTTTCCCATTGGGTTTTAAAGGAGCTTTCAGTGACATATCAGATCGCACTCTTTTCCTTATGAGTTTTCTCTCAAAGTTTCTCATAACGGTTTTTCACGAGGCATGTCATATTTTCTTTTTTTCCCTATCAGGGTTTTTAAAGAAAGTACTCAAGACATATTAATTGTTCTCTAAACTCATCGATGATTTTTCTCTTTCATCAAAGGTTTTTCTCATATGAGTTATCAAGAGACAATAATCATTATATGTTGCATCATTTTCTCCTTATTATTTTTCTCACTGGGTTTAAAGGAGTTTTAGCAACATATCTGCACTATTCTCCTCATATTTTTTCCACACGGTTTTTGGAGGAGACTTTCAAGATGAAGATGATGAACGTTCAAGGCAAATACATACTAGGAGGAGTCTATCAAGAGGATGTATATTCACAAAGACAAGCATTGATTAGCGAGAGTGTTAGGAATTAATTAATTAGGTTAATTAACTATTAATCACTGCTATGTCAGTGCCACTTTTGGCAACTACCTCCTTTTTGTAACCGCCTTATAAACTGAGTATAAATGCCCCAATCTTCAATCAATAGAATAACTGTTCATTCATACATCTGTTTTCATTCGCTCCTCTCTCTCGATTTTCTCTAACATTGCAAACGGGCGCCTGCAGCCAAGTTAGCTGGGGTCGGCCTGTTTTGCTTTTTCTTTTCTTCTGTGTTTAGAGAAACGTCAAAAAATCTGGGGTCGGCCCGTTTTGCTTATTCTCTTCTTCTGTGTTTGGAGAAACGTCAAAAAAGCAAAGGAACAAGGGATCGAACCTAGAACCTCATCGTTGAAAGCGCAACGCTATAGCCACCCGGCCACGACCGCTTTTAGTCCACTTTTTTATTATCCACGTCAGTTCAGTTTTTCTTGTTCTTTTTCCTTTTTCATTTTTCCTCATCCTTTTTTAATTCTGTGAAGTTTTTTCGAAATCCATGAATTCTTTTTCAATTTCGATGAACTTTTTTTAAATCCAATGAACTTTTTTCAGATTCAGTGAACTATTTTCAAAATCGATGAACTATTTTCGAAATCAATGAACCTTTTTTCAAATCTGATGGAATTTTTTGAAATTTGATGAACTTTTTCCAAAACGATGAACTTTTTTCAGATTCGATGAACTTTTTCTCAAAATCTATGATTTTTTTCCCAAAACAATGAACTTTTTTTCAAATTTGATGAACTTTTTTTTTAAATCGATGAACTTTTTTCAAAATTGATGAACTTTTTTTAAATTCATTGAACTATTTTCATTTTTGTGATTTTTTTCATTTAAATTCGTCAACCTTTTTTTAACGCTGAACTTTTTGTTGTGAATGATATTTTTAATTCCTGATTTTTCAAAAAAGCATACACACAGTCAACGGTCAACTAGTCACACCGTTCAATTGGTGAACATTGTTTCTAAAATTAGTGAACTTGTGGGCAATAGTATTTTACAAATGCGCGCTGCATTCAATCATTACGACCTGAGTGGTACAGTGTTTGCTAGTCTCTTTCAGTACTGTTGCAGCGTGAGTTCGATACCAGGCGTCGCCCGCTTTTTCTGTATGTTTTTGCGCTACAGTATTTTGGTGCGTTACGTGTTCATGGGCCGGCCCAGTAGGTTCTCCTGTGAGCGCCAGTTTCACTTCGGGGGCTTAAGGCGCCGACTAGGACCTCCCGCGTGCGCTTGCAGCCCACATGTGGAGGACCTGGTGGTTCACTGCATGCATAAGCAGCTGGGCCTGGTCGGCTGCTCTGCATAATGGGCCATACTTTGCTGCGCTAGTCCCTTAAAAAATTCTGCACTGTGCGGGGCCCCAGGAAAACTAGAGGCCCTGTGCGGCTCGCACATTTGGTACACCTATGGGCCCGGGCCTGCTTTTGGCAGTTGAGAGGGAAATTTCATGTCGTACAGGTCGTTCGTAGCATCGCGTTGTGACTCATCTCTTAACTGATGAAATTCCCTATCTCTTAACTGACTCATCGCGTTGTGACTCATCCTTGGTCGTACAGGTCGTTCGTAGCCTGAGAATGTTAACGCAAGAGACCTCCACGTCTCAATTATGATGTCCTTTATACTTAAAGGAAGTCAAGACGTACGAACCTGGCAGCCATTGAACATGACCGTGAACAATACGACCAACGATGCAAGCGGTCGGCGTCCGCATTCATCCGCGTAGAAAAAAAATACTCTAATAATCCTTTTCACGTTAGTTTAAGTTTTCTGTTTGCAGAGACAAGTAACGCTATGAAATGTTTCTGAGCAAACTTTTAGGAGCTCGTCTAAAAAGATGGCAGTGGCTATAAAAGAACAACTTTTGTTAAGCATTGGTCTAGTCTCGGAATAAGAAAATAAATCAATAGTTCATTTCACGCCATCAGGATTCTGTATTTTACCGATATAAAGATGTGCCTTCCGATCAAAACTCGCAGAGCAACCACCATTTGAACCACTAAGACCTTGATTCATCAAGCATTTCAGATGGTCGCAGTACATTGTTTGGAGGGCTGTTTTAAGTTTGGGATTGCCGAATAAAATATAGGTAGAGGAAAGTAAAACTCCAACCATTTTAAACAAAACACAAACTCCAATCCTCCAGTATTACACAACCATGCGAACCAGGAGGTAATGCTGGCGGCGAGAGGGGTGAACAGTCTCACATGTACAGCCCCTCCGGTACACCTTCCTTCTTCTTGAACATTACCTTCTCTTTGGCCTTCTTGAAGTCAGCATGTGTCACCTATAAATAGAAAGGAAGGAGCAGGAAATGTAAAACAAGTGAAATCAAAACTTAGGAAGGAGCAGGAAATGTAAAACATGCGAAATCAAAACATAGCAAGAAGCAGGAAATGTAAAACATGCGAAATCAAAACTCCAGCCATGTTCTTTTCCTTTTGAGGGGCATCCAGTTATGTTTTTTTTAACTTTAGATAATAGAAAGACCACCCTGGTCAAGTAAAATATCCAGGAAAGATCAACAGAATGTCTTGGATTACTATCGTTCCTTCACCCCATGTCACAATTCATAGTTAGCTTAGAAGGTTGTGCTATAAGAAAGAGCAAGGGATCTGATTCGCAGAGCAACTATGTCTTACCTTCATCCTGCGCTCTCTTAAGGCAAGCAATCCAGCTTCAGTACAAATGGCTTTGATATCAGCACCAGAAAACTCATCTTTGGTCATCACAAACTCTTCAAGGTTCACATCTTCTGCCAATGTCATCTTAGCAGTGTGTATCTGCACCAATAAAACATAAGGTAAGAATAAGAACAGGTTCCAATTAAACACCTAGTAGAGCTAAATATTTAGAAGAAAAGCACCTGAAAGATACGCCGTCGTGTCTTAATATCTGGTAACGGAAATTCAATCTTTCTGTCTATTCGGCCTGGTCGAAGCAAGGCTGGGTCAAGGCTCTCAATGCGGTTTGTCGCTAGAATAACCTTTACATCTCCTCTTGAATCAAAACCATCGAGCTGATTTAACAACTCCAACATGGTTCTCTGAATCTCACGCTCACCGCCTGAATGAGCATCATACCTATAACAAATAACAACTTGATTCAACTCATTTTTCACGGGAACTCCGCCCATCTTTTTTTGGGTACAAATAATAATCATCCTAGAGTAAACTTCCAAGACTTGGTATATTTTACCTCTTTGTTCCAACTGCATCAATCTCATCAATGAAGACAATTGAAGGAGACAGATCATCAGCCACCCTAAACAGTTCTCTTACAAGCTTGGGGCCGTCACCAAGGTACTTCTGGATCAGCTCACTCCCAACAACACGCAAGAATGTTGCTGATGTAGAATTGGCAACAGCCTGCCACAATTTTATACAATAAGATAAAGTTACACTCTATTACAACAATTACATAAACATAAACTAACAACCTTTTAGGTGGCTCACTAATTTATTAGTGGAAAAAGATGCTTAAATAAAGCAAAATATGGAATCCTTGCCCCGTGAAAAAGATGAAAAGACACAAACCTTTGCAAGTAGAGTTTTCCCTGTTCCAGGTTCCCCGTATAGTATGACTCCCTTCGGAGGCCTGATCCCAATGTCCTCATATAGCTCAGGATGTGTCAACGGAAGTTCCACTGCCTCTTTGATCTCTTGAATTTGGGCATCCAAACCACCAATGTCAGCATAAGACTCCAAAGGTGCCTTCTCAACTTTCATGACAGAAACCATAGGATCAACTTCATCTTGCAAAATTCCGACCACCGAGAGAACCTGACAGAAATGATATCAAGCTTGATTCTAAATAAAGTTCTAAATGAGTTTCAAACAGACCTATAATTGTTATGTTCGCATAAAAGCACATTGAGTTTTAAAATTGGAATGTAACTGAAGATCTAGAGATGCACCCATTGAAAAAAAAATCTAAACACCAGTATAAATATATCATTAACCACACAAAGAATATAAGAGCCGGAGACAAAATTGCAGATTACAGGACTGCAAGAACATTAATGCATTAATGGTGATCATGGTGTTAGTTAAGAAAGCAATAACAGATTATGCTTTAACGTTTGAATATGAAGTTCTAGTGAACAGGTGTTTGCTTTTGCAACTGTCAATTGTTGACGATGGTTAGTGATAATATTCAGGCCAGAAAGTGCTCAACATCATATATAGATAGAAAAGGATGGTACTTAACCAAATATATAAGTTTCTAAATATTATCTCTAAAGAAATCAAGGAAATGACACTTAGCAATGAAACAAAGCAAATTTGCTGAGACAACATAAGCATTGTATTACAAATTACAGCGCAGTTTATGCATAGATATCTTCATATATAATCAATGTTCTGCACATATATAATCAACATTCTACACATACAGAACAAGCAATGGCCACATTCATCTCAATTCCCATGTTTTGCCCCATGGCTCCCATCCCACAAGTCTCAATGTCATCAAAATGCCCCAACTTCACCAAATGGATCAGTTCTAACTCACTCCGATGCTGTCAGCCTCCCTTCACAAATGTCATCGTTCCTACAGGATTTTTTGGGTTGTTTGATTGCATCATATGAAAAAAGAAGATTCTTTCAAAAAGGTTTGAGTGGATGCTAGAAATCCTATGGGGAGTAGTAGAAAGAAATCCTTAGGAAAAAATCCAATAGGATTCAATAATATGAATCGAACATCCCAAATAGTAAAATATTCTAAGGATTCTAATCCTCCAAAATTACTATGAAAATCCTTTCAATCAAAGGAGCCCTAATCTGAACTCGCCCTAGGTTTTCTCGCGGTCAAAACTATTCAATTCTAATCAATGTTCGAGTCCATCAGATAAATGCAGATATTACAGATTCGTACCTTGTTATGCATCAGTATGGAGCATCCCGGCTCCAGCTGATCCTTGTCGACGAACGAGAGTACGCTGACATAGTACTCAGGCCCAACGGACGACGAGACGATGGCGTGACTCTCGTCGATGATCTCCTCGAGCGAGCCAACGCTCATAGGGGTGCCGCGGAGGTCGTCGACCTTAGATCGGTCCTCCTCCGTCTTGTCTTCGCTGGGGCGCAGCCGCTCCTGGCTCGCGACGAATTCCTCCTCCATGAGAAGGTAGTCCTTGACGCGGTCCAGCTTGAGAAGGCGGAGGCGGCACTTGGAGAGCGGCGCCACGGGGGGCAGCCGCGCCGCCGCTTCGGGGCCCCTCTGTTTCCGCTGCTTGCGCCCCACGCGCGACGGTGCGGCGGGGGGCTCGAACTTCTTGTCCTTCTTGTCGCCGGCGGCACCGTCGCCCGGCTTGCGGTCACCGGGGAGACCGCCCTGCTTGCCCATGCCGCCTGGAGAACCCTGCCCCATCGCCGCCGGCTGGTTGCTTCGATTCGAGGGTTAGGGTTTGGGTTGGGAGAGATAGAGAGATCGGGCTTTCTTTTACTACGGTGCTTCGATAAGACCGATATATAGTTTTCTCGTTGTAGAATCTTACTCTCTTTCTTTCCTCTCGACGCCTACGTAGTAGTACGTACTTGGCTAGGAGTACTTCTAAGAAGAAAAAAAGTGATATACCTCATGACATCCAGGCCGTCCTTTAAAAAAAACAGATCGTTATTCATTTCCAATAACAATTACATCGTTTATAAGGAGGGATACAATTTCACTCAAAAGCTCCTCAAAAGTTAAAGAAAATTTAGCTAACTTAGCAAGTTCATGGACAACTTTATTTGCTTTTCTATTACAGTGTTCTAATCTAGTAATGAAAAAATCACAAGCCAAAAAGTAATAATCGTCAAACACTGCCGCCGCTGTACTCGCCGTCCGTCCTCCGTAGTTCATGATTTCAATGACCTCCAGGTTATCTGGGTTAATAACGATACGGTTACAACCCGTCCTTTGAACAATGGATAGACCATATCTGAGCGCCAAAGCTTCCGCCGTCAGAACATCGGTGCACCAATCAATTCTCCAATTCCCCCTGCAATGAATTTTCCTTTATCGTCCCTCAAAACAGCGTCGGACGTGCCCCTAAGTAGGTCATGATCAAAAGAGGTATCCACATTAAGTTTTACAAACTCCTTTGGAGGTAGTATCCATCCACCTCTTTTCATAGTACTCCCTCCGTTTCTTTTTAGTCTGCGTATAAGGTTTGATCAAAGTCATTATTTGTAAAGTTTGACTAACTTTATATTAAAAAATATCATCATTCAAAATATGAAATCAATATTATCAAATGCACCATGAAATGTATTTTCATACTATATAGTTTTAATATTATAGATGTTCATATTTTTCGATATAAATTTAGTCAAACTTTGTGTAGTTTGACTTTGATCAAATTTTATACGCGAAGTAAAAAGAAACGGAGGGAGTAGCTTTCGGTGATCTGGCCATAACATGGTCTGACGTAATAGCATGAATCCCCATAGAAATCTGGTTGACATCTTGGGTTTTCTCTTTATGGACTAATTTTTGCCTCTCCCATCATAAATACCAGGCTGTATTTGCAATCATTTCACGAACATTCCTACTACCCAAGATAGTCAGCTCATTTTCAGGCATAGAGAGTAAAAACTCGAGGACCTCCTCACCAGCATAATCAACTTCGCAAGCTCTTTTAATGACCTGATCCAGACTCAGCAATCTTCACGCCTCCTTTGCTTTCTGACATTGGAATAATATATGCTTTGTATCCTCTTGTCCCAAGGGACAAGAAGGACAATTGGGGGGAGCTTTTATGTGCCTATTCACCAAAGTACCTCTACACGGATAACTTCCAAATCTCACTCCAAATAAGATTAATGGTTAAATGTCCTATATCATCAGTTCTTCTAATTTTTCTCCTGTGTTGATGCTCCCGTTCCACAGCATAGGCTAATCGAACTAAAAACACTCCATTTTTTGAATAGCTCGAAGCAAAAAAATTTGACATATCATGTTGGGGAAGCGGAATTGCAAGGACCCGTTGTGCGCCAACTGGCCACAACGTTTGGTAACTAGATTTTTGTCCCAGTTATTAGTAACTGGGTCAATCAAATCAGATACCCTTGAGATCAAATTACTCCCTCTAGGTGTGATTACTTTTCTGTTTGCACAATTCGGGATCCAAGCATCTTCCCAAATATCAATATTGTGAACATTTCCAACACGCCATATATAACCATGATTTAGGCAATTAACCCACGACATTATATTTTGCCAAGTAAAAGAGAATCCCTTCTTTAACTTCATATTCAACAAATCACCATCAGGGAAATACTTAGCTCTCAACATGGTAGCACATAAGGACTCTGGATTCTCAAGAATACCCTAAGCTTGTTTTGCCAACATTATCGGTTGAAACAATGAATATCCCAAAATCCCATCCCTCCTTGATTTTTGGGTACACACATTTTCCACCAAGCCATCCAATGCATCTGCTTCTCGTTGTCCTCGTCTCCCCACCAAAAATGTGACATCGCATCAATGATTCCCTTGCAAGTTTTTTTAGGAATTTTAAAGACGGACATCGCATAGGTGGAGATCGCTTGTACAACAGATTTCAGAAGGATCTCCTTCCCTCCCGTGGATAGAAGTTTTTCTTTCCAGCCACTTATCTTCATGATGATATGGTGAATCAAGTAATGGAAATAATCAGACTTGTCCATACCCACATTAGCCGGTAGGCCCAAATATTTATCATCAGAGCTTCAGTCATAATATTGAGAGTGGTAGAAATTTGCTCCCTGATATCCACTCTCGTGTTGGAGCTGAAAAATATGCTTGATTTCTCAACACTCACCATTTGCCCAGAGTCGGTACAATACGAATCAAGAATGGCTTTCAAAGCCTCGGCATTGTGTATATTAGCTTTCATCAGGATCGATGAGTCATCCACAAAATAGAAGATTTGTAATAGAAGGAGCCTCCCTACATACCTTCACACCTTCAATTTTTCTAGTCTCCTCCGCATGTGACAAGAGAGCAATCAGGGCCTCAGTACATAACAAAAAAAATAAGGAGATAACAGGTCTCCTTGATGTAATCCTCTGGAGGGCTTGAGCTCGTAGTTTCTTCCGTATTGAACCTAACCCAATATTCTACAGTGGAAACACATTGCATAATAAAATTGACCCAACTCTCATGAAAGCCCAACTTCAACATAATCTCTTTCAGGAAAACCCACTCAACCCAGCCATACGCTTTATGCACGTCAAGTTTGATAGCACACAGACCTTCCTTTCCTTACCTCTTATTTTTTATTTTGTGGAAACATTCATAGGCCACTAAAATATTATCAATAATCATTCTTCCTGTCACAAAAGCACTCTGAGTCGGGCTGATAATATCTGGGAGAAACACCTTCAATCGAGCAGCCACCATTTTTGATATAATCTTGTAAACAACATTACAAAGGCTAATTGGTCTGAACTGGGTTACCTTTTCTGATGAATTAACCTTTGGGATCATTACTATCGCAGTATCATTCCATCCATCTGGAATAGTACAAGTATTCACCGCTTGCAAAACTTCTTGAACAAAATCGTCTCCAAGCATAGGCCAAAATCTTTTATAAAAAATAGCATGGAGACCGTCAGGGCATGGGGCTTTTAAATATCTAATATCAAAAGGAGCTCTACGAACATCATCAGCCGTATAGGGCGCCAGGAGGGCATTATTCATCTCATCTGAAACTCTTCTCCTAACAAGAGATAAAACTTCCATATTCGGTTGCCCCACTTTGGAGGTAAAAAGATTTAAGAAATAGCCCTTGATATGGTCCTTTAACTCCATTCCTTGCTGCCAAACACCAGTGTCATCAAGAAGCTTTTTTATGTTATTACTTTTCTTTCTCGTTGTTGCGGCATTATGAAAAAAAGATGTATTATGAATTTATGATCCCATGCATCAACCAGTTAGCTCTTCCTCTTTGTAACCAAAAAATCTCCTCTTGATCTAACAAGTTCTCAATCAGGACAAGAACTTCCTTTTGGCGAGAGCGAGACTCCGCATTCATAGGTCCCCGCCTCAATTTCTCCAACTCCTTTTTTAATTTGTTAATTCTTCATTTTGGTCCTTTTAGAGTCTCTCGGTCCCAAGTGCGTAGGTCAGCCTGCACCGCCCATGTACGTGCAGCCAGAGACGGGCCAACACCCGCTAATTTAGCCTTTTCCCACGCTGTGCGTACAATTTCTTCAATAGTCTCTTCTTTGAGCCGTCAAGCCTCAAATCGCTTCACATGGCCTTTGGGGCAATTAAAAATATTCCCATCAAAATATTATGTGTCAAGGATTAAGGGACGATGATCCGAGTGCACATGTTCCTCATTGATAATGGATGCTTTTGGGAATTTATTTGACCATTCAACATTACAAACAACCCTATCAAGTCTTTCCCCAATCTCCCCTCTCCTGCACGTGAAACGGGCGCCAATATATCCCAAATCGTGTAAACCACATTCTCCCAAACAATTCCGACACTCTTGCATCATTGAATTTGGTCTTGGGTTACCTCCATCCTTTTCATGAGAGTAAAAAATTTCATTCAAATCTCCCATAACAACCCAAGGGTAAGAATGTTGGGTAACGTAGCATGCAATTTCAAAAAAATTCCTACGATCACGCAACATCTATCTAGGAGATGCATAGCAAGGAGAGGGGGAGAGTGTGTCCACGTACCCTCATAGACCGAAAGCGGAAGCGTTAGGTTAACACAGTTGATGTAGTCGAACGTCTTCGCGATCCAACCGATCAAGTACCAAACGTACGGCACCTCCGAGTTCAACACACGTTCAGCTCTATGACGTCCCTCGAACTCTTGATCCAGCAGAGCGTCGAGGGAGAGTTTCGTCAGCATGACGGCGTGGCGACGGTGATGGTGATGTGATCCACGCAGGGCTTCGCATAAGCACTACGACGCTATGACCGGAGGAGTAAACTGTGGAGGGGGCACCGCACACGACTAAGAGAACAATTTTTGTGCTTGGGGTGCCCCCCTACACCCGAATGTAAAGGAGGAGAGGAGGAGGCCGGCCACCAAGGGGCGCGCCATGGGGGGGAGTCCTACTAGGACTCCACTCCTAGTAGGATCCCCCCCCCCCCAATTTTCCTTTCTTACCGGAGGGGAAAATGAAGGAGAGGGAGAGGGAGAGGGAAAGGGGGGCGCCGCCCCCTCCCCCTAGTCCAATTCGGACTGCCATGGGGGGCACACCTTGCGGCCTTCCTCTCTCTCCACTAAGGCCCATGTAGGCCCAATACTTTCCCGGGGGGTTCTGGTAACCCCTCGTTACTCCGGTAAAATACCCGAACCACTCGAAACCATTCTGGTGTCCGAATACTACCTTCCAATATATGAATCTTTACCTCTCGACCATTTCGAGACTCCTGGTCATGTCCGTGATCTCATTCGGGACTCCAAACAAACTTCGGTCACCAAAACATATAACTCATAATACAAATCATCATCGAACGTTAAGCGTGCGGACCCTACGGGTTCGAGAACTATGTAGACATGACCGAGACACATCTCCGGTCAATAACCAACAATGTAACCTGGATGCTCATATTGGTTCCTACATATTCTACGAAGATCTTTATCGGTCAAACCGCAATAACAACATACGTTATTCCCTTTGTCATCAGTATGTCACTTGCCCGAGATTCGATCGTCGGTATCATCATACCTGGTTCAATCTCGTTACCGGCAAGTCTCTTTACTCGTTCTGTAATGCATCATCCCGCAACTAACTCCTTAGTCACATTGCTTGCAAGGCTTATAGTGATGTGCATTACCGAGAGGGGCCAGAGATACCTCTCCGATTCTCGGAGTGACAAATCCTAATCTTGATCTATGCCAACCCAACAAACACCTTCGGAGACACCTGTAGAGCATCTTTATAATCACCCAGTTACGTTGTGACGTTTGATAGCTGATACGTCTCCAACGTATCTATAATTTTTTATTGCTCCATGCTATATTATCTACTGTTTTGGACATTATTGGGCTTTATTATTCACTTTTATATTATTTTTGGGACTAACATATTAACCGGAGGCCCAGCCCAGAATTGCTGTTTTTTGCCTATTTCAGAGTTTCGCAGAAAAGGAATATCAAACGGAGTCCAAACGGAATGAAACCTTCGAACATGATTTTAGGAAGATTATGATCACGGAGACTTGGACCCTCGTCAAGAAGCAGAAGAGGAGGCCACGAGGTAGGGGCGCGCCTCCACCCTCGTGGGCTCCTGTTGCTCCACCGACGCATTCTTCCTCCTATATATACCTCACGCACCCCAAACGATCGATACGGAGCCAAAAACCTAATTCCACCGCCGCAACCTTCTATACCCACGAGATCGCATCTTGGGGCCTGTTCCGGAGCTCCGCCGGAGGGGGCATCCATCATGGAGGGCTTCTACATCAACACCATAGCCTCTTCGATGAAGTGTGAGTAGTTTACTTCAGACCTTCGGGTCCATAGTTAGTAGCTAGATGGCTTCTTCTCTCTTTTTGGATCTCAATACAATGTTCTCCCCCTCTCTCGTGGAGATCTATTCGATGTAATCTTCTTTTTGCGGTGTGTTTGTTGAGACCGATTAATTTTGGGTTTATGATCAAGATTATCTATGAACAATATTTGAATCTTCTCTGAATTCTTTTATGTATGATTGGTTATCTTTGCAAGTCTCTTCGAATTGTCAGTTTGGTTTGGCCTACTAGATTGATCTTTCTTGCAATGGGAGAAGTGCTTAGCTTTGGGTTCAATCTTGCAGTGTCCTTTCCCAGTGACAGTAGGGGTAGCAAGGCACGTATTGTATTGTTGCCATCGAGGATAACAAGATGGGGTTTTTATCATATTGCATGAATTTATCCCTCTACATCATGTCATCTTGCTTAAGGCGTTACTCTGCTTTTTATGAACTTAATACTCTAGATGCATCTTTGGATAGCGGTCGATGAGTGGAGTAATAGTAGTAGATGCAGGTGAGTCTGTCTACTTGTCTCGGACGTGATGCCTATATACATGATCATACTTAGATATTCTCATAACTATGCTCAATTCTATCAATTGCTCAACAGTAATTCGTTCACCCACCGTAGAATACTTATGCTCTTGAGAGAAGGCACTAGTGAAACCTATGGCCCCCAGGTCTATCTTCATCATATTAATCTTCCAACACTTAGTTATTTCCTTTGCTTTTTTACTTTGCTTTTATTTTACTTTGCATCTTTATCATAAAAATACCAAAAATATTATCCTATCATATCTATCAGATCTCACTCTCGTAAGTGACCATGAAGGGATTGACAACCCCTTATCGCATTGGTTGCGAGGATTTATTTGTTTTGTGTAGGTACGAGGGACTCACGCGTAGCCTCCTACTGGATTGATACCTTGGTTCTCAAAAACCGAGGGAAATACTTACGCTACTTTGCTGCATCACCCTTTCCTTTTTCAAGGGAAAACCAACGCAGTGCTCAAGAGGTAGCAATAGCACATAAGGTGTTCCTGCGGTATTCGGGAGTTGCTTTATCTCATAGTCAAAGGAATATGTATAAGTTGTGAAGAAAGCAATAGCAATAAAACTTAACGATCATTATGCTAAGCTAACGGATGGGTCTTCTCCATCACATCATTCTCTAATGATGTGATCCCGTTCATCAAATGACAACACATGTCTATGGTCAGGAAACATAACCATCTTGATTAACGAGCTAGTCAAGAAGAGGCATACTAGGGACAATCTGTTTGGTCTATGTATTCACACATGTACTGTCGTGGAAGTGTCACGGCAGATGTCCTCATGGAAGGACTTAGTTGCGGAGCCATTGCGACGAGGTTAGCTTAAAGGGGTTAAACGGGACAAAGGACACAAGGAGTTTATACTGGTTCGGCCCCTTGCGGTGAAGGTAAAGGCCTAGTCCAGTTTGAGATGGTATTGCTAGGGTTTTGATGACCAGGGAGCAAACATGCTTTGCCTGGCTCTCGGTCTGATGTTTCTTACCCTAAGCCGCTACCGGGTCGTCCCCTTATATACACGGGTTGACGCCCTGCAGCCTACAGAGTCCTGGCCGGCTCATACAATGTGTCCGGCTCGGTAAGTCATCTTACATGCCTTAAAATACAAGTTTTCATATACATGGCGGTTTGTACTTGTGGGCCTTAAGCCGTCTTCGGGTTTGGGCCCTCTAACAAGCTTGTCTATGCACCACCACTTTAATATACTCTTGGGCTTCATTGAGATAAACCGCCATAGGGATGACCCGGCCCCTCCTGGGCGGGTCATATCTAATAGCCATATCCCCAACATTAGGCCCCAGGTTGATTTGAACTTGTTCGTGTCAATCTTCAACACTTGGAAGAATCCCTCTTCATCTTACTGTGAAATATTGTAACCCGCCATGACGTCATCTTCGGAGATCGTGGTAACCCGCCATGACGTCACCTGCCATTAATACTTCACAGAACCCAAATCTTAATAAATCTCTTTCTTTACTGTCCCTCCGAAAATTGAGGCGCCCTCGCTGTCACTTATCCATTTACTGCCTCCTCGATTCTCGCGCATGCCGTTTGTCCTTCCAGCCCTATAAATAAGACCTCGGACTCTCCTCTGATTCTCCCCCTTTCCTTCTCACCTTCTTCTTCCTCCTCACGAAGCACCAACCCGCTCGAGCTCCGCCGCCGTCGACCTTCGTCTCTGACCTCAACTCCGGCCGCTGCATCACCTTGAACGGACTGGAAAAGCGCCTCTCTACTGTCCCATCAGCATCAGTAAGCCCTCCTTTTCTTTCGCCATAGATCTGTCATTAGGGTTTCAGTGTTCATCGGTGTTCGTCGCCGCCCTTCTTTATTCTTGTTTAGATCCATGGATTAGATCCAAAAACCACGTAAACCTTGCACGGTAGTAGTTTTAGCACCTGTTTTTTACACTAGAATATATCCTCATCGCTACAGATCTCCTCTGGGGCACCTCCGCTTTTCTACTGCCGCCTCTGTAGGTTTTGAATTATTTCCCTTTTTCTGAACAGTTGCAGATCCAAATTTATAGCCTTAATCTGTGAAACATGTTTGTCCAACACTTAATAGAATTTTTCTCTTTGTCAGATTTTGAATACTTGTACCTTTCATGGCGGCTTACACGCCCGGCTTACAATTACTCATATATCATTAGTCCTCACTTAAGCCGCCATTCTGAATGTATACTATCATCGCTTAACCTGTGATTTCACCAATTGACTTGAACCGGCAAATTTTTCTTTCCTTTAGGCTTTCTTTCTTTCACAATGCCGCCAAAAACAGTCTACACATGCAACTGGGTCCCCTCCATCGTCACCGAGGGCACTTTTAAAGACTTTTTCAAAGCCGGGTATCTACCCGCCAAGAGTGTGATGCATTACCGTGCTCCTGACCCGGGCGAAGAAAGACCTTAGCCGAAACACGGCGAAGTCATCGTTTTTACTGACCACATGAACCGGGGCTTCTCACCGCCCGGCTCTAAATTCTTCCGAGACATTCTGCACTTTTTCCAGCTCCATCCTCAAGACATTGGACCCAATTCCGTGTCAAATATGTGCAACTTTCAAGTCTTCTGTGAAGTATACCTTCAAGAGGAGCCCAGTGTTGATCTCTTTAGAGAGTATTTTTACTTAAACCGCCAGACTGAGTTCACAAATGGTCCTAGCTTGGAGCTCGGCGGAATATCAATTCAACGCAGAAGAGATGCCATCTTTCCTTATGCCTGCCGGCCGAGTCACCCAAAAGACTGGAACCAGACGTGGTTTTATTGCAAAGATACTTCTCCGGATGACGAGAATCCACTGCCGGGTTATCGTGTTGAGCGCCTGGACCCAAAACATAATCTTCCTGAAAAACTTACCGCTACTGAACGGAAGAAAATTGCTCCTACCATTGTTAAAGTTAAAGCTCTACTAGGAAATGGGCTAACTGGCATTAATTTAGTCAGGTGTTGGGTTTCTTGGCGGATCATTCCCTTAAGTAGCTGCACCGGCTTAATGTGCACTTACATTGGTGGGAAAAAAGATTCACTGTGTCACAACTCTACACCATTAACTGATGAAGCAGTAAATGAAATGGTTAAGTCTCTTCTGAATGAAGACCCAGAAGACTGTGTAAAAGTGGGTCTAGCCCCTTTCTGCAAGCTAAACCCGCCACCAGATGTAAGTCTCTGAACTTACTTATCTTTACCTCATTAAATACCTTGAAAACTCAACCCTTTATAACCTTTGCAGGCTAAGTCTGAATTTTGGAAAGCGGAGTATGATCATGAGGCTTCTAAGAAGGCCAGGGCTGCCAAAAAAGCCGCTAAGAAAACCGCCAAGAAGACCGTCAAGAAGAAGAAGAAACTGAGCACCTCTTATCTGCTCAAACTGGATGATACCTCTGAGTCGGAGGTAGCTCTTGACTCTCTTGGCTCATTTTTCAATCATCTTATTGACACTGACTATTATCAGGCTGACACGGGAGCGAGCCAAGCAGCTGAAGAAGAGGTAACTATTATTTCCTCCGGCTCAGACCCTTTGCCAAGACAGAAGCTTCGACAAGTAACCCGGAAAGTAAGGTTTTCACACCCCTTGGCTTATTTAGATCCTCACTTTCTTTTGAAGCAACAACAACATGAGAATCGACGTCAGACCCGGACGAGCGGCGTTGAAGAGTTGTCCTCCGGCTTACCCAACACCCCCGTTCCTCGAAAACGGTGAAACGAGGTTCTTTTTAAATTACTCTTTTAACCCGTTAGTAGTCTTATTTGTCTATTATTTAACTTTGTTGATGATCATTGACCAAGAACTTGCCCGTTCTTCCTCTAGCGACTCATCGCAAGCTGAATTGCCGACTTTCAAGACTGCCCCTGGGTAATGATAACCACTTTTTTACACCGCACCTCTTTATATTCTGATAACTATACTGATTCGTCATAATCCGTGCAGGGGACAAGCAAAACCTACCAAGAAGGCAAAGGTGACCAAGCCAACTGAGGCACCTGAAGTTGCTGAGCCGGAGGAGCAAATCCCTGTACCCGAAGCCTCTGACAAACAACCAGAAGAAACTGTCACTAACGTTCCACCTAAGATTCCGGATCTCTGTGTTGATAACACCGTTATTAATCCTTCAAATCCTGCATCATCCATCTCACCTAAGCCGTTGGAGACTCATAATGATGACGTGTTGATTCCTGGCACCGACTTTATAGAGCCGGGAAATCCTATAGCCTTAGCTAAGCATACTGCCAAGCAAGAGGTTATTGAAAGGCGGAAGATGAAATTTGTCGTCTCCCACTATGCGCAACTGAGCAGCAATGAAATCATCTCTGGTTATCTTAGCCAAGTATACTCTAGCCGCGATCTTGAAATTCATATGGTGAAACAAATGCACCAAAAGTATGAGGTATGACTTCCAGCTTTGAATAATTTATGTATATCCTGCCAGCCCCCAAGTCTACTGGTTATGATAAGATTAAATAGGCTGTAGACTTAGAAGAATCCGTAAACCTCTGTCCTAGAATCCCTCCTTGTCCGGTTTAAAGATAAACCGGATGTTTAAATAGTTTAATTTTTGCATTCGTAGTCCCTGAGGGCCGGTTTAATCAGTATGAATAAGCCGGTCCTATTTATCATCTAAAAACAGAGCTTAACTGCATAGCCCCCATGAGTCGGTCGGGACTGTTTACAGCACATCCAACTCAATATGAAGAAGATACAAGCGATATGCATTAGTGTCACGCCCAAGATGCGACCCTATCCTAAAGGAACTCGAAGGTCCCACCAATGATAGAAGCGCATCTTGAAGACGCTTTTGCAAGGTGGATATCATTACATCAAAATTACATAATAGTGGGGATACATCCAAGACATACAATGTCACATGAATACAACAATACATCATATACAAGATCAACATCCGACTACAGATGAAACATAAACAGAAACTCAAACGACATCCACCCTGCTAGCCCAGGCTGCCGACCTAGAACCTATCCCCTGATCGAAGAAGAAGTAGAAGAAGAACTCCAGAACAAGCTAACATCACTCTCGCGTCATGATCATCGCATAACCTGTACCTGCAACTGTTGTTGTAGTAATCTGTGAGCCATGAGGACTCAGCAATCGTATTACCACGGGTATCAAGACTAGCAAAGCTTAATGGGAAAGGAAGGGGTAAAGTGGTGAGGTTGCAGCAACGACTAAGCATGTATGGTGGCTAACTTACGCAAATAAGAGCGAGGAGAGAAGCAAAGCAAGCGGTCATCAACTAGTAATGATCAAGAAGTGATCCTGAACTCCTACTTACGTCAAACATAACCCAAAACCCGTGTTCTCCTCTCGATCAACCCCGAAAAGAGACACTCACGGTTACGCACACGGTTGGTGTATTTTACAAGAGTTTACTTCAAGTTTACTACAACCGGATATTAACAAATTCCCATCTGCCACATAACCGTGGGCACGGCTCTCGAAAGTTTATACCCTGCAGGGGTGTCCCAACTTAGCCCATGATAAGCTCTCGCGATCAACGAAGGATATTCCTTCTCCCAGGAAGACCCGATCAGTCTCAGAATCCCGATTTACAAGACATTTCAACAATGGTAAAACAAGACCAGCAAGACCGCCCGATGCGCCGACAATCCCGATAGGAGCTGCACATATCTCATTCTCAGGGCAACACCGGATGAGACATCCTACGAGTAAAACCAACCCTCAAGTTTCCCCAAGGTGGCCCCGCAGTCTGCTCGTTTCGGGCCAACACTTAGAGAAGCATTGGCCGGGGGGGCTAAAATAAAGATGACCCTCGGGTTGGCCGACCCAAAGGAAAGGGTATAGGTGGTGGTGAGGCAAATGGTAAAACCAAGGTTGGGCCTTGCTGGAGGAGTTTTATTTAAAGCGAACTGTCAAGGGGGTCCCATAAATCACCCAACCGCGTTAGGGACGCAAAATCCGGGAACATAATACTGATATGGCGGAAACTAGGGCGGCAAGAGTGGAACAAAACACCAGGCATAAGGCAGAGCCTTCCACCCTTTACCAAGTATATAGATGCATTAATAATATAAGAGATATTGTGATATCCCAACATAAACATAATCGAACGTGGAGCAATCTTCATCTTCACCTGCAACTAGCAACGCTATAAGAGGGGTTGAGCAAAAGCGGTAACATAGCCAAACAACGGTTTGCTGGGAAGGGTGACAACGGGTTAGAGGTTCATGGCAATTTGGGAGGCTTGATAAGCAAGTGGTAGGTAACGCAGCATAGCGATAGAACGAAGCAACTAGCATAGCAATGATAGTAATGAGATCCAAGATGATGGTCATCTTGCCTGAAATCCCGCTAGGAAGAAGAACGAATCCATGAAGAAGATGAAGCCACGAAGACGAACCAAGCATAGGCGAACGAATCCTCACGATCACAACGAAACAGGAACTAATGAGAAGGAGCACAACCGGAAAGAAACAAACAACATGGTAAACACACAACACATGAACAAGGCATGTTGCACAATCAAGTATGATGCATGTCCGATTTAATGAGGCATGGCATGGCAAAGAGGTGAAGCATAATAAAACTACCTATCTAGGCAATTTTAAATGAGGCCGGAACAACAAACAACAATTCCGGAAAATCCCCATATGCATATTTTAGATTTGGTACTGTTCTGCCCTAAATCACATTTTATTGTTGTTAAACAGCAAAATAAAGTGCACCATGTTAAACTAGGCATTTTTTCCACCCCATTACATATAAAGTTTATTTAAAACCGAGCTACGGTTATTTAGTTATGAAATAAATCATTTTAACATGGCATTTGAGCAAATTTAAACAAACACCATTTTAAACATTTTAAACATGGATGAAAGTGGCATAATGTGAAACTAGATGAAATTCTAAGCATTTTACATATATAACACATTTTATTCCAATGCACGGTTTGTGAGATATAAATGCATGAACATGAGGGTCTATTCTGTAAAACTGCAGTCTCTGGATAATTGACAAAATCGCAGATGGTAAAAAAAACATAACAGGGCCGAATCTGGAGGGCGGACTGGGCTGCTCACCATGGGCTCTTGGCCCGGCTGGTGAGGAGGAGGCCAGGCAGTCCGGATCTGGCACGGCTGCTGGGCTTGGCGATGCGGACGGGGTCGGCAGGAGCCTCGCGACGAGAAGTCAACGCGGCGCTGGCTGCCCTCAAGCAGAGGAAGAAGGGCGCAACAGCAGGAGGAAGGAAGCGGCGGCGCTGGAGGGTCTGGAGGCCGGCAGAGAGGCGCCCATGCGCGGGCGGGCGGACTTGACGGGCGCGGATCCGTCTGGCACGGCTGGAGCTAGCCGGATCCGTGGGTGATGAACGGCATCGGTCATGGGGTTCCTCAGATGCGTGAGAGAGAGAGAGAGAGATGAGAGAGAGGAAGCACGGGAAGGACGGGAGGACAGGGAGGAGAGGAGCGGACGAGGCCGGTCCTTGCTGTGGTCGCTCAGGGGCGAGGTCGCCGGAGGGCGCGGGGGAAGGCGGCTGCTTGGCGGCCAACGGGGTGCTCGAGCGGGACGAGCAGGCGAGCTCCTGCTCGTTGTAGAGGAAGCAGGTGGTGATGCTGGTTGGGGACGAGGAGGCCCTCGAGGCAGAGGCGCATGGGACTCGGGCAGCCGGCGGCTGAGCTTGGAGCTTGGCTCCCATGGCGGTGGCTGAAGAACAGGAGACAGAGAGATTAGAGAAAAGAGAGAGCAATGGGAGGGAGGAAGGAGAGATGGGGCGGCGCGGGGCTCATCTGCTGGTGGCGCCCAACGTCGAAGGGAGCTCCAGCTGCTGCGCGAAGGTTGGGTGAGGCATGATCTGGAGGACAGGGGAGATCCAGGAGAGGAGTGGCGGCTGCGGGTTGGCTCGGGATGGATCCCGAGGGGAACCAGAGACTGGCGGCGGGGAGGAGGATCCCTAGAAATTAGGGATTTGTCTGATGATTGCACTGCTATTTATACTAGGTGGTGGTTAGGGGCAAAACGGACCCTCCGATAATGATCGAATGATCGAGAAAAATAGACTAGGAGAGTCCAAATAAGAAAACGGAGATGTTTTATAGATGTTAGGAGATGATCCGAATGCAACGGCGATGACTGAGCGGTTCGGGTTTGGAGCAGTTTTCGGACACGCGCAAGAGGGGGTCGGTGGTTGTGCAGAGAGGTTAGGTGGTTACGGTCAAGAGGGACGCGAAAACCCGATTGGTCTCGGAATGGTCAACGAAGGCAAGGGGGGACACGGCAACAACTAACGGCTATGAGTTTTTATGAAAACATGCAGATGCAATGCGGATGATGCGATGATGAAATGCATGACATGAACAAAATGCAAAACAAAAGACAAAAACCCAACCACGGAGAAAATAATATATCACATAGCCGGAAATGGCAAGAGTTGGAGTTTCAATTATGGAAAGTTACATCTGGGGCGTTACAACACTCCACCACTACAAGAGGATCTCGTCCCGAGATCTAGGATGGCACCGGAGAAAAGCGGAAGAGGAAGAGGTAAAATAAAGTTGCTTCTTGACAAAAGAGTGAAACCACGAACCTTGAGAGGTTAAACAATTTAAAAGAAAGAGTACAACATAGATGAACGAGATTGCAAACAAACCTTAGAAAAGAGGAACAAGGAACATTACGAGAACTTGAAGGTTGCAAAGACATGAATCAAGAGTTTAATGGAGAAGATAGAATTCGAAACCACTCCGGTTAAAACAAGATGAGAGAGGAAGAATGATATAATTTGGGCAGCACTCCGACTGTAAATGGAAGGAATTGAACATGAACTTGACAAGATGAGAGGATACTTGATGAAATCAACAACACACTGCCTTCGGAATTGAAAGAATGGCACAAGGGGTAAGAAACATTTCAAACCGCACTCCGGTTGAGAAGGGAGGCAAAAATTGATAAGATGAGAGAACTCGAATGAAAACGCGACACTCCGGCTAAACGGATAAGCAAGGAAAATTACATGATCTTGACAAAACAAGATAATTGGTAGAAGAGAGCAACATCACAAAGCCTCCGGAAACAATGCATGGTAGTTAGATAGTTGGAATGAATAGAACGAAGAATGAAACCAACATCTCCTACCATAATTGAATTTGAAAGAGCATCCTTGCAAAGAAGAATCGAACGGAGTTGTTGGAAAATCAACAATGAGAAGCACAAGCTTTGTAGTGGGCTTATGGAAAACATCTCGAGACTATGAGGTGACAACCGGCCACTAATGGAAACCATTGATTTGATTGAGAGCACCAAAAAAGATGAAAAACTTCTTCACCGAGATGAGAAGGAGAAAATTGGATCATAGATACGCACCACAAATAGCAACATTCCTTAGGGAAGGCTTTAGGTGAAATATGACCCAAGATAACTCCAACAAAGGGATTGATGGATTTAAAATACCTCATTCTTGACAACAGTATGAATCATGAAACATGAAGGAAATTGTCAAGAGTGACATAACATCACCTCAAAAGATAAGGTAGGAAGAATTGCACTTCAAATGCAAGAAGAATAATACTTGCAACGCTTCAAAACAAAACATGTGTTGAGCACCATGTTTAATTTTGAGTATGGCTTGGCGGATCATAACTTCGAGAGAAATCTTGAAGAACAATTGAATAATTAAAAGAATCCTTGACGAGCCACCATGTAGAGCCTCTATGAAGAACTCCGGTAATAAAAGGATGATAAAAAGAAGGAGAAGTTGAAAACACCAGGTGAAGCCTTGCGATGATTTAGATGGAGCTTCGCAACGAGATAAAGCGGAAAAACTTGAAACTCCGGAGAAGAAAAGATGAAGCATCTCGAACCGAGAAATGTGACATGATGAATAACTCTGGAAAGAAGAAACTAGATCACTTGGATGAAACAAAAATAAGAATTACGTTATGCGTATGCTTCACCAATTTACATTGATGACAAGCAATGTATTTGGCATACTACTTATTCTTCTTGAGGGATTCAAAAGAGATATAGTGCAAACTTGAGAAGGTATTGATGGAACCACCGATGGAATTTGGAAACAATGAATGAATTAATATGATAACGAAGGAAGTGAAATCTTGAACGAACCACCATAAGAATTGAAAATGAACGTAGCAAATGCACAATTCACCGGGAAGAATTGGAAAACGAATGAAGATACTTGCGGGGATTTAGATCCCTGAGAACGAAGAGATCATGAACTGATTAGAGGATATTTGAACGATGCACCATTAAGATTTGGAGAACGATAGCTACACGCTGAGAATGAAGAATTATGACATGATGGCCTTTGGAGGAAAGAAATGGAAACAACTCATGAAATGCTCCGGATGGGTGAAAATAATTCCCACAATCGGAAACAATTATGAGAGGATAGCATCAAACTAGAACCATGAATCTTGAAGAGAATGGAGCAAGATTTAAGAGAAACTCTTCTTCGGTCTTCACATGCTGAGAATGACGAGGAGAAACACCACCAAATTGTTGAGAAACTCCGAAAGGATTAAAATAGGAAAGGTTGAGCCAAAGATGAAAAAAAAATTGAAAGCGACCTTGGAGAAGGCATGTGACTGATGAAAATTCATTCTTACGTCAAACTTTGAAATGAATTTGAGAATAGTTCTAGGAAAATTAGAGGAGTCGTAAGATCTCGAAAAGACACGTGGGTTAGGGCCCACTCGAAAGAAACATCGTTGAAGGATTGCTTGAAATAAAGATTGCACCGGTAGAATTAAATGGCTTGAATGAGATAACAACCTCGAAATATCTTGAGCGGATTGAGAATGGAAACACAAGTCATGTGAGATATCTTCAGCACTCCAGAAAAAAATGAATAGGGAGAAGTGAATGATTAAGAGGTGCATCGGCATGAGAAAGCATTAGAAACAAGAAAAGGAATATGATGAATATCGAAAGCTTGAATTGGGTCCACCGGAGAAGAAACAACAAAGAAGATGATGAACTTGAAACTGTTGAGCGTCTTCATGGGAAATCACCGGATAAGAACATCGAAAGAAAAGAATGAAGAGGCTTCTCTCAAATAAAAAAGGATACATGATTAAGAAATCTGAGTCCTTGAAGAAAAAGGGTGGGAGGGCGGGAAAACAAAGGCAACTTGGGGACGGATGAAACGGATACCGTTGAGAGAACTTAGAATTGATCTCACAAATGTTGAAATGATCAGATCCACTTGAAGAGAAGCATGCCGGTTGGGAAAAGAATTGACATGACAATCTCGATAAACAAGAAGGATTAGCACTCTCATAGAAATATGAGAACACCGCTTTAAAGGTATGGATTCAACATTTGACTTCGAAGCAACTCGAATACCACAAATAAAACAAAACAAAGGATTTGGCTTGCAGAATAAGCCGGAACAAATACATATGATAGAGATTTACCCAATCCCATATCATGCATCTGTCGGAAAGATATTCTAGGAGCTACTTGAATTCCACCTATAAACTCCCAAACTTTCGGTTATGCAATCTGGTGTTGGGGATACAGGGACACAAAATATATCACCCAAACTAACAATACCTAGATCCAGCTGTATCCATCCGTCAACACATAACCAAGAAAACTTCGGAAATCATGTACCTCAACCTTCGAAAAGCATCCGTTATACGAGTTATGGCAATACTACCGAACTCCCCAGTACTGGGTGGCGTCGAGGTTATCTCACCAACAACTGCATAAAAGAGATTTTCGATGTCGGCAAAACTCAAGTATTCCAGAACTGCAATGATAAAATTGTGACGACAACACCTCGGAGCTCAACTCCCCGGGAGACTGCCACAACCCCTAAATGTCAGGAGGCACCAAGAACAATGTTCTCGTCACAAAACCATCGGAACGATTCCAAGATACCCGCGTGATCCTAAAAAAAATTCGTGAAATTTGAGGAGAGGAAAGACAAAACATCTACGGCAGGAGGCCTCACCAGAGCGACGAAGGGACTGAGGAGTAAAAAGAATCCTACTCTCCGATATATATAATCCTAAGACTCAAAATAGTTTTCTTCTAGACTCAACAACGGCCAACAAACAAGGGGGCTCCTATGGTCGGTCGAGGCTCTGATACCAACTTGTCACGCCCAAGATGCGACCCTATCCTAAAGGAACTCGGAGGTCCCACCAAGGATAGAAGCGCATCTTGAAGACGCTTTTGCAAGGTGGATATCATTACATCAACATTACATAATAGTGGGGATACATCCAAGACATACAATGTCACATGAATACAACAATACATCATATATAAGATCAACATCCGACTACGGATGAAACATAAACAGAAACTCAAACGACATCCACCCCGCTAGCCCAGCTGCCGACCGAACCTATCCCCGATCAAGAAGAAGCATAAGAAGAACTCGCAACAAGCAAACATCGCTCTCGCGTCATGATCATCGCATAACCTGTACCCGCAACTGTTGTTGTAGTAATCTGTGAGCCACGAGGACTCAGCAATCCCATTACCACGGGTATCAAGACTAGCAAAGCTTAATGGGAAAGGAAGGGGTAAAGTGGTGAGGTTGCAGCAGCGACTAAGCATGTATGGTGGCTACCTTACGCAAATAAGAGCGAGGAGAGAAGCAAAGCAAGCGGTCATCAACTAGTAATGATCAAGAAGTGATCCTGAACTCCTACTTACGTCAAACAAAACGCAAAAACCGTGTTATCCTCTCGATCAACCCCGAAAAGAGACACTCACAGTTACGCACAAGGTTGGTGTATTTTAGAAGAGTTTACTTCAAGTTTACTACAACCGGATATTAACAATTTCCCATCTGCCACATAACCGCGGGCACGGCTCTCGAAAGTTTATACCCTGCAGGGTGTCCCAACTTAGCCCATGATAAGCTCTCGCGATCAACGAAGGATATTCCCTCTCCCGGGAAGACCCGATCAGTCTCAGAATCCCGGTTTACAAGACATTTCGACAATGGTAAAACAAGACCAGCAAGACCGCCCCATGCCCCGACAATCCCGATAGGAGCTGCACATATCTCGTTCTCAGGGAAACACCGGATGAGACATCCTACGAGTAAAACCAACCCTCAAGTTTCCCCAAGGTGGCCCCATGATCTGTCGTTTAGGGCCAACACTTAGAGAAGCATTGGCCTGGGGGGGGGGGGGGGCTAAAATAAAGATGACCCTCGGGTTGGCCGACCCAAGGGAAAGGGTATAGGTGGTGGTGAGGCAAATGGTAAAACCAAGGATGGGCCTTGCTGGAGGAGTTTTATCCAAAGCGAACTGTCAAGGGGGTCCCATAAATCACCTAACCGCGTTAGGGACGCAAAATCCGGGAATATAATACCGATATGGCGGAAACTAGGGCGGCAAGAGTGGAACAAAACACCAGGCATAAGGTCGAGCCTTCCACCCTTTACAAAGTATATAGATGCATTAATAATATAAGAGATATTGTGATATCCCAACATAAACATAATCCAGCGTGGAGCAATCTTCATCTTCACCTGCAACTAGCAACGCTATAAGAGGGTCTGAGCAAAAGCGGTAACATAGCCAAACAACGGTTTGTTGGGAAGGGTGACAACGGGTTAGAGGTTCATGGCAATTTGGGAGGCTTGATAAGCAAGTGGTAGGTAACGCAGCATAGCGATAGAACGAAGCAACTAGCATAGCAATGATAGTAATGAGATCCAAGATGATGGTCATCTTGCCAGAAATCCCGCTAGGAAGAAGAACGAATCCATGAAGAAGATGAAGCCACGAAGACGAACCAAGCGTAGGCGAACGAATCCTCACGATCGCAACGAAACAGGAACTAACGAGAAGGAGCACAACCAGAAAGAAACAAACAACATGGTAAACACACAACACATGAACAAGGCATGTTGCACAATCAAGTATGATGCATGTCCGGTTTAATGAGGCATGACATGGCAAAGAGGTGAAGCATAATAAAACTACCTATCTAGGCAATTTTAAATGAGGCCGGAACAACAAACAACAATTCCGGAAAATCCCCATATGCATATTTTAGATTTGGTACTGTTCTGCCCTAAATCACATTTTATTGTTGTTAAACAGCAAAATAAAGTGCAACATGTTAAACTAGGCATTTTTCCACCCCATTTACATGTAAAGTTTATTTAAAACCGAGCTACGGTTATTTAGTTATGAAATAAATCATTTTAACATGGCATTTGAGCAAATTTAAACAAACACCATTTTAAACATTTTAAACATGGATGAAAGTTGCATAATGTGAAACTAGATGAAATTCTAAGCATTTTACATATATAACACATTTTAATCCAATGCACGGTTTGTGAGATATAAATGCATGAACATGAGGGTCTATTCTGTAAAACTGCAGTCTCTGGATAATAGACAAAATCGCAGATGGTAAAAAAACATAACAGGGCCGAATCCGGAGGGCGGACTGGGCTGCTCACCATGGGCTCTTCGCCCGGCTGGTGAGGAGGAGGCCAGGCAGGCCGGATCTGGCGCGGCTGCTGGGCTTGGCGATGCGGACGGGGTCGGCAGGAGCCTCGCGACGAGAAGTCAACGCGGGCGCCTGGCTCGTCCTCGAAGCAGAGGAAGAAGGGGCGTGACAGCAGGAGGAAGGAAGCGGCGGCGCTGGAGGGTCCTGGAGGCCGAAGCTGGAGAGGCGCCCATGGCGCGGCGGCGGACTTGACGGGGCGCGGATCCGGCGGGCACGGGCTGGAGCTAGCCAGATCCGGCAGCGGGGCGATGAACGGCAGCGGTCATGGGGGTTCCCTGTATGCGTGAGAGACTGAGAGCGATGTGAGAGAGAGGGAAGCACGGGAAGGACGGGAGTGACAGGGGAGGAGAGGAGCGGGACGAGGCCGGTCCTTGCCGTGGTCGCCTGCGGCGAGATCGCCGAAGGGCGCGGGGGAAGGCGACTGCTTGGCGGCCAATGGGGTGCTCGAGCGGGACGAGCAGGCGAGCTCCTGCTCGTTGTAGAGGAAGCAGGTGGTGACGCTGGTTGGGGACGAGGAGGCCCTTGAGGCAGAGGCGCATGGGACTCGGGCAGCCGGCGGCTGAGCTTGGAGCTTGGCTCCCATGGCGGTGGCTGAAGAACAGGAGACAGAGAGATTAGAGAAAAGAGAGAGCAACAGGAGGGAGGAAGGAGAGATGGGGCGGCGTGAGGCTCATCTGCTGGTGGCGCCCAACGTCGAAGGGAGCTCCGGCTGCCTGCCAAGGTTGGGTGAGGCATGATCTGGAGGACAGGGGAGTTCGGGAGAGGAGTGGCGGCTGCTGGGTTGGCTCGGGATGGATCCCGAGGGGAACCAGAGACTGGCGGCGGGGAGGAGGATCCCTAGAAATTAGGGATTTGTCTGATGATTGCACTGCTATTTATACTAGGTGGTGGTTAGGGGCAAAACGGACCCTCCGATAATGATCGAACGATCGAGAAAAATAGACTAGGAGAGTCCAAATAAGAAAACGGAGATGTTTTATAGATGTTAGGAGATGATCTGAATGCAACGATGATGACTGAGCGGTTCGGGTTCGGAGCAGACACGCGCAAGAGGGGGTCGGTGGTTGTGCAGAGAGGTTAGGTGGTTACGGTCAAGAGGGAAGCGAAAACCTGATTGGTCTCGGAATGGTCAACGAAGGCAAGGGGGACGTGGCAACAACTAACGGCTACGAGTTTTTATGAAAACATGCAGATGCAATGCGGATGATGCGATGATGAAATGCATGACCTGAACAAAATGCAAAACGAAAGACAAAAACCCAACCACGGAGAAAATAATATATCACATAGCCGGAAATGGCAAGAGTTGGAGTTTAAATTATGGAAAGTTACATCCGGGGCGTTACAATTAGCCCCCAAGTGCCAAGTAGTCTTGCTTGAAAGTGCTTGGGACTTTAGTAACAAGAGCCGTTTCCTTGAAAGATTTCTTTGACAGACATTAGCCCCCAAGTGTCCAGTGTTGTTGCTTGCAAAAGACTTGGGACTTATATTCTTGTAACCTTGATATAAATGTTGATAACTCTGTACTTCATACAGGCTGCTACTGCTGAACTGGAGTCTCAATTGAACGATGCCAAGACCCGGCTGGCGACTCAGGAAACTGAGACCCAGAAAGCTGAGTCGAAGTTCCAGTTTAGCGTGGCTGAATCAGAAAAGTTGAAGACTAGTTTTGAGGTGGAGAAAAAGACTTGGGCTGAAGAAAAGACTGCTTTAACGCAGCAGGCTGAGAAAGCTGAAGCGGCTCTTCAAGAAGTCACCACTGAACTCACCGGTTTAAAACACCGTGTATCTCAGATGGTTTCAACTATCTTTGGTAAGCCGCCTTTTTAACCATCCAACATCAATCCTTTCTTTATAGTATAAGCCGCCTCTAACCAATTTGTGATTAATTCATGTCCCAGGAGCAGCAATCTGGACCAAGACATACTTGTAAAGCTGAAAGCCGTCTATACACTTGTTAAACAGCTGTATACTGGAACTCAGCGTGCCCTGGCCAAAATTTCTCCAAGTAATCAAGCTCCTAGGATTTTGATTGATGTCTTAAAAAAGCTCTCTGTGCTACCTGCCAGGATCGATGAAATGAAGCGATCATCTGCCAGAGCTAGCGCTATGACAGCCTTGAGCCGGGCTAAAGCATGGGTACCAGAATTAGAGCCGGCTGATGTAGCCACTGGATATCCAAGTTTAAAAGAGGATGGTGCTCCTTTTGACCAAAATGACTTTGCAGCCTGCATGAAGGAAATTCGTCCAATGGCCACCCAGATTGCCAATGATTCAGACATTTCAAAATACCATCCGGCCTATGACAAGCAAAATCAGAAGATGCCTACACCGGCTTACAGAGTTATGGATCTGATCCCTCCAATCCGTAAGCATACTTTTGCCCCTGAAGTTGAACCGTCCGATCTTATAGATGACGAAGCTGAATTTCAAGCCTTATCTGGCATCGACTGGTCATCACCTGATTTTCAGACGGCGGAGGAGGACGAAGAACCGAAGAGGGATAATCCAGAAGCCTCCAATCAGTGAAGCGAAGAAGCGTAAACCGCCAGGCAGTTTATATATTAATCCTTCAAAACACTTGATCTCCTTCGGCTCATGGAGCCATGTAATAGGGTAGTAAAAACTTGAATCTGTCATGCCATCGTGCATGTTTCTGCCCTTTTGCTTTAATACTGCTGATCCACCGGTTTTAGAAAACCATTATGGGTACGATAGCCTTTGATTTATGTAGATGTGAATGAAATTTATCCTGCACACAAGAAAGTACAATGCCCTAGTGGCTTACCACCGGGCGGGTCATGATACCCAATTGAAGCCGCTGGGGACAAATAGTCCATAACCAGGGCCAGTCTGACCGTAATGTTTAACATAAAATATCATACCTGTGGTTGTATGCTTAGACTGCCGGTTGAGCAACCTTATGCCGTTAGAGGCGGTAGAGCCGTAATTGTAAACATAAAAGTATGATAGTCTGACGACTTAGAGTCTGCCAGCCTGGCGGGTAACAACCCGAAAGATGCTTCAAATATGAGCCATAAGTAAGGCAGCTGGACCCGACTTGTAAAAAAACCAGCAGTCAAAAAAGAAACTTCGAATATAAATGAAAAATCAACAGAAATTCGAGGCTTTTGTGGGCTTCCAAGCCAAAGTGTCTTCTTCAATGAAACTAGCCGGAGCAACTGGATTGTTCGTGCGTTCCGTGAGCCTGACTCACAGTGTGCCCAATCGACATTTGAACCCTAGGTAAAGTCTGGTCTTGCTCAAAGACTTACCAGGAGTACGCGGGGCCAGAGTAACATTATACATCACGGGTCGATTTATCCAAGTTTCAAGGAAGGCGGCTTATGAAGCCTGGATCTATCCTGACTATCTGTAAACCGTGCTCTCGCATGACAAGCTGCCGTTTGAACCTGAACGAGCTCTGATCTTGGTCGAATACGCCGTAAGATTGATCGTTTAAGAGTTTGTCGGGTCAATCAGGATTACCCGATGGAGTTGAAGCAGCTGGCTATAGGTAGGATGACCCAGAAAGGTTATGTCCTCTTTGGTCGAATACGCCTATGTTTGGACAAACCTGGTCAAGAGGGTAGTAACGCTATGTTCTCTTTGGTCGAATACGCCTATGTTTGAACAGGAAGCCCCCAAGTGACATACTGACAAGTGTGGCATTGAGCCGATCAAGAGGGTACCAACAACTATGCTCGATGAGCAGGAAGTCCCCAAGTGACCATATTAGTTTTGGCATTGCGTCGATCAAGAGGGTACTGACAGCTATGCTCGATGAGCAGGAAGCCCCCAAATGACCATATTAAAATAAGCCGTACTCGTTAGGGACCTATGTTTGAGTTGTGCCATGCATTCAACTCTCTTTGGTCCCTGAAGTTGGGCATCAAGCTTCTTAAATGAATACGTAAGATGATGATAAAGACTCAGCTTTGAGTAAGTGGAACGGCAGAGGCCCTGAATTATCAAGGATGCCGGCTTTATTATACTCCTTATAATATATACATCATCGAACTATGTACATCATGAGAGCCGGTGGCTCAAGTATAGTAGGGCCGAAAATGAGTAATATTCCACGGCCGATGGATCTCCTCCTCCGACTTACGTGAATCCTTGTGTTCTCGAACGTCAATAAGATAGTATGACCCCTTATGCAGATTCTTACTGACCACAAAAGGTCCCTCCTAGGGCAGCGAGAGCTTATGCATGTCTGTTTGATCCTGGATGAGCCGGAGCACTAAGTCGCCTTCCTGAAAGGTTCTGGTTTTGACCCGGCGGCTATGGTAACGACGTAGGTATTGCTGATAAATCGCCGAACGAGCCGCCGCAAGATCACGCTCCTCATCCAACAGGTCAAGTGGCATCTTGACGTGCCTTTTCATTGTTAGCTTCCACGTAAGCCGTGGGTAATGGGCCAGCGCTACTGCTAAGCCCACTAGCTATAGAGCCGGCGCACATCACACGCTACAGCTAAGTGGCCTGCCCTTTTGGCCCCGGCGACCCGCTAAACAGCAGCGCGGCCCGCGCTAACTAGCGCTGCTGCTATTCAGTAGCAGTAGCGCCCGTTGTGGCCGGCGCTACTGCTAAAATTCTATGTATAAGCATTTTCCTAGTAGTGAAGCCGCCACCCGGGGTGAATCATGACAGATGTCACTAGGGAGAACCGCCTCTGCTCCATAAACCATGAAAAAAGGGGTGTAACCCGTAGATCTGTTAGGGGTCGTGTTGATGCTCCATAACACCGAATGCAACTCCTCCACCAAACAGCCCAACATCCTTTCAAAGGGACCATAAGCCGGGGTTTGATACCTCGCAAAATCTCTTGATTTGCTCATTCTGCCTGACCATTGGAATGAGGGTGAGCCACAGATGAAACGTCAAGCCAGATATGCTCTCGTTGACAAAATTCTCTCATAGCACCTTTAGAAAGATTAGTGCCATTATCTATTATAATGTTGTGTGGAAAGCCAAAACAGAAGATCACCTTCTTTATGAATTGAACCGCCGTTGCTTGATGACCCACAAGTATAGGGGATCTATCGTAGTCCTTTCGATAAGTAAGAGTGTCGAACCCAACGAGGAGCAGAAGGAAATGATAAGCGGTTTTCAGCAAGGTATTCTCTGCAAGCACTGAAATTATAGGTAACAGATAGTTTTGTGATAGGACAATTGGTAACGAGCAACAAGTAATGAAAGTAAATAAAGTGCAGCAAGGTGGGCCAATCCTTTTTGTAGCAAAGGACAAGACTGGACAAACTCTTGTATAGAGAAGCGCTCCCGAGGACACATGGGAATTATCGTCAAGCTAGTTTTCATCACGTTCATATGATTCGCGTTCGGTACTTTGATAATTTGATATGTGTGTGGACCGGTGCTTGGGTGTTGTTCTTACTTGAACAAGCATCCCACTTATGATTAACCTCTATGGCAAGCATCCGCAACTACAACAAAAGTATTAAGGTAAACCTAACCATATCATGAAACATATGGATCCAAATCAGCCCCTTACGAAGCAACGCATAAACTAGGGTTTAAGCTTCTGTCACTCTAGCAACCCATCATCTACTTATTACTTCCCAATGCCATCCTCTAGGCCCAAATAATGGTGAAGTGTTATGTAGTCGACGTTCACATAACACCACTAGAGGAGAGACAACATACATCTCATCAAAATATCGAACGAATACCAAATTCACATGACTACTAATAGCGAGACTTCTCGCATGTCCTCAGGAACAAACGTAACTACTCACAAAGCATATTCATGTTCATAATCAGAGGAGTATTAATATGCATATAGGATCTGAACATATGATCTTCCACCAA
The DNA here is from genome assembly GCA_021605205.1 of Aegilops longissima. Classification (NCBI taxonomy): domain Eukaryota; kingdom Viridiplantae; phylum Streptophyta; class Magnoliopsida; order Poales; family Poaceae; genus Aegilops; species Aegilops longissima. Next base: position 421,818,730 of record CM038679.1, read on the forward strand.
ATAAACCAACTAGCATCAACTACAAGGAGTAATCAACACTACTAGCAACCTACAGGTACCAATCCCAGACTTAGGGACAAGAATTGGATACAAGAGATGAACTAGGGTTTGAGAGGAGATGGTGCTGGTGAAGATGTTGATGGAGATTGCCCTCTCCCGATGAGAGGAGCGTTGGTGATGACGATGGCGATGATTTCCCCCTCCCGGAGGGAAGTGTCCCCGGTAGAACAGCTCTGCTGGAGCCCTAGATTGGTTCCGCCAAGGTTTCGCCTCGTGGCGGCGGAGTCTCGTCTCGAAAGCTTGCTTATGATTTTTCTTCGGATGAAAGACATCATATAGCAGAAGATGGGCATCAGAGGACCAACAGGGGGCCCACGAGGCAGGGGGGCGCGCCCGCACCCTCGTGGACAGGTGGAGACCCCCCTGACATATTTCTTCCGCTCATTCTTTTTCATTATTTCCAAAAATAACTTCCATGGAGTTTCAGGACTTCTGGAGTTGTGCAGAATAGGTCTCTAATATTTGCTCCTTTTCCAGCCCAGAATTCCAGCTGCCGTCATTCTCCCTCCTTATGTAAACCTTATAAAATAAGAGAGAATAGGCATAAGTATTATGACATAATGTGTAATAACATCCCATAATGCAATAAATATCGATATAAAAGCATGATGCAAAATGGACGTATCAATTCCCCCAAGCTTAGACCTCGCTTGTCCTCAAGCGAAAGCCGATAACAATAAATATGTCCACATGTTTAGAGGTAGAGGTGTCGATAAAATAAAATACGGACATGAGGGCATCATGATTATTCTTATAACAGCAACATATATTGTCATATGATTCCTTATGCTCAAGTAATAATCTATTCACAATGCAAAGTATGAATCAGAAACTTTATTGAGAACTAACAAACTATAATCTCAGTCATTGAGGCAATTGCAATTTATCATAACATCAGAAAGAGTCTATGTCAGAGCTTTCTAGTAAGTCCACATACTCAACTATCATTTAGTCTTTCATAATTGCTAACACTCACGCAATACTTGTGGTTACGAAGTTTTAATCGGACACAGAGAAAGATAGGGGCTTATAGTTTTGCCTCCCAACCTTTTACCTCAAGGGCAATGTCAACAATAATAATTCATGCTAACCCATATCCAATTAGATATATATATCAGGATCTTTCCAACATCCCGTGCTTGCCAAAGGATAAAATGTAAAAAAGGAAAGGTGAAGATCACCATGACTCTTGCATAAGGTAGAAGATAATAATAAAAGATAGGCCCTTCGCAGAGGGAAGCAGAGGTTGCCATGCACTTTCAAGGTTGGATGCACAAAATATTAATGCGAAAGAACGTCACTTTATATTGCCACTTGTGATATGAACCTTTCTTATGCAGTCCGTCGCTTTTATTTCTTCCACATCACAAGATCGTATAAAGCTTATTTCCTCCACACCAATCAATCATACATATTTTAGAGAGAAATTTTTATTGCTTTGCACCGATGACAACTTACTTGAAGGATCTTACTCAATCCATAGGTAGGTATGGTGGACTCTCATGGAAAAACTAGTTTAAGGGTTTTTGGAAGCACAAGCAGTATCTCTACTTGGTGCAAAGAATATGGCTAGCATGAGGGGGAAAGGCAAGCTCAACATGTTGGATGATTCATGATAATATACTTTATCTCAGATATAAGAAAACATAACCCATTACGTTGTCTTCCTTGTCCAACATCAACTCTTTAGCATGTCATATTTTAATGAGTGCTCCCAATCATAAAAGATGTCCAAGATAGTATATTTATATGTGAAACCTCTCTTTCTTTATTACTTCCTATTAATTGCAATGATGACCAAAGCTATGTTTGTCAACTCTTAATAACTTTTAATCATCATACTCTTCCTATGTGAAGTCATTACTCTTCATAAAATCAATATGATCTCTTTATTTCTTTTTATTCTTTTCTCTTTTATTTTATTCACTCAAGATCATAGCAAGATAATCAAGCCCTTGACTCAACACTAATCTTTATTATATAGCTTACAGACTCGATTACATAGAGAGACCATAAAGCAAAACTCAAAACTAGATCATACCAAAAACTTTATTCTACTAGATCAAGATACTACTAATAGGATCGAACTAAGAAAAAACGTAAAGATAGGAGTGTGATGGTTATACGATACCGGGGCATCTCCCCCAAGCTTAGCAGTTGCCAAGGGGAGTGCCCATACCCATATGATTATGTCTCCTTTGCTGGTGAAGGGATTGTTGATGATGTAGGCTTGTCGTCCATCTTCCAAGGCATAAGCTCACCATCATAGAAGGATGATCGAGTCTCCGGGATCCTTAAATCTGCAACCAAACTCATCCTCTTGAATCTATATTCATACTCACAGTTTTGGTTTTGCAGGTCATAGATTTGGGCTTGGAGGTGCTCGATTTTCTCGTGGAGCTTGAAGATGGCCTCCCCAATGTCCTTGGCATCCAGCTTGTGGTTGTTGGTAAACTCCGTGATCATTAGGTAATTGGAGTCAAGTCCATGCTCCACCATCTCCTGGCACTTGAAAACTTGTTGCTCCATTGATTCAAGCCTTGTCTCCACGCTTCCGGTCCTCCGTGGTCCCTCAACATCGCAGATGTGCAGCAACCCATCACACATCTCAATGGTTTGAGGGTGTTACAGCACCTCCGCGAGGTAGGGGTTGATGACCTTCTCTAAGAACTTGTCCTTGGGGGCGCTTGGAGACGTCATGATGATCTAGATCTGTTAGAAAAACAGATCGAAACAAGAACAGAGGATAATTGCGTGATACAGGAGTCCAAACCTTCGGGAGATTATATAATGAATTTTTACCGACCAAAATACGTAACGTGCAAGAAAACGGAGTCCAGAGAGCGCACGAGGTGCCCACGAGGCAGGGGGCGCGCCCAGGGGGGTAGGGCGCTCCCTCCACCCTTGTGGAGGCCTAGTGTCCTTCTCGGACTGCTTCTTATTTTTCTATTTTTCTAAATATTCCAAAATGGAGAAAAATTGCCATTAGAACTGTTTTGGAGTCGATTTACTTACCGTACCACATACCTATTCCTTTTCGGAGTCTGAAACGTTCTGGAAAGTGTCCCTTATGTATTCCTCCGGGGTTACGGTTTCAATAGCATTGGTTTCCACATTTATAGGATTACTTGAGATATAATGTTTAATTCTTTGACCGTTCACCACCTTCGGATTTGTGCCTTCGAAGTTATTGATTTTTATGGCACCGGAACGATAGACCTCCTCGATAACGTAAGGGCCTTCCCATTTGGAGAGAAGTTTTCCTGCAAAAAATCTTAAACGAGAGTTGTATAGCAATACATAATCACCTACATTAAACTCATGCTTTTGTATCCTTTTGTCATGCCATCTTTTAACTTTTTCTTTAAACAACTTGGCATTCTCATAGGCTTGGGTTCTGCATTCATCAAGTGAGCTAATGTCGAATAACCTCTTCTCACCGGCAAGTTTGAAATCATAATTGAGCTCTTTAATAGCCCGATATGCCTTATGTTCTAGTTCGATAGGTAAGTGACATGCTTTTCATAAACCATTTTATACAGAGACATTCCCATAGGATTCTTATATGCAGTTCTGTAGGCCCATAATGCATCATCAAGTTTCTTGGACCAATTCTTTCTAGATCTATTAATAGTCTTTTGCAAAATTAATTTGAGCTCTCTATTGCTCAATTCTACTTGATCACTAGATTGCGGGTGATAAGGAGATGCAATTCTATGATTAACATCATATTTAGCAAGCATTTTACGAAAAGCACCATGAATAAAATGTGAACCACCATCAGTCATTAAATATCTAGGGACTCCAAACCTCGGAAAAATAACTTCTTTAAGCATTTTAATAGAAGTGTTATGATCTGCACTACTAGTTGGGATAGCTTCTACCCACTTAGTAACATAATCAACAACAACTAAAATATGTGTGTATCCATTAGAGGCAGGAAAAGGTCCCATATAATTAAAGGCCCAAACATCAAATGGTTCAATAACAAGTGAATAGTTCATAGGCATTTCCTGATGTCTACTAATATTACCAATTCTTTGACATTCATCACAAGATAAGACAAACTTACGGCATCCTTGAAAAGAGTAGGCTAATAAAACCGAATTGCAATACCTTACGTGCAGTTCTGTCTCCAGCGTGGTGTCCTCCATAAGCCTCGGAATGACACTTGTGTAGGATCTGTTCCTGTTCATGCTTAGGTACGCAACGTCTAATAACACCATCTACTCCTTCTTTATAAAGATGTGGGTCATCCCAAAAGTAATGCCTCAAATCATAGAAAAACTTTTTTCTTTTGTTGGTATGTGAAACTAGGTGGTATGAATTTAGCAACGATGTAATTAGCATTATCAACATACCATGGAGCAGTACGAGAAGCATTTATGACATTTAATTGCTCATCAGGAAAGCTATCATCAATAGGTAGTGGGTCATCAAGAACATTTTCTAACCTAGACAAGTTATATGCAACGGGGTTCTCAGCTCCCTTTCTATCAATAATATGCAAATCAAATTCTTGTAACAGGAGAACCCATATAATAAGTCTAGGTTTAGCATCTTTCTTTTCCATAAGATATTTAATAGCAGCATGATCAGTGTGAATAGTTACTTTAGAATCAACAATATAAGGTCTGAACTTATCACAAGCAAATACAACTGGTAAGAATTCTTTTTCAGTAGTAGCATAATTTCTTTGAGCATTGTCTAGAGTTTTGCTAGCATATTGGATAACATTTAATTTCTTGTCAATTCTTTGCCCTAGAACAGCACCTACATCATAATCACTAGCATCACACATGATTTCAAAAGGTAAATTCCAATCAGGTGGCTGAACAATAGGTGCAGAGACCAATGCTTTCTTAAGTATTTCAAATGCTTCTACACAATCATCATCAAAGACAAATGGTATATCTTTTTGTAATAAATTAGTCAGAGGCCGAGAAATTTTTGAGAAGTCCTTAATGAACATCCTATAAAAACCGGCGTGACCAAGGAAACTTCTTATACCTTTGATGTCCTTGGGACATGACATCTTTTCAATAGCATCAACCTTGGCTTTATCAACTTCAATACCTCTTTTAGAAACTTTATGTCCCAAGACAATACCTTCATTAACCATAAAGTGGCACTTCACCCAATTCAAGACAAGATTAGTTTCTTCACATCTCTGCAAAACTCGATCAAGGTTGCTCAAGCAATCATCAAAAGAGGATCCATAGACGGAGAAATCGTCCATGAAAACCTCACAAATCTTTTCACAAAACTCAGTGAATATAACCATCATGCATCTTTGAAAGGTAGAAGGTGCATTACATAAACCAAAAGGCATACGTCTATAAGAAAAAGTACCGAAAGGGCAAGTAAAGGTGGTCTTTGATTGATCATCGGCTGACACATGTATTTGAGAGAAACCAGAATAGCCATCTAGATAGCAAAAATGTGTATGTTTGGATAATCTTTCTAGCATTTGATCAATAAAAGGTAAGGGGTAATGATCCTTCTTAGTAGCCTTATATAATTTGCGGAAATCAATTACCATCCTATAACCTATAATAATTCTTTGCGGAATCAATTCATCTTTATCATTAGGAACGACAGTAATACCTCCTTTCTTAGGAACACAATGGATAGGCCTTACCCACTGACTATCAGCAACGGGATAAATTATACCTGCCTCAAGGAGCTTTAGTATTTCCTTTCTTACCACTTATTTCATCTTAGGATTCAGCCGTCGTTGGTGATCACAAACTGGTTTGGCATCTTTCTCCAAATTTATTTTGTGTTGACATAGAGTGGGACTAATGCCCTTAAGATCATCAAGAGTATATCCAATAGCAGCACAGTGCTTCTTCAAAGTTTTCAATAATCTCTCTTCTTCATGCTCTGAAAGGTTAGCACTAATAATAACAGGATATATCTTCTTTTCATCAAGATAAGCATATTTAAGAGTATCAGGTAACAGTTTAAGCTCAAACACGGGATCACCCTTGGGTGGAGGAGGATCCCCTAGGATTTCAACAGGCAAATTGTGTTTCAGGATAGGTTCATGTTTAAAGAATACTTCATCTATTTCCCTTCTTTCATTCATAAACATATCATTTTCATGGTCTAGCAAATATTGTTCTAAAGGATCACTAGGAGGTACGGCAATAGAAGCAAGACCAATAATTTCGTCCTTACTAGGCAATTCCTCTTCACGGTGTTGTCTACTAAATTTAGAGAAATTAAACTCATGAGACATATCACCCAAGCCAATAGTAACGACATCCTTTTCGCAGTCTATCCTAGCATTAACAGTGTTTAAGAAGGGTCTACCAAATATAATGGGACTAAAGTTATCTTGTGGGGAACCAAGAACAAGAAAATCAGCAGGATATTTAGTTTTCCCACACAAGACTTCAACATCTCTAACAATTCCCATGGGTGAAATATTATCTCTATTGGCAAGTTTAATTGTGACATCAATATCTCCTAACTCACTGGGTGCAATATCATGCATAATTTCTTTGTATAAGTCAATAGGTATTGCACTAGCACTAGCACCCATGTCACATAAGCCATGATAACAATGATCTCCTATTTTAACAGAAATAACAGGCATGCCTACCACAGGTCTATGTTTATCTTTAACACAAGGTTTGGTAATTCTGGCAGTCTCATCACGGAAATGAATAACATGCCCATCAATATTATCAAACAAGAGATCTTTAACAATAGCATTATTAGGTTCAACTTTAACTTGCTCAGGAGGTGTATAATTTCTAATATTGCTTTTACGAACCACAATTGAAGCTTTAACATGATCCTTTATTCTAACAGGGAAAGGTGGTTTCTCAACATAAGTAGTAGGAACAATAGGATCATTATAAGTGATAGTCTTTTCTTCAACTTTAATAGGTGCAGCTACTTTTACTTCTATGGGAGGATGATATTTAAACCACTTCTCCTTAGAGAGATCAACATGAGCAGCAAAAGATTCAAAGAAAGAAGCTACTATCTCAGAGTCAAGTTCATATTTAGTGCTAAATTTACGGAAGACATCGGTATGCATAAAATTTTTAACACAATCAAACTTAGGTGTCATACCTGACTCCTTACCTTCGTCGAGATCCCAATCATCAGAGTTGCGTTTAATTCTTTCCAATAAGTTCCATTTGAATTCAATAGTCTTCATCATAAAAGAGCCAGCACAAGAAGTATCGAGCATGGTGCGATTGCTATCAGAAAGCCGAGCATAAAAACTTTGAATAATTATTTCTCTTGGGAGCTCATGATTGGGGCATGAATATAACATTGATTTAAGCCTCCCCCAAGCTTGAGCGATGCTTTCTCCTTCGCGAGTCCAAAAATTATATATATAATTGCGATCACGATGAACAAGATGCATAGGAAAAACTTCTGATGAAATTCCAATTTCAATCATTTGTAGTTCCATGACCCCGTATCATCACATAGCCTATACCATGTCAATGCATCTCCCTTAAAAGATAAAGGGAAGACCTTATTCTTAATAACATCATTGGGTATACCTGCAAGCTTAAATAATCCAAAAACTTCATCCACATAGATTAGGTGCTCATCAGGATGCATTGTTCCATCTCCTACAAAAGGATTAGCTAGCAGTTTTTATAACATACCCGAAGGAATTTCAAAGTAGATATTTTCATCTTCAGTAGGTTCAGTAGGTTGAGGAGCAAATCTTTGCTCTACTGGTCGGGGTGAAGATACCCCGAGCAAGCCCCACAGAGGATTACTTTCCATAGTAACAAGTGACAGTAAATTTCAGCACACTATATAAATTTTTCCTTACCAAATTCCACCTACCAAAGGCGCTTCACTCCCCGGCAACGGTGCCAGAAAAGAGTCTTGATGACCCACAAGTATAGGGGATCTATCGTAGTCCTTTCGATAAGTAAGAGTGTCGAACCCAACGAGGAGCAGAAGGAAATGATAAGTGGTTTTCAGCAAGGTATTCTCTGCAAGCACTGAAATTATAGGTAACAGATAGTTTTGTTATAGGATAATTGGTAACGAGCAACAAGTTACGAAAGTAAATAAAGTGCAGCAAGGTGGCCCAATCCTTTTTGTAGCAAAGGACAAGCCTGGACAAACTCTTGTATAGAGAAGCGCTCCCGAGGACACATGGGAATTATCGTCAAGCTAGTTTTCATCACGTTCGTATGATTCGCGTTCGGCACTTTGACAATTTGATATGTGGGTGGACCGGTGCCTGGGTGATGTTCTTACTTGAACAAGCATCCCACTTATGATTAACCTCTATTGCAAGCATCCGCAAGTACAACAAAAGTATTAAGGTAAACCTAACCATAGCATGAAACATATGGATCCAAATCAGCCCCTTACGAAGCAACGCATAAACTAGGGTTTAAGCTTGTGTCACTCTAGCAACCCATCATCTAATTATTACTTCCCAATGCCATCATCTAGGCCCAAATAATGGTGAAGTGTTATGTAGTCGACGTTCACATAACACCACTAGAGGAGAGACAACATACATCTCATCAAAATATCAAACGAATACCAAATTCACATGACTACTAATAGCGAGACTTCTCCCATGTCCTCAGGAATAAACGTAACTACTCACAAAGCATATTCATGTGCATAATCAGAGGAGTATTAATATGCATATAGGATCTGAACATATGATCTTCCACCAAATAAACCAACTAGCATCAACTACAAGGAGTAATCAACACTACTAGCAACCTACAGGTACCAATCCCAGACTTAGGGACAAGAATTGGATACAAGAGATGAACTAGGGTTTGAGAGGAGATGGTGTTGGTGAAGATGTTGATGCAGATTGTCATCTCCCGATGAGAGGAGCGTTGGTGATGACGATGGCGATGATTTCCCCCTCCCGGAGGGAAGTGTCCCGGCAGAACAGCTCTGCCGGAGCCCTAGGGTTTGAGAGGAGATGGTGTAGGTGAAGATGTTGATGGAGATTGCCCTCTCCCGATGAGAGGAGCGTTGGTGATGACGATGGCGATGATTTCCCCCTACTGGAGGGAAGTGTCCCCGATAGAATAGCTCTGCCGGAGCCCTAGATTGGTTTCGCCAAGGTTCTGCCTCATGGCGACGGAGTCTCATCCCGAAAGCTTGCTTATGATTTTTCTTCGGGCGAAAGACTTCATATAGCAGAAGATGGGCACCGGAGGGCCAACAGGTGGCCCACGAGGCAGGGGGGTGCACCCAGGGGGGGTAGGGCGCGCCCCCCACCCTCGTGGATAGGTGGGGGCCCCCTGACGTATTTCTTCCGCTCATTATTTTTTATTATTTCCAAAAATAACTTTCGTGGAGTTGTGCAGAATAGGTCTCTAATATTTTCTCCTTTTCCAGCCCAGAATTCCAGCTGCCGGCATTCTCCCTCCTTATGTAAACCTTGTAAAATAAGAGAGAATAGGCATAAGTATTATGACATAATGTGTAATAACAGACCATAATGCAATAAATATCGATATAAAAGCATGATGCAAAATGGACGTATCATTGCTACATCACACTTACTGCCTACCTCTGCTTCAACGCACTTGGTGAACTTGTCAACTGCCACCAAAAGGTGGGTCTTCTTATCCTTGGACCTCTTGAAAGGCCCAACCATATCAGGCCCCCATGTTGCAAACGGCCAAGTGATTGGAATCATCCTTAACTCCTAAGCCGGAATGTGAGCTCGTCGTGGAAACTTATGACAACCGTCACATTTACTGACCAAGTCCTCAGCATCAGCATGAGCCGTCAACCAATAGAAACCGTGACGAAAAGCCTTGGCTATGAGAGATTTAGAACCGGCGTGATGACCACAATCTCCTTCATGAATCTCCCGTAGAATCTCACGACCTTCTTTAGGAGAGACGCAACGCTGAAACGCCCCTGTAACATTGCAATGATGCAACTCCCCATTGACAATTGTCATTGACTTAGACCATCGGGTTATCTGTCTGGCCAAGATTTCATCCTTTGGCAACTCGCCCCGGGTCATGTAAGCCAAATACGGAACTGTCCAATTAGGAATAGCGCGAAGAGCCGCTACCAACTGCGCTTCCGGGTCAGGGACAACCAGGTCTTCCTCTGTAGGCAACTTGACATAAGGGTTAAACAAAATGTCCAGGAACATGTTAGGTGGCACCGGCTTATGCTGAAACCCTAGCCGACTTAAAGTATCAGCCGCCTCCTTCTTCTTGTGATCAATATGCTCAACCTGATAACCCTTGAAATGACCTGCAATAGCGTCAACCTCTCGACGATAAGCCTCCATGAGCGGATCTTTAGAATCCCAAGTACCAGAAACTTGCTGAGCCACCAGATCTGAATCGCCAAAGCACCTCACCCGACTTAAGTTCATCTCCTTATCCATGCGAAGACCATGGAGCAAGGCCTCATACTCAGCTGCATTATTTGTACAGGGGAACATTAGCCGGAGAACATAAGAAAATTTATCACCTCGTGGGTAAGTCAAGACAACTCCAGCCCCCGAGCCTTCCAACTGTCTGGATCCATCAAAGTGAATAGTCCAATATGTGTTATGTGGCTTTTCTTCACGCGCCTGTAAATCTGTCCAATCATTGATGAAATCCACAAGTGCTTGAGACTTGATGGCCGTACGTGGTACATACTTTAAACCGTGAGGACCAAGCTCAATGGCCCATTTAGCAACTCGTCCTGTGGCTTCCCTGTTTTGGATGATATCTCCTAAAGGAGCAAAACTAACCACAGTGATGGGATGACCCTGAAAATATTGCTTAAGCTTCCGGCTTGTCATGAAAACCCCATACACCAGCTTCTGCCAGTGTGGATATCTCTGTTTGGACTCGATAAGCACCTCACTAATGTAATAAACCGGTCGTTGAACCGGGTACTCTTTGCCTGCCTCTTTCCTTTCCACCACAATGGCTACACTGACAGCCCAACTATTAGCAGCCACATATAACAACAGAGGCTCCTTATCAATAGGGGTAGCAAGCACGGGTGGCTCAGCCAACTGTTTCTTCAGATCCTCAAACGCTTGATTAGCAGCATCGCTCCAAACAAAGTGATCTGTCTTCTTCATCATCTGATAAAGAGGAATAGCCTTTTCACCTAGCCGGCTTATGAACCGGCTCAGAGCCGCAATACGACCCGCCAGACGCTGAACATCATTAACACACGCCAGCTTAGCCAATGAATTAATGGCTTTGATCTTCTCCGGCTTAGCCTCAATGCCTCTGTTAGAAACCAGGAAACCCAAGAGCTTGCCTGCTGGCACACCAAAGACACACTTAGCCGGGTTAAGCATCATCTTGTAGACCCGGAGATTGTCAAACGTCTCCTTCAAATCATCAATCAGGGTCTCCTTCTCTCTTGACTTAACCACAATGTCATCTACATAAGCATGAACATTGCGCCCAATCTGATTGTGAAGGCAATTTTGTACACACCGCTGATAAGTCGCCTGGGCACTCTTGAGCCCGAAAGGCATAGACACATAGCAGAAGGATTCAAACGGAGTAATGAAAGCTGTCTTCTCCTGGTCCTTAATTGCCATTTTGATCTGATGATAACCAGAGTAAGCATCCAAAAAACTCAAACGCTCACAACCCGCCGTAGCATCAATGATCTGATCAATGCGAGGGAGAGCAAACGGATCAGCCGGACAAGCCTTGTTTTAGTCCGTGTAATCTACACACATCTGCCAAGTGCCATTCTTCTTGAGTACCAACACCGGGTTAGCCAACCACTCTGGATGGAAAACTTCAACGATAAACCCGGCTGCCAAGAGCCGGGCCACTTCCTCACCGATGGCCTTCCGCCTCTCCTCATTAAATCGGCGAAGAAATTGCTTGACCGGTTTAAACTTTGGATCAATGTTAAGAGTGTGCTCAGCGAGTTCCCTCGGTACACCTGGCATGTCTGAAGGCTTCCATGCAAAGATGTCCCAGTTCTGACGTATGAACTCGAGGAGCGCGCTTTCCTATTTTGGATCCAGATTAGCACTAATGCTGAACTGCTTAGATGAGTCGCCAGGGACAAAGTCAACCAATTTGGTATCATCTGCCGACTTAAACTTTAACGAGGGATCATGCTCTGTGGTTGGCTTTTTCAAGGACGTCATGTCTGCCGGGTCAACATTATCCTTATAAAATTTCAGCTCCTCCGCTGCACAAACCGATTCAGCGTAAGCCGCATCACCTTCCTCACATTCCGAGGCCACCTTGTGACTCCCATGTACTATGATGGTGCCCTTATGACCTGGCATCTTAAGCTGCAAGTAAACATAACAAGGCCTCGCCATGAACTTAGCATAAGCCGGCCGCACAAACAGAGCATGATAAGGGCTCTTAATCTTGATCACTTTGAAGGTTAAAGTCTCAGACCTGGAATCATGCTCATCTCCAAAGGCAACTTCCAAAGATATCTTACCCACTGGGTAGGCTCACTTACCCGGCACCACACCATGAAAGACAGTGCTTGACGGCTTAAGATTCTTATCTGTCAGTCCCATGCGACAGAAGGTCTCATAATAAAGGATGTTAATGCTGCTACCTCCATCCATGAGCACCTTAGTAAACTTGTAGCCTCCAACCTGAGGTGCCACCAACAGAGCCAGGTGACCCGGATTGTCAACCCGGGGCGGGTGAGCCTCTCGACTCCACGCGATAGGCTGCTCTGACCACCGTAAATAATGCGGCTCAACAACATTGACTGCCCTCTAATGAAGCTTCTGGTCGCGCTTACATAAGCTAGTGGTGAAGACATGATATTGTCCACTATTCAACTGCTTCGGGTTGCTCTAATAACCAGACTGTTGCTGCTGTTGATTCCCCTGATTACTCTGCTGAATATAACCACCCTGGTTGCCGTGGCCCTGGAACCCGGAATTTGAACCGCCGCCGCCATGACCCGGACCATGAGAGCCGGACCCTGATCCGCTGTTCGGGCAGTGGTGGCGCTAGATGGACTCCCTAAAGCTTCTCATTATGCTGCAATCCTTCCATGAATGAGTAGCCGGCTTCTGTTCCATTCCGTGCTTTGGACACGGCTGATTTAATATTGCCTCAAGGTCGAACCCTGCCCTTGGAGCTGACTGTCCCTTACGACGCTGGTTATAAGTGCGCGCACCGGTGTTAGCCACAAAATCATCATCCTTGCGCTTACCGTTGCCGCCCTGACTGGTAGGATTATACCGCTGTCCCTTCATGCTGCTACTCTTCTTTCCCTTTCCCGATCTTTCATCCTCAGAGTCGGGGTCCTTGGTACCATCAGAGTCGGCATACTTAACAAGAGCCGCCATTAGAGTACCCATGTCATTGCAATGACGTTTGAGCCGTCCAAGCTTCTGCTTAAGTGGAGTAAAACGGCAATTGTTCTCCAACATTAGGATCGCTGAACCGACGTTCATGTTATTTGAAGAGTGCATGATAGTCGAGACCCGGCGTACCCAACTGGTGGTTGACTCGCCCTCAACTTGGACACAAGAAGCCAAATCCACAATTGAGGTGGGCTGTTTGCATGTATCCCTGAAATTCTGGATGAACCGGGCCTTCAGCTCTGCCCATGACCCGATGGAGTTAGCCGGTAGCCCCTTCAACCAGGTACGAGCCGTCCCCTCCAGCATCATGGTAAAGTATTTGGCGTATGCCGCCTCACTAACATCCAGCATCTCCATAGACATCTCATAACTCTCAACCCAGGCCTTAGGAGGCTGATCTGCTGTATAATTGGGCACCTTACGAGGGCCTTTGAAATCCTTGGGCAGGCGCTCGTTCCGTAGAGCCGCTGTTAGACACGTCACCCAAAGGTTCTAGAAGTTACACCCGCCTCGACTAAAGCCGTTGGGTAAACCGGTGCATGCTGATGAGCTGCCAGCTGAGCCTCCAGCTCAGCCTCCCGACATGCCCTGTCCTGGTCCACCAAATCCTGTGCACCGACACCATTGCACGCCGGGTCATGGCCATGAGATTGGTGACGACGTTGCTCAGTACTTGAAACTGCTGACGAGTCAATATGCCTATTGTAGCTCCGGCTCAGATGAGAGGTTGAATGAATCCGGTCACGGCTATAGGAGTAAGCCTGCTGCTGCACCAAAGCCGTTTGAAGAAGTTCTCTGGCCCTTCTGGTTTCAATCACCGCTGGTGTATCACCCTCGACCAGCAGAGCTGCCAACCATGTAGCCGCAACAATCATGTTGTCTAGAGGGGTGGAGTAATGACCCGGCAGCGTTACTACGTGCTGAGGCGGGGTGTTGTCCACATGCGGAGAACCGGTGACGCGCGGCTGACCCGGTACTCCACCTCCTGGCGCCTCAATCGTCTGGTTTATCACCGGTGGATTACTAGCCCCTACTCCAGGTGTGTTGAAGAGGTCTCTTGACTCATAAACTGAGGGCAGACGACTCCGGTGCTTCCTCCTCAAGACTTCGTTTGAAGCGTTCTGATTCCCCATAAGCCGGTACAAATCTGCTTGAATCCGCTGCGCTTGGCACTCAAAACGGCCCATTCTACAACCATCCTGGAGTTTTCTGCTGCTAAGTCTGCCTTAGCCTGCGCGATCCCATCATGCAATTTAGCTACTTCGGCCTTATGCTGTTCCTGGTTGTCTGGGGTCACATCAACCTCCATCAGAGTCGCCAGAGCATCTAGTTGATCTGCCAGAACTTGAGCCGGCGGGCGTATTGAACCGCCAGCACCCGCTGCTGTCACCGCTGCTGCAGTGGAAGTCATGGCCACAATGGCTGTCGAACCAAGAACCGACTGGGTGCCAGCCAAGAAATTTGCCACCCTGTTCGGCGGCTCATGGGGGCCTGGAATACTATCGCCATCGGAAAAGCCCCCAAGCCGCCCGTCTTGCAACTGTTAAATTGAGTCGGTTTCGCCCGTGGACGACTCACCATCAGAGTAGATGGCCGTCTCACCGCTAGACACAGAGCCATCCAATTCTGCCCCATGGATACATCCAACAAAGGCATGCTTCACGGCGGGTTTAGCCTGGGCGGGTCGTGCACGCTGAGCCGTCTCGACGATGTTGGTGCAGGTGTCCGGCTCAGGGCCCGATTCGCCGATCTTGCCGATGAAGACGTGAATTCCTCCGAAGGGGACCCGGTACCCATAATCAATTGAGCCGGCCTCGGGGCCCCAGCCTGCGTCATCGATGTAGAGCTTGCCGCGACGACTCTTGGTCATCCAGCCCACCGCGTATCCCTTGATCCCTTCAAAGCTACCCTTTAAGAACTCAAAACCACCGTGCACTGGCCCCACGGTGGGCACTGATACGTCTCCATCGTATCTACTTTTCCAAACACTTTTGCCCTTGTTTTGAACTCTAACTTGCATGATTTGAATGGAACTAACCCAGACTGACGCTGTTTTCAGCAGAATTGCCATGGTGTTATTTTTGTGCAGAAATATAAGTTCTCGGAATGACCTGAAAATCAACGGAGATTATTTTTGGAATTAATAAAAAATACTGGCGAAAGAATCAAGGCCAGGGGGCCCACACCTGTCCATGAGGGTGGGGGGCGCGCCTACCCCCTAGGCACGCCCCCTGCCTCATGGGCCCCCTGGTCCTCCACCGAGCTCAACTCCAACTCTATATATTCACGTTCGGGGAGAAAAAATTAGAAAGAAGGATTCATTGCGTTTTACGATATGGAGTTGCCGCCAAGCCCTAATCTCTCTCGGGAGGGCTGATCTGGAGTCCGTTCGGGGCTCCGAAGAGGGGAATCCATCGCCATCATCATCATCAACCATCCTCCATCACCAATTTCATGATGCTCACCGCCTGCGTGAGTAATTACATCGTAGGCTTGCTGGACGGTGATGGGTTGGATGAGATTTACCATGTAATCGAGTTAGTTTTGTTAGGGTTTGATCCCTAGTATCCACTATGTTCTGAGATTGATGTTGCTATGACTTTGCTATGCTTAATGCTTGTAACTAGGGCCCGAGTGCCATGATTTCAGATCTGAACCTATTATGTGTTCATGAATATATGTGAGTTCTTGATCCTATCTTGCAAGTCTATAGTCACCTATTATGTGTTATGATCCGTTAACCCCAAAGTGACAATAATCGGGACCACTACCGGTGATGACCGTACTTTGAGGAGTTCATGTATTCACTAAGTGTTAATGCTTTGGTCTGGTACTCTATTAAAAGGAGGCCTTAATATCCCTTAGTTTCCAATAGGACCCCGCTGCCACGGGAGGGTAGGACAAAAGATGTCATGCAAGTTCTTTTCCATAAGCACGTATGACTATATTCGGAATACATGCCTACATTACATTGATGAATTGGAGCTAGTTCCGTGCCACCCTATGTTATGACTATTGCATGAGGAATCACATCCAGCATAATTCTTCTCCATCACCGATCCAATGCCTACGAGCTTTTCACATATTGTTCTTCGCTTATTTACTTTTCCGTTGCTACTGTTACAATCACTACAAAACTATCACTGTTACTTTTGCCACCGTTACCATTACTTCCATACTACTTTGCTACTAAATACTTTGCTGCAGATATTAAGTTATCCAGGTGTGGTTGAATTGACAACTCAAATGCTAATACTTGAGAATATTCTTTGGCTCCCCTTGTGCCGAATCAATAAATTTGGGTTGAATACTCTACCCTCGAAAACTGTTGCGATCCCCTATACTTGTGGGTTATCAAGACTATTTTCTGGCGCCGTTGCCGGGGAGCATAGCTCTATTCTTTGAGCACTTGGGATTTATATCTGCTGGTCACTATGAGGAACTTGAAAGACGAAAGAACTAAGATTTTTCCCTCAACTACGAGGGCAGTGTAAGGAACTGCCATCTAGCTCTGCACTTGATTCACCTTCTGTTTTGAGTAAGCTTGCGACACCTAAACCTGCTTCTGCTATTAATTCGGATATGTCGCATGTTATTGATGATGCCACTTTTGCTATGCATGATACATATGATGAAACTACTTCTAGGCTTGATACTACTGTGCCACTAGGTGAATTTCTTGGTGAACAACTTGCTAGGGCTAGAGAGAATGAAATTATTGAAACTGATAATATTGATGAAAGTGATGATGAAGATGTTGGAAATATGCCATAGAGGCAATAATAAAATGGTTATTATTGTATTTCCTTATTCATGATAATTGTCTATTGTTCATGCTATAGTTGTGTTATCCAGAAATCGTAATACATGTGTGAATACATAGACCACAACATGTCCCTAGTGAGCCTCTAGTTGACTAGTTCGTTGATCAATAGATGGTTACGGTTTCCTGACCGTGGACATTGGATATCATTGATAACGGGATCACATCATTAGGAGAATGATGTGATGGACAAGACCCAATCATGAGCATAGCACAAGATCGTGTAGTTCATCTGCTAAAGCTTTTCTAATGTCAAGTATCATTTCCTTAGACCATGAGATTGTGCAACTCCCGGATACCGTAGGAATGCTTTGGTGTGCCAAACGTCACAACGTAACTGGGTGGCTATAAAGGCACACTACGGGTATCTCCGAAAGTGTCTGTTGGGTTGTCACGAATCGAGACTGGGA
Source organism: Aegilops longissima (assembly GCA_021605205.1). NCBI lineage: Eukaryota > Viridiplantae > Streptophyta > Magnoliopsida > Poales > Poaceae > Aegilops > Aegilops longissima. The sequence goes on from CM038679.1 coordinate 421,836,335, forward strand.
TTTGTCACTCCGTGTGACGGAGAGGTATCTCCGGGCCCACTCAGTAGGACATCATCATAATGAGCTCAATGTGACCAAAGAGTTGATCACGGGATGATGTGTTACGGAACGAGTAAAAGTGACTTGCCGGTAACGAGATTGAACGAGGTATTGGGATACCGACGATCGAATCTCGGGCAAGTAAAGAACCAATTGACAAAGGGAACTGTATACGGGATTGACTGAATCCCTGACATCATGGTTCATTCGATGAGATCATCGTGGAACATGTGGGAGCCAATATGGGTATCCAGATCCCGCTATTGGTTATTGGCCGGAGGTTGTCTCGGTCATGTGTGCATGGTTCCCGAACCCGTAGGGTCTACACACTTAAGGTTCGGTGACGCTAGAGTTGTTATGGGAATTAGTGTGCAGTTACCGAATGTTGTTCGGAGTCCCGGATGAGATCCCGGACGTCATGAGGAGTTCTGGAATGGTCCGGAGGTAAAGATTTATATATGGGAAGTCCTATTTTGGCCACCGGAAAATGTTCGGGATTTTTCGGTATTGTACCGGGAAGGTTCTAGAAGGTTCCAAAGTGGGGCCCACCTGCATGGAGGGAACCACATGAACGTGGGTAGTGGGGGCAAGGCCCCACACCCCTGGTCAAGGCGCACCAAGATCCCCCCTTAGAAGGAATAAGATCATATCCCGAAGGGATAAGATCAAGATCCCTAAAAAGGGGGGATAACAATCGGCGGGGAAGGGAAATGATGGGATTTCTTTCCCCCACCTTTGCCAATGCCCCAGTGGACTTGTAGGGCAAGAAACCAGCCCCCTCAACCCCTATATATATTGGGGAGGCGCATGGGAGCCGCACCCCTTCCCCTGGCGCAGCCCTCTCCCTCCCCAACACCTCCTCCTCCTCCTCCTCCATAGTGCTTGGCGAAGCCCTGCCGGAGAACTGCAAGCTCCACCACCACACCATCGTGCTGCCGGAGCTCTCCCTCAACTTCTCCTCTCCCCTTGCTGGATCAAGAAGGAGGAGACGTCCCCGGGCTGTACATGTGTTGAACGCGGAGGCGCCGTTGTTCGGTGCTTAGATCGGAATCAACCGCGATATGAATCGCTACGAGTATGACTCCTTCATCCGCGTTCTTGTAACGCTTCCGCATCGCGATCTTCAAGGGTATGAAGATGAACTCCCCTCTCTCTTGTTGCTAGTCTCTCCATAGAATGATCTTGGTGATGCGTAGAAATTTTTTAATTTCTACAACGATCCCCAACAGTGGTATCAGAGCTAGGTCTATGCGTAGTTTCTATGCACGAGGAGAACACAAGTTGTTGTGGGCGTCGATTTTATCAATTTACTTGCCGTTACTAGTCTTATCTTGATTCGGCGGCATCGTGGGATGAAGCGGCCCGGACCGACCTTACACGTACGCTTACGTGAGACAGGTTCCACCGACTGACATGCACTAGTTGCATAAGGTGGCTAGCGATTGTCTGTCTCTCCCACTTTAGTCGGATCAGATTTTATGAAAAGGGTCCTTATGTTCTTGCTAGAAACCTATAGCAGCCACGTAAAAACTTGCAACAACAATTAGAGGACGTCTAACTTGTTCTTGCAGCATATGCCATGTGATGTGATATGGCCAAAAGGATGTGATGAATGATATATGTGATGTATGAGATTGATCATGTTCTTGTAATAGGAATCACGACTTGCATGTCGATGAGTTTGACAACCGGTAGGAGCCATAGGAGTTGTCTTAATTTGTTATATGACCTGCGTGTCAATGAAAACGCCATGTAATTACTTTACTTTATTGATAACCGTTAGCCATAATAGTAGAAGTAATAGTTGGCGAGACAACTTCATGAAGACACGATGATGGAGATCATGGTGTCATGCCGGTGACGATGATGATCATGGCGCCCCGAAGATGGAGATCAAAAGGAGCAAAATGATATTGGCCATATCATGTCACTATTTGATTGCATGTGATGTTTATCATGTTTTTACATCTTATTTGCTTAGAACGACGGTAGCATAAATAAGATGATCCCTCATAAAATTTCAAGAAAGTGTTCCCCCTAACTGTGCACCGTTGCAAAAGTTCGTTGTTTCGAAGCACCATGTGATGATCGGGTGTGATAGATTCTAATGTTCGCATACAATGGGTGTAAGCCAGATTTACACATGCAAAACACTTAGGTTGACTTGATGAGCCTAGCATGTACAGACATGGCCTCGAACACAAGAGACCGAAGGTCGAACATGAGTCGATAGTGGATACGATCAACATGAAGATGTTCACCGATGATGACTAGTCCGTCTCACGTGATGATCGGACACGGCCTAGTTGAATCGGATCATGTATCACTTAGATGACTAGAGGGATGTCTATCTGAGTGGGAGTTCATTAAATAATTTGATTAGATGAACTTAATTATCATGAACATAGTTAAAAGGTCTTTGCAAATTATGTAAGTAGCTCACGCTTTGGTTCTACTATTTTAGATTTGTTCCTAGAGAAATTTAGTTGAGAGTTGTGAGAGCAATTATGCGGATCGGGTCCGTAAACCGAGGATTGTCCTCATTGCTGCGCAAAAGGATTATGTCCTTAATGCACCGCGGTGTGTTTGAACCTCGGCGTCGGTTGTGGATGTTGTGAACATCGACATACACGTTTTGATGACTACATGATAGTTCAGTGCGTAATGCTAAATGGTTTAGAATTGAGGCACCAAAGACATTTTTGAAACATCGCAGAACATATGAGATGTTCCAAGGACTGAAATTGGGATTTCAGGCTAGTGCCCACGTCAAGAGGTATGAGACCTCTGACAAGTTTCTATAGCCTGCAAACTAAGGAGAAAAGCTCAAACGTTGAGCATGTGCTCAGATTGTATGAGTACTACAGTCGCTTGAATCGAGTGGGAGTTAATCTTCCAGATGATATAGTGAAGGTTCTCCAAAGTCACTGCCACCAAGCTAATAGAGCTTTGTGACGAATAATAACATATCAGGGATAGATATGATGATCCTTGAGCTATTCACGACACCGAAAAAGTAGAAATCAAATAGGAGCATCAATTGTTGATGGTTAGTAAAACCACTAGTTTCAAGAAGGGCAAGGGCAAGAAAGGGATACTTCATGAAATGGCAAATCAGTTGCTGCTCTAGTGAAGAAACCCAAGGTTGAACCCAAGCCCGAGACTAAGTGCTTCTGAAATGAGGGGAACGGTCACAGAAGCAGAACTACCCTAGATACTTGGTAGATGAGAAGGCTGGCAAGGCCGATAGAAGTATATTGGATATACATTATAATGTGTACTTTACTAGTACTCCTAGTAGCACCAGGGTATTAAACACCGGTTCGGTTGCTAAGTGGTGGTAACACGAAATAAAAAGCTACGGAATAAACGGAGACTAGCTGAAGGTGAGATGACGATATGTGTTGGAAGTGTTTCCAAGGTTGATGTGATCAAGCATCACATGCTCCCTCTACCATCGAGATTGGTGTTAAACCTAAATAATTGTTATTTGGTGTCTGCGTTGAGCATAGACATGATTGGATTATGTTTATCGCAATACAGTTATTCATTTAAGGAGAATAATGATTACTCTATTTATTTGAATAATACCTTCAATGGTCTTGCACCTAAAATGAATGGTTCATTGAATCTCGATCGTAGTGATACACATGTTCATGCCAAAAGATATAAGATAGTAATGATAGTTCACATACTTGTGGCACTGCCATTTGAGTCATATTGGTATAAAACGCATGAAGAAGCTCCATGTTGATGGATCTTTGGACTCACTCGTTTTTGAAAAGTTTGAGACATGTGAACCATGTCTATTGGTTTATACGCATGAAGAAACTCCATGCAGATGGATCGTTTGGACTTACTTGATTTTGAATCACTTAAGACATGCAAATCATACCACATGGGCAAGATGACTGAAAGGTCTCGTTTTCAGTGAGATGAAACAAGAGAGCAACTTGTTGGAAGTAATACATTTGATGTGTGCAATCCAATGAGTGCTGAGGCACGCAGTGAATATCGTTATGCTCTTACTTCACAGATGATTTGAGTAGATTCTAAGTTATTTACTTGATGAAACACAAGTCTGAATTATTGAAAGGTTCAAGTAATTTCAGAGTGAAGTTTAAGATCGTTGTGACAAGAGGATAAAATGTCTATGATATGATCATAGAGATGAATATTTGACTTACGTGTTTGGTACACAACTAAGACATTGTGGAAATTGTTTCACAACTAATGCCGCCTGGAACACCATAGTGTGACGGTGTGTCCGAACATCATAGCTGCACCCTATTGGATGTGGTGCAAACTATGATGTCTCTTATCGAATTACCACTATCGTTTATGGGTTAGGCATTAGAGACAACCGCATTCACTTTAAATAGAGCACCACGTAACTCCGTTGAGATGACACCGTATGAACTATGGTTTAGAGAAACCTAAGCTGTCATTTCTTAAAAGTTTGGGGCTGCGACGCTTATGTGAAAAGGGTTTAGCCTGATAAGCTCGAACCCAAAGCGGATAAATGCATCTTCATAGGACACCCAAAACAGTTGGGTATACCTCCTATTTCGGATCCGGAAGCAAAAGTGATTGTTTCTAGAAACGGGTCCTTTCTCGAGGAAAAGTTTCTGTCAAAATAATTGGGTGGGAGGATGGTGGAGACTTGATGAGGTTATTGAACCGTCACTTCAACCAGTGTGTAGCAGGGCACAGGAAGTTGTTCCTATAGCACCTACACCAATTGAAGTGGAAGCTAATGATAGTGATCATGAAACTTCGGATCAAGTCACTACCAAACCTTGTAGGTCGACAAGGATGCGTACTATTTGAGAGTGGTACGTAATCCTGTCTTGGAGGTCATGTTGCTAGACAACAATGAACCTACGAGCTATGGAGAAACGATGGTGGGCCCGGATTCCGACAAATGGCTCGATGCCATAAAATCCGAGAGGATCCATGTGTGAAAACAAAGCATAGACTTTGGAAGAACTACTTGATGGTCGTAAGGCTATTGGGTACAGATGGATTATAAAAGGAAGATGAACAATGATGGTAAGTATCACCATTAAGAAAGCTTGACTTGTCGTTAAGATGTTTTCCGACAAGTTCAAGGAGTTGATCATGGTGAGACTTTCTCACCAGAGCGATGCTAAGAGTCTGTTGGAATTGTATTAGCGATTCTTGCATTATTTATGAAATCTTGCAGATAGGATGTCAAAACATTGTTTCCTCGACAATTTTCTTGAGGAAATGTTGTATGTGATACAACCAGAAGGTTTTTGTCAATCCTAAAAGATGCTAACAAGTATGCAAAGCTCCAACAATCCTTCTAAGGACTGGAGTAAGCATCTCGGAGTTGGAATATACGCTTTGATGAGATGATCAAAGATTTTGGGTTTATACAAAGTTTATGAGAAACTTGTATTTCCAAAGAAGTGAGTGGGAGCACTATAGAATTTCTGATGAGTATATGTTGTTGACATATTGTTAATCAGAGATGATGTAGAATTTCTGGAAAGCATATAGGGTTATTTGAAAAGTGTTTTTCAATGGAAAACCTGGATTAAGCTACTTGAACATTGAGCATCAAGATCTATAAGGATAGATAAAAAAAATGCTTAATAGTACTTTCAAATGAATACATACCGTGACAAGATTTTGAAGGAGTTCAAATAAGATCAGCAAAGAAGGAGTTCTTGGCTGTGTTATAAGGTGTGAGCATTGAGTGAGACTCAAGATCTGACCACGGCAGAAGAGAGAGAAAGGACGAAGGTCGTTCCCTATGCTTTAGACATAGGATCTACAGTATGTTATGCTATGTACCGCACCTGAAGTGTGCCTTGCCATGAGTCAATCAAGGGGTACAAGAGTGATCCAGGAATGGATCACATGACAGCGGTCAAACTTATCCTTAGTAACTAGTGGACTAAGGAATTTTCTCGATTATGGAGGTGGTAAAAGAGTTCGTCTTAAAGGGTTACGTCGATGCAAACTTTGACACTAATCCGGATGACTCTGAGTAGTAAACCGGATTCGTATAGTAGAGCAGTTATTTGGAATAGCTCCAAGTAGCGCATGGTAGCTGCATCTACAAGAAGACAGAGATTTGTAAAGCACACACGTATCTGAAAGGTTCAGACCCGTTGACTAATAACCTCTCTCACAAGCGAGATACGATCAAACCCCATGGGTGTTGGATTCATTACAATCACATAGTGATGTGAACTAGATTATTGACTCTAGTGCAAGTGGAGACTGTTGGAAATATGCCCTAGAGGCAATAATAAAATGGTTATTATTGTATTTCCTTATTCATGATAATTGTCTAGTGTTCATGCTATAATTGTGTTATCCGGAAATCGTAATACATGTGTGAATACATAGACCACAACATGTCCCTAGTGAGCCTCTAGTTGACTAATTTGTTGATCAATAGATGGTTATAGTTTCCTGACCATGGACATTGGATGTTGTTGATAACAGGATCACATCATTAGGAGAATGATGTGATGGACAAGACCCAATCCTGAGCATAGCACAAGATTGTGTAGTTCGTCTGCTAAAGCTTTTCTAATGTCAAGTATCATTTCCTTAGACCATGAGATTGTGCAACTCCTGGATACCGTAGGAATGCTTGTGCCAAACGTCACAACGTAATTAGGTGGCTATAAAGGCACACTACGGTTATCTCCAAAAGTGTCTGTTGGGTTGGCACGAATCGAGACTGGGATTTGTCACTCCGTGTGACGGAGAGGTATCTCTGGGCCCACTCGGTAGGACATCATCATAATGAGCTCAATGTGACCAAAGAGTTGATCATGGGATGATGTGTTACGGAACGAGTAAAAGTGACTTGCCGGTAATGAGATTGAACGAGGTATTGGGATACCGACGATCGAATCTCGGGCAAGTAACGTACCGATTGATAAAGGGAATTGTATACGGGACTGATTGAATCCCTGACATCGTGATTCATCCGATGAGATCATCGTGGAACATGTGGGAGCCAATATGGGTATCCAGACCCCGCTATTAGTTATTGGCCAGAGGTTGTCTCGGTCATGTGTGCATGGTTCCCGAACCCGTAGGGTCTACACACTTAAGGTTCGGTGACACTAGAGTTGTTATGGGAATTAGTGTGCAGTTATTGAATGTTGTTCGGAGTCCCGGATGAGATCCCGGACGTCACGAGGAGTTCCATAATGGTCCGGAGGTAAAGATTTATATATGGTAAGTCCTATTTTGGCCACCGGAAAATGTTCGGGATTTTTCGGTATTGTACCGGGAAGGTTCTAGAAGGTTCCGAAGTGGGGCCCACCTGCATGGAAGGAACCACATGAACGTGGGTAGTGGGGGCAAGGCCCCACACCCCTGGTCAAGGCGCACCAAGATCCCCCCTTAGAAGGAATAAGATCATATCCCGAAGGGATAAGATCAAGATCCCTAAAAAGGGGGGATAACAATCGGTGGGGAAGGGAAATGATGGGATTTCTTTCCCCCACCTTTTCCAACTCCCCAATGGACTTGGAGGGAAAGAAACCAGCCCCCTCAACCCCTATATATATTGGGGAGGCGCATGGGAGCCGCACCCCTTCCCCTGGCGCAGCCCTCTCCCTCCCCAACACCTCCTCCTCTGTAGTAGTGCTTGGCGAAGCCCTGCCGGAGAACCGCAAGCTCCACCACCACGCCGTCGTGCTGTCGGAGCTCTCCCTCAACTTCTCCTCTCCCCTTGCTGGATCAAGAAGGAGGAGACGTCCCCGGGCTGTACGTGTGTTGAACGCGGAGGCGCCATTGTTCGGCGCTTAGATCGGAATCAACCGCGATATGAATCGCTACGAGTATGACTCCTTCATCCGCGTTCTTGTAACGCTTCCGCATCGCAATCTTCAAGGGTATGAAGATGAACTCCCCTCTCTCTCGTTGCTAGTCTCTCCATAGATTGATCTTGGTGATGCGTAGAAATTTTTTAATTTCTACAACGATCCCCAACAGAAGATTCTCCCCCTAGATATGAATTACCTATTGTGCCTGAGGGTTATGTTATGGATGAAGAAACTGCTAGAGACTTTCTTGCTTGCAATGATAGGAGTGATCTTAAGAAACTATTAGCTAAGCTGAAAGAAAAATCTTTGGATGCTAGAATGAAATATGACCCTGCTTTTGCTACTTCACCTATTTGTGTTACTGATAAGGATTATGAGTTCTCTGTTGGTCCTGATATAATTACTTTGGTTGAATCTGATCCTTTTTATGGCTATGAATCTGAAACTGTTGTGGCACATCTTACTAAATTAAATTATATAGCCACCCTGTTCCCTAATGATGAGAAAACTCGCTACTACTATATCCTTAAGTTATTTCCGTTCTCATTAAAGGGTGATGCTAAAACATGGTTTAATTCTCTTGATCCTGGTTGTGTGCGTAGTCCCCAGGATATGATTTATTACTTCTCTGCTAAATATTTCCTCGCTCATAAGAAACAAGCTGCTTTAAGGGAAATATATAATTTTGTGCAAATTGAAGAAGAGAGTCTCCCACAACTTGGGGGAGGCTTCTCCAATTACTTAATGCTTTGCCTGATCATCCTCTCAAGAAAAATGAAATACTTGATATCTTTTATAATGAACTAACCGATGCTTCCAGAGACCACCTGGATAGTTATGCTGGTTGTGTTTTCAGGGAAAGAACAGTTGATCAAGCTGAATTGCTATTTAATACTAATATGTTGACTAATGAAAATAATTGGACACTTCCTGAACCAACTCCTAAGCCAACTCCGAAGAAAAGGGGTATTCTATTTCTCAGTCCTGAAGATATGCAAGAGGCAAAGAAATCTATGAAAGAAAAAGGTATTAAAGCTGAAGATGTTAAGAATTTACCTCCTATTGAAGAAATACATGGTCTTAATTTGCCGCCTGTTGAAGAAATACATGCCCTTGATAACCCGACACAGGTAGTAAAGGTAAATTCTCTCTATAGATTTGATGAAGGTGATATTCCTCGTTATAAGTCTGCTAGCCAATGCTTAGATGACTTTGATAATTTTATTGTCAAACATGAAAACTTCAATGCTTATGTTGGTAGACAATTGAAACACAATGCTGATATGCTTGAACACTTGAGTGATTATATGTCTAGAGTTAAAGGTGAACTTAAACTCATTAGTAAACGTGCTTCTATGGTTACCACTCAAGTAGAACAAGTGCTTAAAGCTCAGAATGATTTGCTCAATGAATTAAATTATAAGAAAAATGACTTTGCTGTTAGAATTGCAACTAGAGGAGGAAAAGTGACTCAGGAACCCTTGTATCCTGAGGGTCATCCTAAGAGAATTGAGCAAGATTCTTAGAGAACTAATGTTGATGCACCTTGTCCTTCTAAGAAGAAGAAAAATAAAAATGATAGGACTTTGCATGCTTCTAGTGAATCTGTTGTAGACACACCTGAGAATCCCAATGATATTTCTATTTCTGATGCTGAAACACAATCTGGTGATGAACATGAACCTAGTGGTAATGTTAATGATGATGTTCATGTTGATGCTCAACCTAGTAATAACAATGATGTAGAGATTGAACCTGCTGTTGATCTTGATAACCCACAATCAAAGAATCAACGTTATGATAAGAGAGACTTCGTTGCTAAGAAGCACGCTAAAGAAAGAGAACCATGGGTTCAGAAACCCATGCCTTTTCCTCCTAAACCATCCAAGAAAAAAGATGATGAGGATTTTGAGCGCTTTGCAGAAATGATTAGACCTATCTTGTTGCGTATGCGTTTGACTGATATGCTTAAAATGAATCCTTATGCTAAGTACATGAAGGATACTGTTACAAATAAGAGAAAGATACCGGAAGCTGAAATTTCCACCATGCTTGCTAATTATACTTTTAAGGGTGGAATACCTAAGAAACTAGGAGATCCAGGAGTACCAACTATACCATGCTCCATTAAAAGAAACTATGTTAGAACTGCTTTACGTGATCTTGGAGCCGGTGTTAGTGTTATGCCTCTCTCTTTATATCGTAGACTTGATTTGAATAAGTTGACACCTACTGAAATATCTTTGCAAATGGCCGATAAATCAATTGCTATACCTGTCGGTATTTGTGAAGATGTGCCTGTTGTGGTTGCAAACGTTACTATTTTAACTGACTTTGCTATTCTTGATATTCCCGAGGACGATAGTATGTCGATTATCCTTGGTAGACCCTTTTTGAATACTGCATGGGCTGTTATTTATTGCAACAAAGGCAATGCCACTTTTCATGTTAATGGAAATGAGCATACGGTACACTTTTCGAGGAAACAACCTCAAGTCCACAGTATCAATTCTATTGGAAAAATTTCAGCTATTACTATTGGAGGTTTTGAATTTCCTCTTCCTACTGTTAAGAAGAAATATGATATTCTTATTGTTGGGGATGTGCATATCCCCGTTGAGGTAACATAGTGTTATTCAAAATTTCTCCGGTTCCATGTTATTCGGAATGAGTTTGTTAACAAGACTTGATCAACCTTGTTAGTGGATTCCTTTTGATGAGCATGAGATGGATGAAGTTAGAAAGCACAACCTTCTCTACCCTCCTTTTGCTTTCTGTTACTTAGATTAAATAAAGAAAAATTAGTATTTTCTGTCTGTTTTCTGAATTATCCATGCAATAAAAAATACCCCAAAAATAAAAGTTCTCCAAATGCCCCGAAAATGAAATATGATTTTTTCAAGAATATTTGAGAATTTCTGGCACTGAGAACACATCAGAGGGGGAAGCCCCCTGCCCACGATGTCGGGGAGAGCTGGTCGTGTCCCAGCATGATTTGGGGTGCATGCGGGTCTCGAGGGCCTCGGGATCCTCCAGCTTGGCCTTGATCCAACGAGCGTATGGTGTCATGAGCATCACGACGTTGTCATCATCCCGCGCCTCCCGAGAAGGACGCGTGAAGATTCAGACGCCGACGCTTACGCTGCCTTGTCTTTGGACCTGGCGGTGTTGTGGGCTCTCTCGACGACGCGGTTCCTCCGCTGGCGCTTCCCCACCACCGACAGCTCCGGTGGTGGTGGGTTCGACAGACGGCTCTGCATCGCCAAGACTTCTTCTTCGGCGCCATGTTGACGAAGATGTCGATGAAGTTGCTCGTGTGACCGCCGAATCAGGTTCACACAGCCTCGACGCCCCCTACCTGGCGCGCCAAAGATGTCGGGGAGAGCTGGTCGTGTCCCACGAACACCTACGGGACCTGGGTCCCTTGTGGTTCGGAGGGGGGCGGAGATTGCACGAAGAGCGGATCGAGGCGATGCACACGAGCAGATTTACCCAGCTTCGGAGCTCTCCGGAGAGATAATACTCCTACTGCTGCTTTGTGGATTATCTTGTGTTCTTGCTAGGGAGCAATGGGAGCTACAAGACCTAGCTTGAGTGTGGTTTCGTATGAGTATGATGAACTAAGCCGGAACTGGCCCGAACCCTTTCTACGTTGCACTTGGGCCTCCTTTTATAGGCACAAGGGGTCACCACATGTGGCAAGTAGACAAGGGTAAGATGGTAAAACATAGGTTGGTACACCGCTTTACAAAGGTGTCTGATAATCTATACCTAACTCGACGGCAAGGGACAAGAGTCATCAATGCCTGTCTCGATCGCCCGAACAAAGGTAACAGGGACCGTCAAGTGCGCCTCCGCTTGCCACGATGGTAGCTTGTCGGGCCGCTTATCGCTGCTCCCCGCTGGCTGCACAGCCCGTCGACACGCGTGCTTGGGAGAGCCCGTGGTGACACGTTGGCGGGTGAGCTGGAGCGGAGATGAAGAGAGGTTGCCCGCTTGGCAAGAAACCTTGTCGCTTGGGGCTCGGTGCCCACTGAACCTTCCCGCAAGCTCCTCTTGCCGGGCCTTGTTTCCTTCATACTGAGTGGCCTTCCGGCAAGCTCCTCTTGCCGGGTCTTGACTACTTTGTTCTTGAATGGCTCCAAAGGAGCCGCCGAGGACCTTGGCGGACGCCCGGCAAGGCTTGCCACGGGACGCCATGATCGCCGTGACAGGTTCGGGTACTAAGGTACCCCTACTTTAGTACACCGACAGAGCCCCGGTCTGGGCCATACACGGTGCCGAAGCGCTGTTGGGCCAGCCCAAAACAGGTACGGCACTTGGCCTGGGTCCAAACCAAATCCACTCCAGATCCGCGTTCCCCTCTAACGGCGCGCCAATTGCGGTGTCGTGAGGGAAGTGGGCGGCGGCGAGGTCGCCCATCATGTCGCCTCGGTTCTGCATCCCCGCCACGTGGTTCCCATGCTCTTGGGGTCACAGACGGTGGAAGTGGGAAGCGGGCGTTGCAGAGGCAGCAGGTCTGCCCGATTCCCTGCTCTTCCTATGCCTTGATTCGCTGAGCGGGCGGCCGAGCCTCCACCTTGCTTCTTTTAAGAAGGGCGGAAGGGGAGCGCAGAAGCCCGCACTCTCCCATCTCTTCCTTTCCTCAACTTCTGCTCCCCTTTCTCTCATTTGTCATGGAGAAAGGGAACCTTGGTTCTTCATCGGTGGCGGCGAGGGTCGCCGCTAGACAGCGCACCCCTCCCAACTCCACGCCCGGGGTGGCAGAGCCAGCCACAAGGGGAAGAGGGAGGGAGCGAGGTCGAGGCGCTCGGGGAAGAAGCGGACGGGGCGGCGAGCCGTCTCCGCCTCCGCCGGCGGTTCCCCTCCGGGGGCGAGGTCGTGGGCGAGGTCGAGGCGCTCGGGGAAGAAGCGGGCGGGCGGCCGCTCCGCGCCCGCCCGGCGGTTCCCCACGCGGGCGGTCCATACAGGGACGACCCTTGCGAGTTCTTCGTCAGCTGCGCGCTGGCGCCTCGTCGTCGCCTCCAGCTTCCAGCTCCGTTCATAAGCGCGATGAGTCGGACCCCGAGACATCGAGATCGACATGAGGGGTGTGGGATCAGCGCGCACGAGTCGCGTTGTATTCCCAGCCCCTAATGTGATGTATCTTGATCGTGGGTGGAAGACGTCACCGCATCCACAGCCTTATGGCGGGGTTTACCTCCATTTAAGTTAATGGAGGGTGATCTCCTCTCCGTCAAGGTCTTCGGGATCTCGGCACTCGGGCGAAGTGCTGCGTGGATAGCTCCTCCGACAAGCAAAGATTCCCCTCGAGCGAGAGTGACGAGGAGGAGAGCGACAGCGACGACGAGGTAGCGGGCCCGATTAGTTGTCGGGCGCCGCTTGCAAGGCCACCGGCGACCCATCATCGCGTCGCGGCTCCTTGAACTCCCGGTCGTCTCCTTGGGCGATGGCGAAGCGAGGCTGCGGAAGGGAAGAGGGATGGCGACAAGGCCGTCAAGTCGGAGCACGAGGCGAGTGCCTCGACAGCAGGCCGACGTCCTGCCGCCTGCCTCGAGCCCGCTTCGGCGTCGCCGTCTCCGTTAAGCCCTCGGAGAGCCCCGGATGTTCCCTTGGTGCCTTCTCGCACATGTAGCTCGCCTAGGCGCTCCGCTTGCCCTTCTCGCCTCCTTGACCTACCTCCCAAGAGAGGGACAGGAAAAGGATTACGGGCATCTTATCTTTTTAATTTGTAAGCCTTGGGCCTTATCCGCATTTAAAACTTGTAATCCTCTCTTTCATGTTTTTCATTCTCCACGGACCAGATCCGAGTAGGATGTTTTTAATGAAAAGGGATGTTTGAAAAGGACGAAAGGCTTATCTCGACATCGCAGCCCGGCAACTCTGGCTTGCCGCAGCCCCCGCAACTCGGCTTGTTGGGCTTGGCGCCGCCGCCCTTCTTCTCCTCTTCGCTGTTATTTCAGTTTCGAGAACACTTAGCGATGCCGCAATAAGTTATTTTTGTAATATAACTTTATTGTGGGCAATATTTGCTATGTTACTTCCTTTACTCGACTCTTGGCTTTGTATGTTACTGCCCCACGCCAGGAAACTTGCGGTGCAGCACCCTTGCCGCGAAGCGCCGAAAAGCGGAACTTCAGCAGCCTCTTTGGCGGGTCGCTACCGACAAGCAACCTTGTCGCGGACTAGCCGCAGCTCACTTAAGTTGTTGAGCGGACTCAAACAAAGTAAGGGCGCGACCATCACGATTTGGTTCCTTCGCAAGCATGTGTTTTCCATACAAAGCGCGGTCGCTCAAGGAAAATAACTTTAAAAAATCGAATGCTCAAACTTTGGCAACTTAGCTTGTCCGCTGCTCGCTTCGGCAAGGCTAAACTAGGTCACCGCTATGCACCAAGACTCAAAGCCCCGACAGTAGCGAGGGAAAGGGCCGAGGATGTCGAGCCCCTGCATCGAGAAGGGCAGGATAAAGGGATCGCCCGAGAGCTTGAGCTGGTTGGTGTATCTGCTTGGAATTGAACCGCACGCTTCACACTTGGTTACTTGTGCGGTTGCATCCCGGAGGGCTTCGCCGAAGAAACCTTGCCGGAAAGCTTTGCCGCAAGTGCTCTTGGCGCCAATGTGGTGACCACATATGCCTCCATGTATCTCTCGCCAACAGCTTCGTCCATCTTCCCGGAAAATACACTTCAATTTCACACCGTTGAGTCTTCTTCTGCATGTGATGTTGTCAACAAACTGGTACATACTTGACCGTCGGGCTACTTTTTTCCGCTTCTTCTTGCTCTTCGGAAGTTCTCCTGTCTCAAGGAAATGGACGATTTCTGTGCCCATCTTTGGAGCTTGTGGCTCGACAACAAGGACTAAAGGCTCTTCTATCATCGGGAACATCAACTTCTACGGCAAGAACACGTGGGTCCGCCGAGCTTGATGATCCCCGCAAGCTTGCCGGAGCGAAACTTGTCGGGAGCGCTTGCTTCAACGATACAAACTGCATGGTTTGTCGGAGCATACCGCTCCTCGCTGATACTTGCGCTGGTTTTAGGGACCTTCTTGGCGGCGGCAGGGAGCTCTGCGGAAAGTAGTTGCCGGAAACCAATTTTCTCTTCTTGCTCTGTCTGTTGATGGTGTTACGGTTATTGAGTTAGCTTGAGCACAAAAATCCCTGGTTCCACGTGTAACTTAAGCGCGGCACATTTGGAGAGGCCATCAGCTATATCATTCTGAGCTCTTGGAACGTGTTCCATTTGCAGGCCTTCAAAGTGCTCTTCCAGCTTCCTCACTTCATCGACGTAGGCTTCCATCAACGGACTCTGATAATCTTTATTTACTTGGCGGACGACAAGTTGCGAGTCCCCCCTGACAACAAGCTTCTTGATCCCAAGGTCCACCGCAATCTCGAGACCGCAAGCAAGCCTTCATACTCTGCAGTATTATTTGTTGCTTGTTCCTTGGGAAAGTGCATCCGACTACGACTTGAGGTGCTCTCCGGTGGGTGCGATAAGTAGCACGCCGCACCGGGCGCCTTGCAGCGAGAAGGCACCGTCAAAGTACATCAGCCACTCTTTATTTGCCTCCTTGGCGGGATGCTCGTCTCCAAATCTCTTCATCTTGCGCTACGCCCACTCGCTATAAATTCTGCCAATGCTCGCCTCGATAGTTGAAGTGCTTTGAACTTGAGACCAAAGCTTGACAGTTCCAAAGGCCCACTCGACAATCCTGCTGTTGCTTCGGATTTTGCAATATCATCTTCAGCTGAAAGCGAGTGACAACTGTTATCTCGTGTGCTTGGAAGTAATGGCGCAGCTTTCTCGAGGCCATGAGGAGGCCGAAAAGCAGCTTTTGCACACTAGAGTATCTTGATCTAGCCCCCTGCAGAAGGGAACTGACAAAGTAGACTGGGCGCTGCACCATCTTTTTTCAGATCTTGTCGCAACCCTACGCTGATCTGTTCTTGTCGGACCAGAGCTTGACGGTGAAGCCCCCGCCGTCGCTGGATGCAATCGCCTCGGTTGCCGGCTCATCATCCGCCTCCCTCTCCGCTACTAACGCAGCACTAACCACTTGATTGGTCGCTGCTATATACAGCAAGCAACTTCTCTTGTGGCCTAGGTGCGATAAGTATTGAGCGGAGGGCAGGTATCTCTTCAAGTCTCGCAGCGCAGCCTCCGCTTCGAGTCCATTTCATTGACCTGCCCTTTTCAAAATCTTGAAAACGGCAGGGCGTTCAGCAGACTTAGAGATGAACTCGCCGAGAGCAGCCACGCAACCGCAAGCCTTCCGACATCCTTGACGCGCTTTGGTGCTTCAATCTGCTCAATGGCCTTGATCTTGTCGGGATTGGCTTCAATTCCCGGCTGAGACACAAAGAACCCGAGAAGCTTGCCGGAAGGGACTCCAAACACGCACTTCTCGGGGTTGAGCTTGAGGTTGATCTTGCGCAGACTTGCAAATGTTTCATCCAAATCCTGAACCAGAGTCGCTCTGTCCTTGCTCTTGACCACTATGTCATCCATGTAGGCTTCTACATTTCTGTGTATCTGCGGTTCAAAGGCATCATGGACTACCTTTGCAAAGGTTGAACCAGCATTCTTCAAACCGAAAGGCATCCGTATAAAGCAGTACGTGCCACACGGTGTAATGAATGCGGTTTTCTTCATCCTCTTCATCATGAAGATCTGATGATATCTGAATATGCATCAAGAAATGAAAGCAGATCACATCCAGCCGTGGAGTCAACAACTGGTCGACACGCTGCAAGGGAAATGGGTCTTTGGGACAAGCTTTATTAACATCGGTGAAGTCAATACAAAGTCTCCATTTCCCATTAGCCTTGTGTACAACTACCGGATTGGCCAACCACGTGGGGTGGAGGACTCCTCCGACAAGCCCCGCTGCTTCTAATTTCTTGATTTCTTACGCTATGAACTCTTGGCGCCCAACGCTGTTTCCTAACTTTTGCTTGACGGGCCGCGTGAGGAGGAGACAGCTAGGTGGTGCTCAATCACTTTCCGGGAACACCGGGATGTCGATGGTTGCCATGCAAACACATCGACATTCGCCCGCAGGAAAGCAACGAGCTCGCCTTCCTATTTAGGATCAAGCGTGGCACTGATGGTGAAGGTACCACCAGTGCCGCCCTCCTTGGCGGGCACCTTCTTGGTCTTCGGCGGAGCTGCCATCGTCTTGTTGCACTTGCCGGTGGAGCTCGATGGTGCGTCCTCGACGGTAGCGCAACACTCCGAAGAGGTGCGCTTGCCGGAGTGGGCAACAGAGCTCTTGCCGGACCTGGTGGTCTTCTTCTTCCCCCCGGGAGCTTCAGCGGTAAGTGGTTTGCTATCTGTCGCGGCTGCTACATCCCGGTAAATCTTGTCGGCGTAGATAAGTGCATCTTTCTTGTCGCCATGGACAGAAATGATGCTTATCGGGCCGGGCATCTTGAATAGGTTGTAAGCATAATGAGAGGCGGCCATGAACTTGGCGAGCGCTGGACGGCCAAGTATGCCATTGTAGGGTAATGGGAAGTCGGCAACGTCAAACGTGACCCTCTCAGTTCTGAAGTTGAGCTCGCTGCCGAATGTTACCGGCAACGTGATCTTCCCTTTGGGCTTGCTCCTTCCTGGATTGATTCCTTGGAAAGTACCAGTTTCTTCGAGCTCATTGTCGGGATTTGAAGCTTTTGGAGCACCGCAGAGGAGATTAGGTTCAGCCGCCCGCCGTCAACCAACATCTTTGTGACTTTGAGGTTGCGGATGGTTGGTGAGACCAACATCGGCAAGCACCCGACCGCAGTGATGCGATCGGGTGATCCTCAATGTCAAAGATGATGGGCGCTGGACCACTTCGTGAGGTTTGCGTGACTCTATGGATGGTTCTTGCTGCATTGACCTCACGCATCCATTGCTTGAGTTGGCGGGCGAGGTATGCAGAGACGCACCACCGTCAACGCAAAGGACCTCCGTTGCCTTTTGAAACTCCTGCTCATCAGCTTCATCGTCTTCCATGTCCTCGCCATCTTCATCTTCGTCTTCTTCCTTGTCGCGCCGCTGGGAGGTATGTCACCTGTCGCTGCTTGGCCTTGCCATGGCGTCCTCCCCGGCCGGTCTCTTTTTACTTGCTGCACCTGTACCTTCTTGGGCCTTCTCCTTGTCTCGCCGTCAGATTCAGCTCTCAGAGCTCAACAAGCTGCTCGACTTTTTTGCAGCTCGAGATCATGGCCCTTAGTGCGGTGGATTTTATAGTCTCGCTTGTTGGAGCTGTCAGGCTTGTCGGCGGCCGCCACAGCTTGGCGGTCGGCGTCAACGGCAACCTCCTTGCCGGAGCCACCAGCCTTGGCTTTGTTGGCGGCACCATTCTTGTCGGACTGCTCGACAACTAGTACTTCTTGGTTTTTCTTCCTCCTGTTGTTTCGCCGCCGGCTCTTTCTTGCCGGGGCGATCTCCTCACTGTCAGACTCTGCTCCCACATTCTCTCCTGGGAGTCTTCTTCCTTCTTCAAAGACGTGCACACTTGTTGGCTAGGGCGAGAGCTGTTGACGTCTTTCACTTTGCACATCGCCATCTCCTCCCTCATCCTGCGGTTTCGTACATTACGATGGAATGCACCGATTACCGTGGCGGGGTGGACGTCCGGGATGTTGTAGTGCACTCGATCAATCTCTCGATGAACTTACGCAGGACTCTCCTCCTTACGGGCAAGCAGGTGGAGGTCACTCTCCTGGCCATGAGGCTTGTGGTCACCGTGAAGGTGCCAACAAACTGGTGGCACAAATCTGCCCAAGAAGAAATAGAGCCATCCGGCAAGTGCATGAGCCAAGATCGACGCTTGGCTTGAGCACCGGGGAAAGTAGTTGGCGAGGATCTTGTCGTCTCGCCCTCGCGCCTGCACCGCGATGGTGTAGACGCTGAGGAACTCCGATGGGTGTGTCCTGCCGCCATACTTCTCCGCACATCTGGTTTGAAATTTTTCTTGTCGGGCCACGGACTTTGCGCAGCTCACGGGTGAACGCAGGGCAACCTATCGCAGACTGGTAAGTCGCTGGTTCCTCGGGCGCATGCATATCGATGGTGGGCCCAGTAGCGTTGGTCGATTGATGGCGCGCTCTTGGCGCCGATACGGGTTCGAGCGTCTTCTTCTTGCCGTTCTCGGAGAACTTGGCGCTGGTCGCGACGAGCTCGCGGATCCGACGACGCTGTGGAGTCGCTGTCGAGGTGGATTCGGCGAGTCGGCGATCTTGGCCTTCGGGAAGGTGAGTGCACGGTGGCTGCTCCCCCGTAAGTCTCGTCGCCACCAGCTCGTGCCTTGTCGCCAGCGCTGCAAGCACTTTCGTTGTTGCGGGACGTCGCTGTTGGCGAAGCCGATGAGACTCTGAATTGTGGCCCTCCATTCGTCGACCTTATCGGCCGTTGGAGGGTAATCTAGAAGTAACTGAGCTCTTGCTAAGGCTTCCGCTGGTGTGGTAGGCGGCAACGGCGTACATAGCGAAGAACGGGATGTGCTCGGACTCCTACCCAAGTTAGGAGGAGCAGCATCCCGCCCAAGCGACCGTACTCCGCTCGTACCAGCATGCTGGGGTGCATGCGGGTCTCGAGGGCCTCGGGATCCTCCAGCTTGGCCTTGATCCAACGAGCGTATGGTGCCGCGAGCATCACGACGCTCTCTGTCTCGCGCCTCCTGAGAAGGACGCGGTGAAGATTCGGACGCCGACGCTTGCGCTGCCTTGTCTTTGGACCTGGCGGTGTTGTGGGCTCTCTCGACGACGCGCGGTTCCTCCGCGGCGTTTCCCCACCACCGACAACTCCGGTGGTGGTGGGTTCGACAGCGACGGCTGCTGCTACTCGCCAAGACTTCTTCTTGGCGCCATGTTGACGAAGATGTCGATGAAGTTGCTCGTGTGACCGCGGATCGGGTTCACACAGCCTCGACGCCCTACCCGGGCGCGCCAAAGATGTCGGGAGAGCTGGTCGTGTCCCACGAACACCTCACGGACCTGGGTCCCTTGTGGTTCGGAGGGGGCGGAGATTGCACGAAGAGCGGATCGAGGCGATGCACACGAGCAGATTTACCCAGCTTCGAGCTCTCCGAGAGATAATACTCCTACTGCTGCTTTGTGGATTATCTTGTGTTCTTGCTAGGGAGCAATGGGAGCTACAAGACCTAGCTTGAGTGTGGTTTCAGATGAGTATGATGAACTAAGCGGAGCTGGCCCGAACCCTTTCTACGTTGCACTTGGGCCTCCTTTTATAGGCACAAGGGGTCACCACATGTGGCAAGTAGACAAGGGTAAGATGGTAAAACATAGGTTGGGTACACCGCTTTGTACAGTGTACAGTAATCCTATACCTAACTCGACGGCAAGGGACAAGAGTCATCAATGCCTGTCTCGATCGCCCGAATAGTGTAACAGGACCGTCAAGTGCGCCTCCGCTTGCCACGATGGTAGCTTGTCGGCGCCGCTTATCGCTGCTCCCGCTGGCTGCACAGCCCGTCGACACGCGTGCTTGGGAGAGCCCGTGGTGACACGCTGGCGGGTGAGCTGGAGCGGAGATGAAGAGAGGTTGCCCGCCCTGCAAGCGCCTTGCCGCGCGTAAACCTTGTCGCGCTTGGGGGCTCGGCACCCACCAAACCTTCCCGGCAAGCTCCTCTTGCCGGGGCCTTGTTTCCTTCGCGCCCTGAGTGGCCTTCCCGGCAAGCTCCTCTTGCCAGGGTCTTGACTACTTTGTTCTTGAATGGCTCCAAAGGAGCCGCTGAGGACCTTGGCGGACGCCCGGCAAGGCTTGCCACGGGGACGCTGCGACTGCCCGTGCACAGGTTCGGGGTACTAAGGTACCCCTACTTTAGTACACCGACACACGAGGGTCCAGGGCGTGCCCCCTGCCTCGTGGGCCCCTGGTGGCTCCCCTCCACTTATTCCAGCCACCACACACTCCTTCTTCCTCCCAAAAAAACCACCAACCATCTCAAGCACGAGTTCTTGCTCCTTTTTTCTGCGATTTTCGATCTCCTTGCTCAAAGCCCCTCTCACAAAACTACTTTGGCGGATTGTTCTTCGGTATGTGACTCCTCCAATGGTCCAATTAGTTTTTGTTCTAGTGCTTTATTTATTGCAAATTTTTGCTGCCTAGGTGACCCTGTTATTGAGCTTGCATGTCAAATTTATATGGTCCCAAGTAGTTCTAATGCATGATATAGTCTCTAGGCACTTGTGGGAGTAGTTGCTATCAATTTTGTTGAGTTTGGTTCACTTTTATTTTGAGTTACTAAAATTTTCAGAAAATGATGAAGAGATTTTTGAGGGGCTCTTCGAGCCGAAGCTCGAGGGATAAGCAAAGTGAAGAGGATGAGAGGCCCAAATATAATCTCCCTCGCACCGCGGAGGTTCAGCCGTGTGAATGGCCTTGTGATGAGTTCTTAACAGCAGTCGGGATTCATGATGATTTTTATTCTTTGGTTGAGAATGCAGGCTCACCGACTTCCTCCGCGACCAGCGCGAATAGTATCTCTTACTCACCAATATTTTCATGCAAAATTTTCATTTCCATGCTAGGAGATCACCACCTTCAGTGGAATTTTATTTATATGATGAGCATAAGGAGATATCCCTTTCTGATTTCTGCCGGGTCTGTAAGATACCCCTTACTGGCGCATAGAGAAACCACATCGTAATGATGTGGAAGGGTTTATTGATATGATTGCCGTAGGGGAAACAAGGAAAGTTTCCAACGCAAGAATTACTCGCATACATTTTCCAATTCTGCGTTACTTTGTGATATTTGCTAGTAGATGTTTAATTGGTCGCGGAAACTGTGTAAACCTTAGTGCCCCTGATATTGTTATTTTGGGCCATGCCTTATTCCGTGATAACTCTTTTAGTCTAGGCGCTATCTTTGCCAAGCGGTTAATTCTTAACCGCACGAAGGGTCCCATCTTGGGAGGTATCTTCGCCTCGCGCCTTGCTGCAAACTTTAACATACCTATTAGGCATTATGAGAAAAGAAGAAAAGGTGTTGCCTCCTATTTTTCTAGACTATAAGAGTATGGTAGCACATGACTTTATCGTTAAGAATAAGGAAAAGATGCTTAAGTACAAACTGATATTTGATAAGAATTGCCCTGAGACTATTACTTTGCCTGCTCCTTCTTTGTTTGACTTATCTTCAGGCAAGTATCTTGTTCTACCGGAGGCATTTCATGCCTACCAGAACCCCACACCAGCTATAGAGCTAGAGCCGGAGCCACAACCTGATCCTCCACGTCAGTCTGTTTACCAGTGGGATCCAGAGGAGATCGCCAATCAATGGTACCCCGAGGCTCCTTCACAGTATGACCCCAACAACAACTTTGGATATCCGCCAGGCCAGCCGTGGCCATAGACCAACTTAGTCCAAAAGCCTAAGCTTGGGGGAGTACGTATTTCTCAACGACATTACATTCATGTTCACACACTCATTCTAGTTGTCAGTGCTCATACTTTTTCATTGTATTATCCATGCTAGTTTATTTTCTTTTTCTCGCTTTCTTCTTGTGTGTTTGATAAACATTCAGAAAAACAAAAAAATTAGTTGTAGCTTTTAGCTAGTTTACTTTCCATGCTTGTAGTAGTAATAATTAAAAGAAAACCCAAAAAGATTTCCTGTTCTTCTTTTGCTTGTTGGGAGCTTTCCCGTGTAAATAGTTTTATTTCTTTTCTTTTCTTTGGGGGTCGAGAGGAGAAGACCATAATGAAAATGTTGAAGTGGCTCTTATATGCTTTATTTTGATTTAACCATGAGCCCATATTATCTTGTCTTCTCCTGTGTGTCAGATGCCTGCAGATTCCAGCTTAGTCTAATGCACGTGCACTATTATTATTATTATTCGCATCGCTCGGTCGTGCAAGTGAAAGGCAATAATGACGATATATGAGGGACTGATTGAGATAAGAAAAGCTGGTATGAACTCGACCTCTCTTGTTTTTGTAAATATGATTAATTCATCATTCCTGATCCAGCCTATTATGAATAAACATGTTTGCAATGACAATTAGAGACTATAGTTGCTTATGCCATGCTTAATCAGCTAGGAGTTTATAATGGTTTACCTTGCGTGCCAACATGCTATTAAAATGGTTGTGATGTGGTATGATGGGATGGTATCCTCCTTTGAACGATTCGAGTGACTAGACTTGGCACATGTTCACACATGTAGTTGAAACAAAATCAACATAGCCTCCACGATATTTATGTTCATGGTGGATTATATCCTACTCATGCTTGCACTCAATGTTTATTAATTTTAATGCATGTTCATGACAGTTGTCGCTCTCTAGTTGGTCGCTTCCCAGTCTTTTTCTAGCCTTCACTTGTACTAAGCGGGAATAATTCTTGTGCATCCACTTCCATAAACCCCAAAGTTATTCCACATGAGTCCACTATACCTTCCTATATGCGGTATCTACCTGCCGTTCCAAGTAAATTTGTATGTGCCAAACTCTAAACCTTCAAATGAAATTCTGTTTTGCATTCTCGAATAGCTCATGTATCAACTAGGGATGTTGTATCTTCCATGCTAGGCGGGTTATTCTCAAGAGGAGTGGACTCCACTCCTCACTCACGAGAAAATGGCTGGTCACCGGGATGCCCAGTCCCATGCTTTAAGCAAATCGAATCGAAATAATTGCAAACAAAACTCCCCCAGGGTTGTTGCTAGTTGGAGGCACTCGTTGTTTCAAGCCAGCCATGGATTGATGCTTGTTGGTGGTGGGGGAGTATAAACTTTACCATTCTGTTTGGGAACCGCCTATAATGTGTGTAGCATGGAAGATATCGAGATCTCTCGGTTGTTATGTTGACAAAGAAAGTATGCCGCTCAAAATATTATTTATCTCTATTTCAAAGTCGAGCTCTGGCACCTCTACAAATCCCTGCTTCCCTCTGCGAAGGGCCTATCTATTTACTTTTATGTTGAGTAATCACCCTCTTATTAAAAAGCACCAGCTGGAGAGCACCATCTTGTCTTATCATATTATGATTGTTTTGAGAAAGTGTTGTCATCCGAGATTTATTATTATTGCTCACTAGTTGATTATGCCATTGATATGAGTAAACATGAGACCTAAATGTTATTGTGAATATGATTAGTTCATAATCTTTGCTGAAAACTTGAATGCTGGCTTTACATATTTATAACAACAAGAGCAAACAGAGTTTGTAAAAGTTTTTCTTTATCACTTTCAGTTTATCAACTGAATTGCTTGAGGACAAGCAAAGGTTTAAGCTTGGGGGAGTTGATACGTCTCCGTCGTATCTACTTTTCCAAACACTTTTGCCCTTGTTTTGAACTCTAACTTGCATGATTTGAAAGGAACTAACCCGGACTGACCCTGTTTTCAGCAGAATTGCCATGGTGTTATTTTTGTGCAGAAATAAAAGTTCTCAGAATGACCTGAAAATCAATGGAGATTATTTTTGGAATTAACAAAATATTGGCGAAAGAATAGGGGCCAGGGGGCCCACACCCTGTCCATGAGGGTGGGGGCGCGCCTACCCCCTGAGCGCGCCCCCTGCCTCGTGGCCCCCCTGGTGCTCCACCGACCTCAACTCCAACTCTATATATTCACATTCGAGGAGAAAAAAATCAGAGAGAAGGGTCATCGCGTTTTACGATACGGAGCCGCCGCCAAGCCCTAATCTCTCTCGGGAGGGCTGATCTGGAGTCTATTCGGGGCTTAAGAGAGGGGAATCTGTCGCCATCGTCATCATCAACCATCCTCCATCACCAATTTCATGATGCTCACCGCCGTGCGTGAGTAATTCCATCGTAGGCATGCTGGACGGTGATGGGTTGGATGAGATTTACCATGTAATCGAGTTAGTTTTGTTAGGGTTTGATCCCTAGTATCCACTATGTTCTGAGATTGATGTTGCTATGACTTTGAAATGCTTAATGCTTGTCACTAGGGCCCGAGTGCCATGATTTCAGATCTGAACCTATTATGTTTTCATGAATATATGTGAGTTCTTGATCCTATCTTGCAAGTCTACAGTCACCTATTATGCGTTATGATCCGTTAACCCCGAAGTGACAATAATCAGGACCACTACCAATGATGACCGTAGTTTGAGGAGTTCATGTATTCACTAAGTGTTAATGCTTTGGTCAGGTACTCTATTAAAAGGAGGCCTTAATATCCCTTAGTTTCCAATAGGACCCCGCTGCCACGGGAGGGTAGGACAAAAGATGTCATGCAAGTTCTTTTCCATAAGCACGTATGACTATATTTGGAATATATGCCTACGTTACATTGATGAATTGGAGCTAGTTCCGTGTCACCCTATGTTATGACTATTGCATGAGGAATCGCATCCGGCATAATTCTCCATCACCGATCCAATGCCTACGAGCTTTTCACATATTGTTCTTCGCTCATTTACTTTTTCGTTGCTACTGTTACAATCACTACAAAACTATCACAGTTACTTTTGCCACCGTTACCGTTACTTCCATACTACTTTGCTACTAAATACTTTGCTGCAGATATTAAGTTATCCAGGTGTGGTTGAATTGACAACTCAACTGCTAATACTTGAGAATATTCTTTGGCTCCCCATGTGCCGAATCAATAAATTTGGGTTGAATACTCTACCCTCGAAAACTGTTGCGATTCCCTATACTTGTGGGTTATCAGGCGCCAACTATCATGGAAGTGTCACGGCAGATGTCCTCATGGAAGGACTTAGTTGCGGAGCCATTGTGACGAGGTTAGCTTAAGGGGTTTAAACGGTACAAAGGACACAAGGAGTTTATACTAGTTCGGCCCCTTGCGGTGAAGGTAAAGGCCTAGTCCAGTTTGAGATGGTATTGCTAGGGTTTCGATGACTAGGGAGCAAACATGCTTTGCCTAGCTCTCAATCTGATGTTTCTTGCCCTAAGTCGCTGCCGGGTCGTCCCCTTATATACACGGGTTGACGCCCTGCAGCCTATAGAGTCCCGACCGGCTCATACAACGTGTCCGGCTCGGTAACTCATCTTACATGCCTTACATTACAAGTTTTCATATACATGGCGGTTTGTACTTGTGGGCCTTAAGCCGTCTTCGGGTTTGGGCCCTCTAACAAGCCCGTCTATGCACCACCACTTTAATATACTCTTGGGCCTCATTGAGATAAACCGCCATAGGGATGACCCGGCCCCTCCTGGGCGGGTAATATCTAATAGCCATATCCCCAACATGTACTAAGTTTCTGGTTAATACAATTCTAGCATGAATAATAAACATTTATCATGATATAAGGAAATATAAATAACAACATTATTATTGCCTCTAGGGCATATTTCCTTCATTCTTCCACTTGTACTAGAGCCAATAATCTAGTTCACATCGTCATGTGATTTAACACCAATAGTTCACATTGTCATGTGATTTAACACCAATACTTCACATCGTCATGTGACCAACACCCAAAAGGTTTACTAGAGTCAACAATCTAGTTCACATAGCTATGTGATTAACACCCAAAGAGTACTAAGGTGTGATCTTGTTTTGTTTGTGAGAGAAGTTTAGTCAACGGGTCTGCCACATTCAGAGCCGTATGAATTTTGCAAATATTCTATGTCTACAATGCTCTGCATGGAGCTACTCTAGCTAATTGCTCCCACTTTCAATATGTATCCAGATTGAGACTCAGAGTCATCCGGATCGGTGTAAAATCTTGCATCGACGTAACTCTTTCTGATTTAACTCTTTATCACCTCCATAACCGAGAAATATTTCCTTAGTCCTCTTAGGTAACTAAGGATAACTTTGACCGCTGTCCAGTGATCCACTCCTGGATCACTATTGTACCCCCTTGCCAAACTCATGGTAAGGTACACAACAGGTTTGTTACACAGCATGACATACTTTATAGAACCTATGGCTGAGGCATAGGGAATGACTTCCATTCTCTCTCTATCTTCTGCCATGGTTGGGTTTTGAGTCTTACTCAACTTCATACCTTACAACTCAGGGAAGAACTCCTTCCTTGACTGATCCATTTTGAACTAATTCAAAATCTTATCAAGGTACTAGTCGAAAGTCTTATCAAGCGTCTTGATCTATCTTTATAGATTTTGATGCTCAATATGTAAGTAGATTTACCGAGGTCTTTCTTTGAAAAACTCCTTTCAAATACTCCTTTATGATTTCTAGAAAATTCTACATCATTTCCGATCAACAATATGTCATTCACATATACTTATCAGAAAGGCTGTAGTGCTCCCACTCACTTTCTTGTAAATACAGGCTTCACCACAAGTCTGTATAAAACTATATGCTTTGATCAACTTATCAAAGCGTATATTCCAACTCCGAGATGCTTGCATCAGTCCATAGATGGATCGCTAGAGCTTGCACACTTTGTTAGCACCTTTAGGATTGAGAAAACCTTCTAGTTGCATCATATACAACTCTTCTTTAATAAATCCATTAAGGAATGCAATTTTGACATCCATTTGCCAGATTTCATAAAATGCGGCAATTGCTAACATGATTCGGACAGACTTTAAGCATCGATACGAGTGAGAAGATCTCATCGTAGTCAATACCTTGAACTTGACGAAAACCTTTTTGCGACAATTGGAGCTTTGTAGATAGTAACACTACTATCAGCGTCCGTCTTCCTCTTGAAGATCCATTTATTCTCAATGGCTTGCCGATCATGGGGCAAGTCAATCAAAGTCCATACTTTGTTCTCATACATGGATCCTATCTCAGATTTCATGGCCTCAAGCCATTTATCGGAATCTGGGCTCATCGTCGCTTCCTCATAGTTCGTAGGTTCATCATGGTCTAGTAACATGACTTCCAGAACAGGATTACCTTACCACTCCGGTGTGGAACATGCTCTGGTTGACCTACGAGGTTCGGTAGTAACTTGATCCGAAGATTCATGATCATTATCATTAGCTTCCTCACTAGTTGGTGTAGGCATCACGGGAACGGTTTTCTATGATGAACCATTTTCCAATTCGAGAGAAGGTACAACTACCTCACCAAGTTCTACTTCCCTCCCACTCACTTCTTTTGAGAGAAACTCCTTCTCTAGAAAGGATCAATTATTAGCAACAAATGTCTTGCCTTCTGATCTGTGATAGAAGGTGTACCCAACAATATCTTTTGGGTATCCTATGAAGATGCACTTATGTGATTTAGGTTCGAGCTTATCAGGTTGAAGCATTTTCACATAAGCATCGCAACCCCAAACTTTAAGAAATGACAACTTAGGTTTCTTGCCAAACCACAGTTCATACGGTATCGTCTCAACGGATTTAGACGGTGCCCTATTTAACATGAATGCAGTTGTCTCTAATGCATAACCCCAAAAAGATAGTGGTAAATCGGTAAGAGGCATCATAGATGTGACACTCCAAAATTTTTCCTTTGGTTTTCTTCAAAATTTTGTTGGATTTGAAGGAGGTCTCCAAAACCCTTCCAAAAATATCTCTCAAAGATTTTACCCTTTAGCAAATATTTTATTTTTGCATCTCCTTCAACTCTAGTGTTTGGTTTTAAATTTTCTTCTGATTGCCCTCTTCTCAAAATTCCAAGAAAAATCTTTGGAGTTTATTTTCTTTCAAAAGGAAACTCTAGGAGTTTTTCATCCTCTCCCATATTTTAAACCATTCATGATTCTTCCATGCACCACATGGTAAAACCTTCCCAAAAATCTCTCCTTCCACTTTGGGCAATCCAAACATTCTGTCCCAACAAGCTCAACCATTTTCTGAATTTTATTTCAATTATTTCCTCTCCCAAATCTTTTCTGTCTTTATATTGAGCCTAGGTGATTTGCAAAGCAAGTACCTAAATGCATTTGAGTTTTGACCTCAAACCAACTCCCTTGGATAGTCCTTGGTACCCACAACCTAGATCAATCAAGATCCACTCCTCTTATGTTCAAAAATTTCAAATTATAGTCTCTGTAAGTTCAGACCAGATTTGCCAAATTTGGAGAAATTCATATCTACACTTCTCCAAAAATTCCACAAATATTCAGGCAGCCTCTAGATGCAATGAGAGGCCCCTCCACCAAAACCCAGCTCAAGGAAAAATCCCTACATGCCTAAATCATTCTGCCGAACACCTTGTGTGCACTATTTCTGCTCATCTTCAGTTAAATTCAGAGTTTAGTGTCGATCTCCGTCAGAGTTTCAGTCACATGTTCACAGTGCACTTGGCATGTTGCTCGCGCCTAGCTTGCTTGTCGGAGCCTCACGCGTGCTTGGCGATTCTGGCGTCGGTGGCACCTCGCCCGCGCTGCCGGCGTGTCTTGGCGGTGGCGAACCACCATAGCGGCCGACGGGGAGCAGAACGGCGGCATAACGCCGTTCGGCGCCGCCCAAACCCCCTGGTGGCTCCGCGTGGCCATTTCCTTACCAGCGCATGCATGCATCACCGTCGCCGTGCCCTGGCACGCGCAGAGCGCGCTCTCTGCCGCCGACGGGCCATGCGGCCGTTCCGTCGAGGACAGGCCGTAACCGCGCCCACCTTGCTGAGTTGGACATGGGGATGGCACCAGTTCTTCATCTAGTCGATGCTCAAGCTCCTAAGCCGACCGTGCAACCACAGCGCCGCCGTAATCACCTCGCCGGTGAAACCCCGTTCTCGGCAACCACCTCGGGCTGGCTATATATAGCACCCCGAGCTTGCTCTCGCCCCCGCACACCTCCACTACCTCCCCAAACCTCGCCAAGCCCCTGGAAGGGCCACGAGGAGCTCTTCTTCCTTGATTCCGGCCGCTTCCTTCCGCCTCGGCCTCCATCGCGATTCACGCCGGTGAGGTCATCTCCGGCGTCCTAACCTCGTCAGATACCCTCTCATGCTATCACGAGTCTAACCCCCTCCTCAATTCCACCTCCGCAGCTCTCCCCGGCGAGATCCACGACCACCCGAATCGCCGTCCGCCGGAGCAAGCGTCGCCGCCGACGTGGTACTCGCCGGTGACCATCACCACCTCCCACAGACGCGGAATGGCGCCCTGAACACAGAGGTACTCTCCGATCTCCCTGCCTCGCCATGGATCGCCGCCGGCGACCACCGCGGCTCTCGGGCGCCGACGAGCCCCGACTCCCTCGTTTGAAATTTCAAACCTGACGGGTGGGACACGCCCGTCAGCCTCTCTTTTGATTTTTCTGAATCATTTTCTGAAAGCGTACTTTGGCAAATATGCTTCCACTCTGAACCGTTTTTTCTGGATTTTTACGCAAAGCCCTCGAAGTTTTTCGTTTCATTACAGATGGGTCCTTGGGCTAAAACCCTTATAACTTTTTAATGTAAAGGAATTTTTGAGTGATTCTTTTTCTGTCCTCTTCAAATTTTTGTCTAGTTTTTTATCATCTTTATTTGAAAAATATTTGGATCAACTTTCTGTACCCCACGGTATTTACGTTAGCGCGTGTATTTTTGTGTACCGTAGATACCGAAGGAGGTGACGGAACTGCGAACTTCGCCGAGCTAGACTCCGACTACTCCGAACCAGGCAAGCAAAGTTTGAACTTTTGATATGATGAGTGTCTAGGCATGTTTGCATTATTTTTGTATCATGGCACGTTCATGAGCATTTTCGATGATAGTTTATCTCGTGAGCATTGAGGCAAATGAGCTCGGTAAATCCGTGAGTTCTTTGGAAACTTGTTGCATGGCCATGAGTTGGCATGAGTATGGGTAAGATGGCAGTGTTGTAGCATGCCGGGCTTATGCCATATCGTTGACCCGTGTCAACATAAATCGGTCGATTCCGTCCGTCTTCCTTTCCAGATTACCACCTGTTTCCGCAAGGGATACTGCCTAGTAGGTTGCAAACCACTTCTGGTACACACCAAATCTAGAGGCGGGATGAAGGTTCCATGGCCTGGATTAAAGCCTTTCATCCGGTCATCGGGCATGGGTGTTTCCGGTTGGGACCGAGAGGGGGCACCCTTAGAGCGCTGCGTATATAAATTTGATCCCATGCTATTCGAGATTGTGATCTCCCGTCTCAAAGTTTTTCTTAAACGCTGTCTAGGGTGATTCCCGCAACGTGAGGTATGATGGGTGTGTACTAGCTAGTTGTGTTTCCTCTGAAATATCAGAACGGAACTAGTCCTTCGTGACTACGAAATCCGCTGGCTGTGGACAATTTTGGTACAAACTCGCAGAGTCAAAATTCTTGAATTCATCTTATTCATGTCCAAGTACCGTGATCATCTCATCTTGTCAAGTGTCGGTCTCGATGATGTAAACTCCCGAGAACCATTTGAGTATTAAATGTTTACTTTCCGTGAACGGACTAACGCGACTTATTGTCTTGTGATGAATATTTTCCGTGAGCACTATATCTTGTCAGTTATGAATAATGAATTATAAGCCCTTTCTGCGATGTCGCACAGACGTCCGACTGCGGCAATGTTGTTATTTATTTTTATTATAAGCCCTTTCTGCGATGTCGCTCAGACGTCCGACTGCGGCATTGTTGTTATTTACTTTCATTATAAGCCCTTTCTGCGATGTCGCTCAGACGTCCGACTGCGGCATTGTTGTTATTTATTTTCATTATAAGCCCTTTACGTGATGTCGCTCGGACGTCCGATCGCATGCATCGTTATTATTTACTTTTATTATAAGCCCTTTCGTGATGTCGCTCCGACGTCCATCATGCACGCATGTATTTTTATTTCAATATAAGCCCTTTATGAGGTGTCGCCCGACGCCTTCATTGTGGCATGTTTTACTTATTTTCACCCTTCGAGGCGCCACTTCGCATCGATCGGTTTTGAGTTTATCCTTCTTTGGGTTTTCGAGCGGACTACCGCCAATTCCCTTCTTATTTATTTTTGCTATACTGATTTAATTGAGCATTGTTAAAATTAATCATGACTCATTCATGCATTCATTTGTTATATCTTTTGTCCGAACTGTCTTAAGTAGTACTTTCAAAGTACTCACCGGCTTGTTGATTTGGCCAGATCTTGTGAAGGCGATCTCATGGATGAAGAATTCGATAGCGAGTCCAACGCCTAGAGGAATCCCAGTCGGTCTCGTCGACCCTGGATTAGTCATTGTGATATATCCGCTTCGCTACCCAAATAAATTCATCGAGCCTCACCTCGACGCCGATGAGCCGCCGATCTGAGAGTTATTAACCACCCGCTGTGTTATTCCACCAACCACTCATATCTCGAGTCAAGTAGTATTTCCAACCCACACCTTTGAGTCATATCCGCCACTATGTATAATTATCGGCGTGTTTGTAATAATTGGTTGGGCATCTTCATCCGACCCTGTAATATTGTAATGCTCTTGGCTTATTGTATCAAAGTTTTGTCTACGGTATGAAGGATTTTCCTCATAATGGACTTCATAGGTCGGTTGTTCAATAAATATTTTATTGAAAACCGGTCGTGACAAGCTTGGTACCGAGCCAGGCTGACTCAGAGGAAGCCACTAGGTGCGATCGCTAATCGGTTATTAGCATAATAGAGCTATTTTATTTTTTCACAAATGTAGACAATTTCGATAGTCAGCATAAATTTATGATTTGACTACTCAGGACTTTTGCCTACTTTTGTAGATGGTCTGGCAACGATTGCGAAGTCGCAGATGTTCGCCAACATGCCCGATGGGTTCGTCAAGCTTCTCTCCTTCATCGTCCAAGTCGCGATGGGGCGGATGTGTGCCATCTTCTCTCTCTCTCTCAAAGACAAGGTCAACGACCGTCGACCATGCACCAAGCCGCGGTGGAATTCAAGAGAGGACGAGTTGAGCGCTACCGGTTCGTGGGGAGAGCCATTTCCACAGAGAAGCATGCACTGCAAATGGCAGCCCGTGAGGCGATAGCTCGTCTCAGGGATATCCTTCCTTCGATGAAGACTCGTCGCTACCGCTAACTGCCATGTCACGTGCCATACACCTGCCACTACGCGTTCTCTTGCCCCAGAGGAGAACGAGACGAAGCTTTTGAGATGCTCATTGAGTATCTCCGGGCTTTGGAGGCAGCCTTCGACAACCTGGTGGACGACTTTGTAGCTGCCCGCATGGACTCAGTCCATGGCTGTGCCGCCAACAGGAGGGAGCTCCTGCGCGCCGCGCCGCCACTGACTTTCGTCTCGTCATCAGCATCGTTTGCTCCTGCTGCTCACACCGCTACTCGTCGCCTGCCTACCACGGAGGAGTTCAACCACGTCATTGCGCCTACTCCGGTTCGTTCTGCACCACCCCTCGTGCCCGCTCAGATTCGAGTTGTCCCAAGACAGGCACCTGCTCCACCAACTCACAGCAGCGCCTCGCGTCTGAGCCTATCTCCAAGAGGAGGTTGAGTCCCCAGCCTCTCTATGCCTCACCCTTGGTAGGCCAAGGAAATCCTTACCATCTCCGACTAAACGCTTAGCCGCCTTGCGATGTACCGACTTGTTTGATATGTTTATATGTAAATAGGCTGTGAGAAGTAGTTTGTTTGCGCATCATGTAGGATCTGGAGAAGTGCACTAGACTAAATAACATGTCAGGATTTATGTACGCATATCCCGAGTGACGATTGTATAATTACTGCTTGCGTGTAAGATATGTAATGAACAGTCCTTCTCCGTGCAAAGCGTATTTTCTCTTGAAAAATCTTGGAGCATTTGCAACTTTTGCATCTTCTTGAATTTATTGATTTTTGCGGCTCAATTTCTTTTCTTATGAGTGTTTCAAAATATATCCCAGAGTGAACTATGTCTCGTCCTTGGACGCGCTCCATGCCAACTCCGACAGAGGAAAATTATGGCACACCCCAGGCAACAAATTTCACACGAGGGACAGACAAGTCAGCAGGATGTTGAAACGGCACTTTCCCAAATGTGCCGTCTTTATGAACAAAGTCAGCAACAACATCACGAAATACTGAACCAAGTCATCAATATGGGAAATCACCGTGGACAGTATCAGCAGCAATCAAAATTATCGAGCTACGAAGACACGTCCCCAAACATTTTCTCACACCGACAAACCTCTTGAAGCCGAGGACTGGCTTGAGACATGGAGAGAAAATTAATCATTGCCCAGTGTTCAGATCTTGAGAAAGTGCTTTACGCTCCGCACTATCTCTTTGGAGCAGCCGCATCGTGGTGGGAAAATTTCCTACACATGCACCCCAACGAAAATAATATATCATGGGAGGAATTTAAAGAAGGTTTTCATGGGGCACATATTCCTAAGAGTCTTATGAAGATCAAAAGAGAGAATTTGATGACCTCAAGCAAAGGACAATGACATGTGTCGAATACAACAGTCAGTTTACCTGCTGTCTCGCCACGCCAACGAGGAGCGATGTCGAAAACAAAAGATGGAGAAATTCCTAGACGGTCCGACGCCCGCACTTAAATGCCAATTGGTCGTACACATTTCCAGATTTTAAGACGCTGGTGGATAAGGCCATTACCTTGGAAAATGAGAGACGAGCTTAGAAGATTTCCATAGCGGAAGAGGGACCAGACTAAACACACCCGCAACCACCGCAGAAGAAGACAGATGTTCGAAAAACTGGACACCCAAACCCACGACAAGTGTCTCACGCCCAATCAAGAATTTCCACGCAAGGGACAAGGAGTTCACATATGGCCCGAGCGTTACCTGTTACGCTTAGGAGAAGAAGGGCACTATGCCAAGCAAAGTGCCCCAAGCCAAGGAACTCGACCCCAAAGCCGAACAACGGAAGCAATAATTCGGCGCCAAAGCGCAACAATTTCAACCCAAATAACAACCACAGGAAGGGTCATCTGAACCACGTGACCAAAGAGGAAGCACAAAATGCCCCAGATATCGTACTCGGTATGTTTCCTGTCAACACAATACCTGCC
This sequence comes from Aegilops longissima, assembly GCA_021605205.1. Taxonomy (NCBI): domain Eukaryota; kingdom Viridiplantae; phylum Streptophyta; class Magnoliopsida; order Poales; family Poaceae; genus Aegilops; species Aegilops longissima. Next base: position 421,871,029 of record CM038679.1, read on the forward strand.
ATGGTTTTGTTTGATTCTGGAGCTTCTCACTCATTCGTTTCGAAAAGTTTTGTTTTGCAAAATAATTTTTCGTTGCTTCCCTTGGGAAAATATATGATCATCAAGTCCCCTGGAATTAAGCAAGTTACCCAGAATTATTGCCAGGGTGTGGTTATCGAGTTTGAAGGGTTGAAGTTTCACGCAAATCTTATCGTGTTGGAAAATAAAGGACTGGATGTCATCTTAGGGATGGATTGGTTAACTACCAACAAAGGTTTTATTGACTGCTTCAACAGGACCGTAATTCTCACCCATCACCACGGGAAGACCATAAAGGTTTCAGCCAAGGAAAGAAAAATATCCCGGCAACCGAGATTGAATAAGGTGGATATTTCTGAATTGAGCAAGGTTCCAGTAGTGTGTGAATTTCCAGATGTGTTTCGAAGAACTACCTGCATGCCACCGGATCGAGAGATAGAATTCAGCATTGAGCTAGCACCCGGAACCGCTCCCATATACAAGAAACCGTACAGAATGGCACCATCCGAATTGGTAGAACTGAAGAAGCAAATAAAGGAATTATTGGAAAAAGGGTACATACGAGCCAGTTCCTCACCTTGGGGTTCACCAATTTTGTTTGCCAAAAAGAAGGATGGAACACTGAGATTGTGCATAGACTATCGAGCGCTAAACATGGTCACAATCAAGAACAAATATCCGATGCCACGAATAAATGATTTATTCAATCAACTCGCTAAGGCCAAGGTGTTCTCAAAGATTGACTTGAGATCGGGATACCATCAACTGAAAGTGCGAACCGAAGATATTCCCAAGACCGCTTTCACCTCCAGATACGGATTGTATGAGTTCACCGTAATGCCATTCGGACTAACAAACGCCGCCAAGATATTTTGTTCACCTCATGAACAAAGTATTCATGAAGTTTATGGATAAGTTTGTTGTGGTATTTATCGATGATATTCTGGTATACTCCAAAACACCGGAAGAGCACGCTGAACATCTCCGGATTGTACTAGGAGAACTCAGAAACATCGGTTGTACGCTAAATTCAGCAAGTGTGAATTTTGGCTAAAGCAAGTAGGTTTTACGGGCCAAGATTGACCCAAGAAGGTATCGTCAGAGACCCGAAAAGGTCAAGGCCGATTTGGTGGAAGCCACCAGCCAGCGTGACGGATGTCTGAAGTTTCTTGGGAATGGCAGGATACTACCGGAGATTTATTGAAGGATTCTCCACCATAGCAAAGCCAATGACGCAACTACTCAAGAAAGACAGGAAGTTTGAATGGACGGAAGCTCTGAGAAAAGTTTCCAAGAACTAAAGAGGAAACCGACGACAAGACACCGATATTAATTGTGCGAGATATACACAAAATTTTGAGGTATTTTGTGACGATCTCGAAAGGGCCTCGGTGCGTATTAATGCAAGAAGGCAAGGTTGTCGATATGTTTCAGACAACCGCAAGCATGAGGAAAATTATCCTACACATGACCTGGAATTAGCAAAGCAGATTATTCATGCACTCAAGGAATGGAGACATTTTTACTTGGTAATCGTTGTGAAATATACACGGACCACAAAAGCCTCAAGTATATTTTCACACAACCGAACTGAATTACGGCAGCGACGCTGGTTGGAATTATTAAAGGATTATGATGTTGGAATCCACTACCACCTAGGCAAGGCAAATGTTGTAGCCGATGCTCGAGTCGGAACCCCAGTCCGGACAACGACAAAGATGCCAAACTTAAGACCTGAATTCCAGCAGGAATTGCAAAGCTCAATCGATGATGGTCACCAAGGCGGTGTGTCGAACTTAGAATTACAGCCTACCCCGATAGAGAAGGTTAAAGAGGCTCAACATGGACACCCCAAACATTGAAGGCATAAAGCGGAAGATGAAGTTGGGCAAGGCCTCAGAATTTGTTATTGATGAGCAAGGAATATTGTGGTACGGAAATAGGCTTTGCGTACCAAATATCCATGACCTTAAACAGCAAATCCTGGCTGAAGGCCACACCGCTCCATATTCAATCCATCCTGGAGGAACAAAAATGTACAAAGATCTTTAGGAAACATTTTGGTGACATGGTATAAAAAGAGACATAGCCACGTTTATTGCATGTTGTGACTCTTGTCAACGCATCAAGGCCGAGCACTAGAAACCGGCCGGGCTGTTGCAACCAAATAAGATACCCGAGTGGAAATGGGACAAGATTGGAATGGATTTTATTGTTGGACTACCTCGGTCACGACACGGACATGATGCCATATGGGTCATCACTGATAGACTGACTAAAGTAGCACACTTCATCCCCGTGAAGACAACACACACCACTCACAAGCTTGCTAGGCTCTACCTTTCCCGTATCGTTTGTTTACATGGAGTCCCAAAGAAAATAATCTTGACGAGAGGCACTCAATTGCCTCTCCGATTTTGGGATCACTTACAACAAGCTGGGAACTCAGCTGCATTCAGTACCGCATACCATCCCCGGACAGATGGGCAAACTGAGCGAGTAAACCAGATTCTAGAAGATATGCTGAGAGCATGTGTGCTCACCTATGGTACCAGTGGGGAAGAGAGCTTACCATACGCAGAATTCGTATACAACAACAGCTACCAGTCCAGCCTGCAAATGGCACCATTTGAAGCTCTGTACGGACGAAGATGTCGTACCCCGCTAAATTTGTCGGAAACCGGAGACAGCCATATCTTCGGCCCAGACCTACTCAAAGAGGCTGAAGATAAGGTCAAGGTGATTAAGGACCGACTCAAGACAGCCCAAAGCCGACAAAAGAGTTATTACGATCAGAAGCATCGTGGAGTCAATTTTGAACCCGTGAATTTGTGTACTGCGAGTATCCCCTATGAGGGCCTGCACCGATTCAAGATTAAAGGAAACTAGCACCAAGATTCATCGGACCATTCGCGCATAGTAGCACGAAGAGGCACGATGGCCTACCAGCTAGACTTACTCAAGAATTATCCGACATCCACGACGTATTCCACGTCTCCCAATTGAGGAAGTACGTAAGCAACCCGGAGAAACAAGTACCCCATAAAAACATTGACGTGCAACCAGACCTTACATATCGGGAGCATCCGATAAAAATCTTGGAAGAGTCGAAAGGAGAACCCGAGAAAACCACCAAGTTCTTCAAAGTTCAATTGGAGCAACCACACGAAAGTGAAGCCACTTGGGAAAGAGAGGATTTCCTTGAACAGAGCACCCACAATTATTTGAGGATCAACTGGAATCTCGGGACTAGATTTTTCCTAAGGGGTAGGTGTTGTGACACTCCAAAATTTTTCCTTTGGCTTTCTTCAAAATTTTGTTGGATTTGAAGGAGGTCTCCAAAACCCTTCCAAAATCTCTCTCAAAGCTTTTTCCTTTAGCAAATATTTTATTTTGCATCTCCTTCAACTCTAGTGTTTGGTTTTAAATTTTCTTCTGATTGCCCTCTTCTCAAAATTCCAAGAAAAATCTTTGGAGTTTATTTTCTTTCAAAAGGAAACTCTAGGAGTTTTTCATCCTCTCCCATATTTGAAACCATTCATGATTCTTCCATGCACCACATGGTAAAACCTTCCCAAAAATCTCTCCTTCCACTTTGGGCAATCCAAACATTCTGTCCCAACAAGCTGAACTATTTTCTGAATTTTATTTCAATTATTTCCTCTCCCAAATCTTTTCTGTCTATTATATTGAGCCTAGGTGATTTGCAAAGCAAGTACCTAAATGCATTTGAGTTTTGACCTCAAACCAACTCCCTTGGATAGTCCTTGGTACCCACAACCTAGATCAATCAAGATCCACTCCTCTTCTGTTCAAAAATTTCAAATTATAGTCTCTGTAAGTTTGGACCAGATTTGCCAAATTTGGTGAAATTCATATCTACACTTCTCCAAAAATTCCACAAATATTCAGGCAGCCTCTAGATGCAATGAGAGGCCCCTCCACCAAAAACCAGCTCAAGGAAAAATCCCTACATGCCTAAATCATTCTGCCGAACACCTTGCATGCCTTTGTTGTCGCTCATCTTGATTAAATTCAGAGTTTAGTGTCGATCTCCGTCAGAGTTTCAGTCACATGTTCACAGTGCACTTGGCACGTTGCTCGCGGCCTAGCTTGCTTGTCCGGAGCCTCACACGCGTGCCTGGCGCGTTCTTGGCGTCGGTGGCACCCTGGCCCGCCTGCGCCGGCGTGTCTTGCGGTGGCCGAACCACCGTAGCGGCCAACAGGGAGCAGAACAGCGGCATAACGCCGTTCGGCGCCGCCCAAACCCCCTGGTGGCTCCGCATGGCCATTTCCTTGCCTGCGCACGCATGCAGCACCGTCGCCGTGTCCTGGCACGCGCAGAGCGCGCTCTCTGCCGGTGACGGGCCATGCGGCCGTTCCGTCAAGGACAGGCCGTAACCGCGCCCACCTTGCTGAGTTGGACACGGGGATGGCACCAGTTCTTCGTCTAGTCGATGCTCAAGCTCCTAAGCCGACCGTACAACCACAGCGCCGCCGTAATCACCTCGCCGGAGAAACCCGTTCTCGGCAACCGCCTCGGGCTGGCTATATATAGCACCCCGAGCTTGCTCTCGCCCCCGCACACCTTCACTACCTCCCCAAACCTCGCCAAGCCTCTGGAAGGGCCACGAGGAGCTCTTCTTCCTCGACTCCGGTCGCTTCCTTCCGCCTCGGCCTCCACCGCGATTCACGCCGGTGAGGTCATCTCCGTCGCCCTAACCTCGTCAGATACCCTCTCATGCTATCACGAGTCTAACCCCCTCCTCAATTCCACCTCCGCAGCTCTCCCCGGCGAGATCCACGACCACCCGAATCGCCGTCCGCCGGAGCAAGCGTCGCCGCCGACGTGGTACTCGCCGGCGACCACCACCACCTCCCACAGACGCGGAATGGCGCCCTGAACATGGAGGTACTCTCCGATCTCCCTGCCTCGCCGTGGATCTCCGATGGCGACCACTGCGGCTCTCGGGCGCCGACGAGCCCCGACTCCCTCGCTTGAAATTTTAAACCCGAGGTGGGACCCCCGTCAGCCTCTCTTTTTTTTGAATTGTTTTCGAAAGCGCATTTTGGCAAATACGCTTCCACTCTGAACTGTTTTTCTGGATTTTCGCAAAGCCCCGCAAGTTTTCTCGTTTCATTACAGATGGGTCCTTGGGCTAAAACCCTTATAACTTTTTAACAGAAAGGAATTTTGAGTGATTCTTTTCTGTCCTCTTCAAATTTTTGTCTAGTTTTTATCATATTTATTTGAAAATATTTGGATCAACTTTCTGTACCCCACGGTATTTACGTTAGCGTGTATTTTTGTGTACCGAGATACCAAGGAGGTGACGGAACCGCGAACTTCGCCGAGCTAGACCCCGACTACTCCGAACCAGGCAAGCAAAGTTTGAACTTTTGATATGATGAGTGTCTGGGCATGTTTGCATTATTTTTGTATCATGGCACGTTCATGAGCATTTTCGATGATAGTTTATCTCGTGAGCATTGAGGCAAATGAGCTCGGTAAATCCGTGAGTTGCTGGAAACTTGTTGCATGGCCATGAGTTGGCATGAGTATGGGTAAGATGGCAGAGTTGCAGCATGCCAGGCTTATGCCATATCGTTGACCCAGTGTCAACATAAATCGGTCAGATTCCCGTCCGTCTTCCTTTCCGTACTACCACCTGTTTCCCGCAAGGGATACGGCCTAGTAGGTTGCAAACCACTTCCTGGTACACACCAAATCGAGTCCGGATGAAGGTTCCATGGCCTGGATTAAAGCCTTTCATCGGTCAGGGGCATGGGTGTTTCCGTTGGGACCGAGAGGGGGCACCCTTAGAGCGCTGCAGATATAAATTTGATCCCATGCTATTCGAGATTGTGATCTCCCGTCTCAAAGTTTTTCTTAAACGCTGTCTAGGGTGATTCCCGCAACGTGAGGTATGATGGGTGTGTACTAGCTAGTTGTGTTTCCTCTGAAATACCGTAAGTGGAACTAGTCCTTCGTGACTACGGAAATCCGTTGGCTGTGGACAATTTTGGTACAAACTCTGCAGAGTCAAAATTCTTGAATTCATCTTATTCATGTCCAAGTACCGCGATCATCTCATCTTGTCAAGTGTCAGTCTCAGTGACAGAAACTCCTGAGAATCATTTGAGTATTAAATGTTTACTTTCCGGTGAACGGACTAACCCACTTATTGTCTTGTGATGAATATTTTCCGTGAGCACTATATCTTGTCAGTTATGAATAATGAATTATAAGCCCTTTCTGCGATGTCGCTCAGACGTCCAACTATGCAATGTTGTTATTTATTTTATTATAAGCCCTTTCGCGATGTCGCTCAGACGTCCGACTGCGGCATTGTTGTTATTTACTTTCATTATAAGCCCTTTTCGCGATGTCGCCAGACGTCCGACTACGGCATTGCTGTTATTTATTTTCATTATAAGCCCTTTCGTGATGTCGCTCGGACGTCCGATCATGCATCGTTATTATTTACTTTTATTATAAGCCCTTTTCGTGATGTCGCCCGACGTCCGATGCATGCACGCATGTATTTTTTATTTCAATATAAGCCCTTTATGAGGTGTCGCCCAGACGCCCGACTGTGGCATGTTTTACTTATTTTCACCCTTCGAGGCGTCACTTCAGACACTCGATCGGTTTTGAGTTTATCCTTCTTTGGTTTTCGAGCGGACTCACCGCCGATTCCTTCTTATTTATTTTGCTATACTGATTTAGTTGAGCATTGTTAAAATTAATCATGACTCATTCATGCATTCATTTGTTATATCTTTTGTCCGAACTGTCTTGCGAGTACTTTCAAAGTACTCACCGCTTGTTGATTTGGCGAGATGTCGACGGAAGGCGATCTCATGGATGAAGAATTCGATAGCGAGTCCGACGCCTAGAGGAATCCCAGCCAGTCTCGTCGACCCTCGGATTAGTCATTGTGATATATCCGCTTCCGCTACCCTAATAAATTCATCGAGCCTCACCTCGACGCTCGATGAGCCGCCGATCTGAGAGTTATTAACCACCCCGCTGTGTTATTCCACCAACCACTCATATCTCGAGTCAGTAGTATTTCCACCCCACACCTTTGAGTCATATCCGCCACTATGTATAATTATCGGCGTGATTGTAATAATTGGTTGGGCATCTTCAGTCCGACCCCTGTAATATTGTAATGCTACTGGCTTATTGTATCAAAGTTTTGTCTACCGGTATGAAGGATTTTCCTCATATTGGACTTCATAGGTCGGTTGTTCAATAAATATTTTTATTGAAAAACCGGTCGTGACAATAGATCATACCATATCTAATAAAGTACGGTTACAACGTTCAGACACACCATTACGCTGTGGTGTTCCACGCGGCGTGAGTTGTGAAACTATTCCACATTGTTTTAAATGAAGGCCAAACTCGTAACTTAAATATTCGCCTCCACGATCAGATCGTAGAAACTTTATTTTTTTTGTTACGATGATTCTCCACTTCACTCTGAAATTCTTTGAACTTTTTCAAATGTTTGAGACTTGTGTTTCATTAAGTAGACATACCCATATCTGCTCAAATCATCTGTGAAGGTTAGAAAATAACGATACCTGCCGTGAGCCTCAACACTCATCAGACCGCATACATCTGTATGTATTATTTCCAATAAGTCAGTGGCTCGCTCCATTGTTCCGGAGAACGGAGTCTTAGTCATCTTGCCCATGAGGCATGGTTCGCAAGCATCAAGTGATTCCAAAAGTCCATCCGATGGAGCTTCTTCATGTGCTTTACACCAATATGACCTAAACGGCAGTGACACAAGTAAGTTGCACTATCATTATTAACTTTGCATCTTTTGGCTTCAATATTATGAATATGTGTATCACTACGATCGAGATTCAATAAACCATTTATATTAAGTGTATGACCATAGAAGGTTTTGTTCATGTAAACAGAACAACAATTATTCATTGACTTAAATGAATAATCGTATTGCAATAAACATGATCTAATCATATTCATGCTCAACGCAAACACCAAATAACATTTATTTAGGTTCAACACTAATACCGAAGGTAGAGGGAGTGTGCGATGGTGATCGTATCAACCTTGGAATCACTTCCAACACACATCGTCACTTCGCCCATAACTAGTCTCCGTTCATTCTGCAACTCCTGTTTTGAATTACTAATCTTAGAAACTGAACCGGTATCAAATACACATGGGTTACTATGAACACTAGTAAAGTACACATCAATAACATGTATATCAAATATACTTTTGTTCACTTTGTCATCCTTCTTATCTGCCAAGTATTTGGGGTAGTTCTGCTTCCATTGACCATTCCCTTTGCAGTAGAAGCACTCAGTTTCAGGCTTAGGTCTACACTACAAAAAAAATACACTTCCGTGATGATATGTGTTTGTCACAGTAGCTCACATTTTTTGTCATGCATGTACATCCATGACAAATTTATGACAGAATCAAGATAGTCATACCGGTTGTCAGAGAAGTGTTCCATGACATTACCAAAATTATCATCAGGGAAGTGTCAACTTCCATGACGATAAATCGCGCGTCACAGAAGTGCTTTCATCAAGGGTGACCGACACGTGGCATCCACCGTAACGGAACACCATTAAGCTATCCGGTCGGGTTTTGGATCCGATAACCCGTTAACATCCCCAACCAACGGGAAATTTCCACGTGTAAAATTCTTATTGGCCGGATGAAACACATGTCACCGTCGAAGGTCGAGATAGGCGCCTATGATACGTCGACACGTGGCATGGCCCAACAGAGGCCCATTCCTGTGAAAAGGCCGGCCCGTTTGACTTGGTCAAAAGGTGGCGGGCCGGCCCATGGAAAGCCCGTTAATGGCGCTGTTAACGGCATGTTCAGATATAGCCCATTTACGACCCGCTAACCTAAGGCCCGTTACTCCCCTATTCAATTAGGCCCAAGAGCATCATCGGGCCATCCAATATGATTCCGGCCCGTTTTCGCCGGCCCATGTATGGCCCATGACGCTCTTCGTCCCATATGAGGCCCTATGTAACTCTTGGCCTATTAACGGCCGTGGTGAAATCGGCCCGTAATGAACAAAGGTATCACTTTACACCCATTAACGGCCCGTGGTGAAACCGCCCATAAAGAACGATGTATCACTTATACCCATTAACGGCCCGTTATTCCATTGGGCCATTTCCAGCCCATGTTATCTTCGGCCTTCTCGAGCCCATTTATTCTTGGGCTCATTTCAAGATTCATTTACTTACGCCCGTTCACATCGTTTTCGCTTGTGGGCCAAATTCAGCCAATGGTTCTGATCGGCCCGTTTGTGGTCCGTTAATCGCTGGGCGTTTTCATAGCGTCATCAACACGGCCTATTAACGATGGCTGTTATGGTCGGACCATGAACGGACGATTCCAACTCTAGCCCGCTTACGCCATAATGCGATATGTTTGGCCCATGTTTGGCTAATCGATCATATGGCCCGATAAGGCCCATTGATGATACAGCCCGTAGAAGGCCCATTGTTTCTACGGCCCGTAGAAGGCCCACTGCTTTACGGCCAAGAGGAGGCCCAAGGTCACCATAGTAAATATTATCCCATGGTTATTATGGCCTAGTTTTTAAAAATAGGTTATTGCAGCCACTAGCTAACCGCGGAAAAGAACCGCAATGACTACAAGCAAACAAATAAACAAGACAACACAAATAAATAAGCAAGCAACTAACGCTAGGCTATCACGGCTATTACACATATTACATCCATCGGGCATCAAAGTTCGCCACCGGTGAAATATAGGGAACAAAGCAAAGATATCATATAACCGGTTGTCAAAGTTGGCGATTAGCGCAAATAAACGCCGCACAAAACAAATCCAGAATCAAACCACTTCGAAGATCTCAAGAAACAATATCCTGGGTACCCATAATGTCGGCAAGATGCTTAGCAAGCTTATTAACTTTCTCTTGTTTGGCGCTTAAATCCTCCAAATACTTGTTGTTGCACCGTAAAATATGCATCTGAATTCGCAGGACTTCCTCGCCCTTGACTTCCTATCGCAGCACATCTCGATCGATGTCTTTCAACTTGAAGTTGAGACTCAAGAAGACAAACTGATTCAGCAGCGAGTTCAAGAGCTTGTGCCAAAGAAGAGTGGCCATAGAATCGAACACAACATCAAGACATGACTTTTGGGTTCCCTCACCGTCACAAGATAGTTTTTATCAGCTTTCTTGGAGACCAACTGGGATGTCTCACTATCTTGAACCTTATCGCATTACTTCCTTTACCATTGGATAACACGGCATCGTTTCTCCAATATTTTGTCCGCATTCTAAAAGAGAAACAAGGCATACATCACATGTTTACTATGTTGTATATGAAACTCATTTTGGTAAATGAGTTCAAGAGTAAAGTGGACGGGATAACAAAGATGAAACAAACATATATCTATGTACCATGGTCACTTTATGGTCTATATCATTCTAGTTTTTGTTGCCAAATCAAGGTAGAGACACAGTTCAAATAATATTTGTTCAAGAGAAAGCGAATAGATGTAATATAAGTGTGGGTAACTATAGAGCAAAAACAACACTTGTAATGTGCATGACATGAGAACATAACTATTTATTCAATTGAAACTGAAATCAACATAGATCAGGTTACAACCGCAAACCAGCTTAAAGAAACAGGTTTAAAACATACTGCTTGCGCCATTGGAGTTTCAATTCCATCCTTCAAATTTGAAAATAGTTGGTATGAGTAAATACAGAATGCAAGAGCAAAGGAGTATGAACCATAGCTACGTAACCTGACCCGAGAACAAATCTTCTTCTCCTTTAAGCGCTGAGTTGGGATTCGAGTGGTGGTCCTCGTGCTTTGGGCATCGCAGTTCCCTTTACTAACCGCCGTGTTTGGGTGTTCTGTGGTGGAGACGGTGCTGTGTCAACTGGAACTGGTTTACTATCCGTCGGGTTGGGGTTAGAAGGGTGTAGCTGGTTCTCTGTCCAACCGGGTAGGGGTACAATCTCTGAGAGTCTCAGGTTATTTGTGGTGGATCTGGTCCTTGGGCAAGTACAACCGTGGTTCTATCTGCATCAACTGGTAGCACTATCTTTTCTCAAGACGTGTTGTTACTCCCTTAGATACCGCCATCACGCCTCCAATTCAAATGGTTGATAAACAAGAAAAGTAATTGAAAGTATAGACTTTGTATGATAGACAGGTGCAATGGATAGTGGGGAATAAAAGAGGGCATGAAATAATTCATATTTATGTTGTCTAACCAAACAGGATAGCATGACACAATTTCACATATATGATGGCTAACTAAACAAGATAGCATGACACAATTTCACATTATGATGGCTAACCAAAAAAGATGGAAAGACATAGTTCAAAATATGAGACTATGTAAACAGGATGACATGACATATCTATATAATGTGTTTATTAAATAGGTTGGCATACCATAATTCACATACATTCACGGATAGAATGCCATAATTCAAAATATGATGATTGTAAACACCACCATTAAGCTATCCGGTCGGGTTTTGGATCCGATAACCCGTTAACATCCCCAACCAACGGGAAATTTCCACGTGTAAAATTCTTATTGGCCGGATGAAACACATGTCAGCTCGTCAGTGGGTCAGATAGGCGCCTATGATACGTCGACACGTGGCATGGCCCAACAGAGGCCCATTCCTGTGAAAAGGCCGGCCCGTTTGACTTGGTCAAAAGGTGGCGGGCCGGCCCATGGAAAGCCTGTTAATGGCGCCTGTTAACGGCATGTTCGCATATAGCCCATTTACAGCCCGCTAACCTAAGGCCCGTTACCCCCTATTCGAATTAGGCCCAGTAGCATCATCTGGGCCATCCAATATGATTCCAGCCCGTTTTCACTTCTGGCCCATGTATGGCCCATGACGTCTTTCGTCCCATATGAGGCCCTATGTAACTCTTGGCCTATTAACGGCCCGTGGTGAAACTGGCCCGTAATGAACAGTGTATCACTTTACACCCATTAACAGCCCGTGGTGAAACTGGCCCATAAAGAACAGTGTATCACTTAATACCCATTAACGGCCCGTTATTCCATTGGGCCATTTCCAGCCCATGTTATCTTTCGGCCTTCTCAGAGCCCATTTATTCTTGGGCTCATTTCAAAGATTCATTTACTTACGGCCCGTCCACATCGTTTTACGCTTGTGGGCCAAATTCAGCGATGGTTCTGATCGGCCCGTTTGTGGTCCGTTAATACGTTGGGCAGTTTTCATAGCGTCATCAAATACGGCCTATTAACGATGGCCTGTTATGGTCGGACCATGAACGGACGATTCCAACTCTAGCCCGTTTACGGCCATAATGCAGTATGTTTGGCCCATGTTTGGCCAATCGATCATATGGCCCGTATAAGGCCCATTGATGATACAGCCCGTAGAAGGCCCATTGTTTCTACGGCCCGTAGAAGGCCCACTGTTTCTACGGCCAGTAGGAGGCCCAGTGTCACCATAGTAAATATTATCCCATGGTTATTATGGCCTAGTTTTTAAAAATAGGTTATTGCAGCCACTAGCTAACCGCGGAAAAAGAACTGCAATGACTACAAGCAAACAAATAAACAAGACAACACAAATAAATAAGCAAGCAACTAACGCTAGGCTATCACGGCTATTACACATATTACATCCACTGGGCATCAAAGTTCGCCACCAGTGAAATATAGGGAACAAAGCAGCATATCATATAACTGGTTGTCAAAGTTGGCGACTAGCGCAAATAAACGCTGCAGCAAAACAAATCCAGAATGAAACCACTTCGAAGATCTCAAGAAACAATATCCAGGTACCCATAATGTTGGCAAGATGCTTAGCAAGCTTATTAACTTTCTCTTGTTTGGCGCTTAAATCCTCCAAAGCTTGTTGTTGCACCGTAAAATATGCATCTGAATTCCGCAGGACTTCCTCGGTCCTTGACTTCCTATCGCAGACATGTCGATCGATGTCTTTCAACTTGAAGTTGAGACTCAAGAAGACAAACTGATTCAGCAGCGAGTTCAAGAGCTTGTGCGCGAGAGTGGCCGAGAACTCTCGAACACTACATCAAGACATGACTTTTGGGTTCCCTCACTGTCGTCAAGATAGTTTTTATCAGCTTTCTTGGAGACCAACAGGGATGTCTCACTATCTTGAACCTTATCTGCATTACTTCCTTTACCATTGGATAACACGGCATCGTTTCTCCAATATTTTGTCCGCATTCTAAAAGAGAAACAAGCGGACACATCACATGTTTACTATGTTGTATATGAAACTCATTTTGGTAAATGAGTTCAAGAGTAAAGTGGACAGGATAACAACATGAAACAAACATATATCTATGTACCATGGTCACTTTATGGTCTATATCATTCTAGTTTTTGTTGCCAAATCAAGGTAGAGACACAGTTCAAATAATATTTGTTCAAGAGAAAGCAGAATAGACAGAATATAAGTGTGGGTAACTATAGAGCAAAAACAACACTTGTAATGTGCATGACATGAGAACATAACTATTTATTCAATTGAAACTGAAATCAACATAGATCAGGTTACAACGCAAACCAGTTAAAGAAACAGGTTTAAAACATACTGCTATGCGCCATTGGAGTTTCAATTCCATCCTTCAAATTTGAAAATAGTTGGTATGAGTAAATGAGAATGCAAGAGCAAAGGAGTATGAACCATAGCTACGTAACCCGACCCGAGAACAAATCTTCTTCTCCTTTAAGCGTTGAGTTGGGATTCGAGTGGTGGTCCTCGTGCTTTGGGCACCGCAGTTCCCTTACTAACCGCTTCGTGTTTGGGTGTTCTGTGGTGGAGACGGTCTTGTGTCAAGCTGGAACTGGTTTACTATCTGCCGGGTTGGGGTTAGAAGGTGTAGCTGGTTCTCTGTCCAACCGGGTAGGGGTACAATCTCGAGAGTCTCGGGTTATTTGTGGTGGATCTGGTCCTTGGGCAAGTACAACCGTGGTTCTATCTGCATCAACTGGTAGCACTATCTTTTCTGAAGACCGTGTTGTTACTCCCTTAGATACTGCCATCACGCTCTCCAATTCAAATGGTTGATAAACAAGAAAAGTAATTGAAAGTATAGACATTGTATGATAGACATGTGCAATGGATAGTGGGGAATAAAAGAGGGCATGAAATAATTCATATTTATGTTGTCTAACCAAACAGGATAGCATGACACAATTTCACATATATGATGGCTAACTAAACAAGATAGCATGACACAATTTCACATTATGATGGCTAACCAAAAAAGATGGAAAGACATAGTTCAAAATATGAGACTATGTAAACAGGATGACATGACATATCTATATAATGTGTTTATTAAATAGGTTGGCATACCATAATTCACATACATTCACAGATAGAATGCCATAATTCAAAATATGATGATTGTAAACACTAAACAGGATGAGATGATATAACTATACGATGTCTTTATTAAATGGGTTGCCATGCCATAATTCAAATATATGATTTATATAGTAAGCAAGTAAGCAGATGTCAATCCATATATGATGTAAAAACTAAGCAATGCAAGACAACATGCATGACATGGGTAATATAACCCTGCCAAGTTTGAGCATAGACCTCAGGGGGAAAATAGGACTGGTCATCGGTCTGAATCCTCCTCCGAGGAGCTCTCAGAACCAGCAAGATGTACGCTTCAGCAGTAGCATTATCTGCTCTCAATACCTTGTTTTCACTCCAGATACTTCCATCACCGCTTCAAATGGCTGATGCACTGGAAGAGTGGTTGAATATACAAACGTTGTCGACAAATGGAACACGTAATACAAAAAATGATAGCATGATAGAATTCACATACATGATGATTGGCTAAACAACATGGCATTGCATAATTCACATATATAATGCCTTTGCAACAAGATAGCATTGTATAATTCACATATATAATGTCTTGCAACAAGATGGCAATGCATAATTCACATATATGGTAATTAGACACTAAGCAGTGGCATTCACACAAAGCATGTCTAAACTAATCAAATGACATAGCAATGCGAGACACCATATGCACGATATGAGCAACATAACCCCTGCCAAGTTAGAGCATACACCTCGGGGAATAGGACTGGTCATCTGTCTCGAATCCTCCTCCGAGGAGCTATCCGTAACCAGTGAGATATGCGCTTCGTCAGATAGCATAGTCCGCTCTCGAAGACCTTGTTTTCACTCAGAATTTGCCATCACCGTGTCAAATGGCTGATGCACACGAAGAGCAGTTGAATGTACTAACATTGTTGACAAATGTAATATGTAACAAAAAAAGGATGGCCTGATATAATTTACATATAAGATGACTGGCTAAGCAGGATGCCATTGCAAAATTCACATATATGATGCCTGACTAAACAAGATGTTGTTGCACAATTCACATAAACGATGAATAAACTAAACAGATGGCATTCGCACAAAGGATGTCTAAACTAAGCAGACGACATATTTGATGTATAAAGTAAGCAATGCAAGACACCATATGCATGATATAACCAACATCAGCATGCCAAGTTAGAGCGAACACCTCAGGGGGTAAATAGGAGTTGTCTTCTCCTTCTGAATCCCCCTCAGAACAGATATCTTCCTCTCGATTACAATCCGAAATGCGTGGAGGGGGCTGCCTTTGCGCCTACCATGGAGTGACGCCTCGCATGAAATTTTATTGCCACGCAAGGCTCGTCTCTTTTGCTCTACATGTTCAGTTCCATTGTTTACAATAAGCTGTCATGCATAGGAATAAAACATAGTGAGATTATGTAAGGAGTGCATGCAGAAATCTAGAGTGATGGTAGCAACTGTGGATAGACCCAAAACCAATAATAGCAGCAGATAATGGCTTCAGTTAAAAATACAGATAATGGCTTTTACTGTTTGTTTCCCACCCAACATGAAACTCATAGTAGACACCGGAGATTAACCAGATAGTAGATAGATACTATTGATAGAGGCCCGATATGTACCCCACAACCATTTTAAAACTCAAGTTTGACCATTAGTTTGGAGTTGAATCGAGTCTAATCGGTGAATGTGACGATAAAGTAGCATGTAATATTAGCGATGCATAACGAAGCGGACACGAAAGAGTGCGACCTCTCTTGCGGACCCGTGTAGTCCTCGAGGTCATCTGCTCGGTTGATGATGGTAATGCAGTTTTCATGGCTGCAACAAGCGGGAAGAAGATCGAGGCGGCGAAAGACAGTCCGAGGCCGGATCCTCGCTGTGCTGGACCCTTCTATCGTTGGAGCACTGAGCTGGGGTGGACGACGGCGAGCAGGAGCGAGACAAACCACGCAAGATTTTCTTTGACAACTATCTGTAAGAGAAGTAATTCTATAAGGGCTCGCTTGAATTGGAGGATTCCAACAATGCAGGATAGGAAATAGACAGAATAGGATAGGAATGCACGTGCAAAACAGAGAATTTAAAACACAGGATTTACGCTAACTGGGTGTTTGATTCACAACAATTGAAGATCACAGGATGCAAAGAAGCATGGTGAGATTAAGTCAAACCACAAGAAAATGTACGGTTATAATGCTATTATGCTACTATCTCTTAGTCTTGTGCTTCATGAATAGGAATTTGAAAAGGAGGACAAGTGAAAATTAAAATTCCTACGTTTTTCTTTCAAGGAGACACTAAAGGAACAAATCCGTGTGCTCATGGACAATATATATAACATGTAGAGTAAAAAGAGATGCAACAAGTGTACAACCTCTTTGGCAAAGCCATGTCGATCTCAGCGTGATTGGGTTGGCGGTGAGGATGCTCCGCTGACTTTGCTTTGTCGGAGGAGGGGAAGAAGATCTTAGGCGTCCGGAGATGGAGCCGAGGTACTGCTCCGCTGTGATGGAGGGTTTCATCGTTGGAGCAGCTCCGTGAGTTGTACGACGCCGAGGCTGAAGCAGGACAAGAGAGACAACGAACAACGTTAACCTGAGTGGAATTCTAATAGCATCTCCAATACATGACGTAAAATACATAACCACAAAGTGCTAGATGTAAAATACATCAGCCGCTCATCTCTGAACTTAAGCGTCGAAACTGAACTTAATCGTAAACTGAATTTAATCGTCAAACTGAATTTCATTGTCAAAACTGAATTTTGTTGTTTAAACCGAACGCACTAGCAAGGTGAGGCTACACGTCGGTCGACCGACTTTTTTCATCTCTGGTCAGTCGATTTTGCAGCCATTGATACGAAATCAAGGGCCTGCGGTTCATCTTCAACCTCCACCTCGAGCCGCCACCACCACCGCCAAACAGCAGCCCCTCGCCGCTCATGGCCGGCGTCGCCATCCCCGCCCCAAAACACTCCCCACCGCCGGTCCGCCGCCTGCCATCCCTCCTCCCCCTCGCGCCGAGCTTTTTCTCGGCAATCCCACGCCACCGCCCATAACGCTTCGCCACCTGGCGACCACCGCCCCATCCTGAACCCTAAGATAGATAGTGGGTACCTCTCCGTGAGCCCCCTCCCTGCTGGCTGGTTCTTCCTTCACCCGGCGAGCCCCCCACCCCATGAAAATCGATGACCCAAAATTCGATTCAATCGATCAAGTGTAGCTAAATCGAGCAGCATCGCAAGCAAGAGCAAGAGGGAGAGCAGCAGCGCGAGCAAGAGCAATAGCAAGAGCATTCGGTAGGGGACCGAGAGCAAGAGCAGAGCAGCAGCGAGCAAGAGCTAAAGCAGCAGCAGCTCCTATCGATGTGGACGCCGCCGCCGAGGGAGCGATGCCGTGGAGGAAGTGGCCGGCTACGCCGCCGTGGATGGAGCCGCGCCGTGTCGGCTCGGGACCGAGCGCCGGCAGCACCGTGAGATCGAATCAAGAAGAAAATGCGGCGATTAGTGTACAACCTCTTTGGTGACGCCGATTAGGCCGCAGCTTCATCCGAGGAAACGGTGATGATGATGCTCTTCCGGTGGTGCAGGTGAAGGCGGCGGTGTGGGAATGGAGGTGGCGCGATAGACAAGGGGAACGTTGGGGCAGCTCCTTGGAGGTGGAGGATGAGGTGGCTGAACCGGCGGGACGATGAGATCGACGACGGATCCTCATCCGGTACGGTGGATGAGGGACGCCGAGGTGTTGCTGTGGACGATGTCATCGGGGAAGAGGCTCCGGCTGGGTGGCGGACGGAGCAGGGCGTGGGGTTTCGTCTCAGGTTTTCACGGCCTCGGTGTACGAATGGGTGGGCGGATGGGATGGCAGTGGGGAACCATGGCTTAGGGACGCGCTTGTCCGAAATGTGGGGTAAGTTACGAAAGTACCCCCACCGATTTGAGGCGGTTCTTTCGGTTTAGGGGTACCATGGGCATTTCGCGTGTCGGGATTTCACAGGAGGTGGGAGTTTTCGCGCGTGTTGTAATTTCGGAATAGCAAGGTGCGGGTTGAGATGAAGGGAGTTGTCGGAGCACAACGAGACAAAGATATATCTTAAATATTTCGGGCTAACAAGGCGCGGGTTGAAATTTCCGGACAAGCCTAATGTGTACTGTACCAAATCAATGCGCACTACAAATGTCATTCAAAACTTTGAATTCATGTTATGTTCAATTAAAATATTTCGCTACGTGTATAATGCATGCAACCTACTACTCAAATGAACGTTTTAGTGCATTCCAAACGATATACTACCGCTTCAATATGAACTAAATTTGAATTCGCTCTCTATTTGAATAAGATCTACAGTAATGATTGTTGTGAAGTCAAAGCATTTGAATTCATTTCTCTGTTTTAATAAGATCTACAATCATCATTATTGTCAAGTTAAACCATCGTTTGTGTATTATCTTCACAGCACACCACATGATTAGTCTCGAGTTACATATGAACTATGTGTACTATATGAACTCGAACTAGATTTTTTGAACCACTTTATTTTGATTTCAAATCACATTACATTTCTAGCTCTAGCTAGATCTTCATAATCTAAACCATGTCTCATATGTATAATGTGTTTATCACATTATGTATGGTGGCCCGCCCCCTACGCCTACAAGTATTTAGATGTGAGTTGCAAACACCACACATTACCACAAATTCAAATAAAATGTGAGAATGTTCGATATATAGTATTGTTTAGATTGTTCGATATTTAGTTGTAAGCTGCAAATGCCACACATTATCACAAATTCAAATAAAATGTGAGATTGTTTGATGTATAGTATGGTTTAGATTGTTCGGCATTTAGCTGTGAGTTGCAAACGCCATGCATTATCACATTATGGTATAACATGTGCACAGCGCATGTATCACCGCTATATTCATGCATACAATGTTTAAAACACTATGATCTCCTATTCAAATATATGAATCCGCTTTCATATCAAATTATGATCTTTGTTAGTCTCTTACACCCACACAATCCTCTAACCTTTGTAGCTACCACTAACTTTCTCTCGTGCATGCACACGCCTCCTCGCCCTCCCCTCCCTCGGCATTCTATCCACGGGCACATTCATTTTTTTCTTTAGGTCGTTCTCCCGAGTCTCCACAACTCCTTTCCGACACACACCGATCGATAAACCTCTCAAATGATGCCTGCCTACAACATACACACACACCTTCAATCTCCTCCTTTATGTGTCCTTGCCTCGTGTCTCTCATACGGTCGACACACGTGTAAACTCTCGCCTCTTTTCATCGATCTCACAACCGCACACTCCTCCCCTATCTAGCTAGTAGTTGGGCCTCTCGCACCACCTCCTAGCTCCATTCTCTCTGTCTATCCGTCTCACTGGGCCTTATTTGCCTCTAACAAATGGACGACACCGACCGATCTCTCGCTATACATATAGCTAGCTAGGTCCTTATAACTCGTTTTTACCCACACGCCAATCGATCTACCTCATTAGTTGTGTCTCTCCCTTCCTCTGACAAACAACAATTGATCTACCGATCTAGCTAGGTTTGCTTACCAAACACATGCTTCCCCTTCATCATCCATGGATGCGTCCCGACAGATCTATCACGCATGTGCACACACGTAAACACATCCCCACTCTTATTGATAACATTGCAGTTCCACCTCGCTTGTCTAGTAGGCCTCTCCCACCATCTTCGAGAAGCAACTCCATCACCCATCCAACACTCTACCCCCTCCCTCCTCTCTCTCTCTCTCTCTCTCTGTCCCATCATATTTCCGTCCTTCATTATGTATGGATGTCGACCGATCTCCCTCAAGACATAGCTGGGTCTCTCCTTCTCAACACATATACGAGTCGTTCTACCTCTATAGTTAGGCCTCTGCCTACCCCACCCCCCCCCCCCCCCCCCCACACACACCGATACATCGAGCGCTCTAGTCATGTCTCCCTGCCACACACAAACTTGACATGTGCCCTCTAACGTTCCGGTAGGCCAGTCGCCCTATATCTTTGACTTGCACACACACACACACAATTTCGATGGCTCTCTTCATCGATCTCGCACCCACCCACTTGATCCTCTCTTCGACTCTATCGATAGCTATGACCCCTCCCTCTCTTCTCGTGGATTGCCCGACCCTCTATGTATGATATGGATAGGCCTCCATTTCACACACATTGCATGCAAAATTTTGTTTGAGATGTCATCGACACATATTCCCACAAATAATTCACGAAATCAACCCCCACCCCACCCCCCCACCCCAAAACAAAAACACTCACGAACGCGGTTTGTATCTCTCACACACACCCACGTAGGTGGGGGACGTGCACGAAGAGAAGAGGTGCATGCACGGCGCACGTACTCCGCCTCTTTCCCAACCACACCCGCGTGTACACGGTGGAGCTCATTTCAGATGAAAAAGGCAGCCCACGTGGTAATTTGGCACGTGTACTGGTTGTCCACTTGGTGGAGGGAGGATCGTCTACCACGGGTGAACAAACAAATTGCGACTTGACGTGTTATGTTAAAAAAGAGGCAAACCATGTGGGGCCTACCTTAGAGGCAAGGCTCTATACACTGGAGTACTTTTGATGTGTCCCGTCAACTCGCAGAACGAGGAGAAGCTTGCTTAGTACACCGTCTCCCCCGCCCACGGGCGCGGTGGCTCGCAGGATGAGGTGAAGCTTGCTCCGCCTTACGCCCCCTCCCTCGGCCATGCGTGCGGTGGCTCGCAGGACGAGGAGAAAAATTTACTACTTCCCCCGTTTACTCCTCGTCCCTACTACCTTGGTTATAGAGATTATATCATATTGTTTGGAATATATATGTCCTTTTGTATATTTCAATATGAACTACTAGTACATACTCCAAACGCTGATGTATATAGACGTATTTTAGAGTGTAGATTCACACATTTTGCTCCATATGTAGCACTCTCCCTCGCCCCTCGACCCTCGCCCGCGTGGTGGACGTGCAGCAATTCATTCGGTCTCATATAGCCAGAACGATATATACTGTACTACCATTATTGCTCGACTTCCCGAAGAGGCGAAGAGCCAATCGCAAGGTTAATATTTTGGAGATGCCAAGCGCAAGGTTATAGGAGAACGAGTAGTAGGTGTCGCGTCATATATAAATAAAGTTTTTTTTCTTCAGTGGCACATACGCAATATGATAGGTTCATATGGAGAGAAAAGAAAACCGCTCCACTATATACATAGTCAGGACGGGCCAGCCTACACGGTTGCTTGTTGGGGTTGCTCTCTTCACACTCTATCGCACAAAACGACTCTGGGCACATCTCTAACATCCCGGCGGATCACGTCCGCTTGGGGAAGGGGTGGATGCTTAGTGTAGATGCGGTGGCCGTCGCCGACGGTGAAAACCCACTATCGGCACGTCCCGATCAGGGGTCCCCGCCATTCTCTCTCACAAAGCCGGTGAGGTTGCCTTCGTCCCTTGCTCACCGCCGCGACGTAAGGGTTGCCGCCTCCCGCCGCCTCCTCAAGGTTGAGCTACGTCCCTCGGTACAACTCCCTTTACAGCCGGCTTGCACCATCGCTCCAGCCTGCCCACATCACTCCTCGTGGATATTTTCTACTTCTTTGCCCCGCACATACCTCTACTTGCTTCTACGATCTTTGTATTTGTGATGAGTTTATGTCTCATCAACTAGTCCCGAGAATCTTATTCTAATCACGCTTCTTCAATTTCTTTGCCACAGGGATGCTCATCTCGATTTTGGTGAAACTACACAAAATGATCCGATGGTCAAAAGGTTGCAAACTTCATTTATTAGGAAGCTCGAACGTTGCCAAGAAATTGAAGCCTGGTCAGGTTCACGGTTCAAGGGATAGGGACTGCATGGATCGTTTTTTTTCTTTAGCTGCATCTGTTCCAAAATAAGTGTCAACTTTAGTAGTAGTACAACTTTGTACTAAAGTTTGCACAAAGTTGAGACACTTATTTTGGAATGGAGGGAGTACATATTTGCTATGATCTGTCAATCATTGAGATGCAATAGCATGCATGTTAGTATCCTTTGTATTTGATGAAATGTTGCAACGGGCAACCTTGGACGCAAGATACATGTAACAGAAGCTGGAAGCTTCATAGCATTGTACAAATTTATCTCGCTGATAAATTACAGTAAGTACTATACTAGTACTTCCTTCGTTCCTAAATATAAGTCTTTGTAGAGATTTGACCATGAACCACATGCGGATGTATATAGATGCATTTTAAATGTAGATCCATTCATTTTGTTCTGTATGTAGTGGACTCTCTACAAAGACTTATCTACTAGTAATAGCTAGCCCCAACTACTAGGAATTCTCTATCCTCTCCTTGAGCCACATCATCAAAATTGATGTAGCCGTTAGATGAAGTAAATCAGTCCATAATGGCCGTCTGATCTAGACGTTGAGAGGCTCCGCACTAAGCCACATGCAAGCATGCAGAAATATAGTGGCACATGCATGTGAGTGGGTTTTAAATCACATCAACATGTCTGCATGCAAGCATGCACCGGTAGCATGCATGTAAGTGAGCTTTTAAGTCCCATTAACATGTCAAAAAGAAAAATATAATCCCATTATGCAGTAGGAGTTGGCTGATCTTTTTTCCTTATGTGGGATGATCTAAATGACGATTGGAGTTTATTTAGTTTGGTTACCACATTTGTCATGCGGTTATAGAGTTTTTTTTAGTTCTATGAAATCGATAATTTTGCGCAGAGAGATATACCGCTGTTCCTGCATGTTTTAGGAACGGAGGGAGTACTATGTAAAGAGGTGGGCCATGTAATCACCGAGCCTGCGTGTTTTCACTGCTCTTGCACGCCTCCGCTGTAAGAATGGAGAAAATTGTAATCTAGTAGTAGTACCTCCTTTCGCCGAAAGCGTGGGACATCCAGCAGTCCTACCACCTCAGTAATAAAGACCAATGAGCCGTCAAATCACATAGACCCAGCAGTAAGTTAGACGGACGAAGCAACCATCACTCTTGCGCCAGTGAGAGGTCGCGTCCGCTCTGCTCGGGCATGAATGCGGCACCGATTCTTTGGAGCGGCGCTGACCATTTCGGGCGGGAAGCGCGCGCGGGCGATGGAGGGGCTTTGGGTGGGCCAGGATGGTCAGGAGCGGGCGTGGCAGCTGTCCGCATGTCCCTACCGGACACGCCCGGAAACGAGAGGATGCACCGACTCTCGCGGCTAAAATCGTACACTACACAACATCTCTCTATAGGAGTAGCTCGATCTGTCGCTCTCTCTAACACACACACATGCTGTTAAACACACACACACACACACACACACACACGCGCACGCACGCACACACGCACCTTGGTCCCGTTGCACCTTCTAACATGACTTATTACACCTAGACGGAGGGAGTGGTAAGTATACGAGATATGGTGGCACACTGACTTAAGTCGAATACAAGTGCCCAAAATTTGTGTGCATGTTATAATAAGGATTCACTTAAAATAGTACGTGAGCAAATAGAGGGATCAATTGGACAGTGTTCCCGAGCAGTAGCGAGATGTGTGAGGTAATATACATCGCTGGCGCTTTTAATTTTTTTTATTAATTTTTTTGTTTTACCCTCTGACTGGTGGGACCCAACATACTATGTGGAGAGAGGTAAGGTGACTAAGGCTGCATTATTTCTGCACCACTATGGATAGTCTTACCACCAACGCCACATGACACGATTATGATTGAAATCCCAATGACTCCCACACACACAAAAAAACACGGCATGCTTGTCACACAAATGCAGGAATGTATAAAAGGTTATTTCCCTCTCGTTGAACATAACGGGAGGGTTGTGTAGCTGGTTAGCCTCTTCGCTCATCAAACTTGAGGTCTCGGGTTCGATAACTACACTTGAGCATAATTTGTGCCAAGAGGATTCTTTGACTGGTCAAAATGTTTTCTAGGGTTTGCACGCTTCACACTCTCTCTCCAGTATATATATACACGCTGGAGCCTCAGCGCTTGTAGTTGCTCTCTTCACACTCTCTCTCCCTCTCCCGCTGCAGCCTCGGCGCTTGTAGTTGCTCTCTTCACACTCTCTCGGCCTCTCCCGTTGGAGCCTCAGCGCTTGTAGTTGCTCTCTTCACACTCTCTCACCCTCTCTAGATCTAAACAAGACTTCGTTGGCCTCTCTCTCCCCTCACTGCTGCTCAAAGAGCCGGCAGGATCCGTCCGTCGGGAAGGGAAGGAGGCTTAACGCTGTCACCGTCGGCGAGGGACTACCGGAGCAGCTGTTCACTTTCCACCCAGCGGCAGCGTGGGAGGGCCTCCGACCCCTTCTACTTCGCCGCTGTCCCGTCGCCCACCGAACCACGCCCCAAGAACCTTAAGGTATAATTTACTTACTCCACATGCATTGCTCTAGCTGCATGTATACCATGAATCTAGGACGTGGTTCAAAGAGGAAAGGCGTGGGGGAAAGTAGTGGGAAAAGTTGTATATAGCATGAATCTAGGACGTGGTTCAAAGAGGAAATGAAGGGGGAAAGTTGTATAGCATGAATCTAGGATGTGGTTCAAAGAGGAAAGGAATGGGGGAAAGTAGTGGGGAAAGTTGTATCGCATAAATCTAGGACGTGGTTCAAAGAGGAATGGAAGGGGAGAAAGTACTAGTTCAAAAAGGAAAGGAAGGGACAAGGCTGTAGAGTTTGAGCAGGACTAGATTTGTCTGCGCCACATAGGGAAAGATGTCTAAAGATAACAAAATTGGGACCAACACAAATATGCTCCTTGGTTGTTTGTTCTTTGTTGCAACAGATCATGCATGACCATAGTACATCGGAAGATGCACATGGTGCTGGTGCGTCCACTGTCCCTTGCAACTCATTAGCTGTTGTTAATCTAAGGCCCTGTTTGGTTAAAACTCCCTAGTCCCTACCGCTTGGTTCCGTGGACTAAACATGGACTAGAGGTTATTAAATGACATGCTAAAAGACCATGTTACCCCTAGTAATGAACTAATAGAGACAAGGTGCGATGCGTGGCAGGGGCAACTGTTGGAAAAAGTCCCAAAAGACTCCCTCGGGTCTTCTTTCTTTAGTCCCAAATGCCCACTTTTAGTCCCTAAAAGTCCCTCCTGCTTGGTTTAGATGGGACCGACACGGAGTTTTTTAGTCCCTACACCAAAATGTCCTCGTAAACAAACACCCTCTAATAATGCCACTGGAAAATTGATGCAATGCCACGCTTAAAAGAAAATTACATGTTTAATGAATTTTATTATTAATATAATCTCTATGCTAATATTAATCAATGCCACCGCTTGAGAAATGCTCTTGTCTTGCTTTCTTTCCCATTTAGATAAGGTAGATGCTTCTTTTGTTGGCTTCGTGTCATCCACCGTTATTGACCACTAATTGTTTCCTTTGCACCTCTGTGTAAACAGGGTTATCTACTTCACTCGTTGCCATTGTGACTTTTTGTTGCACCGCACAAAACACTTTTGTTTTAAGAGTGTTTTGTGCAGTTCAACCAAAATGTCACACCGACAACGTTGCTTGATTGCTTGATCTTAGTGGAACTGCACAAGAGGAAATCTTACTTCCTATCCGTTAAGGCTTAATTTGGTTCAGATCTTCTTCTTGTGAGTTGTTTGAATTACACATCATGAGAGGTCAAGATTAGCCTTCTTTCACATGATTTTGCAAAGGTGCTTTCATATGTTGTGCTACTTGTATGATAATGTTGCTTGATTTTAGTGAACTCGCACAAATGGAGACAAGACTTCCAATCAGTATGTGCACCGTAATATCCCATTGAGGTAAGATAAGGATATTTAACAACTGCTAGCCTGTATTTTGCCACTTTCATCAGAAAATTAAGTTTAGTACTATACTTGTGCTCCCTAATTGACATGCAAAATCTTACATTGAAGGCGAAGCTTGTCTGTTATTCAACCAAGTGATGAAGGGGAAGAACAAGCGGAAGAAAAACAAAAATCAACTCCCGGTGCTATAATGAAGCACTGGAACTGTGATGACACAAGTAATGATATAGTTTTGCATCTTAATTTATTGTTATGGCTGGAACGAGCAATTGTTTTGCCACTGATTTGATGCCACTCTTAATGTAATATGTAATTATCTCTACTTGTGCAAACAGGGATCTTCTTTGAAGATACCATATATTTTAGTGGAACTGCACAAGAAGATGTTGGAAACATTAAACTAATCGAGGAGTATATAGTAAGAATGGCCACCACTGTAGATAGCAACAGATGTTTCCGGAGAAGTGCTTCATCTGTATGCTCTACACAATAAGCCTCCTGACAAAGGTTGGTACTCGCCCACTGATTTCATCCATATGATTGAGCTTTGTCATGTATATTGGTGTTGTGCTACTGTTTAGATACTGTCATGAAAAAGTGGTATTGTCCTTGAGAAGTGCTTCATCGTGTTGTTTTAAATATTTCATTTCCTTTTTTCGAGAAAACAGGATGCTAGCATTTAGTAGTCCTCTTGTCTTTGCACAATAGGATCATCTTCCTCCAAGAAGAATATGGAGTACGTGAAGTGACTAGTTCGATTATGCGGGATGAAGAAGCCTTGTCTATCTTATCATCAGAAGGAGCAGTTGAAGGATGGTTACATTACTCCCCACAAGACCAAACTAACTTCAACTCAGAAGGACTGACAAATCTCCATTTTTTGCTGTGATGCGCGAGTACAATGTTGTTCTAGGATTCTTTCTGGTGAGTTCCATTTTTCTAAAAGTGTGCTCTACATGGACCATGTATGTGCCTGTTGAAACTGTCAATTCATAGTACGGTTTTCTTTGTACTAATCACTTTTTTGTATTTGTGCAAACAGGGGTGCTCAGCTTGATTTCAATGGGAACTGCACAAAATGTTCATGAATACATCGAATCATTCATTTCCACCACAAGAAAGGAGGTGCCGATAAGTTCAAGGCGTTGCAACATATAAGGTCGAAATCATACAAGCTACGCGAATTTGGTTGATTTTGGTGGACCGCACAAAAGAACAGCTGGTTTATTTAGCACGAGGTGCCATGTCAATGTCCGAATCGATGGCAAACCCCGCCCATTCCACAATCCTAGGCATTTGATATTTTGGAATGGGACAACCTTGTCAAATTTTGCTCATTGATTTTAGCAAGACATGCGTTTGATATTTTTGAATGGGACGCCCTTTGCTGTCAGCAGCTTCGATCAATTTTTTCTTTTTTCGTTAGTTGTGAAGTAAATATTGCCTCTGACATGTGAGTCGCTGAGATGCATAATCATCGATTGTTTTGAATGTTCTCTATGGATTGCCAGGCCTGTGTGTTTGATTGCAATGTCTGTAAACGCTAAAAAGCTGCTCAAACTCTTTGTACTCCTACATTCCTTTTACTTCGCACATTGTGAAAGTGCATACATTTTTGTATAAGATTGGTCAAAGTAGAGATACTTTGACTGCAGACAAAACTTGTATGCAGACTAGATAGGATCGGAGGGAGTGCATGTGAAACTGCTGCAAACGAGGTGATCACCCTGGGAATAATGCTAGTACATATTGTTTTGCATGTTCATCCAATGCCAATGATACAGGAATTCGAACTAATCGAAATAAATTCATTCATACACGGTCGGATTTCATATAAACATGCCGGATTTCATTACATTTCATACATTCTTCAACTAAAAGGGTGCATCGGAGGTATAATTAATTAACCGGTTACCCACCGTGTCCCGCCGAGCGAGCGAAGCTTCAGTGACTAAACTGCAGTGCAGTTGCGTGAATCGACATGTGGCATGTTGGGGCCCACGTGTGAGTCAGCCAACCGCACCAGCAGCTAAGTAGAAGCAGCGTTTTTCTCAAAAGCAGCTCTCCGACTCACGCCGCCGCCAAGAAGCTAACCGCCGTCAATGGTTAACCCGCTTAGCTTGGCTTCAACCGAGGGTAGCAGCGGTGGCCTTACTTGGACCGAGCGGCGGCGACATACCGTGTTCTACTCTTCCTCGTTTTCGTGGTGGCGCGGCTCGTTGGTAGCGGGCGGGGCCTCGGCGGAGCCGGGCGATGTCCTCTGTCTCGTTGCGGGCGGGCGGCGCCGCCGAGCGGTGGAACCCCCCATGTTTCCGGCAGGTGGGGCCTCGTCTGAGCCGGGCGATGTCCTCTGCCTCGTTGTTGGTGGGCGGGCCTCGCGAGCCGGGCGGTGTCCTCTGCCTCGTTGTTGGCGCCTGGGCCTCGGCGGAGTAGGGCCTCGTCGACGCCAGCCGAGGGGACTCGTCGAGCCGGCATTGTCCTCGCCTCGCCCTCGGTCTCGCCAAACAGCGCCCGCCCGCTTCATCGCCTCTTTGCTAGCCTCATTGTAGGCGGTCGCAGCCTCCGCCACCCGCATGCGGTACCGCCAGCGCTCGAGGCGGCCCTTGCAGGCGGAGCGGTACGAGTCGAGCAGTGCCTCCTGCTCCGTCCGCTCCGCGGCGATCTGCTCCTCTGCCTGCAGGTGCTCCTGGAGGAGATGGTGGTTGTAGGCGGCGTCGGCCTGCACCTCCCGGAACTGCTCCTCATGCATCTGCCTCACCCTGTCCATATATTGGGCACGGGCCTCGCCGATGGTCATGGTGCAATGCACCGGCGAGGATGGCGCGGAGGACGGGGTTGGCACCGGATCATCGACTACCATGTTCTCCATTGGGACGTCGTCGTCCTCCGACTGCCTGCCGGCCAGCCGGTCGGCAGCAATGGCTGCCATCTCCTTGTGGTTCGTCGTCCGCCCGTCCCGAAGAGCGCTGGAGCGCGAGGAAGCCATGGTGGGCAGTAGTGGTGTGGACAGGAGAAAAGGAACAGATGCGGATGACTGCGGCTATGGCCGGCGCAGCAGTTTATATAGCAATGGTGGGCGGGCGGAGGGACGTACGTGTGGCACCGGAGTAGCCGCCTCGTCAACCGCGTATCATTAATATGGGCGGCAGATGGACGGACGGACGTCACTTGTGTCGTTTGAAGGCGGAGCAATCACCTGCACCGGGAAGCGGGCGGGCGGGCGATCGCTTTCAAGTGGAAAAGCGGCAAGGGCTAACAGATGACTTTACTTGGAGAGGATGACAATGGGCACCCACCAGGTCCATAGCCTCACGTACGCGAGTGCCTCCTTATTATATATATATAACTATAATTTATTTTGCTTTCTCCTGATTTCCTGACATCACGGTCCCACACCATTGTCAACCTATGTAGTAGTCAATAAACGAGAGAATTGCACAAGAAGCGGCCGACAGCTGGGACCAAGCAGCTCGAGCAGTATTTGTGTTTTTGAGGTGTGAGCACTGCAGAGTTTTTCGATGTTTAGCCCAGATATTAATTGTTCTCCTCTGAACAACAACGAAAACATCGCTGCAGGGATTAACTGGGCGGGTTGTGGCCCGTCTAGCCTGTGCCGATATCCAGTCCAGATATTAATTTTTTTCAAGCTAAAATGGCTAGCCCAGCTATACTTTTTTAGGAATACCCTGCAAGGTCAAGTTATTATTCTCCGCTCACTGGGCTGCAAATCTTTCCTAGGAGGGATGCACTAGGCTTAACAAGAAAATGGGCTTTAAGAAATAATAAATGGGATGTAATTATAAAACTGGGCAGAATAACTATAAAAAATGCACCAAACACGTGATTACTTTATAAAATATTATTTTGGATATTGAAAATTTTAATTTCATTAATTGTTGCGAGCTAATGTTTCGTTGCATTTTTACGTAATATAAATTTATATTGAAATTGTATTTAATCTGACTAGAAATTTCGGATAAAATATTTGGATCCCATCAAAATGTGAGAAATTTTATTGAATTCTGTTTTGAACGGTTGGTTGAAATGGGTTGTACTTTTAACAAACTGTAAATGGGCTGTAGTAAATTCCATTAGAATTCAAAAATGGGCTACACATTCTTACAAATCTCAAATGGGCTATAAGTTCTCTGCCACACACTGTTGGCCTTACTAAGTTGACGCGTCCCCTAAAAAAATAGAGTTGACGCGTATGCAAGGCTTTGTCAACTTATAGTCAACACACGGTTCTAGCAGCAACGGCCGTTGGATGACCATCCAACGGATGCCGTGCTTGTTCTTTAATCTCGGATATTCTAGCTTCACCTGCCCAAAAAATTATTCCTCCCCCTGACATCTGGGACGCATCGTTTCGAAAGCTGACCTGTGGGCCTACTAAGTTGACGTACCAAGGGCTTTGTCAACTTAGTCAATATAAGCGATTCTAGCTGCAGTGACCATACGATGTCCATCCAACGGCCATCGTGCTTCTTCAACCTCTGGTCTTCTTGCTCCAGCCACCAAAGCAGCGCCGGTCGTGCCGCCTGCTCCTGCCTCCCGTGGTCGGTGGTTGTCGCGAGGCCTCACCGCCCCTACTACTCCCACCGCTGGCGTGCCATCCCTCCACTCATCCACACCCCTATTATTCTCGCGGCGACGGCAGCAAGCAGCCGAACCAATGGAACCTCAGACTCCACTCGCGTGTGCATCCATCGTCGCTGTCTTCCCGGCCCGCGTCGCCCCTTCCTAGGCTCGCCGTCGCCCACCGCCTGGTGCTCTCGGCGCGGCGTGGTCAACGTGGTCAAGGAACGACTTCCATCGGACGTGGATCAGACGTGGAGAGGCCGATAGTGGGTCCACGGCAGCCGCAAGGAAGTGCCTCCTTATTACGAGCAAAATAATTATTCCTCCACCGACAATGGGACCCACCGGACGGGCCACCGATTTCGCGAAAAAATGATTCGCCGACCGCTTTGGGACCCACGAGCTACATCTTCACACACAAGGAAGTGCGTCCGAAAAAAAATGATTCGCCCTGACTGCTGGGACCCACCAGCTACATCTTCACACGCAAGGAAGTGTGTCCGAAAAAAAACGATTCGCCCCCATCGCTGGGACCCACCAGCTACACCTTCGCACGCAAGGAAGTGCGTCCGCAAAATAAACGATTCGCTTTCGACCGCCGGGACCCAAGAGCTACACCTTCGCACGCAAGGAAGTGCGTCCGCAAAATAAAACAAAATGATTCGCCCGATCGCTGGGACCCACCGGCTACATCTTCGCAGCAAGGAAGTGCCGGCGATCGGGACCCACTTGGTCGAAGCGTACGTAGCGTTGTCATTCTGGTCGCGAACGTACGTACATACTTGGTCGATGTAGAGGCGCGCACGTGTCGTAGTAGAGGCGCGCACGTGTCGTAGTAGAGGTGCGCACTTAGCATGTACACGTACGTACATCGGCCAGGGTGCAAGAAAGAAAATACGGCCACGTATGTGTACATACGGGCGGGGTCTCGAACGCCTACTCGCGCATACGCACGGCGAGGGCTCGTACATGGCTGGGTCGAACGGAGAAACAAAGGTCGCCGCTGTGTTCATGGGGAGGCAACGGAATGCGCCGTGTTCATGGGGAGGCAACGAACGCTGGGAGCCAACCGGCCGGGTCGGAACGGAATGCATGGTCGTGTTTATCGGGAGGGCTTGGACGGAACAGCGACGAAACGAGGCTGGCGATCGCACAACAGAGGAAACATACCTCCTACATTCAAACGGGTCCCGTTGATCGGGAGGGTCCGCGCATCGCAAAACGGAGGAAACGGACCTCCTACGGTCAAACGGGGTCCCGTTGATCGGGAGGGTGTGGGTACCGCAAAACGGATTTAAACGGACCTCCTACGGTCAAAACGGGGTCTGTTGATCGGGAGGGTGTGGCGTATCGCAAAACGGATTTAAACGGACTTGTGTTGGAGCGCCACGGTCAAACGGGGTCCTGTTCATCGGGAGGTGTGGCGTATCGCAAAACGGACTCCACGGATATTGTTCATCTCCACCGCCGACCTCCTCCAGCCTCCACGGGCCACCGTCGACCTCCTCCAGCCTCCACGGGCTCCTGCTCATCCAGCCTCCACCGCGCTACTCCACCCGCCATCGCTCAACCACCCTTCCACCGCCTACTATTCATCCAACCCTCCACACCACGGGTCTTGTTCAACCACCCTCCACCGTCTCATCGCTCATCCAGCCCTCCACACCACGGGTCCTGTTCATCCACCCTCCACGGGCACCCTCCACCGCTCATGCTCATCCAGCCCTCCACCACACCATGGGGTCCTGTTCATCCAGAGGCAACGCCACCGCCATCGCTCATCCCAGAGCCAAGATCGATCGGCTTCAGATATAGCGAGAGCGGCGAATCGCCGATCGGGTTGATTAACAGCCATCGACCGATCGCCGGGTTCAAGAATGTGTAGCTCGCAAAGGCAATCGCCGGGTTGATTAGAGCCCAACGCCTCGCCGGGTTCGATTAGAGCCAACGCCACGCACACACACAGCAGACGTGTACGAGAGAACGCGCATCGCCGCCCTCGACCTCCCACCGTAACCGGAACTCGCCAAATTTTCTCGCCTCGCTTCTACCACGGTTTTTTCCGTCATGGACGGCCCAAAGAATGTCATGCAGCTGCGTCTCCGCCCGCCCAGACGAAAAGCCTATTTTTCGTCACGATTTTTGTCATAGAAGTAGGAGCCCACCACATCTATGATGATACCGGGTTTTGTCACAATTATCGTCATAGAAGTGTCATATGTATGACAGAAAAAAAAATCGTTTGGCCCAAAATGTCACGGATGTGTCTTTTTTTTGTAGTGCTAGCTTTGGGTTTCTTCACAGGAGTGGCAACTTTCTTGCCATTCTTTCTTGAAGTTCCCTTTCTTTTCCTTTGCCCCTTTTCTTGAAACTAGTGGTCTTGTTAACCATCAACACTTAATGCTCTTTCTTGATTTCTACCTTCGCCGATTTTAGCATCGCGAAGAGCTCGATAATCGTTTTCGTCATCCCTTGCATATTATTGTTCATCACGAAGTTCCGGTAACTTGGTGATAGTGACTAGAGAACTCTGTCAATCACTATCTTATCTGGAAGATTAAATCCCACTTGATTCAAGCAATTGTAGTACTCAGACATTCTGAGCACGTGCTCACTGGTTGAGCTATTCTCCTCCATCTTGTAGGCAAAGTACTTGTCAGGGGTATCATACCTCTTGACATGGGCATGAGTCTGAAATACCAATTTCAACTCTTGGAACATCTCATATGCTATGTGGCGTTCAAAACGTTTTTGAAGTCCCGGTTCTAAGCCGTAAAGCATGGTGCACTAAACTATCAAGTAGTCATCATACCGAGCTTGTCAAACGTTCATAACATCTGCATCAGCTCCTGCTATAGGTCTATCACCTAGTGGTGCATCAAGGACATTATTTTTCTGTGCAGCAATGAGGATAATCCTCAGATCACGGACCCAGTCCGCATCATTGCTACTATCATATTTCAACCCATTTTTCTCTAGGAACATATCAAAAATAAATGGGGATCTATATCGCGAGCTATTGATCTATGACACAATTTACAAATACTATCACGACTAAGTTCATGATAAATTAAAGTTCAATTAATCATATTACTTAAGAACTCCCACTTAGATAGACATCCCTCTAGTCATCTAAATGATCACGTGATCCATATCAACTAAACCATGTCCGATCATCACGTGAGACGGAGTAGTTTTCAATGGTGAACATATCTATGTTGATCATATCTACTATATGATTCAGTTCGACCTTTCGGCTTTAGTGTTCCGAGGCCATATCTGCATATGCTAGGCTCGTCAAGTTTAACCCGAGTATTCTGCACGTGCAAAACTGGCATGCATCCATTATATGTGAATGTAGAGCTTATCACACCCGATCATCACGTGGTGTCTCGGCACGACGAATTGTAGCAACGATGCATACTCAGGTAGAACACTTATACCTTGAAATTTAGTGAGGGATCATCTTATAATGCTACCGCCGTACTAAGCAAAATAAGATGCATAAAAGATAAGCATCACATGCAATCAAAATATGTGACATGATATGGCCATCATCATCTTGTGCCTTTGATCTCCACCTCCAAAGCACCGTCATGATCTCCATCGTCACCGGCTTCACACCTTGATCTCCATCGTAGCATCATTGTCGTCTCGCCAACTATTGCTTCTACAACTATCGCTAACGCATAGTGATAAAGTAAAGCAATTACATGGCGATTACATTTCATACAATAAAGCGACAACCATAAGGCTCCTGCCAGTTGCCGATAACTTTTACGTAACATGATCATCTCATACAATAACTTATATCACATCATGTCTTGACCATATCACATCACAACATGCCCTGCAAAAACAAGTTATACGTCCTCTACTTTGTTGTCGCAAGTTTTACGTGGCTGCTACGGGCTTCTAGCAAGAATAGTTCTTACCTACGCATCAAAACCACAACGATTTTTCGTCAAGTGTGTTGTTTTAACCTTCAACAAGGACCGACCATAGTCAAATTCGATTTAACTAAAGTTGGAGAAATAGACACCCGCCAGCCACCTGTGTGCAAAGCACGTCGGTAGAACTGGTCTCATGAATGTGGTCATGTAATGTTGGTCCGGGCCGCTTCATCTAACAATACCGCCGAATCAAAATAAGACATCGGTGGTAAGCAGTACGACTATTATCGCCCACAACTCATTGTGTTCTACTTGTGCATATCATCTACTCATAGACCTGGCTCGGATGCCACTGTTGGGGAACGTAGCATGCAATTTCAAAAAAATTTCCTACGATCACGCAAAATCTATCTAGGAGATGCATAGCAACAAGAGGGGGAGAGTGTGTCCACGTATCCTCGTAGACTGAAAGCGGAAGCGTAGGTTAACGCGGTTGATGTAGTTGAACGTCTTCGTGATCCAACCGATCAAGTACCGAACGTACGACACCTCCGAGTTCAGCACACGTTCAGCTCGATGACGTCCCTCGAACTCTTGATCCAGCAGAGGGTCAAGGGAGAGTTTCGTCAGCACGACAGAGTGGTGACGATGATGGTGATGTGATCCGCGCAGGGCTTCACCTAAGCACTACGACGCTATGACCGGAGGAGTAAACTGTGAAGGGGGCACCGCACACGGCTAAGAGAACAATTGTTGTGCTTTGGGATGCCACCTGCCCCCATATATAAAGGAAGAGAGGAGGACGCCGACCACCAAGGGGCGCGCCATGGGGGGGAGTCCTACTAGGACTCCACTCCTAGTAGGATTTCCCCCCCCCCCTTTCCTTTCTTACCGGAGGGGAAAAGGGAGGAGAGGGAGAGGGAAAGGGAAAGGGGGGCGCCGCCCCCTCCCCTAGTCCAATTCGGACTGCCATGGGGGGTGGCGCGGCCACCCCTTGCGGCCTTCCTCTCTCTCCACTAAGGCCCATGTAGGCCCAATACTTCCCCGGAGGGTTCCGGTAACCCCTCGGTACTCTGGTAAAATACCCGAGCCACTCGAAACCATTCTGATGTCCGAATGCTACCTTCCAATATATGAATCTTTACCTCTCGACCATTTCGAGACTCCTCGTCATCTCTGTGATCTCATCCGGGACTCCGAACAAACTTCGGCCACCAAAACATATAACTCATAATACAAATCGTCATTGAACGTTAAGCGTGCGGACCCTATGGGTTCGAGAACTATGTAGACATGACCGAGACACATCTCCGTTCAATAACCAATAGCGGAACCTGGATGCTCATATTGGTTCCTACATATTCTATGAAGATCTTTATCAGTCAAACCACAATAACAATATAGGTTATTCCCTTTGTCATCGGTATGTTACTTGCCCGAGATTCGATCGTCGGTATCATCATACCTAGTTCAATCTCATTACCTGCAAGTCTATTTACTCGTTCCATAATGCATCATCCCGCAACTAACTCATTAGTCACATTGCTTGCAAGGCTTATAGTGATGTGCATTACCGAGAGGGCCCAGAGATACCGCTCCGATTCTCGGAGTGACAAATCCTAATCTTGATCTATGCTAACCCAACAAACACCTTCGGAGACACCTGTAGAGCATCTCTATATCACCTAGTTACATTGTGACGTTTGATAGCACACAAGGTGTTCCTCCGGTATTCGGGAGTTGCATAATCTCACAGTCAGAGGAATATGTATAAGTCATGAAGAAAGCAACATCAATAAAACTTAACGATCATTATGCTAAACTAATGGATGGGTCTTGTCCATCACATCATTCTCTAATGATGCGATCCCGTTCATCAAATGACAACACATGTCTATGGTCAGGAAACATAACCATCTTTGATTAACGAGCTAGTCAAGAAGAGGCATACTAGGGACAATCTGTTTTGTCTATGTATTCACACATGTACTAAGTTTCCAGTTAATACAATTCTAGCATGAATAATAAATATTTATCATGATATAAGGAAATATAAATAACAACATTATTATTGCCTCTAGGGCATATTTCCTTCAAAGAAGCACGAGAATGTAAAGTGCGAAGATCTGTCTAAGATAAGTGTCTTTCATTCTAAGCTGGATGACCATAAAACCCCTTAAATTTTCAATCCACATTATTCTCATTCATAAACATCACATCAATAAAAAAGGGAGACAAATAATTCAATTCAATTTTATTCTCTTTTTGATAATATAATACAAGTCCACCAGCCTTACCAACACTTTTGGATAAAAACATGGAACTAAAGCCTAACTTACAACATAGCTCGTCAGCCTTTATTTTATTCAAATGCGATTTAGATATAAAAAACTAACTCTGGGCACACCCGTCCATGGAGCTCCAGGAGCTCTCGAAATGTCGTGGGGAGAGCATACCACGGTAGTTCCATCCTAGGATTTTCATTTGGCTCGGCGAACCTCCTCCTCGGAGGCCGCCGCTGCGCCATTATCTCCCTTTTCTTCTCCAACTGACTCCCTTCCCTGTTGCACATACTCCTCCTCTAACTCCTTCGATACATGTGTGACAGCACCATCAACATCCTTCACTGCTTCCACTCTACCCACGCATACTCGCTTGGAGGAAACGCTCATGTCACCATAAAGCAAGCGCTCATAACTATCCATAGCTTTCTCAAATGAAAATTCTAAGTCACTTCCCGTTGGGCGAACGTCAGATACGTGGCTTCTTTTTTACCTATTATTTTCCTACACGCATCCTCTTCTCTCTCATTCATTCCTTGCCTTTTATATTTCTTCTCCTTCCTCTTCAGCTGGCCCTGCATATGATTCTTGGTAGTGCTAAAATTTCAAAACATATTATCAGCCACATTGTCATCTGCGGCTCCAGATGGCGTAAGCCTCGCAGCAATAGCCCCTGACAGGGCTCCAGGCCGTCGTCTTTATTTTGTTTACAGCTCTGACCGTTCATCTTATAATATCAATGGATCCCGGAAAAACTGAAAACTCATTGCCATCCTT
Source organism: Aegilops longissima (assembly GCA_021605205.1). Taxonomy (NCBI): domain Eukaryota; kingdom Viridiplantae; phylum Streptophyta; class Magnoliopsida; order Poales; family Poaceae; genus Aegilops; species Aegilops longissima. The sequence goes on from CM038679.1 coordinate 421,908,835, forward strand.
GAAAACGATTTTACGGAATCATGAAGGTTCGAACGGAACAGATCTAGTAAAACCATACCGTATTTTTTTCTTCTTTTCTTCATCTTCACCAACTAGCTGAGCCTTGTTGGACAAAGCACCGGCCCCCATCGCCGCCCCACCCGGCTCGGGCCCTTGCCTGGCCCTCCTAACGCTGGCCTCCCCCGCCTTCTCCCGTGGAGGTGTTCCCATGGGGGAGCTTCCATGGGGCTGTGAACACGGTCACTCCCACCTGGCTCGGGCCTTCGCCTAGCTCTCCTAGCGATGGCCTCCCCGCCTCCTCCAGTGGAGGTGCTCCGATGGTAGGCTTGGCCATGGTGGTGCTTCCATGAAGGTGCTCAAACAGGTCACGATTTCGTAAGAAATTGGTCAGTATTAAACCTCCTCACCGGGAATCGAAGATTGACGCCAGAACTGAGTCTCCTCGTCGTGGAATCGAACTCGGGATTTGCCGGTGCTGGCGCAAACACGGGCATTGACTCATTTGCCGTTCACCTCAAAAGTCGACTCCAAAACTACAACTATGGGGTATGTAGATGATAATATCCAGGGACCTGGAAAATATTTTTCAGGATCGCGTTTACGGGATTTATTCAGTGCATCTTTCTCGATCAAAACTGTAAATTTAGGGGTTTAACCTCTTTTCCTGGATCTGCTAGACATGCTCTTAGAGCATCCGCATAAGCAATCTCTAAACAAGGCCCGTATACAGTTTTTTTGCTCTACATGTAAAAAATTGTCTCGGGCAGAGACCCTGTACCAGGCTATATATAATATAATATAATACTCTCTCCGTTCCTAAATATAAGTCTTTTTAAAGATTCTATAATATGGATTATATACGGAGCAAAATAAGTGAATCGACATTTTAAAATACGTTTATATTCATCTGTACGTAGTCCATATTCAAATATCTAAAAGATTTATATTTAGAAACGGAGAGTATAAGGTATCAAAATTTTCACTCGAACGAAAAGTGTACTTTTGTTCACGAACTCAAATGCACCGTGAAGAACAGTAAAACTTAGAAAAGCAAATGAAAATAATGATTTGTTGGCATCAAATATTGGCTACATGCAAACATATGTGCAATTTTTCCTGAATAAAAAACTCTTCTAAACGTTCTGGGAAAAAACAAAATCAATACTCCAAAATGAATTCAATTTTTTTGGAGAACAAGTTTTTACCCAGAGCATTGATAAATGTTTTTCTTCACGAGAATACACACGTATATAGACAATTTATCTGTTTGTTGCAAAATAAACAGATTTCTATGTTTTGTTTCCTTTTTTTTTTGTTCATGAAGGAGCATTTGAACTTGCTCGCGTGCAGAAACTCAGTGTCCCACCGCGAGGCCCTTATCCAAAGGGTGGAGACGGAGGCCCCTTTCCATCGTTGCCAACTACGGGAAGAAATTTCAGGTTCATGCCCAGCCGTCCTCACCCTCACCTCCGACAGTGCCAGGGCTAACGGCCCTCTCTGGCGTTCCCCTGCAACTCCTCACAGTTGTGCCGACCTCAGTACACCTTCGCTCCTTGCACCTTCTCACAACGGTTGTGTTGACGCTTAAAAGTGGCAGAAGGAATAAAATAGTACGGATCACATGGGTTGGCTCGAACCCATAGGAACATGAGATCAATATAAAGATTGGAGCTCACATTGGATATTCCTCTCTGAGAAGATAAAGAAGGATATAAGTGTAGCCCAAATCGGAGATCGGACGCGAAAGTCATGACAGGTTCAAAGGGGTATGTGTTGAAATCAGATTATGGCACGACACAAAACGTAACTAAATATTGCCTTAGATGAAAATGTGCTCCACATGAAAGTTGTTTGCCTCATTGTAACAAACAACTTTATTTTTTTGTTCATCTTCATCCAAGATCATATGCAACTTCTAGAACCAAAACAATCCGACCTAATGTTTAACATGACATTATCTTTTAATAGCCTTATATTACTAGCACGACTAGCAAGGTGTCACCCTTGTTAGAATCGTTGGGAACACACGTGAAGTTTTATTTGTGTTGCAGAGGATTCAACTGTTGCAGGATACCGATACCTTCACAAATTGATACCTTAGGGAATTTTGTTGCATACTACAAACTCCTACACTAGGGAGCCCAAGTGAGTTTATACTCAGTAGCAAGCGACATGCCGTTCCTAGCGGACAAATAAGCACAGAGAGGCAACACATGGTGAGCAAAGACAAGATATCGGGAAAAAGACATAGGGGAACCTTTCCCGGACCTCAGTTGACAGGGCTGACAAACTCGTGCATCCAACGAATAATCCAACACAAATCCGTGTAGAAAAAGGAGGCAGAAATGCTTGAAGAAACCTTTTCGGACAACCAAAGCAGCGGGGCGAAAGGTGCAAAGCGACAGTCGAACGAAAGCGTTGCACAGAGAAGAAAAGGATACGTGGAAAGAGACAGGACTAAAGAATGGCATTACCCTCGTAGCACATCATGAATGCATGACACGCGGGACTGGACAAGCGAGGGTTGGGCAAGGAACCAAGAAGCAATAGCTGGTGAGTCCCTAACCCTGGGGCCAGGAATATAAGGGATGATGAACGACAACAGGGAAGATGGCACAACCAACCAAATGAAGGTCGACCCCAACAAAGGTAGTATTGTCTAGCACGGAGAGGGAGGAAAGATGAATATCATCCCCCACCAGCCTCACCCCCTCATGGATGCAACCACTGCCTACGGTTTGGCCCTGCAACGACCCCACACGCACCGGTACAAACCCAACTACTGCGAGTAGAAGCTTTTCCCAACGGACTAGACAGAAAATGACCCAAGCCAATGGCAGTACGAAGAAAGCGTGCACGGAAACCACAAGCCCGAATCAAATGGCCCCCACAAGGATGTGGTCGAGCCGCTGAACGACACGGCACCGAGAATGGCACCGACACCCTTAGTTGCGAGAGAATATAGCACCACGACATAATGGTGCAAGAGGAAAAAAAAGGAACAACACCCTCTCATCACAAACCAAGACAAGAACCGCATCGACGTCGTTAGCAGCAATAGAATACAACACCACGGCATAATGACACAAGGGCAAAAAATGAAGAACACCCACACATCACAAACCAAGATGAACGGAATTTAAAAACCAACCCAAACGGAATACAAGAGGAAGAAATGGGCATGTACCACATGAAATGGAACAATCACACCGGCGAGAAAGAGAAGAGCACATGGTTAAAGCCGATCCAGGTTCAACAATGCGCCGACTGGAAATAGCAGGGTAAGACTAGCGGCATGCCACTCCATAATGCATCAACCAGCGCCCGGGTAGAGAATATCTGAAAACCCAAAACGAGGCATATACTCCCATCCATCACCACATGGGCAGAAGGAAACCAAGCAAACCGAACAGACAATCCATGAGTCGTTGTTGTCATGACACAACCGAACACCCACCCGACACGTCACAAGCAAAAGGGATCCAAGTGAAACGATCAACTGATCACGGAGGGAGTGCGACTAGAGGGCACATGCAGCACACACATACAAAGAACATGCCAGACGTCCAGACTATGACATCCGAAATATGGGCAGACATTCCAAAACATGCCATCCAACCAGGGGTCACGACAGCAAGAGACTGGGTAGCCAAAGCCCCTCCACATCCGAACGGGACCAAGGGTGAAAGTGCCCCACGGGGACCAAAACACGCCAGGCGACTAGTACAACATGAGGCCAGGTAGACAAAGCCCCTTCACATCCGAACAAGACCAATGAGCGAAAGCGCCCCACATCGCCCCCATCAGACCCCCACCACCCAGAGAAGGAACACAAGGACGCCCTCACCCGACGGTCGACATGCCCACCGGGCACCCGGCGCATCCAGACCAAACAACCCGCACGAAGGGTGAGGGGAAAGGCCGGTAGACAGGGCGGTCCAGAGCGCTGCCCTGGCCCACGCGTCATGGGCCCCTGATTGCTTGTATCTGTGTTGGTATTTCCCCGAATAGGAAGGGATGATGCAACACAGCCACGGTAAGTATTTCCCTCAGTTATGGAACCAACGTTATCTATCTAGTAGGAGAACCAAGCAACACCATGTAAACAACACCTGCACACAAACAACAAAAACTTACAACCCAACACAAAAAAGGGGTTGTCAATCCCTCAACGGTATTGAGATAGATTAAATTGTATGAGATTTGATAAATAGATCTAACTAAAACACAAAATAAAATGAATAAATAAAAATTACAGCAAGGTATTTTTGGATTTAATATGATAGGAAATAGACATGGGAGCCGTAGTTTTCACTAGAGGCTTCTCTCAAGAAAATAGCATACGATGGGTAAACAAATTACTGTTGAGCAATTGATAGAAAAACGACTAATCATGATGATATCCAAGGTAATGACCATGTATGTAGGCATCACATGCAAGATTAGTAGACCGAAACGATTCTGCATCTACTACTATTACTCCACACATCGTCCGCTATCCAACATGCATCTAGTGTATTAAGTTCATGAAAAAACAAAGTAATGCAATAAGAATGATGACATAATGTAGACAAGATAAACTCACATATGAATAAACCTCATCTTGTTACCCTTAATAGCAACCATACATGTGTGCCATGTCTCTTTCTGTCACTGAGATTGAGCACCGCAAGATCGAACCCATCACAAAGCACATCTTCCCATGGCAAAATAAATCAATCTAGTTGGCCAAACCAAACCAATAAATCGGAGAAGAAATACGAGGCCATAACAATCATGCATAAAAGAGTTCAGCGAAGACTCAGTTAATATTCATGGATAGAACTAATAAGAAACCAACAATTCATCGTATTCCAACAAACACACTGCAAAAAAGAGTTACATCAAATAGATCTCCAAGAACATCGAGGAAAACATTGTATTGAAGATCAAAAAGAGAGAAGAATCCCTCTGAAAAGATGTCTAGGGGGGTGATTAGACCCTCAATAAAGAAAAGTAGCAGTTTTTAAGTTCTTCAAGTTAAGGTGGAGTTTTAGCACAAGTTTAAACATTCACAATACATTTCAAGCAAGCATGGCAATAGTATATGAGCAGCGGAAAGTAAAGCATGAAAATTGCAAGATAGTAAAGGGATGGGATTGGAGTGTGCAAACGCAATTGGAGACACGGAGATTTTTGGCGTGGTTCCGATAGGTGGTGCTATCGTACATCCACGTTGGTGGAGACTTCAACCCACGAAGGGTAACAGTTGCGTGAGTCCACGGAGGGCTCCACCCACGAAGGGTCCATGAAGAAGCAACCTTGTCTATCCCACCATGGCCATCGCCCATGAAGGACTTGAAGGAAATATGCCCTAGAGGCAATAATAAAGTTATTATTTATTTCCTTATATCATGATAAATGTTTATTATTCATGCTAGAATTGTATTAACCGGAAACATAATACATGTGTGAATATATAGACAAACAGTATGTCACTAGTATGCCTCTACTTGACTAGCTTGTTAATCAAAGATGGTTATGTTTCCTAACCATGAACAAGGAGTTGTTATTTGATTAACAAGGTCACATCATTAGTTGAATGATCTGATTGACATGACCCATTTCGTTAGCTTAACACTTGATCGCTTAGTATGTTAATGCTTTCTTCATGACCCATACATGTTCCTCGTAACTATGAGATTATGCAACTCCGTTTACCGGAGGAACACTTTGGTACTACCAAACGCCACAACGAATCGGGTGATTATAAAGGAGTACTACAGGTGTCTCCAAAGGTACTTGTTGGGTTGGCGTATTTCGAGATTAGGTTTTGTCACTCCGATTGTCGGAGGTTTTGTCACTCCGATTGTCGGAGAGGTATCTCTAGGCCTTCTCGGTAATACACATCACATAAGCCTTGCAAGCATTGCAACTAAAGAGTTAGTTGTGAGATGATGTATTACGGAACGAGTAAAGAGACTTTCCGGTAACGAGATTAAACTAGGTATTGGATACCGACGATCGAATCTCGGGAAAGTAACATACCGATGACAAAGGGAACAACGTATGTTGTTATGCGGTTTGACCGATAAAGATCTTCAGAGAATATGTAGGAACCAATATGAGCATCCAGGTTCCGCTATTGGTTATTGACCGAGAATAGTTCTAGGTCATGTCTACATAGTTCTCGAACCGTAGGGTCCGCACGCTTAAGGTTTCAATGACGGTTATTATGAGTTTATGTATTTTGATGTACCAAGGAGTTCGAGTCCCGGATGTGATCACGGACATGACGAGGAGTCTCAAATGGTCGAGACATAAAGATTGATATATTGATGGTTATATTCGGACACCGGAAAGGTTCGGAAGTTTCGGAGAAAACCGGAGTGCCGGAGGGGTTACCGGAACCCCGGGAAGTTATGGGCCTTATTGGGCCAAGAGGGAGAGAGAGGGCTGCACCAGAGGTGGTGCCCCTCCATGGGGAGTCCGACTGACTAGGAGGGGGGGCAGCCCCTTCCCTCTCCCTCTCCCTCTCTTCCTTCCCCTTCCCTCTTCCTAGTAGGACTAGGAAAGGGAGTCCTACTCCTACTAGGAGGAGGACTCCCTCCCTTGGTGCGCCCCAAGGGCTGGCCGCCCTCCCCTTGCTCCTTTATATACGGGGGGGGGGGCACCCTAGGACACACAAGTTGATCTTCGTGATCGTTCCTAGCTGCAGTGCGGTGCCCCTTCCACCATATTCCACCTCGGTCATATTGTTGCGGTGCTTAGGCGAAGCCTCGCGACGGTAGAACATCAAGATCGCCACCACGCTGTCGTCGACGGAACTCCTCCCGACGCTTTGCTGGATCGGAGCCCGGGATCGCCATCGAGCTGAACGTGTGCCAAGAACTCGGAGGTGCCGGAGTAACGGTGCTTGGATCGGTCGGATCGTGAAGACGACGACTACATCAACGCGTTAATATAACGCCCGCTTTCGGTCTCACGAGGGTACGTGGACGACACTCTCCCTCTCGTTGCTATGCCATCACCATGGTCTTGCGTGATCGTAGGTAAATTTTTGAAATTACTACGCTTCCCAACAAGTGGTATCCGAGCCTGGTTTTATGCGTTGATGTCATTTGCACGAGTAGAACACAAGTGAGTTGTGGGCGATACAAGTCATACTACCTACCAAAGATGTCATACTTTGGTTCAGCGGTATTGTGAGATGAAGCGCCCGGACCGACATTACGCCAGACGCTTACGCGAGACTGGTTTCACCGCTGTGAGCACTCGCTGCTTAAAGGTGATGGCGGGTGTCTGCTCTCTCACTTTAGTTGAACTGAGTGTGGCTACGCCCGGTCCTTGAGAAGGTTAAACGGAGTCTATTTGACGAAGTATCGCTGTGGTTTTGATGCGTAGGTAAGAACGGTTCTTGCTCAGCCCGTAGCAGCCACGTAAAACTTGCAACAACAAAGTAGAGGACGCCTAACTTGTTTTTGCAGGGCATGTTGTGATGTGATATGGTCAAGACGTGATGCTATATTTTATTGTATGAGATGATCATGTTTTGTAACCGAAGTTATCGGCAATCGGCAGGAGCCATATGGTTGTCGCTTATTGTATGAAATGCAACGCCATGTAATTGCTTTACTTTATCACTAAGCGGTAGCGATAGTCGAGAAGCAATAGTTGGCGAGACGACAACGATGCTACGATGGAGATCAAGGTGTCGCGCCGGTGACGATGGTGATCATGACGGTGCTTCGAGATGGAGATCACAAGCACAAGATGATGATGGCCATATCATATCACTTATATTGATTGCATGTGATGTTTATCCTTTATGCACCTTATCTTGCTTTGATTGACGGTAGCATTATAAGATGATCTCTCACTAAAATTATCAAGTAGTGTTCTCCCGAGTATGCACTGCTGCCAAAGTTCGTCGTGCCGAGACACCACGTGATGATCGGTGTGATAAGCTCTCACGTCCATCTACAACGGGTGCAAGCCAGTTTTGCACACGCAGAATACTCAGTTATACTTGACGAGCCTAGCATATACAGATATGGCCTCGAACACGGAAACCGAAAGGTCGAACGTGAATCATATAGCAGATATGATCAACATAAGATGTTCACCATTGAAAACTACTCCATCTCACGTGATGATCGGTTATGGTTTAGTTGATTTGGATCACGTGATCACTTAGATAACTAGAGAGATGTCATCTAAGTGGGAGTTCTTAAGTAATATGATTAATTGAACTTTAATTTATCATGAACTTAGTCCTGGTAGTATTTTGCAAATTATGTTGTAGATCAATAGCTCGCGTTGTTGCTTCCCTATGTTTTCATATGTGTTCCTAGAGAAAATTGTATTGAAAGATATTAGTAGCAATGATGCGGATTGGATCCGTGATCCGAGGTTTATCCTCATTGCTGCGCAGAAGAATTATGTCCTTAATGCACCGCTAGGTGATGACCTATTGCAGGAGCGTATGCGCACGTTATGAACGCTTTGGCTAGCTCAATATGATGACTACTTGATAGTTTAGTGCACCATGCTTAACGGCTTAGAATCGGGACTTCAAAGACGTTTTGAACGTCATGGACCATATGAGATGTTCCAGAGTTGAAGTTAATATTTCAAGCAAATACCCGAGTTGAGAGATATGAAGTCTCCAACAAGTTCTATAGCTAAAAGATGGAGGAGAATCGCTCAACTAGTGAGCATGTTCTCGATTGTCTGGTACTTCAATCACTTGAATCAAGTGGGAGTTAATCTTCCAGATAAAATAGTGATTGACAAGATTCTCTAGTCACCATCACTAAGTTACTAGAACTTCGTGATGAACTATAGTATGCAAGGGATGACGAAAACAATTCCCAAGCTCTTCGCGATGCTAAAATCGGCGAAGGTAGAAATCAAGAAAACATCAAGTGTTGATGGTTGACAAGACCACTAGTCTCAAGGAAAAGGGCAAAGGGAAGAAGGGAACTTCAAGAAGAACGGCAAGCAAGTTGCTACTCGAGTGAAGAAGCCCAAGTCTGGACCTAAGCCGAGACCAAGTGCTTTTGCTACAATGGAACTGGTCATCGAAGCGGAACTACCCCAAGTATTTGGCGGATAAGAAGGATGGCAAAGTGAACAAAGGTATATTTGATATACAGATTATTGATGTGTATTTTACTAGTGTTCGTAGCAACCCCTCGGTATTTGATACTGGTTCGGTTGCTAAGAGTAGTAACTCAAACAGGAGTTGCGAATGAATGTAAACTAGTTGAAGGGAAGTGACGATGAGTGTTGGAAATAGTTCCAAGATTGATATGATCATCATCACACACTCCCTATATTTTCGAGATTAGTGTTAAAAGCCAAATAAATGTTATTTAGCGCTTATGCGTTGAGCATGAATATGATTTGATCATGTTTATTGCGATACGGTTATTCATTTGAAGTTAAAGAATAATTGTTATTCTGCTTACATGAATAAGACCTTCATGGTTATGCACCCAATGAAAATAGTTTGTTGGATCTCGATCGTAATGATACACATATTCATAATATTGATGCCAAAAGATGCAAAGTTAATAATGATAGTGCAACTTATTTGTGGCAATCGCCGCTTAGGTCATATTGGTGTAAAACGATGAAGAAAAATCCATGCCGATGGACTTTTGGAATCACTTGATTATGAATCATTTGATGCTTGCGAACCGTGCCTTTTGGGCAAGATGACTAAAACTCCGTTCTCGGAACAATGAAACAAGCTCTCGACTTATTGGAAATAATACATGCCGATGTATGCGATCCAATGAGTGTTGATGCTCGTGGCAAGTATCGTTATTTTCGACCTTCACAAGATGATGAGCAGATATGGGTATATCTACTTGATGAAACATAAGTCTGAAATAGTTGAAAGGTTCAAAGAATTTCAGAGTGAAGTGGAAAATCATCGTAACAAGAAAATAAAGTTTCGCGATCCGATCGTGGAGATGAATATTTGAGTTACGAAGTTTGGTCTTCAATGAAAACAATGTGGAATAGTTTCACAGCTCACGCCACCGAACACCACAACGTTATGGTGTGTCCGAACGTCAGAATCAGTACTTTATTATGATATGGTGCGATCTATGATGTATCTTACCGATTTACCACTATCGCTTTGGGGTTATGCATTAAAGACAGCTGCATTCACGTTTAATAGGGCACCATCTAAATCCGCTGAGATGACACCGTATGAACTATGGTTTAACGAAGAAACCTAAGTCGTCGTTTCTTAAAGTTTGAGTTGTGATGCTTATGTGAAAAGTTTTCACCGATAAGCTCGAACCCAAATCGGAGAAATGCGTCTTCATAGAATACCCAAAGGTAACTATTGGGTACACCTTCTATCACAGATCCGAAAGCAAGATATTTGTTGCTAAGATGGATCCTTTCTAGAGAAGAAGTTTCTCTCGAAAGAAGTGAGTGGGAGGAAAGTGGAGCTTGATAAGGTAATTTGTACCTTCTCCCGAATTGGAAAGTATTTCATCACGGAAATCAGTTCCAGTGATTCCTACACCAATTAGTGAGGAAGCTAATGATGATGATCATGAAACTTCAGATCAAGTTACTACAAAACCTCGTAGGTCTTCCAAAGTACAGATCCGCACTGAGTGGTACGGTAATCCTATTCGGAAGTCATGTTACTAGACCATGATGAACCTACGAACTATGAGGAAGCGATGATGAGCCCAGATTCCGCGAAATGGTTTGAGACCATGAAATCTGAGATGGGATCCATGTATGAGAACAAAGTGTGGACTTTGATGGAGTTGCTCGATGATCGGCAAGCCATATTATATAAATGGATCTTCAAGAGGAAGACGGACACCGATAGTAGTGTTACTATCTACAAAGCTCGACTTGTCACAAATGGGTTTTGACAAGTTCAAGGTGTTGACTACAATGAGATTTACTCAATCAGAAGCGATGCTTATGTCTGTCCGAATCATGTTAGCAATCGCCACATTTTATGAAATCGGCAAATGGATGTCAAAACTACATTCTTTAATGGATTTATTAAAGAAGAGTTGTATATGATGCAAATGAAGGTTTTGTCAATCCTAAAGGAGCTAACAAAATGTGCAAGCTCCAATGATCCATCTATGGACTGGTGCAAGCATCTTGAGTTGGAATAAACGCTTTGATAGTGTGATCAAAGCATATGGTTTTATATGCACTTTTGGAAGAAGCCTCGATTTACAAGAAAGTGAGTGGGAGCACTACAAAGATTTCGATAAGTATATGTGAATGACATATTGTAGATCGGAAATAATGTAGAATTATTCGCAAAGCATAAAGGAGTGTTTAAAAGGAGTTTTTCAAAGAAAGACCTCGGTGAAGCTGCTTACATATTGAGCATTAAGATCTATAGAGATAGATCAAGACGCTTGATAAGTTTTTTCAATGAGTACATACCTTGACAAGATTTTGAAGTAGTTCAAAATGGAACAGTCAAAGAAAGAGTTCTTGCCTGTGTTACAAAGGTGTGAAATTGAGTAAGACTCAAAACCCGGCCACGGCAGAAGATAGAAAGAGAATGAAAGTCATTCCCTATGCCTTGGCCATAGGTTCTATAAAGTATGCCATGTGTGTACCGATCTATTGTATACCCTGCACCGAGTTTGGCAAGGAGTACAATAGTGATCTACTGAATAGATCATCGGACAATGGTCAAAATTATCCTTAATGGAATAAGGATATGTTTCGATTATGGAAGTGATAAAAGGTTGGCCGTAAAGGGTTACGCCGATGCAAGTTTTGACACCGATCTGGATGACTTTAAGTCTCGATCTAGATACATATTGATAGTGGGAGCAATTAGCTAGAGTAGCTCCGTGTAGAGCATTGTTGACATAGAGATTTGCAAAATACATACGGATCTGAATGTGGCGCACCCGCTGACTAAGATTCTCTCACAAAGCAAAACATGATCACACCTTAGTACTCTTTGGGTGTTAATCACATAGCGATGTGAACTAGATTACTGAATCTAGTAAACCCTTTGGGTCTTGGTCACATGGCGATGTGAATTATGGGTGTTAATCACATGATGATGTGAACTATCGATGTTAATCACATGGTGATGTGATCTAGATTATTGACTCTAGTGCAAGTGGGAGACTCAAGGAAATATGCCCTAGAGGCAATAATAAAGTTATTATTTATTTCCTTATATCATGATAAATGTTTATTATTCATGCTAGAATTGTATTAACCGGAAACATAATACATGTGTGAATATATAGACAAACAAAGATGTCACTAGTATGCCTCTACTTGACTAGCTTGTTAATCAAAGATGGTTATGTTTCCTAACCATGAACAAGGAGTTGTTATTTGATTAACAAGGTCACATCATTAGTTGAATGATCTGATTGACATGACCCATTCCGTTAGCTTAACACTTGATCGCTTAGTATGTTAATGCTTTCTTCATGACCCATACATGTTCCTGTAACTATGAGATTATGCAACTCCTGTTTACGGAGGAACACTTTGGTACTACCAAACGTCAACGTGAATCGGGTGATTATAAAGGAGTACTACAGGTGTCTCCAAAGGTACTTGTTGGGTTGGCGTATTTCGAGATTAGGTTTTGTCACTCCGATTGTCGGAGGTTTTGTCACTCCGATTGTCGGAGAGGTATCTCTAGGCCTTCTCGGTAATACACATCACATAAGCCTTGCAAGCATTGCAACTAAAGAGTTAGTTGTGAGATGATGTATTACGGAACGAGTAAAGAGACTTTTCCGAACGAGATTAAACTAGGTATTGGATACCGACGATCGAATCTCGGAAAGTAACATACCGATGACAAAGGAACAACGTATGTTGTTATGCGGTTCGACCGATAAAGATCTTCAGAGAATATGTAGGAACCAATATGAGCATCCAGGTTCCGCTATTGGTTATTGACCGAGAATAGTTCTAGGTCATGTCTACATAGTTCTCGAACCGTAGGGTCCGCACGCTAAGGTTTCAATGACGGTTATTATGAGTTTATGTATTTTGATGTACCAAGGAGTTCGAGTCCCGGATGTGATCACGGACATGACGAGGAGTCTCAAATGGTCGAGACATAAAGATTGATATATTGGATGGTTATATTCGGACACCGGAAAGGTTAGGAAGTTTCGGAGAAAACCGGAGTGGGAGGGGTTACCGAACCCCCGGGAAGTTATGGGCCTTATTGGGCCAAGAGGGGAGAGAGGGCTGCACCAGAGGTGGTGCGCCTCCATGGGGAGTCCGAATTGACTAGGAGGGGGCAGCCCCCTTCCCTCTCCCTCTCCCTCTTTCCTTCCCTTCCCTCTTCCTAGTAGGACTAGGAAAGGGAGTCCTACTCCTACTAGGAGGAGGACTCCCTCCCTTGGTGCGCCCCAAGGGCTGGCCGCCCTCCCCTTGCTCCTTTATATACGCAGGCAGGGGGCACCCTAGGACACACAAGTTGATCTTCGTGATCGTTCCTTAGCCGTGTGCGGTGCCCCTTCCACCATATTCCACCTCGGTCATATTGTTGCGGTGCTTAGGCGAAGCCCGCGACGGTAGAACATCAAGATCGCCACCACGCTGTCAGCCGACGGAACTCCTCCCGACGCTTTGTTTGGATCGGAGCCCGGGATCGCCATCGAGCTGAACGTGTGCCAAGAACTCGGAGGTGCCGGAGTAACGGTGCTTGGATCGGTCGGATCGTGAAGACGACGACTACATCAACAGCGTTAATATAACGCTTCGCTTTCGGTCTCACGAGGGTACGTGGGACGGACACTCTCCCTCTCGTTGCTATGCCATCACCATGGTCTTGCGTGATCGTAGGTAAATTTTTGAAATTACTACGTTTCCCAACAGGACTTGCCTCACTAGGATAGATCTTCACGAAGTAGGCGATCTCCTTGCTCGTATAAACTCCTTGGTTCAACTACACAATCTTGACGGAGGCTCCCAAGTGACACCTAACCAATCTAGGAGACATCACTCTCCAAAAGGTAATAGACGGTGTGTTGATGATGAACTCCTTGCTCTTGTGCTTCAAATGATAGTCTCCCCAACACTCAACTCTCTCACGGATTTGGATATGGTGGAAAGATGATTTGAGTGGGAAACAACTTGGGGAAGGCTAGAGATCAAGATTCTTGTGGATGGATTGGAATGTCTTGGTCTCAACACATGAGTAGGTGGTTCTCTCTCAGAAAATGAGTGCTGGAAGTGTAGGCACGTTCTGATGGCTCTCCTCATGAATGGAGGAAGGGTGGAGGGGTATATATAGCCTCCACACAAAATCTAGACGTTATACACAATTTACCAAACTCGGTGGGACTGAATAGTGAAACTCGGTCAGGCCGATTTAGTACAAAATGCGAACGTTAGACTTTTTGATGGGACCGACATGATCAACTCGGTGGGGCCGATGCACTAGGGTTAGGGTAAAACCTCAACTCGGTTTGACCGATTACACAAACTCGGTGAGACCGACTTTGGTAATGAGAAAACAAAGAGTTGGTCAAGCAAACTCGGTGAGACCGACTGCATATCTCGGTGAGACTGAAATAGTTGCAACATGCAACAGAGAGTTTGCAAGCCCATCTTGGTGAGACCGAGATCCCATCGGTGAGACCGAACTGATTAGGGTTTCTGGCAGTGGCTATGTCAAGTGAACTCGGTGGCGCCGGATAGATCAAATCGGTGGGGCCGAGTTTGACTTTAGGTTTAGGACATATGTGGAAATGAGAAAGTGGTTGAGGGCTTTTGAGCATATCACTAAGCACTTTGAGCAAGCAAGTCATTAAGCAACACCTCATCCCCTTTTAATAGTATTGGCTTTCCTATGGACTCAATGTGATCTTGGATTACTAAAATGAAAATCTGGAGTCTTGAGCTTTTGCCAATCTTTGTCCTTAGCATCTTGAAGGCGTTCCACATCCTCTTGTCCATGCTACATGTTTGTTGAACTCTCTGAAATATACTAGATAAAAGTATTAGTCCGACAAGAGATATGTTGATATTAATTACCAAAATCATCCAGGAAGCACTTGTGCTTTCACCATCTAGCTACTAACCACGGACCCGTAGATTTATGGTAAACTACTCACGCATCATCGGAGGGGCAACAAGGATGATAAGAACCCCTCCGTGATCATTGCCCCCTCCGGCAGAGTGCCAGAAAAGGCCTCTAGATTGGATCTCGTGGTTCTGAAACTTGCGGCGGTGGAAAAGTGTTTCGTTGGCTCCCCTCAGATTTCTGGGATAGAGTATTTATAGAGGCGGAAGTAGGTCAAGGTGGTTCCCGTGGGCCCCACTGGCGTGCCCTGGTGCCTAGTGGGCCCCACGGGCCTCCTTTCGTGTACCCCAGAAGCTTCCAGGGTCCATTATCACCAGAAAAAAAATCTCCAAAAAGTTTCATGGCATTTGGACTTTGTTTGGTATTGATATTCTGCAAAGTAAAAAACAAGCAAAAAACAACAACTGACACTGGGCACTATGTCAATAGGTTAGTCCCACAAAATGATATAAATTTATTAGTAAATGTATATAAAACATCCAAGTTTAATAATATAACATCATGGAACAATCAAAAATTATAGATGCGTTGGAGACGTATTAGCCCCCAAGGACGTCGGATCGACGAAGAACGCTCGGGCACGATCAGACGACGGGGAGGGTGATAGGCAGGCATCAGCGCGAGGCGCACACGCAAGCACAGATACCCCTTGGAGGCAGGTACTACAACATGCTTTATAGGAGTGGTAGGCCAAGATGTAATCAACATGCCCTCAAGACCAATACTTTAACTGTCCATACAAGATAAGCTCCAAGGCAATTGGTTGAACATATTGAGATCCACTAGTGTTTATTTTCTGATGGAGTGGAATCAATTATTTTTTATGTTTTTTGAAGCACCATCAATATGACATGGGGAAATGATGCAAAAACTCAACCCCCTGACAATTGTAAAAATTCTATTTTGCAGGTACACATGATGCGGATTTTCACTATACAAGTGGTCAGGCAGCTAAATAGGCGGTCAAGACTGGAGAAACATTGTGAAAAGGTAAACATCGATGCTTCTTTTCGTCAAAATAATGACCAAACCTGCATTGGGGACATGGTGGAAGCCGAAGCCTGAGCATACTAAATCGGCCTCCTGCTCGTGAAGACCTCCTTGTTTCTCGCATTGTTTTTAAATATGATAATGCTTATGTTGTCAATGTCTTCAAAAGCAACAAAGATTTTGGTGCCTCATCTCAAACATCTACGAAGACATTAACCATTTGAAGACCAATTTAAGTTTGTTTCAAAGGACGTTGGGGAGAGAGTGAACATTAAGCTAGATCTACTTCACAGATGCTTCGTACCCGGGAGTGTGCCATGTAGGTTCAGCGTTAAAGTTTGATCCTCAGGGAGAGGCTCTTCCGCAGCATAGCTCCAACCTATCTCATCACAGCAGCAATATGTTGTCGGAGTCACAATGGAAGAACAGAATTTGAAGAAAATACTCCCTCCGTCCCGAAATGTAAGACGTTTTTTGATACTATGCTAGTGTCAAAAAACGTCTTAGATTTTGGGACGGAGGGAGTAGCATTGTACTATTAAGGAATGCTGCATGTAAACCTATGTACAAATGTGGTGGCTACCAAAAATGAACACCAATCACCGTAAGGCACAACACATTCGTGCGGAAGAGGGACACCGCACACTTTGCTTCTCTGAAATGAATGATTCGTGTCACAGTTAACTCTTTTACAGTGAGGATTCACATCATCACATGTACATTTGTCTGGAGAGCTTGTACCCAGAAACCGTGGCTGACAAGGCGAGGGCAACAAATGCAAGGAAGGCCATGCTGATCGCCGCAGCGGTCGCGTCAGTGAAGTTGTTGATCACAGCTGTTCTCATGCGGTTCGTGATTGGGATAGCCGCTGATAGAGCAGACATCAGCAAGTATGCAACTACCTGCGAATATGTTCACCAGTTTCTATTAGCGGGGGCAACAAATTTCATCATTATGAAATTTTGACTGATATGTTTTCAAGAAACGCAACAATTGACAGGCAAATCCAATGCAGGTTTTGGAAGCTAGCTCAATCCAGAATATCCTACTATTTTGTTATCTTGCATTCAACATGGTACCATGGTATAAAACAAAAGCCTGAACAGTTCAAAGCATCCCAAGCGAGTGGCTCCCGCCCCCGGTCCCTAGGGTTTCCCACCGCCGCCGCCCCTCACTGAGCCGCCGCCGAGCCCGCGGAGCCGCCAGCCCCTCCTCCCCTGCTCCCTTTTCCTCCCCCACCCTCCTCCACGCCTCAGACCCCCGCCTCCCCGAGCGAGGCGGCCGGGGCCCTCCTCCGCCGCCCCCAGCCCCCCATGGTCATCCCTCCTCCGCCGCCGGCCCTCGCCGCGAATGTCGGGCGGCGGGCTTGCCCTTCCTCATGTGGTCCTCCTCTTTCGGCGGTGATGGCCGCGGCGGTGCGCCTCGGCGGTGGCGGTCGGCGTCTGGTGTGGAGGCGGCGGTGCTCATCAGGTGGTGCTGCCTCTGGCGGCGGGGTGGTTCAGTGGTGCTTGGCGGTCGGGCGCGTCCCGCCCAGATCTCGGTCCTTGCGGGTCGGCTCGGCGACCGCGACGCTCTCTATATGGGGAGGCAGGGAGGCGGCTTGGCTGGGATAAAGAACGCCGACGGCGTACTACCGCAAGGCTGAGGCGGAGCTGTCAAGGCCTTGAGGAACTGGCCGGGCCCGTGGGGCCACGGGCCTGGTAGGCTCCTGCAATGGCGTCCGGTCGGCTACCGTCGTGGACGGTGGAGGTGTGGCCCTCCCGTATGCCGACGGTGTTGTTGCCCTAGTCCCGGCTCTTCTCCGCCAGTAAACCATCTTCGCGGTGCCGTGGCGAGACAGTGGGAAGCTTCGTGTCCGTGTTGGCGCAGGTGGTGGTCGGTCCGGTGGCGAGCCCGAGTGCCCGAGGTAGAGGCGGGATCGGAGAAATCTGCTGGCTTGGCCGACACCGACGCGGTGGCGCCTGAGGGTGCCGCCGGACCTTCCTGGAGAGCGTCGGGGCTACCCTTCCTCTCTCCTCGCCGTGTACCGGGAAACCCTTGGCAGCAGCGTCGTCATCGTCGCGTCCCTTCTTGGAGGTGTTGTTAGGTACCGGCACTTCGGAGTCTCGGAGCTTGGTGGGCGATCTCCGGTGGACGCAGCGGTCACGAGGCTTCGTTGTTTTTGTCGATCCGTCGTTATCGGCATTTGTTTCTTTTCTTTTTTCTCTTTCCTTTCTTTTGGGCGTGTTTGTGCTGCTTCCGCCCCAGCCCCTATCGTCGGTTGTATCGGTTGGTTGCTTTGTAATACAAAGCAGGGGGAAACCCTTTTTCTTAAAACAAAAGCCTGAGATAAAATATAACCACAACAGCAGTTTAGCCATTATCCGAAAAATCTAAGGCTTTTTTTAGAAATGGAGGAGGACCCCCGGCCTCTGCATCTAGACGATGCATGCAGCCATTTTATTAAAAATTCATATAAGACCTTACAAAGTCATACAACAGTAAGCCTAAAGCCACCATCTAGACAACATCTGCCGCTACTCCTATCCAGTTGATATAGGGATGCTGATAGTCTGGGCCTAATACCAAACAGACCTCGCAGCCAAACCTAACATCTAAGACCTGAGGTCCCAACCAGACGCTCGCGGTATGGGGCACCCATGACCGCTCACTTTCAACCAGACGCTCGCCGGCATGAGGCCGCCACCACCACCGCCACCAAGCCATCTTCGAGTTGTATTGTTGCATCTACCGTGCTGTGTCTTTTCGCTATCGACGCCACCACGACGCCAGATAGCGCCGTCCTCCCGCGAGTCCATCCTCAGACATCGGGCGCCGAGGCTCCATCGCCACCACGCCGAGATCCGCCATCATCAATGTGTAGGATGAAGCACCGCCCACCAACAAAGCCGCCCATCGTCCTCGATCCCTGTACGCCCAAGAACGACGCCCCCAAGGAGGAAACGACACCAACGCGCCGCCGTCATCCGATCTACTGATCTAGGGTTTCCCCCGGAGGTAGCAAATAATTGTCTTGAACTTCTCCTTGGCGATGCCTTCAAGAAGGAAACCCCGCATACCAGCGCCGTCACCGCCGGCCTTGGCCAGGTTTTCACCCGGATCTGAACAGAGGACCTCCATCAAGCCATATGTACACGAACCGCCGCCATCGCTGCCAGGGACTGGATGGAGAATCCAGGCCGCCGCCGCCTGACCGGCCATGGCACCACCATGGTGCCTAGGCCGGCGTCATCAGGCCCACCATGTCCGCCAGACGCCACCGATCCGCCGCCCGCCAAAACGCATTCGGTACGGCGAGATCCGCGATCGGCCGCCGCCATTGAGGCTCTTCGCCGCGAAGATCGCGCGCGCGCGCTTGCCACACACTCGCCGCCAGAACCCGCCGCCCACGCCGCCAGGTTCGCAGCGATTCCGTGCGCCGCCAGTGAAGGCGCACCACCACGCTGGTGGGAGAGCCCGCCGCCGCCATCACCGCCAAAGACTCTGGGCATGGCCTCCAACGGCGGGGAGAGGAAGGGAGTGAGCCTTTGGGCCGGCGGCGGATCTCGCCCCCCGTGTCGCCTCGGTTAGGCGATGCGGGGGCAGGGGCTACGGGCCGAAAAATCTAAGGGTTAACATGGAAAACATGTTTGGTCCAAAAACTGATTTCCTTAAGCATGTGTGTGTAAGAATTTCATGGACTGCAGCATTCTGACTAGTCACATTATTAGTAATACTTTCATTAATTAACAAAACTTAGCTATTTGCACCGGTAAAGTAAATTTAGCAAGGGCCAAGTTCCAGCAAAACTACTTCTAAGTATCAGTAGCATATTGGGGTCCACTAATACAAATTCCATTGTTTCTTCACATGGGATTCAAAGCCATGAAAGTAAGCTGCTAAACAATCATATTATTTGCAGAAGGCAGAACTCATAAAAAACCTTAATTAAGTAGCAACAGCACAGGTTTAAAACATTCATACCCTCCAGGGCATCCTAAGTAAATGTGGTCCCAAAACATTTGAAAGTTGACGATTACATCCATTTATCTGTATTTACGCAACATGCAATGGACAACATGAATTATTTTTTGCCATCTAGTATTGTACTATTCCAAAGCTCAAAGCAAACCAATGATTGAGAACATACATCGAACACGGAGCAACTTCTAATAGCTCATGGCTGGCCCTAACCACTCCCCAACCACTCTAATCTCCCCATTCCAACGCCACAACATTATCAGAGATGGTTGTCGTTGGGTTGCCATACAGATTGAACTATTGGACCATTATTGAGAGCTACATGTACCATATTTTAGTTGTTTCCACAAAGAAACAAGAAGCGGTATGGGTTGTAATTTATGAAATTGTAGCTATGTCTTGAACCAGAATATTGCAGTGTTCTACATTCCATAGACCAATCTTACTCTAACAGTTAAAACGCCCCCATTCCAAAGCCAATCGAAGAACAATACAGTACCTATCAGGGTATCAGTGTATTGAGCGCTCAGCTCATTTGGATTCCACACACAGAAAAAAAAAACCTAGTCTAGTGGATTGATGTCTCCTTTACAAATGGAATTGGAATCTCTAGTCCCCTGTCGCTATTCTTACTTTAACATGGTAAATTTCGGCCACACTTTATCTGTTGAGATCTCTTATCTCTTAATATTATACGGTCCGCTACTTTCCCTTCCCTGAGCAGCAAGCATTGGTCCAATTGAGAGATTCAAACCACATGAACTCTTATCAGATAACAAGGAGAAATGATGATAACAGCTGCAAACTAGCAGGTCGAAACAACTTGCCTGGTCAGCAATGAAATCGAAAAGCCTCGCGGACGGCGCGGAGATGGGGTCGGCGCCGCTGCGCATCCGGTGCGCGTGCCGCAGCGCCTGCGCCAGCGAGTAGGCGAAGGCCAGCGCCGCGATCGCCAGCAGGTATCTAGCAACAACACAGCAGATGTAAGACGCTTAAGAAGCACGGATCGAAGACCAGCCCTAGGCGGCCAAGCTCAAATCGGCGCACATGTACTCCTGGTAGCGGTCGAACTGCATCCAGTCGCCGTGCTGGTTGGAGGCGACGAGCACGAGCGCGACGAAGGCGAAGGCGGCGGCGGCGGCGTGCAGCGCGAGGGGGCACTTGTCGAGCATGTCCTCCCGCTTCCACCGCGCCACCACAGATTCCACAACGCCGCCGCCACCGCGGCGGGCCCCTCCGCCCACACCCGCGGTGGAGGCGCCGTTGTAGGAGCTGTAATCCTTGTCGGCTTCTGGCTGCTTCGTGGCGGCGTCGGCGGCGGCGGAGGCGTCAGCCGTGACCATCGCCATCGCTCACCAGTGGAACAGTGCCTGACCCCTGGCCCTGGGTGGTGAACTGAGGTGTTTGCTTTTTGTGTGTGAAGGCGGAAAAGCACTTGAGGCGAGAGCAAGACCGGGATTAGCCGGCGAACCTCTTCACCTCTTGACTCTTGTCAATGACTAAACCGCCGCTGCTTTGTTGTGCTCGGGCCCTTCAGTCAGTGAGGTTTCGGTGCTTTCCTCACGTGCCAGGTGGAGTGTAGTTTGAGTGATTCCTTTTATCTTACTGGTTAATTGTGGTATGGTGTGATTGATATGAGTTGTGCCACCCACATGTGTGGAAATACCCACTGCAGGGTATTACAATACGTTTATGATTAGTTTATATTGAATTGCGAAAGTTAGAAGCTTAAACACAAGTAAAGGGGTTGTTGCGTATGGAAGTAAAGGGATCTTGTTATTTAAATTTATGATTGGGTTTTATCTTAATAATCTTTAATAGTTATGGATACTTGTTAGAGTTTCAATCATAAGAACATGTGATTCAAGTACGGAAAGTATGTTAGTGTATGTCTTTTCCTCATTGTATATGATAAGTATCTGTCGCGTTATATTTAATTACTTAGGGACAATCTTTCTCACTGTTCTACAGAAGTTCTTTACTAAACAAACAAACTTTTATTATTTTTGCAGAATACTCTCTCCGTCCCGAATTATAAGAGCGTTTTGCTCTCCATGTACAAAACCGCAAGCGTAAGGAAACTTTCTCGCTTTTCGATTTTACCCTCACCCGGATAGCTCCCATTCCCCTCGCCCGCTCCTCTGTAAGCTCACTTTTCCCTCGCCAGCCTCTCTACAGCTCACCCATTCCTCTCGCCGGCGCCGTTTGCGCCCTCCTCTCGTCGGTGTCGTCCCCGCCTTCCTCTCGTCGGCGTCTCCTATCCCATTCCCCTCGCTCACCCACTCCCCTCCAAAGATGGTGTCGACGTGCCAAAGATCACCTTTTTACTCAGGTGGATCTGCACCGGCGACTGCTGCGGCGGCGCGGCGATGAGGTGAGCGAGCTTGTGGGGGAGGGGGTCGATGCCCACACAGCAGCTGTGGCGCCGCGGCTCTGCTCCCATCCGCCCACTTGCACAGCGACCGGCGCTGCACTGCGGGACCAGAAGCTCGCCCGCGGCGGCGGAGGGGGCCTCTGTGACTCCGGCTGGATTCCCCACCTGCAAGGACGATTGGATCCGGCTGGATTCGCTCAGGGCAGACGACAACGCCAAGGACGACTGGATCCACGACCTCCCGCCCCTCTACATGGCCAACAGTAGCACCGAACAGAGTACTCCATTGCTAGTAGGCTTACTCCATAGCTGGTATTTACTCCATTGTTGGTAGGCTTACTTCCATTTTACAGTAGGCTTACTCCATTGTTGGTACTGAATTTTACATTAGGCTTACTCCATTGCTGAACAAAGCAATAGTACTAACAGACAACAAAGCTTACAGAAATGCCCCCTCCCCGTTCTTGCTTGTTTAACATTGCTGTTACAGCAACTTCCCGAAGCGCCGCTTGCTTCACCGGTTAATTTATTTTCTGCAAAGCTGACCAAGAAGAAAACATTAAGTACTCACTGAGTAGGATTCAGTTAAACTTCACTAAAGTTAACTGAATTTGTAAGTATAAATTCAGTTAAGTTAAGTGTAAACTTAACTAAATTTATAAGTATAAATTCAGTTTAGTTCAGCGAACTTTTAGGTTTTACTCCTGTTTAATTCAGTTTAGTTCATGGAGTAATTTCTTACAGTAAGTCAGTGAGTATGTGTTGTTTACTGAATTTTACAGTAGGTTTATCTGTATCTTTCAAAGTTGACTCATGAGTAGTGTCAGGGAGCTAGCTGGTCATGATGCCAGTACATATCTGATGTAATGGATGCACTCCTGTTTATTGTAGGTGTACTCCTGTTTATTGTACTTCATCTACTCCTTTAGATAAGCTTGTGGAAAAATTTCCCAAGCACTTAGAGGAGTACTTGGAAGATGATGCAGAAATGCAGAGTACTTCTGGTGGTAGTACTCTGAAAATTTAGAGTAGATGATGTAGTGTGAGAGCTCTCCTCTCCTCTCTTTGAATTCGGAAACAAAATTCAAAAACAACTCCGAGAAATCAAAAAATTCAGAAAAAACTTTAAGAAATAAAAAAATTCACAAACAACTTTGAGAAATCCACAATGGAGTTATCCACATCATCAACAAATATATGGAGTAACAATATATGGAGTATGGATTACACTTCACAAGGACTACAAACATATGGATCACAAGCCTCTCCACACAAGCAACTAGCCTCTCCACACAAAGCCTTTGCACATAAGCAACTAGTCTCTCCACACAAAGCCTCTGATCACAAGCAACTAGCCTCTCCACACAAAGCCTCTGATCATAAGCAACTAGCCTATCCACACAAAGCCTCTGATCACAAGCAACTAGCCTCTCTACACAAAGCCTCTGATCACAGGCAACTAGCCTCTCTTCAGTGTTCATCTTGTTCCAGATTCTCTAAGGCATTGTAATACACTTCACGAGGGAAATGGATGCTAAGAGGTAGAGTTCCTTGCCTTTCAAATCTTGCTTTGTTCGCATGCGGAATTTTGTAAGCATTTCCTCCTGCATGATTCATTATTTGCACCATACATGTTTGAAGTGTGAGGAAGATTCTATTGAGCTTTCCAACTTCATAGTCATCAAATTCTTCCTGGACCCCTTGAATTAGCTCCGGAATGGTGGTAGGGGCTCTGCAGTCCATTAGAGACTCGAGGGATCTGAAGTAACCAAGGTCAAGGGCGTTCAAGTCGGGAGAATTTGGGGGCTGTTGCATCAGTTTGATGTCCATACCGGTCTCAACCAATGCTTGTGCGAACTCAGCATCATTAGGCAGAATGTGTGTCCTTGCGTTGTCCTGTTGGATGAAGATTGTTTGTCCAACATCTTCTACATGCCACACATTTTTTATCGTCGGAACAACTTTCTCAATCATGTATTGTCTCATGACTACTCTATTGACTATGAGCGACTTGATCTCTAGGACTCCTCGTTCTCTATTTTCACTCCTTCTTTGAGCTGCAACTTCCGTGACAAAAGGCCAAACCCCAATCTTTCCTGAGAAAGTGACATTCCCTCAACGTCGTATCTGGGCCTGTCAACTACTGTGAGAAACATCACTTTTCTGATCTTGTTTGGAATTGGTCTTACCGGGTCTTCTTCATCTGGCAATAGGTAGTAGTTTCTATCCCTTTTAGTCATAAGGAACCACTTTTCATCAATATGCACAATATTGTGCATACTATTGAAGCTAATTCTTTCATTCCCTAGGGTTCTTTGGTCAAGCATAGGCATGCAGAATTGAACCCTTTCTCCCTTATTCTTCTCTTTCAAAGGGGGCTTCACCCTGTTGGAGTGCCTCATTATCTTTTTAAGCTGGAACGTCCCGTGTAGCATGGTCCGACTGACACCCAGTGCAACAACAAGTGATCTTATGCTTGACCTTCTGTTTAGTGGAACTATGGGGATTTGTGATAGAAAGCCATCAGCCGCTTTTCTGCCAACTTTTCCTTTTTTTTGGCTTGACACGTTCACCTCCTGACCAAGAGCAATCTATTTCTTTGTTGTCCTCCAAATTTTCCGAATAAGTTGGATGTGTACATCAAACAATGCAGCCACATCCTTCTTATCCTTCCCTTTCAAGTCCCCACCCCTTTTCATACTTAGGACTTGCATAGCCATGTAAGCAGCATATCTCTTCTCATCTGTTAGTGATTTTCTTTGCCTCTTTATTTGCTCAACACCTATTGTATCAATGCAACAAGAAAATGCACCTACGTGAATATAAATTCAGCAAAATGCACGTAACTGCTTATAAAAGTACCTAGGTGCATAAAAACTCAGCAAAATGCTTTTACAAGCATTTGGCTGAATTTAAATGCACCTAGGTGCACAAAAACTAAGCAAAGTGCTTGCAAAAGCATTTAACTGAATTTTTATGTTAGCTGAATTTAAATTTAGTTAACATGAAGTACTAGATTATCAAACATTGTTTTGATTATCAAACATTGTTTTGACATAAACTGATCCTACTGTGCATAATGGAGTACTCCAGATCATGAGCTTTGTTAGCATAAATTTAAATATTTACAGTAGATGAAAGTGTGTTATATCGACTAGAGGGGGGTGAATAGGCGATTTTTATGAATTCTTCACTGAGGAATTTGTCAGTGAGGAAATTCCTTAGCGAAGAACTACTTGCAGCGGAATAACTACTCAGAAGTAAGCATAACGGAATACAGGCATGATCATCATGATGAAATGAAGACAAGCACAGAGTACAGAAAGCGTAATCACAGGAAAACACAAGATGAAGGCAAATAGATCAAGAAATTGAACTGAGGAAATTGACAAAGTCTTGATCAAAGTCTTCAAACACATAAATGATGAAGCTTGAACACAAGAATGAGGAAATGAAAGAGTTGAGGAAATTGAACCAATAAGGTTGGTGAAGACAATGATTTAGTAGACCGGTTCAAGCTTCTTTGTCTCGGCCAGCGTCTAGTTGGAGCGATCGAGTATTAAACTCGAGGACACACATCCGGACACCCGACCCCGAGCACGTAGCTCGGGCACCAAGTCCTCACCGTATTCTCCTTGAACTAAGGTCACATGACCTCGCCCAATCACTCGTGGTAAGTCTTCAGCGACTTCCAAACCTTCACAAACTCGGCCACTCGGCGATCCACAATTCCTCTTGGATGCTCTAGACCATGACGCCTAACCGTCTGGAAGAAGCACGGTCTTCAAAGGTAACAAGCGTCGGATCCACGCCGGATCAATCTCTTCAGTGATGCTCAATCACTTTGGGTTTGTAGGTGTTTGGGTTTGGGTTTTCCTCACTTGATGATTTTCACTCAAAGTCCTCGGAGGACGGGATGCTCTCAATTAACAAGTGTCGGTTTCTCTCGGAGCGACCAACCGACTAGTGGTTGTAGGGGTGACTATTTATAGCCTAGGAGCAACTCGACATGATAAGACATAAATGCCCTTCAATGATATGACCGTTAGGTAGATAAGATATTTTAGGACGGTGGCCAAGAAGACAAGAATTGATCGGAAATTTGAGGTTCAAATTCCTCGGGGCTATCATGTTCCTCATGTGTAGGCAATCCCTTTGGCGAATTCCTAACTCCTCGGTCGAACAAATTCTCAAATTGACTGTAAGAACTTCGCGTCTCACATCAAGAAATTGACCGAATCGTATGCGATTTTCAATGGCTTCACTCAAGGGATTGGTAGGTGTAGGATTTTGAGTTGAGCATCACATGGAAATTTTTCCTTAATATTTCCTCGACCCCTTTAACGAAGACGGTGTTTCCTATGACTCAAGAAAGAGAAAACGAAACTAAGAAAACAAAAGTCTTCACGCTTCATGTTCCTCAAATGAATACCAAGTCTTCAAGGTCACACCAATTTCTTCACTTTCAAAGTCTTGTAAAGTCTTGAATACCAAAGTCTTGGTTGAAGAACTTCATTTTAGGGTCGACTTTCATCAGATATATCAAACTCCTCATAGACTTATAGACCTATGTACACTCATAAACGTATTAGACCCTTAACCTATAAGTCTTCAATACACCAAAATCACTAAGGGGCACTAGATGCACTTACAGTAGATCATGAGCACTTCATTACTCTTGGAGCAGTTTTGTTGATGTCAAATCCGTGCAAACAATTCAAGCAGTATTTCTGTCAATGTAGCTACTCATGGAGTAAATTGTAATATTGGTGATAATTGCTGCCAATTAAATTTCCTGGAGTACCTTGTCTTTGTAATCTTCCTACATCAACATGAACCAAGCTTCTCTCATAGGAACAGTAACCTGCTAATTTCTCTACTGTCAATTATTCTTGCTGTCAATTCTCTCTGTCTTTGTAATCTTCTTGGTGTCAATTTTCTCTCTTCTCTGTTGATGTTGCTACTGGAGCCGGAGCTACTCTCCTTCCCTGTAATCTTCTTGTTGTCAATTTAATCTACTCTCCTTCCCTGTAAGCTTCTTGCTGTAAATTTAATCTTCTCGCTTCACCGTAATCTTCTCTCTTGATTTCTCACAATTTGTTGCATCCGGGGACGCAATGAGCAACAAGATGCGCTAGGTGTGGAGGAGTCGGGGCACTGGCGAGGAGGCGCCGGGGGAGCAGGAGGCGTTAAAGTGGAGCGGCGAGGTGCCTAGGGGCGGGAGCGGCGAGATGCCCAGGGCTGGAGCGGGAGGTGCCCAGGCGCTGGAGCTTTTCCTCGCCCAGGAGCAGGAGGATTTTGAATTTGAAATTCTCCGCAGCTTAGTGGGATCACAGGGAAGGCGATCACACGGAAGACGATAGCAGGGGTAGAAATGACTTTTTGTCACATATCGATGCTGTCGGAATTCTGGAAAACGCACTTATAATTTGGGATGGAGGGAGTACTTCTAATTTTATTCCTACAAATCAGTTTTATTACTTGTTTCTAGGTAGATCAAGAGTTGGTGTGCGTAGAGTTGTAAGAGAATATAAATCTTACCTTTAGCTCCTCGTTGGGTTCGAAACTCTTATTTATCGAAAAAGACTACAAATGATCCTCATACTTGTGGGATATCATGACCTTTTTTCTGGCGGCGTTGTTGGGGAACAATAGCGTGGGATGAATATTCTCGTGTGCGCTTGTTGGCTTTATCTCTAAATATATTTTCTTTTCTGTTCTATGTTGTTTTATAACTTTATTATGAATATGAAACACGAAACACCAACAAAAAATAGTTGTACTTGTTCAACTTGATAACGGAAGATACTTTGGATCACCAGGAATACTTTAGAGATTATTGTTTGTCTCAAAAAGGAAAACATTTATGGGATCAAATTAAAATATTGCGTTGGTATGCTTGGAATATGTGCTCTATATATGATTATACTTGTTACTCTAACATGGAGGCTCCACACCTTTCCTTTCAATGTGAATTTAATGATAATGAAATATTGGCTTCTTATGCTAATGGTGTATATGATTACTATAATGTGAAACAAATAGAAGAATTTGTTGCTTTTAAATGTGCTTATGAAATTGAATCTTTGTTTGAAAAGTATGAAGATTATGATGATGCTCTTTATAAATCGAAAATTATGTTATACTTAAATATTGTTGTAAAATTATAAATACGATGCCGATATTATTGAATTTATTGAGAAGTCTCTCATTGTTCAAGAAGAGACTAATGTTTTGCAGGAATCTATGGAAGAAGAAATTGTGATAACTCTGAGCTTATTAGATGAAAAATATGAGGAGTAGAGCGAAGGACAAAAGGAGAAAGAGCGGATTAGCTACCCGTGCCCACCTTCTAATGAGAGTAACTCTTCAAACCATACATTGTTTAATTTCTCTTCGTGCTGACCGAAGGATAAATGCTATGGCCCCTTAGATTCGTTTGAAACATCCCTTTTTGATGAACTTGATGCTTACTATGCTTGTGGCCATGATGCCAATATAAATGATGCTTATGGAGATAATTTTTCTATAGCTTCTTATGTTAAACATGAAATCGTTACTATTGCACCCACACATGGTAGTCCTGTTATCTTTTTTAATTCTCCCAACTACACTATATCGGAGAAGTTTGCACTTATTAAGGATTGTATTGATGGGTTGCGTCTTATCGTTACACATGATGATTTTGATGGATATAATGTGCATGTGCTTGCCGATCCTACTTGCAATTAGTATTAGAGAGGAACTACATCCCCACCTCTCTATGTTTCTAGTATGATAAAATTAGAAAGCTATTTATACTATGCATTGGCGTTTACTTGGTGATCATGAGTAGTTCTTTTATGACATGCCGATGCATAGGAAGAGAGTTAGACTCGTTGTTCTATGATATATGTTGCTTTGTGCTCACTACTAAATTATAAATCATTGTTTCATATACCTTGGGATTGGTGGATTGATTACTTGAGCAAATTCGGAATTGGTTGTTGAAGTAGGGCTCGCCATGATGTCGCCCAAGTCTTCATTTTCATCGATGTCGCGCGATGAAGAATAAGAGTCGCCACCAAGGAAGGAACCTTGACCTTCTTGTATTTCTTGAGAGGAGGTGCATCACCAAATTCTTCCTTCAGCCCATTTTCTTGAGATCTTCTTTGTTTGTAGACATGAGATGTAATGCCCGGTATGGGTGAAGGTTTCATGGAGGTAGGATTTTTCTTCTTTGCATTATGGGTTGAGGTCATGTTGTGAAGAATTGAACCAAACCGACGCTTGACCCATTTATGATTGCGATCAACCTTCCGATGAAGACCGAGGAGAAGCTCACGATCGGTCATCACCACGGTGTCTTTGAGCTTGAGGATTTTGCTTGGCGGTGTTGGCGGCAGAGTCATGAGTGGCGAGTCATCATTGGTGGAGTAGGATGCGACCTTGAAATTGACCATTCAATGGACGAATGCCTTCATCTATAACAAGCAGATTGCCTTGCCTTTGTCATCGGTGAGGAAAATGTCCGCTTGAGGACTTCAATCGGAGGCAAGTAGTCATAGTGATTGAGTATCGACTTTGTAATTGAGTGAAGACCTTGTTACGATGAATCTCATAATCCAAGGTGCATAAGGCTTGACTCAAAAGGTGACATAGCGACATTGGCGAGTCCTCATGAAGAAATCATGGAAGTTGACGGAACGCCATGAATGATATTGAAAAGCAGATTCTTCATGATGCCAACGAATTCTTCATCATTTGAGTCGTGGCCTTTGATAGGACTCAATGTCTTGACGAATCGCGATAGAAAGTCCGAGGCACATCTGAGAATTCCTTGACGAGGAATTTAGTTCGTGGGGCCCGCCTCGCTTCAAAGGCTTCATCGAACTTGCATGTAGTGATTTGTAAGCTCAGTTCACTTTGAGACGCGACGAGCACCTTCAAGGGAGGAGGCCGAGTGGTAGGGCACGAAGCAATTCGAAGAGTCGGTGCCTTGTAGTGAGTGTTTTCAAACATCTAGTCCAAGACCCATGAGTTCACATCTTGAAATTTCTGTGATGTGCAAAGATCGCAAAGAATTGAAGAATGAGTTCTTCATTCCAATCACATATGTCGGTCAGAAATTTAAGTCCAGTGTCGTGAAGAACACCGAGGACCGGCTCAAGCCCAGCAGAGATTCCATGTCCACATGAGGAATGTGTGCATGATCGAAGACTTTGTCTTTGTTGAACAAAGACCGAGGAATAGAAATTGGCCCTGGTGGCCGTCGTAAATGCCTCTTCCTTATGCGAGCGTAATCATAGGGGTTGTAATCTGTGAAGAACACATGCTCGTGAAGAAATCTTGACCTTGAACTTTTGCTTCCTTGAGAATGGATCGTTTGGCTTTGGCGGTGGAGTGTCGATGAGTTGCATCACGGCCTCGTGAATCATAATCTCGTGTTCTTCAGTCGAGGAATTTCGGTTCCTCTTGATTCTTGATCTGCGTTGTCATGTGATCAAGAAGAGAGGTTCTTCAAACACTAGTGGTGGAATTTCTTCATGCATAGATGAGGTGGGGTGAGTTTCTTGAGCCCATTTGAACGGTTTGTGCGGGGACCGAGGAATTTGTTTGTAAAGGGGTGAAGAGTGGAGAATTGGGGTCTTGACTTTCCCAAAAGTCATCATTCATCACCTTGGCGTAGTGCACCCAATATCCACGTCTTCATCTTCAATTTCTTCAACGCTTGACCTCTTGATTGTGTGGCGAGGCATTGGCGAGGAAACAACGGTGTTGAAGGATCGCATCCACTTCAATTTCTTCATCAATCTGCTCGACGACGCAGCGAGAATGATTTTCTTTATCGATCCGCTAGGGATCTCATATTCTTCACCAAAAGGAACAAGGTCCTTTCTTTGGCATGGTGGAGATCGGAACAACATCAATAGGATTTTCAAACGAAGTGGTCATAGGCTTCATTTTCTTGAGTGAAGAAATCAAGCGGTGATGCTTTCCTTTTCTTCAAAGCAGCTCGCTCTGCGGCTTTGGTCTTCTTCACATCGGCCACGGATGGAAGGATAGGAGTTAGTGTAGGCGCAGGAGGAGCCGAGGAATCGATTGATTTTCTTGGTATGAATCGATGCAAATTGCCTGACTTCTTCATTTTCTTGAGCGCACCACTAGTGGATGCCCCGGCAATTTCTTCGGTAATTTGGTATGGAGTCATCACTGGAACTAACATTTTCTTGTTGACTGAAAGTCATCGATTGGTCTTGGCATGTTCTTCAAGAGGGTGGCGTAAGCTTCACTGAGGAACTTCTTGTGGCGATGGAGCTGCAACATTGGTGAACTTCTCGGTCGGTTTAACAAACTGACTTTGGCTCCTTGCCAATCGGCATAATAAGCATCGAAATCATCACCGAGGGCTTTGATTTCATCATGGATCTTTGTAAACCCATCACCGTCAAAGAGACAACGCGTTTTCCTCGGGAACTTCTCTTTCCAGATTGAGCCTTCTTGATCCGCTGGCCTTCTCAAATTTCCATTTCTCTTCTTGGATGAAATGAGTCAACATGTGATTTTGACCAGAGTCAATTTGAAATCGAGCATAGGAGTGTTTGGGTCCTTGTGCCGAGATCAATGTAATTGAGGATCAACTTAGGATCCAATAGCGATGGGCATTGTGTGCCTTTGGCTCTAGCGGCCCTTTCTTGTGCATCTCGATGATTTACGCAAGTTCATCATCATCGACTTCATCGTCCGATGGCACTTGGAAGGCAACCTATTTCTTCTTAGGACTTGGCCGAGGACCTCGTCGGCCGTTGCCTTTGTCTTCAACAGTGGGGCTGATGAAGAATTTGGTGCGGTGAGGAACTTCGCTAAGACACCAGAGGCAATAGAGATGCCTGCAGATCCTTTGCACGTGGCGGATGCATGCAGTCTTGAGGACTTTGCCGGAGCAAATGAGGACTTTGGAGGAGGAGCCGAGGATTTTGGAGGAGCAGGAGGCGGCATGAGGAATTGGTAGTGAAGGCTTTGAAGATTCTGGTCGTGAGGGCATTGTCGAGAAACTTGGCATGAGGGCTTTGTTGGTGAAGCACTTGGCTTGTGCGCGGGCTTCTTTGCCATTGATTTCCTAGGCTTGACAGAGGCCTCGATGGCGGCAAAGCAGCAGAGTCTTCATTGAATTTCATCAACGCTTCTTTGGCTTGTCTAGCCAACTTGGCTTGGCGCTTGGCCCATTCTTGGAAAATCCTCACCACGCTTGATCTTTGGTGGGGTCGACTTCTTGGCAGTGCCAATAGAGCTCTTGGGCATGGAGGATTAAGTGCGAATTTCTTCATATACTTTGGAGTAACATACCTGTATCCTCCATTCTCTTGCCCATCTCCTTTCGATCCTCTGTATGCGCACCTTGCCCGATTTTTGTTCTCCTTTTGAACTTGGCCTCATCGGGTGTGCAATAGTCGGCATAGATGTCCTCGTGGATTTCAAAAGCGGTCATGACCTCGGGCTTCTTTCCTCCTTTCTGCGGTTTCTTACCGTCGCCATATTCTTGATTGAGGTAATTGAACAATCAATTCTCGAAGAAGTATGCAACTTTTCTTTGAGGCACGCAAATGAGTTAAGTTGATGAGAACCTAGTGATTCAAAGACGGACATGAGTACACGTGAGCAGAGTATAGTTGCAAGGAATGTGGAGAGGTCATATCGTTCTCGGAAGGTTTTTCAAAAGAACAAGTTTGAGGAATTTGACCAGACGAGTCTTGAAGAATTTCACTAAGCGTTCTTAGTCTTAGGTTCGAGTTGTACATATCGTAAATCCGCTAACCGAGGAATCTTGAAGAGAAATTATTGATTAGAGAAGCGAATCAAGAAACAGATGACATGTGAGGTGTTTAGTGTGTGAAGAATTTGAAGATTAAACACTTTTGAGGATTTTGTAGAAATCATCCGAATCAAAGAGGGCAGTAAAAGTAACTTTTAGTTACCCTGGACGAAGAACACGATTTAAGCTGTGAGGTGTAGATTTGAAGCTCGTCGATTCGGATCTTCCACGCCTAACTCGGCGGAGGAAGACAAATTCTGGCAATGACAGAGTGAAGATTTCATGACGCCTTGAAAGTACGACAATGACGAGGTCGAGGAAGTGAAGCTCTTCCTCACCGACGATGATGGAGCAGCAATGGCGCTAGGGTTTGAGAAGCTCGGCGGGGAGAGAGAGGTCGGCGGAGTAAAGGAAGTGAGGAAGGGGTGAGGGGGTATTTATAGTCGCAGTGAAAAACTGTTCGCCTGAAGATTTAGGACGAACGTGTCGCTGACCCTTCTCATTCGCATGACATGTGTCACCCACGTACTGAAAAGTGGAGATCGTGTTAGATCGTGGGTGAATAGATAAGTCTATCGTGGGATGCAGAACGGTTTGAGCGGCAAAGCCAAAAATTTGGATAAGATAAGTTAAAAGTTCCGTTCGCAATTTCTTCAGCTGACAAGGACACAATGAAGATTTTGAACGAGTTTCAAATAGAGCGTACATGGAGAATTTGTGAATAGATTGGGTTGAGTATAGCATAGAGGGGGAAGGGTTCGATCACATTCACTTAGCAGAAAATGCAACTTGAAGAAATAGCCATAAGTGAATGATGTAGAGGACATAAACCTATATATATATATATATATATATATATATATATATATATATATATATATATATATATATATATATATATATATATCAACTTTGGTGGTGGCGTGACCCATCAGTATAAGAATGATG
The DNA here is from genome assembly GCA_021605205.1 of Aegilops longissima. Lineage (NCBI taxonomy): Eukaryota > Viridiplantae > Streptophyta > Magnoliopsida > Poales > Poaceae > Aegilops > Aegilops longissima. The sequence goes on from CM038679.1 coordinate 421,942,969, forward strand.
ATTTGGACACAGCGCACAATTGTCGAGGGTTCGAGAATCAAATTCTTCATTAATTTCTTCACACTTAGAGTGTTATTCTTCATTAATTGAAGAAAAACGTGTCTTCATGTGTTCCACATCTAAGTCATCAATTTTGCATAAGTGTTAGGATGAGTGTCCTTTTCAAAGAACATTCGAAGACTCTAAGATATTTAGCTCATACCGCAACTTGCTAAATCTCTTCTCATCCAAGGGCTTTGTGAGGATATCGGCTAGTCGTTCTTGATCTTCACATGCTCAATAGAAATGTCGCCTTCAACACATGATCACGAAGAAAATGATGGCGAATCGAATGTGCTTTGTCTTGAGTGTTGAACTAGGTTGTGAGCAATCTTGATGGAACTCTCATTGTCACGAGAGAGGCACATTCTTCACGTTGATGCCATAATCCTTGAGAGTTTGCTTCATCCACAAACAATTGAGCACAAGAAGAACCAAAGAAGAATGTACTCGGCTTCCGCAGAGAGCGGTGATCTGCAGATTGCTTTCTTCGAGGACCAATGGACCAAAGATCCAAGGAAATGACAAGTACCGGATGTTGACTTGCGGTCCACACGATCACCAAACATAGTCGAGTCGAGAATATCCAATGAGATCAAAAATAGAGCCCTTGGGGTACCATAATCCTAGTGTTGGTGTGTGAGCTAGATATCGAAGAATATGCTTCACGACTTTATGGTGTGATTCCTTGGTGTAGCTTGAAATCGGGCACACATGCAAACACTAAGCATTATATCTAGCCTAGATGCACATAAGTACAATAAAGAACCAATCATGGAGCGGTATACCTTGTGATCAAAGTCAATACCATTTTCATCAGTGCATAGATGGCCATTTGTGGGCATAGGAATTTTTACGCCTTTGCAATCTTGCATGCCGAATTTCCTCAGAACATCCTGGAGGTATTTCTCCTGAGATATGAATATGCCATTGCGTTGTTGACAAATTTGAAGACCTAAGAAGAATTTCAACTCTCCCATCATAGACATTTGATATTCTTCACTCATCATATAGGCAAATTCATCACTATAACGTTGGTCAGTACAGCCAAAGATAATATCATCAACGTATATTTGGCACACAAATTGTTGGGGAACGTAGTAATTTCAAAAATTTTCCTACGATCACGCAAGATCATGGTGATGCATAGCAACGAGATGAGAGTGTTGTCTACGTACCCTCGTGAACAAACAACGAAGCGTTGACATAGCGTAGAGGAAGTAGTCGTACTTCTTCCCGATCCAACCGATCCAAGTACCGAACGACGGCACCTCCGAGTTACGCACATCGTTCAGCTCGATGGCGTCCCTCGAACTCCGATCCGGTAGAGTGTTGAGGGTGAGTTTAAATCGACCTGACGGCGTGGTGACGATGATGATGTTGTTCCGCAGGCTTCTCTTGAGCTCATAGCAGTATATTCGAGGTGTAGTTTGGTGGAAGGGGCACCGCACACAGCTAAGGAACGATCTCAATGATCAACTTGTGTGTCATGGGGTGCCCCCGCCTTGTATATAAAGGAGGAAGGGAGGGCTGGCCGGGCCAGAGAGGAGGCGCACTGTGGTTTCCTACTCCTACTAGGGTAGGATTCCCCCAATCCTAGTCCAACTAGGTTTTCCCAAGTGGAAGAGAGAGAGAGAGGCGCCTTCTCCTAGTCCTAATAGGACTAGGGAAGGGGGAAGGTGTGACCAGACACTATGGCCCCCTTCTCTTTCCCACTAAGGCCCATCATGGCCCATTGACCCCAGGGGGTTCCAGTAACCCTCGTACTCTCGGTAAAATTCCCAATTTCACCGGAGTGATTAGGAGTCAAACATAGGCTTCCAATATATCAATCTTTATGTCTCGACCATTTGAGACTCCTCGTCATGTCCGTGATCTCATCCGGACTCAACAACCTTGGTACATCAATATCATATAAACTCATAATAAGCATCATCGAAGCGTTAAGCGTGCGGACCCTACGGGTTCGAGAACTATGTAGACATGACCGAGACACCTCTCGGTCAATAACCAATAGCGGGACCGGATGCCCATATTGGCTCCTACATATTCTCGAAGATCTTTATCGGTCGACCGCATAACAACATCGTTGTTCCCTTTGTCATCGGTATGTTACTTGCCCGAGATTCGATCGTCGGTATCCAATACCTAGTTCAATCTAGTTCTTGGCAAGTCTCTTTTTTCGTTCGTAATACATCATCTCACAACTAACACATTTAGTTGCAATGCTTGCAAGGCTTATGTGATGTGCATTACCGAGAGGGCCCAGAGATACCTCTCCAGAGCAATCGGAGTGACAAATCCTAATCTCGAAATATGCCAACCCAACATGTACCTTGGAGACACACGTAATGTACCTTTATAATCACCCAATTACGTTGTGACGTTTGGTAGCACCCAAAGTGTTCCTCGCAAACAGGAGTTGCATAATCTCATAGTCATAGGAACATGTATAAGTCATGAAGAAAAGCACTAGCAACAAACTATACGATCGGTGCTATGCTAATGGAATGGGTCATGTCAATCGATCATTCAACCAATGATGTGATCCGTTAATCAAATAACAACTCCTTGTTCATGGTTAGGAAACATAACCATCTTTGATTAACGAGCTAGTCAAGTAGAGGCATACTAGTGACACTCTGTAGGTTTATGTATTCACACATGTATTATGTTTCCGGTTAATACAATTCTAGCATGAATAATAAACATTTATCATGATATAAGGAAATAAATAATAACATTATTATTGCCTCTAGGGCATATTTCCTTGATCTCCCACTTGCACTAGAGTCAATAATCTAGATTACACGTAATGATTCTAACACCCATGGAGTCTTGGTGCTGATCATGTTTTGCTCGTGGAAGAGGCTTAGTCAACGCAGTACGCAACATTCAGATCCGTATGTATCTTGCATATCTCTATGTCTCCCACGGACCAAATCCGGATGGAGTTGAAGCGTCTTTTGATGTGCTTGGTTCTCTTGTGAAATCTGGATTCCTTTGCCAAGGCAATTGCACGATATTGTCACAAAAGATTTTCATTGGACCCGATACACTAGGTACAACACCTAGATCGGTTATGAACTCCTTCATCGAGACTCCTTCATTAGCTGCTTCAAGCGACTATGTACTCAACTTCACATGTAGATCCCATAGCGACGCTTTGTTTGGGCGCACCAACCGACAGCTCCACCGTTTAATGTAAATCGTATCCGGTTTGCGATTTAGAATCGTCCGGATCGATGTCAAAGCTTGCGTCGGCGTAACCGTTCTGACGAGCTCTTTGTCACCGCCATAAATGAGAAACATATCCTTAGTCCTTCTCAAGTACTTAAGGATGTTCTTGACCATTGTCCGATGATCCACTCTGGATTACTTTGGTACCGCCGCTAAACTTCTGACAAGGCACACATCAGTCTGGTACTGACATTGCATACATGATAGAGCCTATGGTGAAGCATAGGAACATCTTTCATTTCTCTCTATCTTCTGCGGTGGTCGGGCATTGAGTCTTACTCAACTTCACACCTTGTAATCTGGCAAGAACCCTTTCTTTGCACGATCCATTTGAACTTTTCAAAACTTTATCAAGGTATGTGCTTTGTGAAAGTCCTATTAAGCGTCTTGATCTATCTCTATAGATCTTAATGCCCAATATGTAAGCAGCTTCACCGAGGTCTTTCATCGAAAAACTCTTATTCAAGTATCCCTTTATGCTATCCGAAATTCTATATCATTTCCGATCAATAATATGTCATCCACATATAATATCGAAATGCTCTGAGCTCCCACTCACTTTCTTGTAAATCAAAGCTTCTCCAAAAGTGCATATAAAACCAAATGCTTTGATCACACTATCAAAGCGTTTATTCCAACTCCGAGAGGCTTGCACCATCCATAAATGGATCGTTGGAGCTTGCACACTTTGTTAGCTCCTTTGGATCGACAAAACCTTCGGTTGCATCATATACAACTCTTCTTCCGTAAATCCATTCAGAATGCGGTTTTAACATCCATTTGCCAAATTTCATAATGATAAAATCGCGCAATTGCTAACATGATTCGGACGGACTTAAGCATCGCCACTGGTGAGAAGGTCTCATCGTAGTCAATCCCTTGAACTTGTCGAAAACCTTTTGCAACAAGTCGAGCTTTATAGACGATAACATTACCATCAGCGTCGGTCTTCTTCTTGAAGATCCATTTATTCTCAATTGCTTGCCGATCATCGAGGCAAGTCAACCAAAGTCCACACTTTGTTCTCATACATGGATCCCATCTCAGATTTCATGGCCTCAAGCCATTTTGTGGAATCTGGGCTCACCATCGCTTCTTCATAGTTCGTAGGTTCATCATGTTCGGTAACATGACTTCCAAAATAGGATTACCGTACCACTCAGTGCGGATCTTGCTCGTTGATCTCTAAGTTCTGTAGAAACTTGATCCAAGTTTCATGATCATCATCATTAGCTTCCTCCCTATTTGGTGTAGGTGTCACGAAGCTGTTTTACGTGATGTACTACTTCTCAATAAGGGAGTAGATCTGATTATCTCATCAAGTTCTACTTTCCTCCCACTCACTTCTTTCGTGAGAAACTCTTTCTCCAAAAAGTTTCGAATTTAGCAACAAAAATCTTGCCTTCGGATCTGTGATAGAAGGTGTACCCAACTGTCTCCTTTGGGTATCCTATGAAGACACATTTCTCGATTTGGGTTCGAGCTTATCGGGTTGAAGCTTTTTCACATAAGCGTCGCAGCCCCAAACTTTCGAAAGCGACAACTTTGGTTTCTTGCCAAACCACAGTTCATAAGGCGTCGTCTCAGCGGATTTAGATGGTGCCCTATTTAAAATGAATGTAGCCGTCTCTAAAGCATAACCCCAAAAGCGATAGCGGTAAATCAAGAAGAGACATCATAGATCGCACCATATCTAATAAAGTACGATTCGACGTTCGGACACACCATTACGTTGTGGTGTTCGGTGGCGTAAGTTGCGAAACTATTCCGCATTGTTTCAAATGTAGGCCAAACTCGTAACTCAAATATTCTCCTCCACGATCGGATCGTAGAAACTTTATTTTCTTGTTACGATGATTTTCCACTTCACTCTGAAATTCTTTGAACTTTTCAAATGTTTGGACTTGTGTTTCATTAAGTAGATATACCCATATCTGCTCAAATCATCTGTGAAGGTGAGAAAATAACGATATCCGCCATACGAGCCTCAACATTCATTGGACCACATACATCGGTATGTATGATTTCCAATAAATCATTGCTCTCTCCATAGTTAGGAGAACGGTGTTTTAGTCATCTTGCCCATAAGGCACGGTTCATAAGTGCCAAGTGATTCATAATCAAGTGACTCCAAAAGTCCATCAATATGGAGTTTCTTCATGCGCTTTACACCGATATGACCTAAGCGGCGATTGCCACAAATAAGTTGCACCATCATTATCAACTCTGCATCTTTTGGTTTCAACATTATGAATATGTGTATCACTACTATCAAGATTAAGTAAAACAAACCATTCTTCAATGGTGCATGACCATAAAAGATATTATTCATATAAATAGAACAACCATTATTCTCTCGATTTAAATGAATAACCGTCTCGCATCAAACAAGATCCAGATATAATGTTCATGCTCAATTTGGTACTAAATAACAATTATTTAGGTCTAATACTAATCCGAAGGTAGATGTAGAGGTAGCGTGCCATTGCGATCACATCGACTTTGGAACCATTTCCCACGCGCATTGTCACCTCGTCCTTAGCTAATCTTCGCAATCCAGTAGCCCTGTTTGAGTTGCAAATATTAGCAGCAGAACCGATATCAAATACCAGTGCTCTGCGAGTATTAGTAAGGTACACATCAATAACATGTATATCACATATACCTTTGTTAACCTTGCCATCCTTCTTATCCGCCAAATACTTGGGGCAGTTCCGCTTCAAATGACCAGCCTGCTTGCAATAGAAGCACTCGGTTTGTGTTTAGGACCAGACTTGGGTTTCTTCTCTTGATCGACAACTTGCTTGCCGCTCTTTTGAAGTTTCCTTTTCTTTCCTTTGCCCTTTTCTTGAAACTAGTGGTTTTGTTAACCATCAACACTTGATGCTCCTTTTGATTTCTACCTCCATGACTTTCAAACATCGCGAAGAGCTCGGGCATTGTTTTGGTCATCCTTGCATATTATAGTTCATCACGAAGCTCTTGTAGCTTGGTGGCGATGATTGGAGAATTACATCAATAGCGCAATCATCAGGAAGATTAACTCCCGGTTGAATCAAGTGATTGTTATATCCGGACATTCGAGTATATGCTCACCGATGAACCGTTCTCCTCCATCTTACAGCTATAGAACTTATTGGAGACTTCATATCTCTCAATCCGGGCATTCGCTTGGAATATTAACTTCAACTCTGGAACATCTCATATGCTCCATGGTGTTCAAAACGACGTTGAAGTCCCGGTTCTAAGCCGTAAAGCATGGCACTTGAACTATAGAGTAGTCATCGACTTTGCTTTGCAGACGTTCACAACTTCGCGCGCAGCCCTTGCACCAGCCCGGCACCTAACGGTGCTTCGGGACGTAATTCTTCCGTGCAGCAATAAGGATAATCCTCAAATTACGGACCCGGTCCGTGTAATTGCTGCCATCATCTTTCAACTTTGCTTTCTCAAGAACGCATTAAAATTCAACGGAACAAAAGACGAGCCATCTATCTACACATCATAGACAAGCAAGATACTATCGGTACTAAGTTCATGATAAATTTAAGTTCAATTAATCATATTACTTAAGAACTCCCACTTAGAAAAATATCCTCCAATTCTCTAAGTGATTGCGTGATCCATATCAACTACACCATGACCGATCATCACGTGTGATGGAGTAGTTTCAATGGTGAACATCAATATGTTGATCATATCTACTATATGATTCACGCTCGACCTTCGGTCTCCGTGTTCCGAGGTCATATCTTATATGCATAGCTCGTCAAGTATAACTGAGTATTCTGCGTGTGCAACTGTTTTGCACCGTTGTATTTGAGCGTAGAGCCTATCACACCCGATCATCACGTGGTGTCTCAAAGACGAAGAACTTTCATAGCGGTGCATACTCGGGAGAACACTTCTTGATAATTTAGTAAGGGATCATCTTATAATGCTACCGTCAATCAAAGCAAAATAAGATGCATAAAGGATTAACATCACATGCAATCAATATAAGTGATATGATATGGCCATCATCATCTTGTGCTTGTGATCTCCATCTCAAGCACCGTCATGATCACCATCGTCACCGCGCGACACCTTGATCTCCATCGTAGCATCGTTGTCGTCTCGCCAATCTTATGCTTCTCGACTATCGCTACCGCTTAGTGATAAAGTAAAGCATTACGTAGGCATTGCATTTCATACAATAAGCGACAACCATATGGCTCCCGCCGATTGTCGATAACTTCGGTTACAAAACATGATCATCTCATACAATAAAATTCAGCATCATGTCTTGACCATATCACATCACAACATGCCTGCAAAAACAAGTTAGGCGTCCTCTACTTTGTTGTTGCAAATTTTACGTGGCTGCTACGGGCTGAGCAAGAACCGTTCTTACCTCACGCATCAAAACCACAGCGATACTTCGTCAAATAGACTCCGCTTTTAACCTTCTCAAGGACCGGCGTAGCCACACTCGATTCAACTAAAGTGAGAGAGCAGACACCGCCGGTCACCTTTAAGCAACGAGTGCTCGGGCGGTGAAACCATCTCGCGTAAGCGTCTGGCGTAATGTCGGTCCGGGCGCTTCATCTCACAATACCGCTGAACCAAAGTATGACATCTTTGGTAGGCGGTATGACTTGTATCGTCCACAACTCACTTGTGTTCTACTCGTGCACATGACATCAACGCATAAAACCAGCTCGATACCTTTGTTGGGGAGCGTAGTAATTTCAAAAATTTCCCACGATCACGCAAGATCATGGTGATGCATAGCAACGAGATGAGAGTGTTGTCTCACGTACCCTCGTGAGACCGACAGGAAGCGTTGACATAGCGTAGAGGAAGTAGTCGTACTTCTTCCCGATCCAACCGATCCAAGTACCGAGCGTCACGGCACCTCCGAGTTCGCACACGTTCAGCTCGATGGCGTCCCTCGAACTCCGATCCAGCCGAGTGTTGAGGTGAGTTTCGTCGAGACGACGGCGTGGTGGCGATGATGATGTTCCACGGCGCGAGGGCCGCTGAGCTCCATAACGGTATATTCGAGGTGTAGTTTGGTGGAAGGGGCACCTGCACGGCTAAGAACGATCTCAATGATCAACTTGTGTGTCATGGGGTGCCCCCGCCTTTGTATATAAAGGAGGGAAGGGAGGGGCTGGCGGCCAGAGAGGAGGCGCACGGGGTTTCCTACTCCTACTAGGGTAGGATTCCCCCAATCCTAGTCCAACTAGGTTTTCCCAAGTGGGAAGAGAGAGAGAGAGAGAGCCTTCTCCTAGTCCTAATAGGACTAGGGAAGGGGAAGGTGTGACAGCACTATGGCCCCTTTCTCTTTCCCACTAAGGCCCATCATGGCCCATTGACCCCGGGGGTTCCAGTAACCCTCGGTACTCAGTAAAATTCCCAATTTCACCCGGAGTGATTAGGAGTCAAACATAGGCTTCCAATATATCAATCTTTATGTCTCGACCATTTGAGACTCCTCGTCATGTCCGTGATCTCATCCGGACTCGAACAACCTTCGTACATCAATATCATATAAACTCATAATAATCGCCATCGAAGCGTTAGCGTGCGGACCCTACGGGTTCGAGAACTATGTAGACATGACCGAGACACCTCTGCGGTCAATAACCAATAGCGGGACACGGATGCCCATATTGGCTCCTACATATTCTACGAAGATCTTTATCGGTCGGACCGCATAACAACATCGTTGTTCCCTTTGTCATCGGTATGTTACTTGCCCGAGATTCGATCGTCGGTATCCAATACCTAGTTCAATCTAATTCTTGGCAAGTCTCTTTTTCGTTCCGTAATACATCATCTCACAACTAACACATTTAGTTGCAATGCTTGCAAGGCTTATGTGATGTGCATTACCGAGAGGGCCCAGAGATACCTCTCCAGAGCAATCGGAGTGACAAATCCTAATCTCGAAATATGCCAACCCAACATGTACCTTGGAGACACTGTAATGTACCTTTATAATCACCCGATTCGTTGTGACGTTTGGTAGCACCCAAAGTGTTCCTCGAGCAAACGGAGTTGCATAATCTCATAGTCATAGGAACATGTATAAGTCATGAAGAAAAGCACTAGCAACAAACTATACGATCGGTGCTATGCTAATGGAATGGGTCATGTCAATCGATCATTCAACCAATGATGTGATCCCGTTAATCAAATAACAACTCCTTGTTCATGGTTAGGAAACATAACCATCTTTGATTAACGAGCTAGTCAAGTAGAGGCATACTAGTGACACTCTGTAGGTTTATGTATTCACACATGTATTATGTTTCCGGTTAATACAATTCTAGCATGAATAATAAACATTTATCATGATATAAGGAAATAAATAATAACATTATTATTGCCTCTAGGGCATATTTCCTTCACAAATAATTCACCATCATAAGATTTTGTAAAGAGAGTAGGGTCGAGTGAACCGGGTGTGAAGCCATTCTTCATGAGGAATTCCTTCAAAGTGTCATACCACGCCCGAGGGGCCTGCTTGAGGCCATAGAGGTCCTTGTTGAGTCTGAAGACTTTGTCGATTCTTTGGATCTTCAAAACACGGGGTTGAGCAACATATACTTCTTCCTCAAGCTTACCATTGAGGAATGCACTTTTCACATCCATTTGATATAAAGTGATATCATGATGGTTAGCATAAGCAAGTAATATATGAATAGCCTCAAGTCTAGCAACAGTGCAAAAGTTTCATCGAAATCAATTCCTTCTTTGTGTGTAGCCTTGAGCTACAAGTCGTGTCTTATTCCTCACCACAAGGCCATTTTCATCTTGTTTGTTGCGGTAGATCCACTTTGTGCCAATGATATTATGCTTACGAGGATCGGACGTTTGACGGTTCGGGACGTTGTTTAGCTCGAATCGATGTAATTCTTCTTGCATGGCTGAATCCACTCGGGCTCGAAATGCTTCATCTACCTTAGTGGGCTCTGTGATAGAAACAAAAGCATAGTGCCCACAAAAGTTAGATAAATGTGAAGCTTTTGGCGTGTGAGAAGACACAGTGCTTCAATGTCATCGATGATCTTTTCAACTTGCATTTCTTTTGCAACGCGATGATGAGCTGGTTGTCGTCGAGGAATTTGATCGGCATTTTCTTGACATTTTCTTCAGTGCATCATTTCGGCGTTCTTCATGTTACGGAATGAATTCTTCAACAGATTTTTCAAGAGGGAATGACATCCTCAGTCGCCTTGAACTTGATAGAATCCTCAGGTGCTGGTTCATCTATCACAGAAGGTAGGTGCTCTCTTTGTGAGCCATTAGTTTCATTGAACCGCACATCTACAGTTTCAACAATCTTGTGAAGAACATTGTTGAAGACTCTGTAGGTGTGCGAGTCCTTTCCGTAACCAAGCATAAAACCTTCATGTGCTTTTGGTGCAAATTTAGCGTTGTGATGAGGATCTCTAATCCAACATTTAGCACCGAAGACTTTGAAATAACTCACATTCGGTTAGCAGTCTTCTTGAAGAATTTGTGAAGATATACCCTGTTGATGATGTGGCACGCAGTGTAAATTGCCTCAATCCAGAAGTGACGAGGCGTCTTGTACTCATTAAGCATAGTGCGAGCCATCTCAACAAGAGTTATGTTCTTGCGCTCCACGACGCCATTTCTTTGAGGAGTATAAGGAGAGATAACTCATGAGTAATACCAAGTTCATCAAGATAGTCATCAAGACCGAATTCTTGAACTCGGTTCCATTGTCACTCTGATGTGCTTGATCTTCACACCAAAGTTGGTTGAAGCCCTCGAGGAAAATCGTTTGAAGACTTCCGCACTTCATGTTTGTAAGTAACAATGTGTACCCATGTGTAACGAGAGTAATCATCAACAATAACAAAGCCATATAGAGATGCATCATTAGTGACTTTGAGTAATGATTAGGACCAAAGAGGTCCATGTGAAGCAATTGAATGGTCGAGTAGTGGTCATGATAGTCTTTTTGGATGCTTGGCCTTGGTCATTTTCCGACTTCACGGGCTCCACACAAGTGATCCTTGAGGAATTTGACATTCTCAATGCCAATGACATGCTTCTTTTTCGCAAGCGTGTGCAAATTCCTCATGCTGCGTGACCAAGTCGTCGATGCCATAGCCGACCTTACGAAGCTTTTGCAAGTAGGCACGGCTGGTTGCGGTCTGTAGAGAAATCAACAATATACAAGTCTCCTCTCCTAAAGCCTTGAAGACTTTGGAATTGTCGACTTCCATAACCACAACACAACGATACTTGCCAAAGACAACAACCATATCAAGATCACAAAGCATTGAGCAGGACATAAGGTTGTATCCTAAGGAATCAACAAGCATGACTTTGTCCATGTGTCGATCCTTTGTGATCGCAACCTTATCTAGACCCAATACGACTTTTGCCTTTGTCGTGAAGATGATATACTTGAGATGCGATGGTGATAAGGGAGCATCCATCAATAGATTCTTGTCACCGGTCATGTGATTTGTACATCCACTATCGAGGACCCACTCGGTGGCTTTGGGTTGATCATCCTGCAGATGAATTTGTGCGACTTACGAACTCATATACTTCATCGGTGAAGAATATGATATCAAATTCATCGATGAATTTCATCAAGCGATAAAAGCAGATATAGCAAGATGAGGGCGTGTGAAATGAAAGTTCATTTCTTCATGATTAGCTGCGTCCTTACGAGCATTTTGTCGGGCCCTGACCAAATTCTTGAGACGTTAAAGCACGCCGGAGACTGACCTGCAGAAGAGATTAGTTCTTTTTCTTCACCACCCACATCTGAAGGGGTGGCAAAGAGTTCATCACTCTGCGAGCACCATACGAGAATGGTGGCAAAGAAGCCAGACCATTTAGTTTCACATAAGAGGGGTTAGGGTAAGCATATAAGTAAGCAGAAAAATTCTTCAAGGACTTATGAACATAATGGTTTGAGGAATAATGCACATATTCATAGCCCTTAGCTCTACCCTGCGAAACAGAGTTGTTAGCACGATGATAATCATATGAGGACTTTGATCTTTTTGAGGAATTTGATCCACGTGAGGAATTTGGTCCGTATGAGGACTTGGATCCATATGAAGAATTTTGTCCATATGAAGAATTTGATCTGGGGTTCCTATTCTTCACATGTGGTGTCATGAGGACATTCACCTGAAGACTTTCAAGGCACCTTTTGGGAACCCAGATTTTCTTCAAAGGGGAACCGTTCCTGCAGTTAGTGCCAACATATCTAGCAAATATTTCACCATTCGATTTTTGAAGCAGTTTATATTTGAGTCAAATGACTCATCGGAAGAATGAGGAGATTCACATGTAAAGCCGGATAAGTTAGATGGATCAATCGGTGGTCCCTTTGCAAACAACCCATGAGGTTTTGGGGTGCTGCTCGGGCTTCCAATATGTACCATCGGCATTGATTTTCCTCTCAAAGGCCATACCCTCTTTCCTAGGGTTCTGTTGAGGATCTGCTTTTAAGCACATCACAAAGAGTCGATGCCCTTTGAGGCATTTGTACATGCTGTCATGTACAATTCCTTGACCTGCATCGTCGGTGATACTAGCAATGTCCTCAGATGAGGAATTAGTGATTGCAGAGGCAGGTGAAGAATTTGTAACAATTGAAGCATTTAAACATTCAGGTGAAGAATTAGCAGATTCACGTTCAATGCACTTTAAGCATGGAGGAACAAATTCTTCCTGAGCCACGCTGATTTGTCGAGCAAGCAATGAATCGCGCTCCTTCTGAAGATCTTCATAACTCACTGATGTCTACTACACAACCTTCTTCTTGTAGACGTTGATGGGCCTGCAAGTGCACAGGTTTGTAGGACAGTAGCAAATTTCCGTCAAGTGGATGACCTAAGGTTTATCAATCCGTAGGAGGCGTAGGATGAAGATGGTCTCTCTCAAGCAACCCTGCAACCAAATAACAAAGAGTCTCTTGTGTCCCCAACACACCCAATACAATGGTAAATTGTATAGGTGCACTAGTTCGACGAAGAGATGGTGATACAAGTGCAATATGGATGGTATATATAGGTATTTGTAATCTGAAATAATAAAAACAGCAAGGTAACAAGTGATAAACGTGAGCGTAAACGGTATTACAATGATAGGAAACAAGGCCTAGTGTTCATACTTTCACTAGTGCAAGTTCTCTCAACAATAATAACATAGATAGATCATATAACAAGCCCTCAACATGCAACAAAGAATCACTCCAAAGCCACTAATAGCGGAGAACAAACGTAGAGATTATGGTAGGGTATGAAACCACCTCAAAGCTATTCTTTCGGATCAATCTATAAAAGAGTTCGTACTAGAATAACACCTTAAGACACAAGTCAACCAAAACCCTAATGTCACCTAGATACTCCATTGTCACCTCAAGTATCCGTGGGCATGATTATACGATATGCATCACACAATCTCAGATTCGTCCAACCAACACAAAGTACTTCAAAGAGTGCCCCAAAGTTTCTACCGGAGAGTCAAGAACGTGTGCCAACCCCTATGCATAGGTTCATGGGCGGAACCCGCAAGTTGGTAACCAAAACATACATCAAGTGGAACATGATATCCCATTGTCACCACAGATAAACACGGCAATACATACATCAAGTGTTCCCATAAAAGACTCAATCCGATAAGATAACTTCAAAAGGGAAACTCAATTCATCACAAGAGAGTAGAGGGGGAGAAACATCATAAGATCCAACTGCAATAGCAAAGCTCGGGATACATCAAGATCGTGCCATAGAGGGAACACGAGAGAGAACATGAGAGAGAGATCAAACACATAGCTATTGGTACATACCCTCGGCCCGAGGGTGAACTACTCCTTCCTCGTCATGGATAGCAGGGATGATGAAGATGGCCACGGTGATGGATTCCCCCTCAGATGCGGTGCTTGGAGCGGGCTCCGAGAGGTTTTGGTGGCTCTGAGAGGCTTGCGGCGGAACTCCCGATCTATCTTGATATTCGATGGTTTTAGGTGCACGAGGCATATATAGGCGAAAGAAGTCGGTCGGGAGGTGCTCAAGGGGCCCACGAGACGGGGCGCCCAGAGAGAAGCGCGCCTCTATCTCTAACCTCCTCGGTATCTTCGACTTGATATCCAAGTCTCGGGATCATATTCTTCCCAAAAATAACGATCTAGAAGGTTTCATTCCGTTTGGACTCCGTTTGATATTCCTTTTCCTCAAAATCTTTGAAACAGCAATAAAACAACAATATGGGTGGGCCTCCGGTTAATAGGTTAGTCCCAAAAGTAATATAAAAGTGTATAATAAAGCCCAAAATCATTCAATACAGATAATAATATAACATGAATGCTTCATAAATTATAGATACGTTGGAGACGTATCAGCATCCCCAAGCTTAATTCCTACTCATCCTCGAGTAGATAAATGATAAAGAAAGAATTTATGAAGTGTGAATGCTAGAAGGTGCACAAGTTTGATCAATGATAATTTCAATCACCTTTTCTAGCATATGTCATAAAAGTAGTTCATCTCATAAAACTTCTCACGATAAAGTAACAAGCAATTCACATGTCAAAGCATAGACCATAAACTTTCTTGAAAACTAGCAAACTTCATTCTCAGTCATTCAAACAATTGCAATTCATCTTATTTTCAGGAATATCAAACTCCACATACTCAACTATCATATAGTCTTCTACAATTGCTAACACTCACGCAATACTAATGGTTATGGAGTTTCAATGGGACCTTGAAAGATAGGGGCTTATAGTGTTGCCTCCCAACGTATTCACCTTTGGGTGATGTCAACAATAATAGTTCATGCTAACTTACATCCAATTGGATATATATCAGGATCACCCCAACACAAAGTGCTTGCCAAAGGATAAAATGAAAAAGGGAAAGGTGAAGATCACCTTGACTCTTGCATAAAAGTAAAAGACATGAAGTAATAGATAGGCCATTCGCAGAGGGAAGCAGAGGTTGTCATGCGCTTTTAGGGTTGGATACACAAAATCTTAATGCGAAAGAACGTCACTTTATATTGCCCCTTGTATATGGACCTTTATTATGCAGTCTGTCGCTTTTATTGCTTCCACAACAAGTACGTACAAAGCTTATTTTCTCCGCATTAATAAGTCATGCATATTTAGAGAGCAATTTTTATTACTTGCACCGATGACAACTTACTTGAAGGATCTTACTCAATCCATAGGTAGGTATGGTGGACTCTCATGGCAAAACTGGGTTTAAGGATATTTGGAAGCACAAGTAGTATCTCTACTTGGTGCAAGGAATTTTCGGCTAGTGATACGTCTCCAACGTATCTATAATTTTTGATTGCTCCATGCTACTTTATCTACTGTTTTGGACTATATTGGGATTTATTTTCTACTTTTATATTATTCTTGGGACTAACCTATTAACCGGAGGCCCAGCCCATAATTGCTGTTTTTTTGCCTATTTCAATATTTCGAAGAAACAGAATATCAAACGGAGTCCAAACGGAATGAAACCTTCGGAAACGTGATTTTCTCACCGAACGTGATCCATGAGACTTTGACCCTACGCCAAGGAACAACAGAGGCGGTCACGAGGGTGGGGGCGCGCCCCCTGCCTCATGGGCCCCCTGTTGCTCCACCGACGTACTCCTTTCTCCTATATATACCTACGTACCCCCAAACGATCAGAACAGGAGCCAAAAACCTAATTTCACCGCCACAACTTCCTGTATCCACGAGATCCCATCTTGGGGCTGTTAGGAGCTCATTTGGAGGGGCATCCACCACGGAAGGCTTCTACATCAACACCATAGCCTCTCCGATGAAGTGTGAGTAGTTTACTTGAGACCTTGGGTCCATAGCTAGTAGCTAGATGGCTTCTTCTCTCTTTTGGATCTCAATACAATGTTCTCCCCCTCTCTCGTGGAGATCTATTCGATGTAATCTTATTTTTGCGGTGTGTTTGTTGAGATCGATGAATTGTGGGTTTATGATCCAGCTTATCTATGAATAATATTTGAATCTTCTCTGAATTCTTTTATGTATGATTGGTTATCTTTGCAAGTCTCTTCGAATTACCCGTTTGGTTTGACCAACTAGATTGGTAGTTCTTGCAATGGGACAAGTGCATAGCTTTGGGTTCAATCTTGCGGTGTCCTTACCAAAGGATGTAAAGGGTTGCAAGGCACGTATTGTATTGTTGCCATCGAGGATAACAAGATGGGGTATTTATCATATTGCATGAATTTATTCCTCTACATCATGCCATCTTGCTTAAGGTGTTACTCTGTTTTTAACTTAATACTCTAGATGCATCTTTGGATAGCGGTCGATGAGTGGAGTAATAGTAGTAGATGCGAGAATCGTTTGATCTACTTGTCACAGACGTGATGCCTATATACATGATCATATCTAGATATACTCATAACTATGCTCAATTCATCAATTGCTCAACAATAATTTGTTCACCCAGTAGAATACTTATGCTCTTGAGAGAAGCCACTAGTGAAACCTATGGCCCCCGGGTCTATTCTCATCATATCAATCTCCATCACTTTATTACTTGCTTTGTTTTTACTTTGCCTTTTACTTTTCACTTTGCATCTCTATACCAAAAATATTATTTATCATCTCTATTAGATCTCACTCTCGTAAGTGACCGTGAAGGGATTGACAACCCCTAATCGCGTTGGTTGCGAGTAGCTATCGTTTTGTGTAGGTACGAGGGACTTGTCGTGGCCTCCTCTTGGATTGATACCTTGGTTCTCAAAAGCGAGGGAAATACTTACGCTACTCTCTGCATCATCCTCTCCTCTTCGGGAAAACCAACGCAAGCTCAAGGCGTAGCAACAAGGATTTACGGCGCCGTTGTCGGGAGTCTCATAAAAGTCAACATACCAAGTACCCATCACAATCCCTATCTCTCGCATTACATTATTTGCCATTTGCCTCTCGTTTTCCTCACCCCCAATTCACCCTTGCCGTTTTATTCGCCCTCTCTTTCCCAATCTCCTCCTCTCTTTCCCGTTGCCTTTTCCTCGTCCGCTTGTTTGTTCGTGTGTTGGATTGCTTGTTTGTCGCGATGGCTCAAGATGCTACCAAATTGTGTGACTTCACCAATACCAATAATAATGATTTCCTTAGCACTCGATTGCTCCTCTTGCCAATCTTGAATCTTGTGAAATCAATACTGCTTTGTTGAATCTTGTTATGAAAGATCAATTCGCCGGCCTTCCTAGTGAAGATGCCGCTACTCATCTGAATAACCGTTGATTTATGTGATATGCAAAAGAAAAAGATGTCGATAATGATGTCGTTAAATTGAAGCTATTTCCTTTTTGCTTAGAGATCGTGCTAAAGCGTGGTTTTCATCTTTGCCTAAAAATAGTATTGACTCTTGGAACAAGTGCAAAGATGCTTTTATCTCTAAGTATTTTCCTCCGCTAAGATTATCTCTCTTAGGAACGATATTATGAATTTTAAGCAACTTGATCATGAACATGTTGCACAAGCTTGGGAGAGAATGAAATTAATGATACGTAATTGTCCTACTCATGGTTTGAACTTATAGATGATCATACAAAAAATTTATGCCAGATTGAATTTTGCTTGTAGAAATCTTTTAGATTCGGCCGCGGGAGGCACTTTTATGGAAATCACTCTAGGAGATGCTACTAAACTTCTAGATAATATTATGGTTAATTATTCTCAATGGCATACTGAAAGATCTACTAATAAAAAAGTGCATGCAATAGAAGAAATTAATGTTTTGAGTGGAAAGATGGATGAACTTATGAAATTATATGCTACTAAGAGCGTTTCTTCTGATCCTAATGATATGCCTTTGTCTACCTTGATTGCGAATAATAATGAATCTATGGATGTGAATTTTGTTGGTAGGAATAATTTTGGTAACAACACGTATAGAGGGAATTTTAATCCTAGGCCTTATCCTAGTAATCCTTCTAATAATTATGGAAATTCCTTCAACAACTCTTATGGAAATTTTAATAAGATGCCCTCTGAATTTGAGAATAGTGTTAAAGAGTTTATGAATTCACAGAAGAATTTTAATGCTTTGCTTGAAGAGAAATTGCTTAAAGTTGATAATTTGGCTAGGAACGTTGATAGAATTTCTCTTGAGGTTGATTCTTTAAAGCTTAGATCTATTCCTCCTAAGCATGATATCAATGAGTCTCTCAAAGTTATGAGAATTTCCATTGATGAGCGCAAAGAAAGAACCGCTAGGATGCGTGCTTCCAAAGATGCCTTTATTAAAGTGTGTTCTTCTAATTCCTATGAAAATCAAGATGAAGATCTAAAAGTTATTGATGTGTCCCCCATTAAATCTTTGTATTGCAATATGAATCTTGATGAAACTGAATATGATCTTCCTTTACCTAGAAGGCGTTCTAAGAATTCGGAGTTTTTAGATCTTGATGATGAAACTGATAAAAGTGGGATTGAAAGAAATAAAAATCTAGATGTTGCTAAACCCACTATATTGGATCTCAAGGAATTTAATTATGAAAATTGCTCTTTAATTGATTGTATTTCCTTGTTGCAATCCGTGCAAAATTCTCATGCTTATAGTCAAAATAAGGCCTTTACCGAACACATTGTTGATGCCTTGATGCAATCTTATGAAGAAAAACCTGAGTTGAAAGTTTCTATCCCTAGAGAACTCTATGATGAGTGGGAACCTACTATTAAAATTAAAATTAAATATTATGAGTTTCATTCTTTGTGTGATTTGGGTGCTAGTGTCTCCACTATTTCCAAAACTTTGTGTGATTTGCTAGAATTCCGTGTCTTTGATGATTGCTCTCTAAACTTGCATCTTGCGGATTCCACTATTAAAAAGCCTATGGAAAGAATTAATGATGTTCTTATTGTTGCAAATAGGAATTATGTGCCCGTTGATTTTATCGTTCTTGATATAGATTGCAATCCTTCATATCCTATTATTCTTGGTAGACCTTTCCTTAGAACGATTGGTGCAATTATTGATATGAAGGAAGGAAATATTAGATTCCAATTTCCCTTAAAGAAGGGCATGGAACACTTTCCTAGAAAGAAAATAAAATTACCATATGAATCTATTATGAGAGCCAATTATGGATTGCCTACCAAAGATGGCAATACCTAGATCTATCCTTGCTTTTATGCCTAGCTAGGGGCGTTAAACGATAGCGCTTGTTGGGAGGCAACCCAATTTTATTTTTAGTTTTTTGTTTTTACTTCTGTGTAGGAATAAATAATCCATCTAGCCTCTATTTGGATGTGGTTTTATGTTTTAGTTAGTGTTTGTGCCAAGCTAGACCTATTGGATCTTCTTGGATGATAGTTATTTGATCTTGCTGTAATTTCCAGAAACTTTGCGCTCAGTGCCCGAATTATAAAAAATCACCAGAACGTGATAAAATACTGATTCCAATTGCTGCTGATCAATAAACAAAATTTCCAGGTCGTCTAATTTTGGTAGAATTTTTTAAGTTCCAGAAGTTTGCGTTAGTTACAGATTACTACATACTGTTCTGTTTTTGACAGATTCTGTTTTTTCGTGTGTTGTTTGCTTATTTTGATGAATCTATGGCTAGTAAAATAGTTTATGATCCATAGAGAAGTTGGAATACAGTAGGTTTAACACCAATATAAATAAATAATGAGTTCATTACAGTACCTTAAAGTAGTCTTTTGTTTTCTTTCTCTAACGGAGCTCACCAGATTTCTATTGAGTTTTGTGTTGTGAAGTTTTCAAGTTTTGGGTGAATTCTTTTGATGGATTATGGAACAAGGAGTGGCAAGAGCCTAAGCTTGGGTATGCCCATGTCACCCCCAAGATAATCCAAGGACACCAAAAAGTCAAAGCTTGGGGATGCCCCGGAAGGCATCCCCTCTTTCGTCTACTTCCATCGGTAATTTACTTAGAGCTATATTTTTGTTCACCACATAATAAGTGTTTTGCTTGGAGCGTCTTGTATTATTTACGTATTTGCTTGTTAGTTTACCACAATCATCCTTGATGTACACACCTTTTGAGAGAGCCATACATAAATTGGAATTTGATAGAATACTCTATGTGCTTCACTTATATCTTTTGAGCTTGATAGTTTTGCTCATAGTGCTTCACTTATATCTTTTGAGCGTGATAATTTTTGCTCTAGTGCTTCACTTAGATATTTTAGAGCACGGTGGTGGATTTGTTTTAAAGAAACTATTGATCTCTCATGCTTCACTTATATTATTTTGAGAGTCGTTAATAGCATGGTAATTTGCTTAATGTTAATATACTTGGTATTCAAGATATGTGAAACTTTCTTTTGAATACTAAGATAAGTTTGATTCTTGATAATTGTTTTGAGATACGAAGATAGTGATATTAGAGTCATGCTAGTTGAGTAGTTGTGAATTTAAAGAATACTTGTGTTGAAGTTTGTGATTCCCGTAGCATGCACGTATGGTGAACCGTTATGTGATGAACTCGGAGCATGATTTATTTATTGATTGTCTTCCTTATGAGTGGAGGTCGGGACGAGCGATGGTCTTTTCCTACCAATCTATCCCCCTAGGAGCATGCACATAATACTTTGCTTTGATAACTTCTAGATTTTTGCAATAAGTATATGAGTTCTTTATGACTAATGTTGAGTCCATGGATTATACGCACTTTTCCCATCCTTCCACCATTGCTAGCCTCTCTAATACCGCGCACTTTTCGCCGGTATCATACACCCACCATATATCTTCCTCAAAACAGCCACCATACCTACCTATCATGGCATTTCCATAGCCATTCCGAGATATATTGCCATGCAACTTTCCACCGTTCCGTTTATTATGACACGCTCCATCATTGTCATATTGCTAGCATGATCATGTAGTTGACATTGTATTTGTGGCAAAGCCACCTTTCACAATTCTTTCATACATGTCACTCATGTTTCATTGCATATCCCGGTACACCGCCGGAGGCATTCATATAGAGTCGTATTTTGTTCTAAGTATCGAGTTGTAATTGTTGAGTTGTAAGAAAAAAATAAAAGTGTGATGATCATCATTATTAGAGCATTGTCCCAAGTGAGGAAAGGATGATGGAGACTATGATTCCCCCACAAGTCGGGATGAGACTCCGGACGAAAGAAAAGAGGCCATAAAAAAAGAGAAAAGGCCCAAATAAAAAAATAAAAAAAATGAGAGAAAAAGAGAGAAGGGACAATGTTACTATCCTTTTACCACACTTGTGCTTCAAAGTAGCACCAAGATCTTCATGATAGAGAGTCTCTCATTTTGTCACTTTCATATACTAGTGGGAATTTTTCATTATAGAACTTGGCTTGTATATTCCAATGATGGGCTTCCTCAAATGCCCTAGGTCTTCGTGAGCAAGCGAGTTGGATGCACACCCACTTAGTTTCTTTTGTTGAGCTTTCATATACTTATAGCTCTAGTGAATCCGTTGCATGGCAATCCCTACTCACTCACATTGATATCTATTGATGGGCATCTCCATAGCCCATTGATACGCCTAGTTGATGTGAGACTATCTTCTCCCTTTTTGTCTTCTCCACAACCACTATTCTATTCCACATATAGTGCTATATCCATGGCTCACACTCATGTATTGCGTGAAGATTGAAAAAGTTTTGAAAATGTTAAAGTATGAAAGAATTGCTTGGCTTGTCATCGGGGTTGTGCATGATTTAAATATTTTGTGTGGGGAAGATGGAGCATAGCCAGACTATATGATTTTGTAGGAATAACTTTCTTTGGCCATGTTATTTTGAGAAGACATAATTGCTTAGTTAGTGTGCTTGAAGTATTATTATTTTTATGTCAATATGAACTTTTGTCTTGAATCTTTCGGATCTGAATATTCATACCATGATTAAGAAGATTTACATTGAAATTATGCCAAAGTATCACTCCGCATCAAAAATTCTCTTTTTATCATTTACCTACTCGAGGACAAGCAGGAATTAAGCTTGGGGATGCGATCGTCTCCAACGTATCTATAATTTTGATTGCTCCATGCTACTTTATCTACTGTTTTGGACTATATTGGGCTTTATTTTCCACTTTTATATTATTTTTGGGACTAACCTATTAACCGGAGGCCCAACCCAGAATTGTTGTTTTTTTTGCCTATTTCAGTATTTCGAAGAAACAAAATATCAAACAGAGTCCAAGCGGAATGAAACCTTGAGCGTGATTTTCTCACGAAGCGTGATCCGGAGACTTGGACCCTCGCCAAGGAACAACAGAGGCGGTCACGAGGTGGGGCGCCCCCTAGGGTGCGCCCCCTGCCTCGTGGCCCCCTGTTGCTCCACCGACGTACTCCTTCCTCCTATATATACCTCACGTACCCCAAGCGATCGTAGCAGGAGCCAAAACCTAATTCCACCGCCGCAACTTCCTATATCCACGAGATCCCATCTTGGGGCTGTTAGGAGCTCCTGGAGGGGCATCCACCATGGAGGCTTGTACATCAACACCATAGCCTCTCCGATGAAGTGTGAGTAGT